>JAREIS010000005.1:3482500-4682500 GCA_030060385.1 Muscicapa striata striata
TTGTTTTGTTCCAGCCTTTTCCCCTTTGCTATCCCCCCCGTCCCATAAATAAAAGTATCTGCTATCCCAGGAAAACTCCTTTTTCTTCCTGAGTACATAAGCCCCCAAAATCAAACTGATACAAAATTTAGGGGGCCCCTCAGAGCGGCATAATTGACTTCATGTGGCAGAGCACAGTTTTATTCAGAGGGAAGGAGCCGTCCTGCTGGAGCTGCTGCCAGCGCGGAGCTGAGGGTCGTTAGAGAGACAGTTTCAGTGCTCGGGTCTCTCCTCTCCGCTCCCTCTCCCCGCTTGCTCCCTCTCTCGCTCCCCCTCTCTCTGCGGAGCGGAGCCTTGGCGTCCTCCCCAGAGCTGCTCCTTCACCGGGGGCCGCGTTTAAGGCAGCTTGGTATGCCGGTTCTGACGGGAAAGCGAAAATGTTACTGCAAGGCCAGCTATAGCTGATAATTAATCACAGGAGCCAGTGTCTCTGTACCATGCACTTGGTGATACGCGCCTTGTGTGTTACAGTAAATTTTGCACAATTGCTCGGCTCTTCTGGGTGAAGGGAAAGGGAAAAGGAAAAAAAAATAAGGAGAAAGAGAAGGGAGAGAAAAAAAAAAAAAAAAAGAAAAAAAGAGAGGGACAAACTTTCAGCTTGGATGGGGCTCAATCAGGGGAGGCAAGTTCAACCTGGAGGTTTTTAACAGGGTGACTCCCTACCAGGAGATGTTTTGCCCTTCTGAAAACTAGTTTCCAATTATGGTCTGACACTGATGGATAATAATTGAAATATTGTGTTAGCCAGAAGAGGAGTTGGTAAATTTGTGTAGTGATATTTGACTTTCTTTTAATGTTGGACATAAAATTGAATTAATTAATTTACCTGAAAGGCGTTGTACTGTAAGAAAAAAGAGGAAAAGTAAATAGGTTTTTGTAGTTTAAAGGAACAAAGCATGCCTGAATACTGACCATAAAACAGTATTTTAATTTTAAGAAAACTTTAACGCCAAAAAAACCGCCAAGACAGATAGTTATTAACCAAAAGCGGTCGTCTATGGGTGACCATTTAAGCAGTATAGCTCAGGACAGGATGAAGGCATTTGAATAAGGAATATTTTGATATATCCTGTAGAGGGACCCTGATTACTGCTGATACAGTATGCTGGTATAGAATGTAATCAACGTAAGGCAAATAAGCAACTCAGTTCAATCTCCCATTCTTGAAAGTAAAAAAAGTTCATTTCCTGGTGGAGATGCACATTTCAAAAACACTGCTTGGCACTGGGAAGTGTGAATTGCTACCTCACTGCTTACAAACATTATCAGCTCTGTGCCTGTCTGTGGTACATAACATGTTTGGTTACACTGATATTGGGCAATAGCATGGAGAGCAGTTATTCTAATTACTTGCTGTATTCTTTTAGCAAGAAGCCAGATTAAATTTTGGGGGTGGAGGAAAGGTTCTTTACATTTCAGCCACAAAAGAGTTAACATAACTAGATCCAGATAACAATCAATTGATAAGTGATGATTGAACCACATAGATAGTGCTAGATTGCCTGTTTAGTATTAGATCTTTTTCAACAGACTTAGAATGTGTGGTCTCTGAAGTACCAAAAAATGTTCAACACTGACAAAGAAGGGAAACAAAACTAAATAGGAGAGCATCAGAATGTGTAAGGGGTTCAAATAATTTGAGACAACTAGCTTATTAAACCAAACCAAACATGTATGCACTCAAGATAGGCTATTTGATTGCTGTTTTTCTTTTTAAATAGTATTTTAAATGCACTAATTCTTGAATATTAACTGGATGTTTTACATTATTGAACATGAATGCCGACGTTGTACTCTGTATAGAAAGCGAGAAGTAATGTACTAAATGACTAAATGTGTGGTGGATGCTGCATCAGTGTGAATTGGCATACATACACAGTAGCACTGAAAAGGTGGTAACATCGAACAGATTTATTTCTTAAAAGTCTGCTCTTGACACGTTTGCATACTTGTTAATCTTCTTGTCATATTTTGTTTGTTTGTTTATCATGTGCTAAACATATCCAGTGCAAATATGCTTTCATCATGCTTTTAAGAGGAGGGTAAGTTATTTTGCTAAATGCATTTCTCTCCTCTTTAAGAATAACATTTTGTCTTATATTTCTGATTTGTTGGGTTGTTATATCTTACTGGCTTGCACATACAGTGTGCAAGTGCAGCTGCAAATTTGTGTTTTAAGTGCCAGTGTTTCTTTGTAAATCACTAAAATTTTGAATATTGTTTTCTGTTATCTATATTTATTCATTTGCTAGTTAATTATTTTCAATCCATCTTCTGGAAATGTAAGTATTTTTACAACTTTTCCTATGCTTTAAGAAAAATTGTTTTCATGAGTAAAAATAACATGAAGTTATGAAATGTGCATAAGTTGCAAGCAAAGTTTGGCATGGTTTGAAAGAACTGTTTAGTGAAACTTTTCCAGCTCTACACAGTAATGCTAGGGACATTTCTCTTTCAAATTTCTAAGTGTAATGCTGCTTTTCCATATATTTTTATAAACAAACAAACTCTGAGCCCCATCACTTTTCCTTAGGACTTTAACTTAATCTCAAGAAGGTTTTTAGTGGAAAAATTGAAGCATAGCAAGAAGATTTATTTAGAACAAAACAAAACCTTTCGATCCCTCCCTCCTATTACCTCTCAATTCTCACTGCACTGCAATTTGCATAATATAGGAGTGAATAACTTTCCCCGGAATAAAGAGAAAATCAATTTAATTGTGATATGTGTTTTAGAAAAATTAGGGTTGATTGTACAAGTTAGGGGTATTAATAGCAAGTATAATGGTTCTTGTTTTTGGACTATTTTGTCTCACAAATGGGAGCACAAAAAATGATGTCTCCACATTCCAGAGAAAATTTAGATTTTGGTGGGGTGAGAGGGGAAGAGGAATACTATCCTAAATTACCTGTGAGAAGTTTATGACATGGCCACTTGACTGCATTGTTTTGCCTGTGTACCTTTTGTCCATGTAGAAGTCTGTGATTTGCTTGAAAGGGGTCATCCCTTCTGTATACAGAAGAATGTCTGATAACCTCAAAGGGCGTAAATCTTAACTTTTAAAAAGGAGTGCTTCTTTGGGTCACTTTGATCAGTGACAGGTCGAGAATGAGCAGAAACCCTTGGCTTCTTTTCCATGCTCATCTGGTTAGGTCCAGGGCACGCACTGCCCATTCTAGTTCTGGCAAGGAGTTGTTAACAACAGAAAAGAAGGTCTGGGTTTGATTGATTTAAAAAAAAAAAAAAAAAAAAGGCAGGCTTTTGTGATTGTCTGCTTTCATAAATGTTTTGTGCATTTGTCAGAATAAGAAATGCCATTTTTCTTCATCCAGTTACCTTAAGGGCTGTAATGTTCTAAATACTTAAAAGTCATTTCAGAAATGAGACTGTAAGAGAAATGGCTGTAACCCACAGTGACACAAAATGCCAGAGCCATCCACCTTTTTTTTTGAGAAAGAAGTATGTTTAATCCATTTCAGATAAAAAGGTAATAGCCTTTCCAGAAGCTATTTTCAACTTGAGAGTGAAAAAGCAGTATACAGAATTATAAATGGATCTGTGCATCATTATATAGTAATTTAGGATTCACTCAATGATGTAACAAAATTAACAACATAATTTCATTGTGTAACTGTATCTTATTAAAGAACAACTGTCTGACATTCTCTTACAGTTGCTTTATTTAACTTCATGCAAATATTATTAGTAGTGACATTTCTCTATTGTACATTAGATTCTCTCATTAGCATGATGTGTTAGTTATCACCAGAGAAATCACTTCTAGATAGGTGAGCGAGAAGCCAAGAAAACGAAAAATTAAATCAATGATGTATATTAATATAGACGCATCTGTTCACAAGAGATATGGTACAGTAAATTCAACTTCTTTCCCTTGCATAAATGCATGCTTTTTCCAAGGAAAACTAAATAATACTTATAATATGTGGAGTATGCGTTTATATTTCTAGAAGTATTAAATTGCATACAACATTCACTGCCTGTTTTGAGCTGTACTTGTATTCTTGCATCTGATAATTCCTAGCATTGATGTAGACATAGGCACATAAACTGTTTATTGAACCTGTATTTAAAAATAGGGGAGTAGTGTCATGTCGAATGGATTGAAGGTGAAAGCTTTTTAAATGTTTCTGTGTTGCTGGTCATAGAGATTGTATGGAATTTTAGCATTTATTAAGTAATTAACTGTTTTACTGTAGCATATAACTATGTATGTGAAAAGAGTTCAAACTTAATTTGACAACAGGCTGTAGTACCATACATTGATTTACTATGAACATTTTGAGAGGAGGATTGGCATTGGTAAAATGCATTTCATAGTTTAAAATAATTAACAACCACCTTTTGTAAGCATCAGCAAATATAATCATCTTATAATTATATATATATTTATCACGACGTTTTAAAGATGAGCTGAGCCCTGGTGGGATTTTCTTTTTTTTTTATGCTGTTCATTATTAAGTTTTGTGTGCTAATATGAATTTAGAAGCTTTATCAGTTACATTGTCTTATTTCTGACACTTGCTTTAATTTTGTTGGGTATTTTGGTAAAGTATGGTTTAAATGTGTACTTGTTCTTTTATCAAATTGAAAATATTTGCCTCAAGAATTTTTTCCTGCTTCCAATGTACCTCAGAATAGAAGCATTGGGAAATATTGTACCTGGAAAAATGCAGGATGTTTTGTGGGGCATATACAACTATACATACAAGTACATGCAATGATAGTTACATGGCTATGTGCATGATACATGATTAAAAGTAAAAAATCCATCTCAATAGTTTCTCTCACTTTGTTAAATATTTAAAGGAGGAATAAAATACAGCATATTGTTTCCCATTCCTTTCTATGCATACTAATCTTGCACATATACACATACAGTGTTTGAACATATTTGAGCCATTCTGTATCTGTTGATGATGTGCTAACACTGTCAAAGCTTTGAGATATATATGCACAACACTGTAAAATCTACATGAATCATTGAAATATATTAAATCACATGCTTAAATATATATTGTGCAATAAGTACTAGTGTTTAACACTTTAAAATACACAGTTTTATTTTTTCTATTTTGTATTTTAGTAGTTACTTATTCATGTATAGTTTTATAGGGATTTGATTAATGTAGTGACGGAACAAATTTGGTATAAAACAGCAGCAGAGTCTCCTGCTCTTATGTCAGGGTTAAGAGCCAAGGCAAATCTTCCCTAACTAATTAGATGCTGAGTAAGGCATCTTAGTGAAGTTGGGGCAAAAGTGAATGGGTCACAGCTGAGGCAAGATTGCAAGGACTGTAGTGATAGTGAAAGCATTCACATTTGCCAGGTCATTGTGACACTGTGCTGATTGCAAAGGAACACTCTGTTCACTGATACAGAACTGCCGTCATAAAGTAGAATCAGAAACAAAAGCTTTAAAAGAGCATTTACTTCGTACTAGAAATGCTCAAAACGTATGCTGTGTATAGCTTCCTTTGCTCCGTTATTTTTCTTGAACAATACTGCTTGTGCTATTGTAAAAGGATTTGCCTTGTAGACTAATGTTTCTTCACAGTTTAGAAGAATTTCCAAACTTGGGGCTCCTAGTATACCCAGGAGGTGATGAATCATACTGGCTCAAGAAAGAGAAGGCTGAAACAGAGAAAAGGGAGAATTCCACTCTTACTGTCTCAATAATTTAGTTTGGAAAGAGAACCAGTAATGCAGCTTTTTGCTGTAATTTGGAGAGTGTAAAAATTTCAGGATCTAGATAAACTGTAATCAAAGGTTTTATTTTTTGCCCAGCTGACTTGTAGAAATGTGTAATCTTAAAAGCATTTTTCTATAGTAAATTTCTGTGTGTTTATGTACTGCTTTTCAATGAGGTAAAACACATTCTTTAGTTTAACATCAGTCTGTCTAACAAATGTCCAAAATAAGAGACTGTACCTCAGCCAATGGACAGGCATCTGTTGCTTTACTGTTCACCCCACTCATTATTGTAATGCCCTAATGCCTCCTTTCCTTTATTGAAATACTTGACAACTGTTTTCTAAATTATTTTTGTTCTCTGACAGAGAAAACAGTGCCACTTGTATGGCTGTGTCACACAATGTTTTGTCACAGAAAGGCCATCTCTTTTGGAGGGCGGGGGGGTGAGCATCTCAGAATTGCTTTGATCAGTGTGAACTTGCCAGCAGTGCACCGTTGATGCTATTCTCTCGGGAAGCCATTGCATCCCCATCCTCTACTGGTGATGCGTATCTGTGCACTTGTGCAAAGGAAAGGAGAGTGTCATCTGCCACTTAGAGAACATGGGAGTTCAGAAAAGGAAATGTCATGATTACGATCCTGCTGTTCTCTCCAATGCACTACACAGAACTCAGCAATCTTCTCTTACAAAGTGAATAATAAGCGATACTTTAAGAAGTTTTATGGAAAGTGAGAAAATTAATTCTGGGCTTGTCATTGCAGTTGAAATGTACTGTCACTGGCAGGTAAACTTATTGTGATGTTTGAGGTGGTGTTTATCTGAAAATGGACCACAAACACAAATAAACCAGTAGCGATCAGTGCTGCATCTGCATACCTGTGGGTTTTGGAATATTTCCCTTATAAAGGAAATTGAGTGACATGGCAAATGCCTGTCTATTTCTTGTGATGCCTACTGCAATTAATGTTGAAAACAGAGCTTTAATTGTTCTTTTTCTCAGTAATTTTTAACGATTCAGGGAACAGCAAGACACATGTAATGAACACAATTTGTTTATTTGTGGTATTTCTTTTCAAACTTTATTCACCAGAATTCCAGGAAAGCAGATAGATTACCTGAATCTCTGCATGTGTATTTTCTCCATGCGTTCTTTAGTGTGTTCTTAAATGTTGGTATCTTTAAAATGCAATACTTGTAGCTTTGAATGGTTTAGTTCTTTTCATCTGAACAAGTCAACATTTGGTGTACTAGTAACAGGAAAACAGAATATAAAGGATCACATCCTCACTGTGATCCAAGCATGTGTTTTCCATTCATGTCATTGGAGGTTCTGTCATGCATCAAGGACAACTATAGTTTAGGTACAGAATCAGAGATAGCAGTGTGCTAGCCTTCAGACTGAGCTGAAAGCAGGAGCTCAATTCTATAAGCCTTCTGTACATGTGTAACTTTCATGAAGCTAAATGTGCAGGTATTTTGCAGGACAAGATTCTGTGGTAGTAGAGAAAGTTGCTCTTGTGTATTTTAATTTCTTCCATTACTTAGACATCAAGAAGAGGAACTTAATTTAAAAAAATCAAAATAGTTATTTCACTTTCTTAAGGAAATCTAAACCTGCTTTCCTCGTTTATTAAAGTCCAGAAATTAAACAAGGTTCTCTGTTAAAGTCAGGTCAGGTTTGAGCTTTTAGATATTATGGGCCTCTGTATGGCTTTATGTCTCTGTTAGTGAAAGCTGAGGTTTTTGTATGTTTCCTTGGAAGTTACCAGTGCAAAATTGTGGTTGCTCTCTGTTTGTCTCTGGACTTTTGAAATTTTTCAACCGGAAATTACAGAATTAAATTTGGGCAGGATAATTCAACATGAAACAAATTGGAGGAGAAATGTTTACAGGACTCTTTGCTGCTAACTGGAATTGCCAACTTTTCCAAAGGAAAAAGTAGCAGCATAACAGGATAAAGGGTGATTTAATCAATAAGATAGCATTTTGAAAGGAGTTATTCTAGTTTATGTAAAAATTTGTCTTCCCAAAGTGTTCTTTCTTATCTGTTTTCTTATTAGAAATATATATGTATAGAAACAAACCAGAAGATGTTATTGTCAGATCTTTTTCTGCAGATTGATTTTCTTTTAGCATATTCATTGCCATTTGCCTGCATAGAATACAAAACCTTGTGTACTGTACTGCAGTTTTATTGCTGCTTTCAGAGGGATGTCTTGTGAGATGTTACGGCTCCTGCGGAAGTACAACGGCAAAATGTCATTTTATGATAGATCATTATTGATACCCTTTATTTATTTATGTCTTTCCTCATTTTTTCTTTCCCTGCAGTTTTTCTCTCTAAATATATCTGAATATGTATTAAAAGAAAAACTCTTCTTGCTAGTAATTGAGTAATTAAAGCAATCTTAATTTTAAGGGTCTATAGGAGGATATAAGGGGTGAAGAGGAGAAGCATCACTTTCAAGGATGGCTTAATGCAAATGCTGACATGGGGAGTTCAGTGTGGTTTTATTTTAGTGTGTCTGTATGCAAAAAACATGCTAAAAATGTGTGGTGCACTGGATTATCACATGGAAGGTGATGAAAAGCATCTCAATTTGATCTCTGCTTTGTTCAATTTCTTAACCAAGGCGTTGCTAATATTTGAAAAAAAACACCAAACCCTCATTGTATTTGTATCCTCATATATAAAATTTATTTTTTGACAAAGAAAATATCTAGAAAAATGGGAAAATTAAACTCACTGAATACTTGAATACTATTTTTTTCCACACAGGCTTAGTAGACAAAAATAAATCAGACTGGACTTCAGAGACTTGCTCAGAAGGAAATTAAGTTGTTCAAATTAGACACATAAACCTGTATCACTGTGTTCAGACGTAGATCTTAATTAAAAATGTGCTTTTTCTTTCTTGCAGGAATTCTCTAAAAAATTTTATGGTAATCTGTAAAGCAAAATTCATAGGAAAACAGTCTCCTTGGAAGTGGTAGCAGCAGTTTTTCTGAGTAGTAGAAGTGTTTTCACACTTTGTATCATAACTTCTAGTAGCTGTTTGTTCCCTGAACAGTTTACTTTTTAAAATACATAAATTTGATAAGGACATCTGAAATAGATGTCTTGGGGAGGAGGGAGGTAAAAACTAATGAAGAGTATGCAAGGAAAAAATAACTGCTTCCAGCTGGATTTATATAATAAAACTACTATTAAAATGAGGAGCTCCATTAGCAAGACTTTAATTATATATTTTCTTACATTTCTAAATAAACAATATAGTCTTTGAAAAAATAACACTTAAATGAGTAAAGTGTGACAACTTTCACACTAGCCAAGGAAAAAATATTAAGAAGTACCAACTCATCTACCCTGCCTTAATGCCCCACAGCAGTTGACATTGCTGGAATGCCTCCTGCAGCTGGTGGCATATGACTGTCATTTGCAGGCAGGATATACAGAGAGTTTACACAATGGAGGCATTCATGAAAGTGTTCCTCATCTGGGACTCCTGCAAGCTCTCATTTTATTGACCCTGTCAGAATTTAACTGGTAGGCTGTCAAATTATGTGTTGCTTTATCTAATATTAGTTTTTCTTTTAAATTAGAATGCGCAGAAGAAAGGGTTGTGGAAAGCAGGTATGAAAAGCAAAAACAATTTTGGCTTACTGTTTCTAAAACAGGAAAAACATAACAACTGTGTAAAAACTTTGTCATTTGTTCTGAAAATTGTAGGGATTCTGTATCTTGTTCATGATTAAATAATGTTTCTTATTTATACTTTTTTTTTTTTTTAGGGTTTATAGTAGGGTGTTTTTTTTTTTTTTTTACCGTTAAAAGCCTTAAACAGAAATCTGTTTTCTGAATTACTGTGTTCCTCAAGTGTAACTCAAACATTGGTGTACAAACAGTTTTATGAAACAGCTCACTCTAATTGCTCATGGTCTTAAGGATGGCAGGGAAACTGCTCTTTTTACAAACTTCTCCAGGAAGAGATTTATTCATATGCTTTGTTGCATCTTCATGCAGAATTACATGAAGAAATGCCCAGCAAGAACTGCCCATTAACAGTTTTGATTACATTCTGCAAACAATGTAATAATCTGAAAGTTGATTGATGATTTTAAATATGTTATTTATATCACAGATTGGCTGCTTATTAATTCAGTGGTGTTGAGACATGACCTCTCCAAAGCCATAATTTACATAAAAAAAATTGAATGTATGCACAGCTTCATTGATATCTGGGAGAGAACTAGTTACAGCAGCAGACAGCACACCAAAACATTGGCTTCATGCAGATGGAGCATACTGCAAAGGAAGTACCTTACACAGTGAGTTACTCATTTTATTAGATCCTCCTATCCGCTAGTCCATTGTTAATGCAGTGTTGAAGTTCAGTTCAGGGTGGAGAGGGGAACAGAGAGAAAGGGAATGAGAGTGAATGGCCAGATTAAAGGAAAATAAATTTTAACCTGAGGTCTATCAATGACTTCCTTTCTGCTACGGAAAAAACCCTCAACTCACCCTATTTTATAGAAAAGAAGGGACATCTCTCTGTCTGACATGGAATCTCATTATCATAGATTTTACTTACTACATTTTTTAATAATTGTTCTATTGTTAAAAAAAGTTGGATTTCTACTGTAATAGTGATAGCTGAATAGTAAACGCTGTTTTATATTGTAAAATGTGAGTGACTGGCTATGTTTGTTTCCAGTGTATAATAACCATTTTATTCATACTTTGATTTCCACCTCCTATAAAACAAAATAATTTTGTTACAAAAGACAAAATCATCTCAATAGAATGTTATTATGCTGTTTTGAAAGACCTCTTAAAATATTGCACTTGAATCTACTGAGATGTTGATTTTTCTCTGCAGAGATAAATAAGAAAGAAAAGACAACTGAAACATTTAAATTTAGTTGAAAACCGGGGCGGGGGGGGGGAGGTGTTTAGCCTTTTGATACAGCATTCTGAAGGCATTGTCTCCCATAAATATTTAAAAATTGTTTTTATAAGCTGAAATATTAAATTAGCATTTAACAATCCACAGACAATTTATTTACAATAACTAGACAAATGTATAGTCTCTCTCATAGGTGATTTTTTGTTCTAAGGAAAATGCTACTTCTCCAATTTTGGCATAGCAATTATTGTGAAGTGGCATTTTTTTGTTTTCTTTCCATTAAAAATTGAAAAAAATAAAGCTGGTACCTACTAGTGTATGTATTTGTTAATAAGGTTAGTTTCATTAGTGGCTTCCCAGTCTGATTGTCCAAGAAGGGATGTAAAAGCTGGGGTTAGAACATGGGCAAGAACATGGAAAATATTCAGACAATAATAAATGTGCTTAGTAATTTTTCTCCGTCATCAGATCTATCTGAAAGTTTATTTAAAATAATTTCTATCTATTTTCTTGTGGTGAAAGCTTAATTGAGTTAGTCACCCTGTCAGTAAACTGTTACAAATGAAACCCCAGGTATCTCAAAATTTTCTGCTTATACAAAGGTTTTCTGTGGAAAACCAATTTTTACAATGCTAGAAAATTATAATTTTAAGTGCCTAGTCCATTTCGTATTGAAATCAATACAAATATAGTCTATAATCACAGAACTGTTGTGAGGGCTTTTCCCACAGTCTCCTCAGGAAAACGTAATTCATGTTTTGCTTCTCCTGTGATGAAACATGTTAAATATTAAATGAACAAATAATTGTAGAAGTAAAATTTGGGGAACGAACTAAAGCATTGGACTCTAATTTCAAATAATGTATTATTTGTAAAAGCATTACCTTTAGAGTCTAGGTTCTTAAAAATTTTTTTATACACTTACAAGAGACTGTGTGGTATATGCCAGCTGTGTGGTATATGCTAGTTAAAAAAAACCAAAAATCCTCTGATAACTCAGTGCTCAATAACTCTGATAATTCATGCATTTTTAAACTTTAAAGTGCAAATTTAATCTTGCATAAAAATTTATGGTTTCCTAATCTATTTCTTCATTCAAGAAATCTTTTAGAAGGCAGTGGAACAAAATTATTTAACTCATAGCGTAGACAGCAATTCTGTTAAAAAGGAAAACATCACAAACCCCCAAAACAAAACTAACCCAAATTTAAACATCTTTAGTTGATATTTATGTATCTTTTGCATGAAAGTGCTTAGACATGAAATGATGTCTTTCTCCACACGCTTATTTTCTTTAATTTATATTTATATTTATATTTATTGCTTTGTTTTAATGTTGAGGATAAAAAGTCAGATGTGAAGATGTTAAAACAATTCCATCCATAAGCAGTTTTGTAAAGAGGAAATTAAATTTGGTTTTCCACAAACAGACCCAAATAAATTATGTTTCCTATGATTTCTAATTTTACATTTTTAATGAACTTTTAAAATGATACCAGACTGAAAGAAAGTCTTCTTACATGCAAAGTTCATGAAATATCTAAATTTGTAAAGGCATAAAGTAACACTGTAAACAGGAGACTGATTTTAAATGACTGTTTTGGGGTTTTTTTCCTGAGCCTGTCCTTTTTATATACCACATTCCTGTCCCTTCCAAAATTCAGCAGTGGTCAGGTGTGGCATTTTGCTTCTATCCACTGACTTGCATATGCATGTTTATACACCTACAAACTGTAAAAAGAAAACTGACTAAATGTGGCTTCAGGGAAAAGAAAGGAGTGGTGGGCGCAGATACCAGCTGGAGCTTGATGCATGTGTTCTCTTCTGTGCCACTGTTTTGTTGTTGATGTGGGAATGTAGCTAAACAGTGGCTACAGATGCTCCACTAAATAAGGATCCACTAAATTCCAGCTGTGAACTTGTGATTCATCCTTCCCTGCACAAAAGATATGTTTCCATATGTCCCATTATGTTCCATATTTGATTTTTATCACACACTGTGTGCCAGTCTGAAGCTCGTCTGCATGTTTTTTGTGAATTCTGTAACCCTTTCTTTCTCCTTTGAATTAATTATAGCACTCTAGGCTCCATGCAAAAAGTCCATGTTACAATCATACAATATCCTTGTAAATAACTTTTTAATGAATAAAGTATGTAAATAATGTATCCATGTAACCATCGTAACACTGAGACTGGACATATTTAAAAAAACCATATATACTTCCCACTTGGAAGTCCTTGAAAAGATCAGTCCTAAATAATTTAATCTTAAAAATCACCTGTATCTTACTCTATCTACTATAAATGCGTTTTTCTGATATTATCTGTAATAATTTCAGGAAGCTGATGTACATAGACTCTTCATATTTTTAAGCATGTAATTGATACATAAGGAATTTCATGTTGAATTATGAGTAATATCAATTGTAAACTGTTTATACTCTTTGAGACTAACTGAAAAGAATGGCAAAACCATCAGTGGTTCCATGGTCCCAAATAAAAGATGTCAGTTCCTAATTTTTAAAAAATATTGCTCTTATTCGTTATATTTTTCAGATTGGAATTCAGGGTGTTTCTTCTTCTGCTATGTATTGTAGATATGGAAATTGGCTTCTAGAAATTTAGGTATCCAGGCTTCAGGAGCATAGAAGTTCCTAAGTTTAAAATACTAAAAGTCAAAGTAAGGATTTGAGAATGCTAGGTGAATTGCAGTGTAGGCTTTTGAGTCAACTTATTGTAATATATGGTACCAAAATTCTAATTGGACTGAAATATGGGTACTGGTTACTTCTGTAAGAAACAGTGCTGCAAAAGCTTTGCACTAGGTTTTACTTGTGATAGTCATTGACTACCAGGAAACCACTCAAAATGTGAGGCAGAAGTCAGCATTATTTGCTAGATAGATGTGCTATAGTAAGGCATTGTCTTTGTAAAGATAAGACCTCAGTGGTTGCTGTAATCTGTAATTATTCAAATCATTATTAAAGCACTGAATTTGGTCATTGGTTTTCTCAAGTTGTTGAAGCCAATGCTTCAAGCTCCAGAAAAATTTTAAAATTACGTATCTAGAACTGGATGCAATACTCTCCATCTTCAGAAATGAAGTTACTGTGCAGATGTTTCAGCAGTTCTGTAATTTCCATACAGCATACTGTCAATTGGAATACACTCATTCACATAGGTAGCTGTAATTCTGTGGACTGAAGAAAAGTGTTGCAAGAGTACCATTTTCTGAAACAATGTATATGAAAACAAATACTGATATATGCTATAAGGAAGCATCGTTTAGCAGAGTGCAGAATTTGATGTCCGATGCCTTTTTTGTCTACTGTGTTCAGGGAAAGATAAGTTCTGTTCATAATTGAAAATCTCCAGAGAAGTCAGGTAGCAGCATTATACCAACATTTTTGAAAGGAATGGATAGTTAATTAGTTTGTATTTTAATTTGAATGTGTTTGTGTTATAGATTCAATAGCAATGAAAGGGAGAATATCTAGATAAAATGATGAGTAAGTGGGATCTGTTCTCGGCCATGTCTGCAGTACCACTGAGTTGAACCACTGGTCATTGCAAAATTCCAATCAAAATGCAGATAAGTTTGGTGTAAACCTAATAAAGTGTTGCTATGTTTCCAGAACTGTAAAGAAGACTTTAACTGGTGAAGAGACTGGAGACTATCAGTTTATTTTACAGCTAGTTTAGGTATTTCAAACCAAGTGAGTGGTGCTGCTTGTAACAAAGCATCTGCAAAGTGTGTTGTGTGACGTTGATATTCTGTGTTCAAGAAGTTCGATGTCAACACAGCTGTGACTTACCACTTTTAGCAACCTTTTTAACTGGGAATTAGATAAAATACTTTTGATTTGGGCATGAGGTTGGGTGAGAGTACTGGTACGGGAGTATAATTTCAGATGCTATTAATTTTCATAAAATAACATTTGTGTGCTTTGTCTTGCCAGATACTCTACAATGCTTTTCCTCATTTCACGTGCCAGGCTGTTTTTATATTATCATTTCCTTCTCTGCTGTGTTTATCTTTTCTGAAAATGGTGAATGTAAGCTATTACTGACTGGGTGGGTGGCACACATTTTCACAGTAACTTTTAAAACACAGAGCAAGCATTTTATTTGGGTTTTAAAAACCACTGAGAGAACTTAATGCAGCTGCTTTCATGGCATCAAAGTGGAACATGTAAAAATCTCACTTTCTATTCTAAATAACCTTAGGGCTGTTGAGTCAGATATTTCTGGGTTGACGTGTTTTGCACAGGAGTGACAGTGGCATTGAGTATGTATAGTAAATCCTAGTGTTCCACTGAATCTCTTCACTCTTTCATGAGCTTCACAGGGTACTCATCCTTAACAAAATGTCAAGTTAAAACATGTCACTTTGCCATAGTTGAAATTACTTACTTGTTTTTAATCAAAAAGCAACTCTTAATGGGCTGTTTTACTGTAGGCAGTAAGAAAAGGAGCTTTCCAGCTTAGCAGCAAGTAGTTTCTCTGACCCATTATTTGCTGTCATTTCTACTTCTCATCCAGCAATGTGAAGGAGGTTACATTATTAAAATCTGAGCTGAATCAGGATGCTGGTGCTGCATATCCTATACCAAATAGAATTAATATTTTTTAAGGAAAGCTAAGGCTTTTTTAATGCACGTCTTTCTATGCTATTTAAGAGTAGTCCTGAGTTTCCTAGGAACTTTACTGTATCTGTGATTTCTGTTGACAGCAGATACTGCTGATTCTGCTGATAGTAAAGGTGATTTGTGGTACAGTGCCTCTTTGATTTTAGTTTTCCCAAACTCAGGATGAATTTAAGATGATAGGTGCCATATATTCAACATAATCCTTGGATCATATCCTGTGAAGTAGAAGGCTTTCTTAACCTGTGTTAGTCAGACACTCAAGCTGTACAGGTTCAGTGAATTTAGTTCATATTCTTTTTAAGACTGAAATGGCTCTTCAGTTTCTAGGCTAGCGAATAATCCTCCTCTTAACTATGCTGTACATATCGCAGATGGTGCTTGACAGACTAGTCAGTGTCTCAAAGGTCACCACAACACTATTAGCTAGATCACTATGCCCTTTGTTTCTTGAAGATGCTTCTGCTACAGTACTTGTTTCTTGAAAAAATTATAGGAGTAAACTTTGGGGTTTGCTCTAAAAGAAACCTTAACCACATCTCTCCTCACCAACAAGTGCTTCAAACGTGGAGTTGTTTGTTGTCAGTGAAGTGCTCTGAAGTTTAGCATTCTGCTAATACAGGTATGATCAGTGGTCTAGTTCTGTTCTTTACTGTTCTTTAGTGTGAAGATGCAACACCAAGAATGACTGATATTTTAATTTTTTTTTGTCATAGTTGCCTTTTAGAGATTTCATTGTGTTTTGAGGGCTTATTTCAGCACCTGACAAAGAGGAGCATTTAAAGTCTTCTAGAAATTCTGGTGTCCAAAGCCGTATGAGTTCATTCAGTGTAGTTTGAAAACACTGAAATGACTAAAGGGTGTTTTAAAAGCAAATAGGAAAAACTGAGGCTTTAAACACCATTGTTGTTGTTTTATTGAAATATTTGCAACCATAGCCATAAAAATCAGCACACCTTTGTCATAGGTGCAGAAATATACAGTAAGAAATGTCGTTTCTGTTGTGGGTAATGCATGTTTATGAATGTATTTTACAGCAAAAAATGCATTGCTTCTGCCTAGTAACTAAAAGTCTGCACTTTTGTGTTATATTACTGAAGTAATATTGCTTTACAAGGCCAGGCTTAGATTTGGAGAGATAACTTGCAAATTCCAAAGCTCCTTTTTTAAAATCTGAGACAAAGGCACTTCCTGAGGCAAGCTCATCTATACTATTAATATAACAATTTTTTACTTCAACTGATTGTGAAATTTCATACTTAATTTTAAACTTCTTTCTCAATATATGATATACATGTTGCTTTTTCTGTTATAATTAAGAAGTCAAGTGAAAGCGGGGTCTCATAGAATTGTCGCCTTGAAATATTTAGTAATCGTTTGTGCATTTTTAGTAATATGGTATGTATACGCTTCATTTTTTTTAGTAGGCAATTTAACTTAAGTATTTTGAATGTCTTATGTCTGTAGTCTCCTTTTCTTCTAATTTGTTACCTTTGATGCCAGCTGAAACTCTATTTTTTATACATTGTTTTAACTTGTTTTATTTTTATGTTAGCAGCAGGAATTGCATTCATCAACAAATGCTCAGGAAAGACTTGGGCTCTTTATGGGATTTCCATTGGTTTTCAGATAGTTAAACCATTATTAGAATTTAACATTATATTGTGAAATGAGTAGTACCATCCTGGATGAAAGAAATTTCCCGTATACTGAAAATAAACTGCATACAATGGACGTCATTTCCAAACAGAAACACAAATGTTATTTTGAAGTAGATGATCTTTGTCATACAGGGAAGAGTACTGTAGAACTGATTTTTTATTTACATGAAATATACATGAAAAAAAATGCAAATTCATTTAGCTAGAAACTCTGTAAATATTTTTAAACTACTTTTCCAGTGTAGGAAATTTCCATTTTAATTAGATTGCTACAGGTTAATAGAGGGATGGGAGAGATGCTGGAAGTTAATTTGTATCCAGGCAAACTCAGCTAATTTCTTATATCTTTATACTGCTGCATCTACTTTTCCATCCTATTACTTCTAAATTTCAGGGTTCCAGGAATATCAAGAAAATACTTAATATTTCAAAAAATATTCAGTCTTCACCCAACTATTTGAATTGGCATTTCTTAGTGTCCTTGTCCCCACCCCCTGCCACACAGCTGTCACTAACAGAGGAAAAGGACTGGGGGGAGGGAATGAGGGAGCCCTGCTAAAATCGTGTCACGTAGCACTAATTCATCTGCTCTCATTAGAGTGAGCGAGGGACAGCAGTGATGGCCAAGAGCTGCACTCCACACATGACACACGAACAGTTTGGGGAATAGAAAATTGCTTTCTCAGGAAGCCCAGCCAATTAAGGACTTGACCATATTGAATGTCAAGTGTTAATTTAGGTTTTTCTTCATTTTCCCAGTAGTAATGCGGGTCCTGTGATGAGCAAATACATGTCAAGTAAAAGTTGATTGCATGAAGGACCTGGGTATTATATGTCACTGACAAGTCACAAATGTACTCTAGTCTTTTAACCCCTTAGGTGAGTCCAGAAAGGAGGGGAGGGTAGTAGCAGAGGGGGATTAAATGTACTATAATGATAAGAATAGATAGCTTATATTAGGGAGAAGTCTGGATGGGACAGACAGGATTAGAAATTTGTGCGAGAGGCTAGGATGCAGACTTTCTGCAATCAGTGCACATATGTGGTACCTTTCTGGGTTATAATTAATAAACAGACCTAAAGACCCCCTCAGGATCCTTTCAGGTTTTAAACAAGCCTATGAAGCATGCATGTTATATCCTTCATAAGGTTTCATGCAAGGAGAAGAAAAAGAGGTACACAGTGCCAAAAATATGAAGTGCTCCTTAAGGGGTTTCTGTTTTGAAAGAAAATAATTTTGCATTCTTCATGGAAAAGAAAATATGTGTTTCCAAGGTCTTTGTTTTTGAAAAAGGAATCAGAAAGAAAAGACAGTTGAAAAAATGAAATTATGGAACATTTTCCTGTCAAAACCAGATTTATTTTCCAGCTTGTGTATTTCTCCAGGTTAATTTTAGAATAATCAGAAACAGCCTGAAAGGCCACCTAGCCTTATCTTATGTGGTACCTGCCTCTACAAGGGAAGGAAGGGATGGCAAAGGCAGTGGTACTGTAGTCCATTTAAGTGAAGTAGCATTTCCTTTTAGTAGATGTGGATACTTACGTATCATCTATAGCATCTAATTTCCATTCATCAGCATATTATTTACATATGAATGTTCTGAAAATAAGAGAGTGTCTGTTTCTATTGCAATTGTATAATTGACAAAAAAATTTCCTACAACAATATAGGCGTTGTGTAGTACAAATACAAGGAAATATAAATGGCAATTATACAAGCACCTAGAAAGTTGTCCGTGCCTATTTAATTTAATCTGAAGTATTTCTTGCCAGGAATTTTTATAAATTATTTTCTCCTCCTAAATTTTATTTTGTTTTGTTTGTTAGCATCCAACCTCCAGATGGGTAACTGAAGCTGGACAGAAGGCACTATATCTTTGTGTTAAATATTACTGAGCTGATCCTAATTAGTACATATTATCCCTATTGCTCCTTTGGATTTTGCTTCTCTGCATTATGATGAAGATATTTAGGCAGCAAGGTACACTGCTACTGTCCATGACATATATGTTCAGTAGACATAAACCAGACTTCATTCTTCTTCATTTAAATTAAAGTAAAGGTTACCAATAAATACAAAACCAAAAAATAAATAAAATTTGAAACAGACATCTTTTGCAAGCAAAAGCAATTTAGGTTTGCTCTGTGTTTTCTGGACTAACACTTCCTCTATGCATGTGAAATGGTGCTGTCTATGTAATTGAAAAAAATATATTTTTTGTTAAGAAACAGTTTCAAGAATCTGATCTCAAGACAATCAGTAATACTTATCTTATGACAGTTCCACTTCAAGTTTGCATAGAAACTCCTTATACATACATGTCATCTCAAAATAAACCCAACTTACTTCTCCCTTCCCAGCCTCCTCTCCTTTGTATTTCAGGTAGCATCTGTAGATCTCAGCTGGCATTTAGAACAGCATTTTAATCGTAGCAGCTTCTCTTCTGCTAGGTGTGCAGAGGGATTTTGCCAAGTTTCCTTAAACTAAATTCCAGTGATGGCATCTCAGGTTGCTGATTCAAGATTTTGCTGCTCTGTGGTGTCACTTTTGACGGATGGTACCTAATGCAATCAGCCACCACTGAGGCAAGGCCTTCGTTTGACCAAAGGGTCCAAAGGAAAAAAAAAGGGAAAAAGAAAAAAAAACCCCTCCAGCCGTCCACCCAACAACAAAATAGGGCAGATTGTTCCTATTTCCCAATGCTTTAGCAGAAGATGCCTCCCTTTGCGCATGTTTTTGATAAATTTAAGAAGTCAAATCACTGACACAGATGGATAATCCAAGTGTATAGGGTGAAGAGTTATAAATTAACACATTATTCCCTCTTAATGTGAAATACTTGAGAATGCATTTTCTCGGTCCCCTGACATCTACCCAGTGAGGGCTCGCATTGTACTTTTCAAGTGGCATTGATTTGTTAAAGCGCTGAATTAGCATCTCAGGCCAGCTGCCTGTTCCACTGTTGTGTTGTTGGGTTCATTCTCTTTCTCTCTGCCTTGCTTCCCGCTGCCTTGGCCACACACAGGGCTTCAGCCTGCTTACCCCAGCTTTTCCCCTCTGTTATTTTAGCTAATCCACACTCACCAAATGTGCCTTGCCGTGCTGAGTAAATTAACATATTTCTCATTGCATAAAGCTGATAGTATGCACATGTGTGTATATTCATGTGCACGCATGTGTAATATTTTTGTTTGGACTGGGGGGGGAATAAACAGGGGGTAGAGGGGAGAAGGCTCAAGGATTAAAGTATGCATTTACCAGCCTCATTCTCTCTTGAAGTTACACATTGTTCTTGTATTTAATTTGTGTTGTGACAAGGTCTTCTGTACAGCAGCTGAGTCAAAGGGAAAAGAGAGAAGAAATAATATATGTCAAGTCAGAAAACCTATTGAAATGCAATATTAAACTGCATAGGTCTGAATTTAAGAGCCCCTATTACTTTGTCTAGTTGATCATTAGTGAATGCCTGCTTGGATCTAAAGGTAGTTTGTGCTTACATGTTTGTATTGAAAGACGTTATTTATAACTGTGGGTTTTTTTAGTCTGATTATAATTATCTGGTTTAAGGACTTTCTTATTCCCATCCTTCATTTCCTCTCTCAGCCTGTCCCTATTAATGCTGCCTTGCTATTCACTTTTAATATTTTCAGTGCAACTTCCCATTTTATATTTCTCATGGTGGCACCTGATTTGTTGCTTTGCCCTAATTGACTAAATTACACTAGTAATATGTATGTTGCTGTAATGAAGATTATGTACATGAAATTCATATTATATTTCATTTAGGATGGCTAATAAAATGCTCATATTTTTATCTGTGGTTCCTTGGCATAGATGAATGAGACTTCTAGAGTTGAGTAGTGAAATGACATTCTTGCATAATGCACATTCATTATTCCTGTATTTTTTTGATTATTTTTTCCTTAGCATTGTTTCCTGTGAGAGTTTAAGGTAATTTCCTTCCCAAGCTATACTTCGGATAATGCAAATTTCAGGAATAATCAACAGAAATTTTCCTTTCTGTCTTTTATAGCATGATAAATTCTGTTGTTTGGGATACAGTGCTTCTGGAAAACATTTTCTTCTTGCAGGTGAATAAAGTGATGTATTTTTCTAGGCATTGGAAAGAAACAGAGTGTGAGCTGGGTTTGAAGTCTCAGATAAATTGAGTAAGATCCATGTGGGTCACCTATTTTGTAGATACCTACTAGAATATTCTTCTAATATTTTAATATTCTAATTGCATAACATTTATACTAATTAGGGGCCAAGTTTTGTAAATCTTAGTTGCCTTTAACATAATGACACATTTCAATTGCATGGAAATATGGATTGGGTTTGTTGCCTATTTAGATTTCATCTTTTTATAGGTTTTGCATCTATTTGGCTTCCAACACAGTCAAACCAGAGTATTTGCTATTTGTGAAATGTATATCAGTTTTCAAACATAGAGTAAAAAGTGTTCTTTGCTATGAGATGCTTGCATTCAAAAGCTAAAATCAACAGACAAAGATTTATATAATGTCCTGAGTAACCAATCCAGATTCCATTGAGTTATTTTCTGGTGGATAGCGGTATTGGATTTATGGCTTCATAGAGGTGAGTGGATTAAACTATTATCTTTTAACTGTGCTGTCACAGATGAATGGAAACCACCATTAGAATAGAAACAGAAGACACCAGGTCTTGCTGTGTTTTCTCAGTAGCACTTTATTACTTTCTTCAGAGTGAAGTGCAGTGCCGGCATTGCCACTGTAACTTTGTGCAAGGTGCAGAGGACAAAACAAGCGAGCTCTGCTATATTAAATTTATGTATAAATTTAGAGGTGCTGCGCTGAAGTGCATCTGATACATTGTGGATGCAGATAGATCTATTTCTATTTTTTAGGCAAAGAGGTTCTCTGCACCATTGGAAGCTGGTTAATTGTGCAACTAGCACACTCAGCTTAGGGACCCTGCAAAAACTAATGCTGTGTAAGTGCTCTCAGAGCAGCTAGTGTCAGCTAAGACATAATTCATGGTGGTTCAATTCATCCAGAAGCTTCTGGATGCTGTTTGAAGAAAAGGTGAAATAAGAGTAAGGATCTACAGTATTAATGAAGAAGTGACTGGCTAGAAATAAAGCTACTCACAATACAGTTATCAAAAACTAAAACAAACCAGTCTCTCATTCATTGTTCTAAATTCAGTTCAAATCTGTAATATCTGATCTTTCATATCTGCAAGTCATATCATGGATTATGTTTAAGCTGCTAGAAGTACACATAACTTGCTATAGAAAAAGTGTAATATATTTGGCTTTTGTAGCAGCCACAGATTTTAGGCAGGCTCGTTCTTGAGGCTGAGGGGCAGTGTCCTGATTGCAGTTTCCTATCTTCACTAGGATTATTCCTTGCACTGGTTGGATCAGTTGGTGCTGTGCTCATGCCTTCTGTTGTCATATAAGAAATCTACACAATCTAGACAGACTTTAAAATTCAATGGGAACACAAAAAAGGAATAATAAAATGTGGAGAATGGACTACATCTGTAGATAATCTGACTATAAGCAAGGTTGGAGTGGTCATTCCATACCATTAAAAACTACAATAAAATTGCAATAAAATTATTTTTAAAAATTTAAAATTAAAATTACAATAAAAAATTATTGCTGTTTATGGCAAAGGCTTCTATTCAGTCTTGTTATTATTTTTATGGAAGACACATTAGAAGCTAGCCTTAATAGAATGAGTAAGCTACATGCATCTGACTGAAGGTTCTTATATATATACATGTGTACACATATGTATCTATATGTCCCATTTTCAAGTTATCTCCAAGCACTTTTAAGAAACAAAAATAGCATTACATAAATCTATGCCATAGTACTTTATTTTTCGTGGAAGCTGGCACCCAAATAGAGAATTAAGTTACTTCCCGGAGTACTATGACAAAGTAGAAATTGAATTTCTACGTGACACACCTGTTTGTAACCAAAGGAACTGATTTGTCTTTGTAGAGAATTTAGTATGAGGTATTGCTGTTGCTTCAATTAAATTCATTATTTAATGTATTTGTGCATAATTTTTTGCCAAAGATGCCAGGATCACAGTGAGTTCCCAGGAAGAGGAACTGTTCAAAACTAGGGCTGCTAAATAAGAAAAAAGTATGAATGACAGGTTGAACTGCAGCTCCTTTGTCAGACTCTTTACATTTTAGCTATTACAGTCCACAGTGCTCTTTTCAGTAGCACTGATTCTGCACCTGCCTTCTGAAATGAATGTCAGTGGTGTAAGGCCATAATCTGGTTCCACAGCCCTTAGTGATGTGAAATAGATGCAGGCATGCATATTGACTAGTTTTCAGGTTGAGACCCTGATCTAATGTCATGATGGAAGGACGAAAGAAAGGAGTGCTGGTGGCCAGGCTTCAGATAAAGAGTCTTTCGTATGAGCTGCCTAATTTCCTGAACATACTGTGTGAATATCTGTGTGGGAGTCAAAGGGGGTAGTTGATGGAAATAGCAGAGTTCATGTAGCAGTCTTTGTGTGCTCAGTTTCCCTACCCAAAGCAGGCAGCCATTTTCTAGCATGTCAAGTAAAGGCGAATTTCTTCCAGAATTATGCATTTGTATGAACATTTCTACTAATTTTGCCTGGGAATAAGTCTGTATTCAACCCCAGGGGAAGACTTTTATGCAGATGGTGATGTGGAAGCCCCCAGAGCCAGGCCCTGGCGACTGAGTAAGCTGCTTCTTCCAGGTCTTTGGAGGAGCAGAAGAGTTGTACTAGTTTGATACCTCAGCATCCAAGTCCTATGAACTCAGTAGAAGACTGTCATTTCAGATGCTTCTCCAGAGATACAGGAACCTGAACAAGCCAGAAAACTTTTAACTGAAGATGAGAATTCACTTATTTGCTGCCTTTTCAGGACTCTGCAGCTGTCTCCTCTGGCACTAGCTGCTGCATTGATTCCAAATCCTAAATAGCAAAAGATTCTTATTGCTGTGGAGGAGGAGTCAGACAGGCACCCAGATGTTAATTCTCTTGCAACTTTCACTGCATTTTTGTTGGTGCTAAATGTCCATCCTCCATCAAGGAATTAATGTGATTTATTAACCTTAGCTTTTCAGTTCCAAGGAGTCCATTCTCTTTCTTCAGGCCACTATCTTTCTTTCTCTGGTTGTGTGCCAAACTCCCAATACTCACGGCATCCTCCCTCAGAAAAATGGTTGATTTTTTTCCCCCTACACCCCTGCTTCCCCGAATGTTCTATATGGGCAGAATTCTGATGGACATGGTTGATTTTCTAACATTCCAATATCTCTTTTCTACCATGTCAGCAGAATAAAGGCTAGTTTTTGGGAGCACAGATATTTCTAGACATTTAGCACCTGCTTGCTACCTTCATCCATTCTATCATTCAAGGATTAGCTGATTAACCTAAAGAAAACATAGTATATAACATGCAAGACCATGCACGGAACTTAAAGAATATGTCAGGATCACAGTATTTTCCTTCTTGGTGGAAGGGACTGAGGATTATTTGGAGAAGCTCAAAGCAAGCCTTTTGTGATACATTTAGGAAATGGTAAGATTCTTTGTATGCTGGGGAAGTGTGCACACAACGGATGCCTTTGATGATTTTTCTACAGAGAGAAGCTTCAGTAGAGATCTCTCAGCTTTCCCAGATGGACACTTTGTCACCTGTCAGAAACAGTGCAGTGGAGAAACAAGGATATGGTTCCCCAATATTTTTTCCTATCCTGCATCATGTTAATTTTAACTCCTTGAGAAAACTGAGGGACCCGAATAAAATAGGTGCTTTGTAGTATCTTTCTAAGCATTTAGTTTTGTTTAGGCTAGCCTAATGGCTTCTTGGAACTTCCTAGTATTACTTAATGGTATCTAGAAAGAAGGTCAAGGGCAAATAAACTACTCCTAAATTAGCAAAATCAACTGATACTGCAATTACACCTAAGTTATATCTAAGTCAGTCCATAAGAGTGTCTATCTGAAGTGAAGGCAAGAATCTATGACTGTAACTCTTAAGGTGTATCACCATCCATATGTGTTCTCAGATATGCCCTAGACAGCCATTAGTTTGTGCTGTGTATGTGTTCTTAAATTTTTTTTGCAGTACAGATGTTGATATGAAAAAAGTTATTGCTTCAGTAGCTGCAACCAGACAATTTTTGGATATTTACTCAGAATTAAATGGTATTCTTCAACTCCACAGCCCTGAAAGACCTCTTGATCCCTCTGCAGCATAGCTATGTTCTCTCCATCTGTAATCTACATGCTCCTTGAGATTTGAGTCTAAGCTGCCTGTGAAAGATAATTAAGAGAGGCAGATCATATATCCTAGAGAGCAGTATGTATCTGTTTGTACATATACCGTAAGAAAATTTTAGGCATCCATAGGAAAAAAAATAAGGTTCAGTACCAGTACTCTAAATAACTTGGGTATATATTACAACCAAGTAACAGTTTTGTCACGAGAAAAATTTAAGCTCTATTACCTCTCAAGTAAATTTTTACTCCAAAGTGTTGTGTAAGTGCTGGTTATTTTCCTGCTCTTTTGAAAGGGTATGATACAAGAGAACTGCATGAAACAGGGGTAAATCGGGTCTGCTATCTTCTCATTACCCTCCTTTCTATGAATAGATATAATAAAATAAAGAAGCTCCTCTATCTAACTACTCTGTGCTATAGTGAACTGTTACTAGAATACTTCGATGGAAGAGCAGGGATTTTTCTTTTAGGTGAAAGACCATTAGGAAAGACTCAATAGAGCTGTATAAAGCAGAATTTAGTAGAAATTAGTACGTGCTCATTATCAGAACTGCATGAGAAGGAACCTCGTTAAATGAGAAGTGATTATAAGCACAGACAAGTTATATTGAGCACTAGAAGTCCAGGGCTATTTATTTATATATATTTGAGGTTGCAGGCATAGTTTTGCAGAGCTTACAGCCTTCTGTATAAGTGCTAAATACAGTCAGTCTAGGCAAAGATAAAAGTAGGCCTTTTAAAATGGTGGCAAGTCTTTTACAGTTCATAGGTTTGGGTCATTTAACTGCTGAAAATTTTTTGAAGTGCAAGAGTATACCTCTAAAAGAACAATTATGGATTTCTAGTAACAAAGACAGGTTTTTTAGAACAGATTAACTGTTTCTGGGAACTCTGTGTTCTGAGCCATTATGTTATCATTCATAGACTAAATTTAAAGGGTTGTTTACCTTCAGCTGTGGAACAGCTTTGATTGCATATATGCCTGCTTAACTTCTGTCTTTCCTTCAAATGCAATTCCTCATGCTGACTGTTTGCATTCCTGTGTTCCATATTCATGGTAAACATAAAGCAAACTTGACTCTGTACATCCAAGCATATTGGAAAATATTTTTTGTGTGTAAGGAAGCACTACTTTTACTTCCATATTGCCTAACACGAGTATCAACTGCAGTTTAAATTGCGAGTCAAGATTATTTGCTGTCACCAGAAGGAAATTCATCAGACACCAGAACAGTATTTGCAAAGCTGAAGCTTTTCTCCCCAAATTATCTACATCTTCACATTATGCCATAAACTAATCCATAACAGGGTGGAGATTATAAAAATCTGTTTTGTGGGCAGTCTAGCCTATGTTTGTCCAACAGTGGATTTCTTTCCATGAAGTATGTGATACTAACCACTGTTGACTGTGGTCGCTTTGGCATTTATAAAATCTGCGACATTCTAGAAAACAGTGAATCAAGCTTGAATTTCCTATAAATACACACTTTAGTCAGGCAAACCTGGATTCAGGAGGAATTGCTGCTTTCTTTTGCATTCTAGAAACATGATTCTCAATGGAAAAATCACAGAAAATTTATTTTAAATGCCAATGACATCAAAGACATTCATCATCAAAGCTGTTAATCTCTTGTATGGCACTTGGATGTTGTGAATTGATGGAATATCGTTCTAACCTGTGTTTGTTTCCCCTGACCTCTGGGTGATTACATGTGGAGATGTGGTTCCAGATGTTATGATGTAGGAATGTGATACTATCTAACTAAAGCATATCTCCTGGGCCTTCAGATATAGTAAACACTTTCTCTTCTGCCTCCTCATCTATCTACACCCTATACTTGGTGCACAAATGGTAATGTCTCATTCCCTTTGTAAGCTCCTTGGGCAGAGGGACCTATCCTCTTGGGTCATTCTGTAAAGCATCTGTGGAACCACAATGGCATGTTGATAATTATGATAACACTATAATAAGTCATGAGGGAGTGCTAGTCAACTCTCATGAGTTACAATCAGTGCTGTGTACTGCAGAACTAGGAATGCTTTTATCTCCTTATTTGGTTTACAGGCTTCCGTACTAATGGACAGGCACCTGCATAAGGGATGTAACAAGGACACAGGGTGTCAGTGGTACCAGTTCAGTTTTTAGAGCAAGTGCCAAAATGGCTAAAGGTATAGTTCCAATTTTTGGAAAATGTTTCCTTGCTTGTTTGTTCAGTGCACTCTGTCCCCTTACATCAAAGGTAGTTCAACTGCAGAGGAATTAAAAGTAGTAGTGAAGAAAGGCAAGGAGCACCAAAATGCTTTTTGGTGAAGTTGTCTCTGCTGCTTGTCACTCAGAACACAACAAAGTAAGTAAATTCAGGCCTTAGAAATCTGTCTTCACAGTTTCAAAAATCAAAATGGCAAGTAAAGTCTTTTTGAGTTTAGCTCTGGTGCTTATAGTTTTTGCAGTAATCCTGTTGTTACACAAAAGAACAGAGGGCAAATGAGATGCTCAATATTTTCCTATTGCCAGCATAATTTTTTCTAAATCATCAAGGAAATGCTTCTGTCTTTTCTTCCCCTTTTCTTGAATTACTGAAAAAAAAAAAAAAAAAAAAAGCCACTGAAATACCACAGTTCTGGTAGCTTTGCTAACTAGTTCCCTGAGCAAACTATTCTTTCAGTAATCATAAACTAATTACCACTGGCAATTGGAAAGGTTGGGTTTGGTTTTTTTGTTGATTTTTTCCTTTTTTTGCTTGGATGGGGGAGGGTGTATAGTTGCTGAAAGGTCTTTGGATTTAAACAGAAGACATTCAGCAGTAACAATAGTGTATATGTTTAAAAAAAACTGCTGGAAAATGTAGAAAAAAAGAAGAGGGGGGGAAGCAACCACCCTCTGGCAGATGTTCAAGTGCATGTTGAGACAGAGCAGCAAGTCAGTGAAAGGCAGGAGTTGCCTGCTCAGTGTTGTGACTCTGCAGAAGTCCTGAAGTGACACATGCATCACAGGGCTGTCACAGTGCTGACACAGGCCAGGGGTCATGGTTAAGAGCTGGGTGTTGCTGGAGAAGGCTGAGGAAGCAGAGGTGGCCCCTCTGTGCTCTGTGTGTGGGTCTGTGTACTCCTTTCCCGTCAACGCTGGCCCAGCACAGCCAAAAAAGCGGTTCCTTGGCAGGGCTTAATGGCAGGATGATGTAGTCTGTTGTGACTAGTGCATTCCTTTCAGGTTAAACTAGGGAAATGGCATTGTGTTAAAATTCCAAGTCGCATGAATGTTTTATTGCCACAAGTGCATTCAGGCCTCAAGGGGAGTGTGTGTGGTGGGGAAAGGAGGAGGGAGGGTGACTTAGTGACTCGAGAACTATCAGAAGAGCACTTCCCCTGGAAAATTTTACCCGGCAGCACGAAGCTTACAGGCTGCAATAGTCACTTAGACAGGTTTCGCTTTTCCTAAGCTGCGGCTGTTTAAAATCTCTCAGTCCAGACAATTAGCAGCTGAAGAAAATATGACAAGACACACGCAAAGAGGTTGGGAGGTAGAGGGAAAGGAATGCACTGGGAGGGAGCCGGGTTGCCTTCTGTAAACTGCCAGACCTCTCCCCCGTCCCCCTCCTGCTCTGCTGCCCCAGCCCATGGCCTGGGACAAGGGGGGGAGGTTTTTTCCCCTCCTTGTCTGCTGATGCCCAGGAATGATCTGTTAACTGTACACTCCTGGCTGGGAGGCCAAAGCAGCTCATGGTACTGTATGTTACCATTACTACTCCCTCATTCCTTTTTACATTTTTTAAACATCTCTTTGTATTAATGGTTGACATGACTCAGGAGGAATTAATTTCAGACTGCAAAAGGACTAAGTAACAAAACTAGCAATACTGCACATTTGTGAGATTTTATTTCTTTAAGGGAATAAGCTTATCTTTCCAACTGGCGTTAGTTGTAGTAATAACTTTTAAGCAAAGTTTAAACAGGACTGTTTAGTAGAGCAAGAATCCGCAACTTGGAACAACAATCCTGCAGATACAATCCTTGGAAAGAAACTTTGTTTTGAGTCATACTAGATATTTTCAGTGTCTCTGTGTTTTTATATGGTCTCAGGCTACCCAAGTCATGTGCCATCTGTGATTTTTAAAAATAAATTACTGTGAAGTCTTCAGTTTAGAGCTCTTTGTGGTGTAAAATGATAATATATCTAATACTATAACTGGTTTTGTGTACAAATTACTGGTGATTAGTGTGAAAGCATTCAGTGTGGCTATGTGTATGGAAGCATAGGTGGGACCTCCGTGACATTTGTGGGTTATCTTGATGTCTAAAAATCAGACTGTTTTTACAAAATTTAGACACCTGTGTTTGGACAATTTTGTCATGGAATTTGTGCACTTGTGTACACAAATAAGCCAACTCAGGTTTTTCGCATGTACTCTTGGGAAGTTGCTGAAGTCAAAGAAGCAGCAAGGATGTAAATGAAGACTGATTAAGTCTCTCATGTGACAAAATGCTCTAGATAATTATATACACTTGCCTAAACATCTTAGGGTGCAAAAATGTTGCTGTATGAATATTTGTGTTTACAGAAAAAATGACACAATTGATGTGACAGGTTTGGTTTTGCAAGTGAGAAATGGTCTCAAAGGTCACAGAGAAGATTTAGTGTCTTGCAGTTGTTTGCAATAACCATGTCACTTCAAAGGTTGTCTATGGTCTTAAGTTTATTATTGCTCATGTTAGCATTTTTACTCCTAGATGGTTACCTTTCTTGAGAGGGTTCATTCAGGCCATGTACTATATAGATATATATTTGATTTCTGAATTAGATGCTATCAGTGAAATTAAATTTTGTATGCGAGAGTAAATAAAAACTAATGATCCTTAATACTGACAGGTTAGCATGGAAAGCAGTGAAAGTAAGCCTATGATACTTAAAATAAGAAAAAAAAAAAGAATAAAAATAAGAGGAACTTCTTCCATCTTATGTAAGTATGTACATAGCCTCTCTGGACATATATATGTTTATAGATGTAATTTTTTACTGATGTACTGATGTACAATTTACTCTTTCTGGATTTTGAAGTTAAAATTAGTGTAGTACATCTTAGAAGCAAATAAAAATATGAGACTTCTTTGAAATGTTTTACATTATGGAGCAGACACACACACACTAATTTCTCATTTTTCCATGTATCTCCCAGAAAATCCAGTTATACTGGACATTTTTCCTTTAAAGAATGTAGTGCTAGGAAAGAAAAGAAATCCCCAAACTACCTATAAAAAACCATATCTTGTGTTGTCTATTGCAAAGAGCTGTTAGGACATCTATATTTGGCTTTATGCTTCATTTTTTACTTGCATAAAATGAGATAGTTTTGCCAATTAAAGATGTTAATCTGATTAGTTCCCATTTATGAAGGTTTAGTGGTGGTGTTTTTAAACAGTTAAATTGACAAGGCTTATGGAGGGTTATAAACTCAACAAGCAGTCAGCCATAAAGGAAAAGAATGATTTACAGACAGAATAATTACTTCAAATTTCAGAAACCCTCATTAACACCTGTCATAAATTCTAAACAAGATGCATTTTAAATATGATAGAAGTTTCAGACTATATTCAGTACAAACTCACTAACAGTTTGCACATGATGGCCTGCAAAAGAGGATTTTAAAAATTACTATTATTGAAGAAATGTGTTCAGTGATCTATGATTATATAATGTATGTAAATATATTTATGCTACTGTTTGAAACTGTTTAAAATAATTTCCCAAGTCAATTGCAGTAAACTGTAACACATTTCTAAAAACTGTGATGAAGAAAATTTTGGAAATTCCCTGGAATCAGATTTCCCATATCATTCTCAAAAGCGGTAGTTTGACAGAAGGTCAAATTTAGCTACAAGTCTGATTTAAAAATAAAATAAAGTTCTTTCATAATTTTTAAAACAGAAGATGCATTTTCTCTATATGCATAGCAATGTGAACACTAACTTTCTACTCAAATCAGACCTAGCACTAAATTAATTTTGCAGTCAGTTGTCTCAAGGTGAAAAAAGGTAGAGAACCATTTTGGTTTTAGTGTTATATTATGCAGAGAATAATGTGCAATACACAATGGTTGGGAATTTCAGAGAATGCGAAGCATTCATTGCTGAGCATTTTTTGGATTTCACAAAACAGTGATACTGGTATAAAAACGAAGTCATTAAAAATGATACAATTAACATTAATATTTTTGCCTTTTATTTCTTTGAAATACACTAATTCAGACTTTTATACTTTAGCTTGCAAATATAAAGTAGAAATTAACCCTGTATTTTAAACAGAGGCTTCCAGTGTTGGGTCTTCATGCCCCTGCCCCATCATCCCCACAACTGAAAAAAAGAAAAAGAAAAATCCAAAAACCGAAACCAAAGAAAGAAAAGTAATTTAAGGTAATTTGAGGAACATACATATACATATACACAGACCTAGCATATATCTATACAGACATGTCTATATACACAGCTCTAAGGTCTGTATATCTATGTACATACTCATCTAATTATGGTACTATAAGCTCAAATGTAGACTTGTTTAGACCTGCTTAAATTTTGCTATAACTACATTGAACTAAACCAGTAATTCAATGAACAATGACTCAGAATATGATCTAGTCTTGAAAGTCTACTGAGCCACACAAATTAACCCCATCTACTTAGCACAATAAATGTGAAGTAAAATATGTAAGCAAACTTGGTCTGTCACTGAACTTTAATTGTCCACATTTTACCTCAGGTTTACAGTAAGTGATAAATGCTCATGCAATTAGGTATCATTGTTAAGCTGAGATGCAACAATTTTTAAAACCATAATAATGTGTAGGAACTCAAAACTAGATTTATATTAACATGAATAGATCTTACCTAATTTGTCTACATTATGGTTTTTGACTACTGTAACAATCCATTTTTATGTGAATTCATGTATTTTGAAGCAACCATCCTAATAAAGACAGACCTTGAAAGGTGATAACTTATGTTATACTTGTATTGACTTAGGATCATTTAAAAGGTTCTTATTTATATTAATAAGACACCTTAATTGTCATTTTACTATTTTTTATTAAAGGGTCTTAGGATATAATTTAAAGATGAGTTTTTATCTCTCTCATGTTTGTGGTGTGCATACCATGTCAAGAAAAGTTAATCAAAAGGAAAAGGTCTTTAAGATATGAAACTGAATAATACCAGTTCTACAGTTAGTCCTTTATGTGGGACTTTAAGTCCAGTCTTCATATGCCATGCTCTCACTTGATAGTCAGTACTAACTGAATTAAAAAAAAAATTAAAAATCTGTGACTTCTTATCACTTAGCAATATCTTTTTTTCATCATTGCATCTCTGTTAGAAATGTGCGTTGAGTTTTTTTGTGCTTTCAGCATATTCTTTTACACTTTGGTTAAAGTATTCCTGGCTGTTTTAGAATGTCAAAGAATTACAAGTTTTTTTCCCATATAACTCAACTCCCCCAGAAATCTATAGCTAAGGATTTAGGCATAAAGTGAGGTTTCATATGTTTGCACTTGACGTACTTGGCTTATGAAGTCTGAATAAGGAAAGAAAATGAGAAATAGACAAAGCAACGTGTATGTGTATCTACAGGAAAAGTTCGACAGAAAGGTACATAAATTATTTGTTGTTTCATTGTTGACTTTGTAGCCATATTGTTAGTTTGTTAGCTTTATTAATTTGAAGAATTTGCCATCTGACTGTGGCTGCAAAAATCAGTGGCAAAATCAGACAGTTACAAGGCCCAGAAATAAAATGTAAACTGAAGCAAGCATATATGCTTTAATTTCTTTTAACTCTGTTTGTCCTTAACTCATTAAAACAAATTAAAAAAAAAAAAAAAAGAAAAAGAAAAAAGACTGCTTTTAGGTATAAGATATTTAGAGTATTGTGAAGATAAAATTCCCATGGTAGTTCTTGAGAGTTTCTTATTTTTGCCTTGTAGAATTGTTTCCAAAATTGCTTTAGAATGTAGACTGTTTGCTAGTGAATAATTTAGCTAATTTTGGTGTGTTTCTAGCTGTTTTATTGTATTTTTGGGAAACACATAAACTCAACCAAATAAAGGATTTTTTGATCTCCATAGAGGACAGTTGGACCCATGGCCAGACCTAGTGGTATCCTTTCATGCAGGCAGTATGTTTTCAGATTGGTTCTCTACTTTCTTAGGCTTGGATATGAAATGTAGGAGAGAAATAAACACCTCTGCATCTTCTGAATGTGGACTTAGCTTGAAGTTCCTTGGTGCTGTAGCTGACAAACTATTAAGGCCACTTTCAGACACTACTTTTTACCTGCACAAACCCCAACCCTCACCCACTCCTGTTTTATTAAAAGGCCTGTAAAAACATGCTTAAAACAAATAAATAAGTTTCTCCAGGGAGTAGGCAGACTTTAACAAAGAGAGAGAAGCAAACAAACGGGTTGATCGTTCCTTACAGGGAAATTGAAGAAAGGTAATAAAATGCTTAGAAATAAATTCATGTAGTTCTTGTTTTGATTTGCACATGAGATGGTTTTCACAGCAGAAATATTGTATAAACACTGCCTCTTGATTAGTGTTATCTGTGGTGGGATGAGCAGGGATAAGGACAATGAAACATGGCCAAGTTGCACTGATTTACGGAGTAATGCATACTCCTCCCTTTTACGTGTCTAGTGTTATCTAAAGGAATAAATTGCACATTGAAAGACTTAGGGTATTAATATTTAGCTTATTTATTTATCTAGCCTACCTCTCCTCTCTGGAAAACAGCAGATACTTACCTCATAATTGAATTGGTTGACTGGCACAGACATGGGAGCCACCACATAATGCAGTCACAAGTGTAAATTACTAGCCTTTTTCGGCTCCAATACTTTTATTTGGAAGCACTTAATCAATCTTCAAGAATTTTAAGGGAAAAGAGCTATGTGTAGAGCTTGGAATGACAGAAACATGGGAAAAATAGAATTGCAGAAAAATAGGGAAGAGAAATCCAATCTAACATCTAATGTGAAGATTCTGCATAATGCTGAAAAAAAACCAAAAACCAAAAAACAAACAAACAAAAAAAAAAAAAAAACCCAAAAAACCCCAAAACAAAAACAAAAACAAAAACACCCTTCCCCCCCCAAAAAAAAAATTCTGAATGTACTATTGGACAATTTTACTGCACTTCTGTAAATTTTTTTACTGCACTTCTATAGTCTTCTCAACCTGTCCAGGTGTCCCATTAAATTTTGACCAAGAATATGATGAAAATTTCAGAAAGGGTCAATTGCAAAGTGAAAAACTGAAATACTTCTCTTTTTAGGCCTTGAAGAATTTGTGTAACGTAGAAGGAAGTGTTTTTATATAAATGGCCATATTCAGTAATCAAGATGTGTATTGGCCATGTTCTTATTTCTCATAGAGCAAATAATGTTCACTCTCTTTTTTTCTTCCATTATCCACAGCCAAATTAATTCCTCATACCTGTAGACTAAACTACCTTAACTTATTAATCTTGCTTGAAAGACTGTATTTTCATATTCTGTCACTAACAACTTGTTGATTTAATGTTTGGATTTTACTGGTATGCTACCCATTTCTTAGAAAGCTGCACTAGGAAGGAAGTTGGGTAATCATCTGCTGAATTTTTTTTTGCAAAGTATGCTTCAAGTTGTTAGTGATATTTTGTAACATTTTATATGACAGTAACATGAAAGTAGTTGCTTATAGTTGGCCTTTAATAATATATTTGTCACAACAGTGTCTCTGGAATCAAAGATTTTTTTTTTTCCTCCATGCTTTGTCTCATGGGATTTTTCTCTTCCTCCAGGCAGAAGCTTCTGTTGTAATTTTCTGGTACTGATGAAAACATTGTACACTGTATTCAGTGGCTCTCTATTTCAGTCATTAGTGTGTGGATATGCAAAATGGTGAAATGGTATTCTTGCCAAAGTCCTTAAGCCTTACCAATAGTTGTACCTGAGTTCCTTGATCTGCACAGGTATCTTCTCTGACTGTGTCTCATAAATGTCTTCTGCTTCAGAAACACTCTTCTTGAATTTTTTTTTGTGCTACTCATATGCGTGTATATACTCTCTGCTGATCTATCCTTGCATTTGCTCTGTATTTCCACATGTCTGTCAAGGGTTCTCTTGGTGCTAATGAGCCACAGCAGAGCCTTCCAATGAGGAAGAGATCTTACAAGTATCAACCTGTGGTCTGGCATGGTTTAGGTAAAGAAGAAAAATTGTTAGAGGAAAAAGACAGAAATTGACTTTATGAAATAGTGAGAAGTATTGAAAAGAGGACTGTACTTCCATCTTTTCCTGAACTTGCATCTGGACTCAGCATCCAGACTCCTGGCACTGTCTCTGGGACTGAAGAACATGCAGTGCTCCCACAAGAGTTTCAGGGTTGCCTTCTAGCAGCCCTCAAGTCCCTTTGAACTACAGAAAAATTTCCACAGTGTCAGTCACATTCCCACATTGGTGACATGTCTTTGATCTGTCCACTGCCTGTTGAAGATTTTCCCTACAACCTGTTAAAATTCCATAATTCTTAACCTTTCCTTGCCAGTCACTGGCACTGGCCTGAAGAGGCATTCTGAGTCTCATTGTTATTTACAAGAAACATCTGGCTCTGGGCCCTTTCTATCTATTAGCTGCACCAGTCATTGAAGTGTCTTTCACTTCTACCTCTTGTCACTTCTTCTCTCCCTTTGGTCTATCTTTTCTACTCCTGGTCAGCACAGCATCATTCCTATTTTATTCCACATTCTTATTGCCCCTGGACAGCCTTAATATGGAAAGGCAATGTGTATATGTATGTTCCTATCAGTGAGAGGAGGGGAAGAGTGAAGGATTTGGCAGATATTTCTCCCATAGCACAGAATAGCTTTTACCTCAAACACCCCTATTTTACATGAAAGGCTGTGCCTCTTCTTCCTTCTCCCTTTATTTCCTATGTGGGTGGGAGGGATAAATGTCAGATGGGGCAAAAAGCCTTTATGCTTGTTGTATCTTTTGTTTCTGCTGATGATACACAAGGCAAGTTGTAAATAGCTCCTTCACACAGAGTTGTTATTCCTTTGAGAGAGATTCCCTACACAGTAGCTGTGCTCTCAGCCCTGCTATGCCCCAGGGATCAGAGAGGGACACTTTAAAGACCTTTTCATTCATTTCTGCATTTTTGACAGAAAGAAATTTAGCTTTTTTATCAGGCGAATGTCATCCAATCATTAAAGCTTGAAAATTATTTCAAAATTTTTAGTAGCAGTCAGCACAATATCAAACAATGTCAAACTATGAATTTGCATGACACTCAGGATCCAGAGTGTTTGAATCCTCATACACTGCCTGCCATGTACAACATAGCACACAAATAAAAAGAACTCAAGAAAAAAAGACAGCTCAGGTACAAATTTTATCAGAGTAATAATGGGGTTTTATTCCATTTATTCACCCATCAGTCAAATAAGGTTGAGAGACCTGGATAATATTAGAATTCATGAAGTGAAAGACACTAAATGCTTGGCTAATTATACTTGTTCTCAACCTGGTTTTAATATTTTTACCACTTGGGAAAATAGATGACAAAGCAGATTGTAGTGTACGTTTCTGTATTACATTTATTAGAGAATTGTTTTTTCATTCCTGGGAGATCAACTTTATCTGACAGCTTTTTGTGTGACCTAAAATGTGTTAAGGGAGCAGGTATGTACAGGTATCTATTTGCTAACATTGAGAATAATAACCTTCTTGTCTTCCTTTTTCTTGGAATATGATGTTAGTTGTATATTTAAATCTTGAAGTTTAAAATCAAAGTCTTAAACTTTTAATATATTTACTGCTGATGCAAAACTTACCATCCGCTACCCTGGAGTTAGGCAGAAACCAAGCACCTTTCTGGAAAATTTAGGTCTAGTTTGAACCCTAATAGAATGGATCATTTATATAATAATTCAGAGTGGAGGGAGTTCATGGAGTCTAGAGAGCTAAGGTGAAGAACAGATTCTAGAAAGTTACTTTGTACTCTCATTTGTCCTATTGCTTTTCATACTGATTTGAGCAGTTACAGTGATGATCATGAGTGAAAAGGGAGATGGAGTAGTTTCCAGAGTCATTCATTTTTGATGGTCAGGTGTAAGCACTTGCTTACAGAAGTCTGACTAGTTCTGTGGTGTTGGCTTTCTTCTTTGATTTCTGCTGCTGCATTGCGTGCACATTTTCCTGCTTGTAGTCTTTCATGTATACAGCTACCCTGGGGTGATAAGTAACTGCAGGTGGGAGGGGCTCCACATGACCATGAATGGGAGGAAAAGTTGTCCCACACAGCATTTTGTCTCTTAGGATGTTGTCCAAGCTCTTAAGCAGCAAGAGATGCCTTGGAACATAGGAGAAAGAAAAGCTGGACTATAAATGCAGACATTTACATAGGGTACTCTAGCTATGGAAGAACAGAAAGATGCAGAAATAGAAAATAAAAACTCACTGAAGTTGGACTGGCCACACTGAAAAGAAAAGAAAAAGCTGAAGAAAGCTGACTCAATGGCTTGAAAAAGGTAATGGACAAAGTTCCACATACATGTAACAGTGAAAGTGGAAAGATAAAAGGACGAAGGAAGTAAGGACTAAGACCAGGCTATTTTATATGACAGATTAAACTGCCCATGGGATGAGAAGGTACAGGAGCTAATCATCATGCTAAAACCCACAATAGTCTTGTTCTGAAGAGAGCACAATCTGTGACTCTGAGGCTGTGAGTGTTGACTAGACAAGAAAAATAGCAACATCATAAAAAAGTCTGTTGCTCATTTAGGAAAAAAACTAAAACAACTCAACCCTAAATTTACTTTTTTACAGTTAATAGTAGATCTAATATCTTTTGGGAGTCTTGGTAAAGATACTTTTTTTTTTTTTTTTTTTTTAAATTTATGAGGAAATTTTTAATTGCTTCAAAGTATTCATTTAAATGCTTCATTTCAAATATGGAGTTGTGTCTGTACAGTAGTTTTCTGGAAAGTAAATACATTTTCTGGATTAAAGAGATCAGTTTTAGTTGCCACATTGCACTTAATGGTGAGCTACCACATAATGTTTCAAACATGTGACTCCATTCTGTAATATGTTCTTGGATTTCAATTACTAAACTGTCCAAAATGGAAGGGCTTTCATGCAAAGGATGGATTATCTATCCTTTAAGACGAGTTCTGAAACGATTTTTTTTTAAGAACTGTAAAACAAAATAAATGCTGGAGAGGGCAGGTGTTTAACACCCTTTATACAGTATAACATTTCTTCCATAACAAAGGAAGCTGACTTCTAAGGCTGGAATATTGAAATTGTATATCAGGTCACTACTACTTTTTAGTCCTTCTGAGGTTAAGAGTTCAACGTAAACTAATGGTTTATGTAGAGAAAGCATAAACATTCAGATAGGACCTGGTACTATGTTTTAGCCTTCTTATCAAATTGCATTTCTGCTTTCAGTTCGTTGTGATAGCTCTGGAATTCCTTTATGTCCTTGCCATCTCTGTGTAGTTTACTGTCAGTGTCTCTGCCATATAAAATCTCCAAAGCTGAAACGTGTTATCCTTGTGTAGGTGCCTTCATAACAGGCTTACAAACTCAAAGAAGCCCCCAAAATTATCACTACATGAGAGTGCAGAAAGAAGTTGCCTGAAGATATTCTCCCTTCAGTTTCACAGTGTAAATTGTCTTTTGGTGTTTTCTTCCAGACTTTTAAAATTTTTCGACATGACAGGTGTCTTGAACAGTTGATACTTGAAAAAAAAAAAAATGACAGTGAGAAAAAACATCTTGTCTTCAATGTTTTGTTTTCTTTTTTTTTTTTTTTTTGAAGGTATAACATTGCAACTAAAGTTGGTTCCAGCTTTGTTATTAAGGATTTCCCAATCTGTCTCTTTTATTTCAATTTTCTTTTTCCAGATGGGACTAAGATTATGTTCAGGTCATCACTTTTTTTTCCTCTTGTGACATCTGCTCAATAATCGTGCTGCTAGGGACAGAAGATTGTTCTACCTTCTCATAGATTTGATTATAAATCTCTTAAAAATCCTAAACATCACAATTTTCTGATTCTTGAGAATGTTTCAGCATAAATGTTATCCTGTGAAGGCATCATGTACATTTAAAATTATTTAAACTCTTATCAAAAAAAGGGCATATATGTATAGTAACAGCCAATGATAGAAATATTTATTTGTAGGAAAAGGTTTAATGATGATTTTAAAAGAGTGATGATTTTAAAAGAGTTTTTTATTGAAGGGTAGTTAGTATAGTAACTATGTGAAAGGGCAGTGGTTGATGTCTCTCTCTTGTAAACATTCATAACTGAATATGGTGTTTGGAGTGATCCAGTTGTGGAACACTGGCCCCAGGTGACTGTCTCTCTGAGCTTCACAGCTGACATTTTATGGTAAGACAGAGACAACTTTTTCTTAGTGACTTAAAGTCTTTTTGCTTTATGTAAGAAACTAGCTGTGTTAAAGGATGAGTAGACTGCAGTGAGAGGAGCTGCACAGGTGTGAAAAAAGGCATGGAAGACAAGAGGTGGCTAACAGGCAAGGGAGGAGGAAGGCTATTGGCTGCAGGGAGTAGAATGAAAAGAATATGATGGGGAATAGAAACATAGCCAGAAGCAGAGTTGTTCAGAGCCTTGAAGTTTAGGATGAAGAGCCTGGACTTGAATCAGTTTCCTTTACCTTCCACATCAAAGAAGAGAGTGACATGATCCAGGCAATAGGTGAGAAAGCCCTTATATTACAAGTTTCATGCTACATTAATAGGAAACATACTTACAAACTGAGGCATTTAAGAGAGAAGGAAAAAAACCAGTGTGAACAAAATGGTCTATAGGTAAGAAATATTAATTTGACAATCAAACTGCAGCTTAGTTAGTAGCCATCTTTTGTTTAGCACAGCTTTTGTGGCAAAAGCATACCTGCATGGTAATGTTGATCTAGGGTGTACAGTGGAGAAACAGATCCACATGACATTGATTTTATGATGTGAAAAAGCATGCAATGCACTGGCTTTGGGAGCATGGTGTGTTTCCTGTGTAGCTTTATGCTCAGAACCAGAAAGAGTGAATCATTGAAAAATGGACACAGCCCTCAGTTTTGTTTTAGCAGCCACTGGCTTTTAGCAGGTCACCAGCTTTTTTTTTGTTTGTTTGTTTGAAAGAAGTTTGAATAGTGCAAGGTGTTTTGGTTTGTCTGTTTAATAATGTGCCCTGTAGTGGAGTGATTCAAAATAGCTTACAGCCCAAAATCAGCCCAACTGCAAGTTCACAAAGCTCTGTGTGGGCTGCTTTTCTCTAGAGCAAAATTAAGTAACGTATTCTGCTTTAGGAAGGCAGAACTCACTGCTTCAGAGTCATTCAAGATGTTTTCTTTGCCCAAGTTCATTTCAGCCTTAGCTCTACTATCTCTGCATGGCAACCTGTAATGTAGAGAACTCCAGCAATAGCATTAAAATATGACTCAAGATGATAATAAGAAAAGTACTTCTTGAGACACACATAGTTTAAATTTTAGCAAAATCTGTATGTTTCATTATTTCATTCAATGGAGAGGATTTGCACAGGACATTTGGATGGATCTCTCAAGCAGAATAAGAGCTGGTAGACTGAGCTAGTCAGAAGGGAGAGCAGTAGGTTAGAACCTTATTTTCTCAGAGTCTGTGTTGGTATTGCCTAGTGAACATTGTGAGCTGGGTCTGCAATTGCTGGAAGCTGACATTGTTTCCACTAAAAATAACAAGATATTTCCAGCACTGAAAGCTATATGAATGTTTTCCTTGATCCAAGAGCCATATTTTAAAGGCTAGGTTTTGCCCAGCATTCTCTTTGCCCTATTTGATGCTTTTATGAAGAAAAGAACCAACACGAATGAAGCAAGGAAAAAACCAAACACCACATCAACATACATAGGTGGGGATGTATTCAGTAAACTGGAGGCTATTTGATTTTGTGAATCTCCTCAGATAAGAGAATGCTTTCTCTCTGTTGTCGAGCAGTGATCGAGAAGAGTATGTTCATCATGGATCTGAGACTTTCCATAGAGAGGACATGTTTACTAAAATATGTTTGTGTGTGTGTGTACTTAGAGAGTGTGCTCCAGGCCTTATTTGTTTTACTTGGTGGCAAAGGAGAGCTTGGAGATAATGCCATGGTAGCCAGTGGTGTTTCTAGAATACTGCAGAAGACAGCAGAGAGCAGAGGGCAGGGTAAGAACTATAGAATAATTGAATGATTTGGCCTGGACAGGATCTTAAAGACCCTCTAGATCCAACCCTCCTGACATGGAAAGGGACACATTCCACTAGACCAGGTTGCTCAGAGGTCCATCCAACCTGTCCTCGAACACTTTAAGGGGTGAGGCATCCACCACTTCTTTGGGAAACCTGTACCAGTGCCTCACCACCCTCACAGTAAAGAATTTGAAAATGTGTATGTATATCTTCATTATGTTAATATGTCTATGAATGCATATATAATGTTTTATTGGTGTATAAAAGCAAACATAATCCCGAAGTGCAAGCAAAATGGCAGACTTGCAACAGTCATTAAATTTACTTCCAGCTTAAATAGTAACCCTGCTGTCTTTATGTGATATATCTGGTAGAACAGTTGTTTTTTAATGTTTAGACAGTGTTTTGAAGGTGAAACGCTTTTATTAAGTGTTGAATATTGTCACTGTTACTTACCTCTCACTGTTAGATGTGGCTTTATGTACAGTTAGTCAGGGGGATCTAGCAGCAAAAAATAGTTATTCCATTTGTAGTTTCATACAATCCTGATAGAGAACCTTTCAGTGTTATCTATTATTTCTAATGCTTAATTCCTGTTTGCTCTGAAATTTTCAGAATTTTCTCTGATACAAAACATATGTTTTCTCTAACCTGACTTTTTTATGATGTAACTTCTTTGCTTAATCACCCCACCATTCCATTGGTACTAACACAATTGTTCACTGGGCTATGCTACAAACTTGATCTGTAGAATGATCTGTGGTGAAATCACCTTCTTTGATGTTTTGGGAAACCATTTTCAGGGCTAACTCATCCCTGGAGTTATCTTTTGTCATATTTTGTGATATTGAAGTATTAGAACAAAGTTAAACCTGTTTTTTAAGCTCCATATATTACCAGGAATAATGATTCATGTAAATTTACTCTCTGAGGCCTATATTTGCAATTGTAGTGAGAGTGAGATGATAGCTCAAAGCATAAATGGGATGGGTACAGCCACTATCTGATATATAGCTAATTGGTGGAGGAATACTGAATGAAAGCTAAATCAGCAGAATTGTTTATACACAGAATATAGACTGTAAAAAAGAAAAAAGAAGAAAGAACCTCAGTCCCCCAATGTTTAGTAAACTGCGTGTTTCCCTACCAGTACCCACATGGGGGAGGCATCTTCTTCTTGCCCTGCTGCACTTGCTTATGCCAGTGACACTACTTAATGATATGGTCTTATTGATACTGATGGGCATCAGTATGAACATGAAAGCATCCCCACCTTTCTGCCCCTCTTTTCTCACTGTCTGCAGTGGAACCTGAAACTCCATTGCACTGTGGAGGATATCAAGGAAACCACTAGTCAATTATAAAGGATGAGTGCAATTTGTGCAACACTACAGACAAAGACGTATATGTACATGTGTGTAGATGAAAATACATATCTTTCTATCATATATTTGTCCCTCTGTTTGTCTGCCTATATCTTTATAGCCATGGGTTTGAGGTGTTTCTTTTTTAATTAAAATACACTTCATAGCATTTTGGGGATGTTTACAACTCCTATGATTAAGCAAAAAAGAGTTGCTTGAAGACAATATTTTACAGCCGTTGCACTCAGTAAATATGACCATTACTATGTCTTGATCTAAATATCAAGGCAACATTTTTCTTCTACTTTGTATGTAGCATCTTGAGTGTTTCAGATGTTTGAGATCCTTCCTTGTGTGAGTGGAGTTCTTTTCCCAGGCATACTGAAGTACAAGTGCACATTTCCATAAAATTTAAATAAGGTATTTCCTGTAATAATGAATAATTGTGGCTGCTCTCTGGTCTGCATTGTAATTAACCATGATCAGACTTGTTAGGGAGAGATATTGTTCCTGTTATAATTTGGCAGGTTACTGTGATTTTGCCAGCTTAAACAAAGCGCAGCATTTACTTGCAGAATCACAGGGACAAGATGTGCTTCTGCTGCAGCAGTTTCTCCTTAAAAGCAGAGGAATAAGCTGATAGCTAAGTATGAAATGCCACCAGTGGTAGAAGTAGCTATTCAGTTTTTGTAGTTTGTAATGATGCATTCCCTAGGAGTGTTTGTAATATTGTATGGTGTGATAGTTGTGAGTTAGTTAAATCTGGTGTTGCGGCTCAGAAAAGAGAAAGTGACCCTTTTATGTTTTATTTAGCAGATATTTCTGCAGGGTAAATCTCTATGGAAAAAAATAAGGGGGCAGGGGAAGGGAAGGCAAGGGAGGAAGCACAAACAAAATCAAACCCAGAACTATAGAAGAACCATAAAAATAACCCTAAAAAATACCTTTTTTTAAGAAACAGCAAGGGATCATGTGCTCAGACACAGCTGCTGCTTGCACTAGAGTGATCTCTGTGGACTCAGTAGCACTGTATCTGGACACTTGGTCAGCCTCTGTTTCTCTGTCTTTCTCTTTCTGTGTTAAGAACTGTTCAAAACACTACTGTCTAGTTACTGCGGTGTCTTTCATTTAGATTCTGTTTATTGACTAAACCACAAGGATTCCTGCCCAAAGTACCAGGCAGCCTACGCTTGAATGATTTTGATTTTCTAACATCAGCCCTGGGGTTTATTTGAAAAATGTACATACACTGCAGCTTTAACAAGTCAAGTGACTGCATGATTTTGACCATGGATTAAAGTATATCTGAAGATCATTAAATTAAAAAAAAAAGGTGGTGCAGGGAAATAAATGTAGTAGTCATTGTACTAGTACTGTGCATGTGTGACACATGTTTTTTGTCTTTTCATCTTCTACAAGAGCCAGAAAGTTTCCTGCCGTTCTCTTTCCAGCTATTGACAAATGATTGCCAGATGTGAGATCTTTGCTGTGCTCTTTCCCCTTCACAAACCTGCAGTGATGGGATATTCGATTCTCCCTTGCCCATTTCATCTCCTTTCCACATCTGCCAGAGACACACAGGCTATATATCCCTACATGAGAGTTTAAAGTTTATTCAGCTCCTCCACTCCCCTCAATAAAACATTTAGAGACAACAGAATGAAGTCCATGTGACTCTCCATAAATCTCACTGCATTTCGGAGTAGGTTGTTTTTTTCATTTGTACAAATACAGGCAAGTTTGCTTTATTTTTTGGCCTGTATTTCACATATAAACTTATACAAACATATATATATATATTTATGCACATGTATATGGAAAAGGTGATGTCAGTTTGAGACTTCTCATGAGCTCCTGTCATTGTCACATTATGTGACTCTCTCCTCCTCCTGAATCTGAAGCTAAAGCATGACATTTTACAGGATAGTCTGACAAAGTTTTTGAAATGAGCAACTTAGAGAAACTCAGTGATGATATCTGTGCTATGAAAGATTTTAAGACACTTCAAAAAACATAGATGGAAAGAAGTTACAGTTACATCGGTTACAGACTGTAGATGGTGTGTCACCTCTCACTTTCCTTCAGTTTTTCTGCTGGATTTCTAGGAAAATTCTGAGGAGACTTTCCTTCAAAGAAACTTTTTGTAATCTAAGGGATGAACTAATTTTTATCTTAGCAGAAATAACTCTGGAGTGACCACACACGTAATCAGACTCATGCACAAAAGTTTTTTGGCACTGCTATCTAGAGTTTGTATTGATGGGGTTTTTTCTTCCCTTCCAACTCTGCTTGTCTAGTGAAAGGGGGGAAAAAAAAAAAAAAAAAAAAAAAAAAAAAAGAAAAAACCTCAAACCAAACATGACCCCCCCCCAAAACAAACAAACAAACAATTGAACAAAAGCAAGGAGAGAGGCAGAGGGACAGATTTCCAGCTCCTGACCTTCCTATCAGGTGGGCTAACACAGGTGGCCTTTCTGTTTTAAAACTAAGCTTTTGGCAAACTGAGCAGATCTTCAGTTCCTGACACAGACCAGCAATTTCTTTTTAATTAGAAAAAAAAAAAATGTCAGTAGAATGTCTGCCACATGTGCTCAAAATAATGGATGGAATTTCAGGAACAGAGCAGACTTACTTGGGTTTTAATCTTAAAAATGCAAGCCAGTTGCTGTTTTGTTATTCCAAGGTTGTAGTTGTACAGTTGTTACCATTTCTACCTATGCCTGTTAAGAAATTATTGCATATCATCATTTTTAGCATGTCCAGACTCCCTGTTTCACTTTTGCCCCTTCTAAGATGTCTAGATACCTCCCATAGAAAAAAATACCTGAAACTTGTGAGAAGAAAACTGTAAGGGAAAATCATCTTCCCATTGAGCAAAACAGAACCCAAAACCCAAGGTGAGAATGAGACTAAAACTTTTCTAAGACTCAAGGTTTTTTGCATTCTGCTTTTGAAGATGATAGGATGGTGAGATAACATTGTAGGTTAGAGACCATTGGTCATGTGGTTACCATTTAAATTTATCTTTCCCCCTTCTCCTTTATAGAAAAGAAAGTTATTTTTGAAGGAACACAGAGAACTTCACACCTTGAAGATCAAGGCAAACAGTTGTCTATCTTTTCATGAAACAATCAGGCTTGAAACTCCAGTAGGAGGAGATGAGATACTTCAAGTTCAGAACGCTTCACTTAATTTGTCCTAACTAATGCGCTGACTGGTTTCTCATGTCTTCCTCCCTCTTTCACCATGGTTACTTGGGGAGGTAGAGAGGTGCTAAGCAATGGAGGTGTCATCCAGGCTGTGCACTGAGGGAACGTCCTTCAGAGGACGACTTGTCACTAGCCGTCAAAGAAGAGAGTGGCTTTGTGGTCTCTGAACATCTGGCAGCGCTGCACAGGAAGCTGAGGGGGTGTCATTAATTGTGATGAAATAATTTAAACCATCAGGAATAAATGAGGCTGTTAAGCTAAGTTCAGATTCCATTTGCTGTGCACATGTGTCTAGCAGCCTGTGTGCAGTTTAAAAAAAAAAGAAATTAGTTATATTAGCTTGTGAGTAGAAGTGAAACAGATACTGTAAATGAAGTGAGTTACAGTGTGATGACATCGTGTAGAACAACATTCAGAGAGGCAGTTTTGTAAAATCAGCATGCAGGAAAGTGGCATGTTACTTTGATAAAATTTTGCTTAAGATAGCACCTGATGGTGATGGGTAAAGCAAGCAATGGTTTGGTGCATGATTTGCAAAACTTACCTCACAGTTTCCAAACAGAAGCTGATCTTGTGAACAGAACTTATGCCTACAAATTTTAGCACAACTGATCTGTTATTCTGTACATATCAGTCTGATACATTTGGAACTGCGCCATAGCAGACACATTACATATAAGGGCTTGGGTCCCCTGTGCAGAGGGATGCTTTTGAAATTTTGTTAGCTTCATTTTGTTGAAGGTACAAGGGGCTTTTATTGACATGGTGTTTTCCTCACTTTGCATCAACTTTCCTCACTTTTCATCAACTGTCCTAATAAATGAAGAAATTATACTGCATCAGATTTCAAGAAACAAGTAAGCACAATCTTGGACTGGTTTGAAAAACAAGTAAAAGAATGTTGGGTAAAAGTCTCAGTTTCCTTTTTATTTGAATGTTTCTCAAGTAAAGAATTATCAACATTCATAAACATACAGACAAAATGGCTGTACAAAGCTAAATTATTTTAAATAGTTGTTAAATGCAAATGCACTTGTTTCTAAAAATGGGCAGATACAAACTGACTTTTGCTGAGCAGTGGCCTAAGAAGGCAGAAATGGTTGAAAGTGATTGGGCATCCCTAAAGTTAAGAAAGGTCACAGATTTACAGATTTATCCCAGGCAGATTTTTGTCATCTGGAGTAGTACTGCGAGCCTCTAGCTGAAGGTAGGACACACAGCCAGAGGTCACAGCCCATGCTTTGGCTGTCATCAGCATGTGTACGGGTAGGCTGCTTGCAGTGATACAGCTGGAAGGCTGCTTTACACTCTGACAGTTACCAGCAAATTATTGCTGGGCTTTCTTCCTGTGAGCAGAGCAGACCATGGGTACATGATTGGGACTTCCTTCTGCCTGTGTTACAGTCAGCTTCTAAAATTGAGCTAACTTTGGTTCCATTGTCCAGTTGCCTGTTTGTGGAATTCCAGCTTTTTTGCTCAGTTCTTGTTTGGAATTGAGAGTGCTGTAATATCTTAGTGCATGAATTTCCAGTGGATGAGTTTTGGTTAGATAGGTCTGGCATCTCTGGTAAATTTTTCCACTTCCCTTAAAGGAGTCAGGGTCAATTACATAATCATTACAAAAATAGTAATTAGAAAATAGTAATTTTAAAAAAATTAGTTATTCTTCTGGACTTTAAAACTATTTTCATCTCCAAAATTGTATATATCTTGTGTGAGCCACTCATATTGTCTTGTCTAAGGGTGACCAAACAGGATGCAATGGTACAGCAGTTGGTGCAAAATGATATTTGGTCACAGCAAAGACAGTGTACAGAACACCAGTCTTTGGAGAGTATAAACCTCTCATTGCATATCCTTTAGGTGAAGTAACTGGTTATTGTAGTATAGAAATACTAAGGAAATGCTTGTGATAAAAAAGTTATATATGTACAGCTTTGACTCAAAAGATTTTAAAATCTGCAGCTGTGAGCTCTGTACCAGTCCTTCCTTCTGCCTGTAACAAGAAATCAATGCTGTGTTTATCAGCAAATTTAGGCTCATATCAGAGCAGTCTGAATTCTCAGAAGCTGGTAAAGTGTGTGGGAGCAGGAGTCAGAAAGTGAACACCTGGGCCCTGTAAGGAAGCTGGCTGAACACAGCCTGGGTCCTGAAAGTGGTCAGCACTTTCAAGCCCTGTTGAGATTCTAAGATGGAAAAATGGTGCATGTCAGATTAAGGGATATTAGTATGTCTGTAGGTGCTGAACTACAGGCCAGTAAATTTGAAAAGTTTGGATTTGGACAGTTAAAATATTACCAGTATTTCTAAATGAAAAGCATGTTAAATATTTTTTCCTAGAGTGATTTAATAGCTGTAGCATAGGTTGTACCTCACTTTGAATGTATTTGAAATGTTTTTGCTGTATATTTATGTCATATAGTTTGCTGACGTGAAGTTGCAGAAAACAAAATGATACGTTTTGGGTTTAGATGTTTCTGCCATATCTGAGATACTAGAATTCTTTATCCATCCTTTCAAAAGAAAGTTTTCCTTCTGCAATTCCTCTACAATCCCTGCAAATTGCATACTGGCCTTCTAGACTGTCACTTTCCTTCTGCAAATCCCTATCATACATCAACCACATTTGTGTTCATCCTACTTGAAGCTTTGAAGAAACAATTCTTCAGTGATGTCACTAGAAAATTAGTAAGTAAAAGCTTTGTGTTCCCCAGACTAGTTTCTTTGAGCTAATATACACTGAGAGATATTTCTGTGAAAACTGTGTGTGTGTTTCAGATTACTTAAATAATGGAGTTAAACTGTGACAGTAGAGGAGTGAGAAGAAACAAAATAACTACAGAATGAACAGATAGTGCAGCAGATATTAAAACTTAGACTAAATCTGAAAGTGAGCCCTGAGAATGGGAGGCGAGGATGGCTGTAGTAGACAGAGGTAAATGTTAGTATGCTAGCTGCAGTGTGATACAAACTGTTCAAATTACTTTAATACTTATAAAATACTATTTTAAGGACCCTGTTTTCTCTGACAGAAATAAAAAAGCTACCCCTCCTTCTGAAATCATGTTAGGTTAAAAGAAATTCAGAGGTTTAAATTGAACCCATTTTGTGCATGGAAGATAAATGTGCTTTTAAGTCAACTTACCTTGTTGACTGTTGTGTGAGGTTTGCAAATATAATAGCACAAATATTGTGATTATTGAACAAGTTTTTGTGCTGTATTTTTTGTGATCTGTTAGGGTCTTTTTGTTTGTTAATTCCCATAACAGAACTCTGAAGAAAGTTGCTCAAACTTCTGGATAAAACAGCTACATGCTCTACTCTCAATTACAGTTAAGATTTTTTTTTTTCTTTCCTAGGATGGGAATTGTACTCTTTTAACCCATTGTCCCCTACCTCATTAAGTAAAAATACCCTCCAGACACTGCTTTCTCAAGGCAGATCAAAGTTTATTATAAATGCAGCTCAACATTTGTGGGCAGTGCTGTGTTGTGCTGCTTTGGTACAAAAAATATTTCACTTGCATGTTAAGTTTATTAGATATTCCTTATGTAAACCAAAGAGGTGTTCTTTGATGTTCAGACAAATCATGGTTTTAGCAACTAACCATAAAATCACTAGTTGCGTTGTGCAAGAAACTTCCCTCATGCTACATTAGTTGGTTACAGAGTTCTTTTCATTGCTGGAAAAAAACAGTCAAGTAGAAAACAAAATACGTGAATTTAGGTAACTGAGAGGTCCACAGAACTTCTCTACATTTGACACAAACATTTAGGCTCACACAATTACAGGGGTGAGGTACTGCAAGGATTGGGGCCCGACTTTAAACAGGAGAGCTACATGAGCCCTGAGTGTCCTGCACAAGGCACCTACTAATTTCATATTTTGGAAACCAAGCAGTTATGAAAACCAGACCAATAAAGTTTACTTGCCATCGAAGAAATAAAGAATGTTCTGAGTGCCATTTCAGTGTCAGCTAGTAGACTAAAAAAGTGTCGCGTTTTTCTAGATTCCTGTATGCATTGTTAATGTGTCTGATTACATCCTCCCAGTGCTTTGCTACCAGGTGTATGCATTTTCTTTTGAGAAGCTGGTTTGAAACATGCTCTTTTCTGTGGCATCAGCAGAAAGCACAAAACTCATGTGAAATACTCACAAATATTATTTTTATGAATTAAGCAATTAGTGTCTGAAATAGCAGGCATTCCTAGACTTGTTCTTGATTGTGTTCGATTTATTCCAATTTACAGTAACTGATACAGTAGAAGTCCATACATAACAACATGAAGTGTTCTTTTAAATTGATTCTGTGCTAAGAAATAAAAAAATGACTGGCCTAATGCTGTTTAAAAAAGTAGTTCCTAAAAAATTTAAGCATAGAGGCTGTTGCATCTCTGTCTAGGTTTTCTTCAATAAACCAATTTTTGAGTAATGATCTCTTGCTTAGCATCATATTTATTATTAAGAGTATGTCTCACTTGTGTTTGTGAATTAGGATGAAGATTTCTGAATAAAATATCAGTGAGTTCTTTGTTCAATGTTTTCCTAATGAAAAAAAAAAGGATAATAAAACCACATTACAATTAGGATTTAATTCATTTAAGCATTATACCTGGACTTCTGTTGAAGTACCTTCAGCGTGTTAGTGAAACAAAGCACAAAGTTTTCAGTTGAGCCATGTAGACAAATCCAAATAAGGTTTCATCTGATTTCCAGAAGATAGTGAAGCTAGCTGTTATTCTGCCTTTACTGAAATTGAAATATATATCTAGTAGAGATGAGTTTTACAGTGGAAAACTCGAATAGCGTAAGCAGGAAAGAAGTGGGATTGGCCAAGTGGGGTTTTTTAGATCTGTTACTAAAAGTTAAACAGGTAATTGGATAGATACCACTGCTAGAACTGGAAAAATTTGATCATAACTATAATAAATTTTTTAGGAAGGGATAAAAAAAAGGGGAGAAGCCTATAATTTGCCCACATAAGCCACTTTCTTTTTTTTGAATCTACTGATTCACACCTGGTTTTCAATTTTTTTACATTTTCAAAGTTGAATAGATGTGGATACTTAATTTGTATGGTGCTTGAGTTCTGCTCCTTATGCATACTTTCTCACACATGTAGGTGTGCTTTGTTGCCTAGAAGGGAGGTTTGAGAGAGCAGGTAAGCCAGGATGGATAGGTATAAAAATTACTGTCTAAGAAGGTGGCTGTCACTCTGCCACAGTGCGGCTACAACAACTTAGTATCCTTCCATTGTTCTGAGACTTTTAAATTGCCACCAGTAAGAGACAGAGCTGAAATTTAAGCTGAAATTGTCTGAGGACAAGGTTTTCTCTTCACAGAATTATAAAATGTCTCAAGTTGGAAGGGACTCATAGGGATCATCTAATCTAACTCTCTTATTGCAAGTAGGTATGCTGGAGACTGGTAAATAACCTGGGATGTGCTACCTGGGGCATGCTTTTGGGACCATACGGTAGCTAGCTGAAGGGGATCTGCATATGATTTTGCATTTCAGAGGTGGGTGATAGCTGCTAAATTTTGCAAATGTCTAACTTTGAAGATGGAATTATGTAAACACTCTTCATGAATTATAATGGGAGTGAGGCAACACGATTTTTTTTTTGCGGTTTATTTTTTGTTGCTTATTTTATTGATTTCATAGTGGAATACTTTTATTTATGCATTTATTTTCATAAATTACCAGGTAAGAGACAGTGGATAAGCAGATGAAACAAGATCAAAGATTAAGTCAGAAGGCCTTAGGGTGAAACTAAATTCTTTAATGCTGTATTCGCTTGTGTAGCTGCAGAAACCACACAGTGCTCCTTCTGCTCTTTTCTGTGGTGTACAAGGAGTAATGAGGAGTAGCCCAGAGTCTCCAAAACTGGAAAAAAATGTCAGTGCTGGATCCTGTCATCAGCTTGAATGACTGAGAGCACTAGTACAGAAATAAGTTTGACTGCTTTTTAAAAATATTATTTTTCTTTATCTTTATAACTGTGTTTATTATTTGTATTACAATGGTGCATAGAAGTTCCAGCTATGGACCCGGAGTCTGGGTATTGTGCAAACATAGAAAAAATCTTATTTTTATAATGAGTAAATGCTAGGGTGGGATGCTGCAAGTACTGTAAATCTTCATCCAAACAATTTGTGATTATTTATTAGGAACTGTATATGCTCACTGGCCCAGAAATAAGGAGAGGGCTTCAGAAGAAGTGTTGAAGCAACATTAGCACATTGCATGTGCTTGGTTCAATTTTCATTTTGCTATCCATTTTGAAATTTGTTCTGTCATGTCAATGATAGCCAACCAGGAAGATGCTGAGGAAGGAAACTAGAAAGAGGGCAGTTGAGGTTTTGGATGTTTTTGGAGATTTCCTGGTCATCAATAGTAGGATAAGGTGGTTCTGTTTGGTTTATTCACACTGAAATTTAGTAAGCATTTAGGACACATATGAGAGCTATTTCTGATCAGATAACAGTCTGCCAGCAGAACCAAATACTGGCAAGAAGACATAACAAAATGGCATCAGAGGCTTGTGATGCAACTTTGTAGGCAAAACCAGAACATCTTCTGCAGGCAAAATAGAATCCAATGTGCACTCTGGAGCAATAAGACACTTCCCAGCTTCAAGTGTACTGTGGGGAGATGAGATGGAAATTTACTTTGCAAATTGTTGCCTCTCAGGTTTAAAAACGTGAAATCTATAGCTAGACATTTGCTTTGTATCTTGTTCTCTGCCATCCTTATCTAGTCACAATGACTCACTGTATTCAATCAACCCAGTCAATATATGAAGTATTTTCTATACCTCGAAATGTGAAATGTAGTTTATGAAGATCTGATAAATCTGAAAGTCTTTAAAAATCTGAACATGTTGATACTGTGACTAATTCTATTCCCCTCAGCACAGCCTGAGATATTTCCCTTCATATGAAAATTTTGGGAGAGGTTGGAGAGAAATTACAATACCATAAACCACTAGGTCGACTTATGCAGATCCAGATTTGATCCATTGTGACATATTTTTCATTTATATGGTTGTGAAATATCAAATAATTTTGGCAGAGACCTGCTCTGATTTACAATAATTTTAAAAATCTGAGAATCTATCCAAACCATACTTCTAGCTGTAGCAAAATGTATATTTACATTACAGTCTGTTCAACGTGAGTAATGTCAACAATATTACAGTGTACATTTTATTCCAGCTAACAACAGTAGCTTTATCCAAGTTCCAATCAGAGGTAAAGTGTAAACACAAACCTAAGTTTTATGTCTTGCAGTGGTAAGCCAGTCATATTATGGTTTAAAATATATATTAAAAAAAGAAAGTGTGCATGTGTGTATATAACTCTTACAGAACTTCTTGCAGATGCATTTTCGGTTATTTTTTGTAGCCAATGACTTACTGTCAAATATTTTGCATTTTAATTGTAAGCATAGAAAGTGCAGTTTTTACAGTCTGTTCCTTTTTGAAACTACCTATGAAAAGGTAACCTAACCATGAGAAAGAGTTGGATCCTTTTTGATAGTCCTCTGTAGTCCATTCCACAGCCGGACACAGACTTGGCTCAGGACAGCGCACAGAAAGATAGCTGTAATGATTGTAGCATAACCTAACTTTCTAGCAATAACAACAGCAAAATTTAATAGGATGTGATAATTTTGCACACTGTTTATTGACTAAAAACTCATAATTGGGCTAAAATTACATGGTATGGCAAGTTGGTTATATGCCTTTTGGCTAATAGCTGCCAGAAATATCTTCAGTCCTTAACCTTCCTAGTGCTTACTTGCTAAATGTTATGTTTCTTAAAGGAGCAATAATGCTCTTTGCAACTCTTAGACTGAAAATCATTACCACATTAGGCAAATATAAGCAAACGGTCTAACGCAGGCAGAATAGTTTTCTGAACATTTGTTGCTTGATGTAGATGAGACTTCTATGTTTTTAAATATCAATTTACTTTTCACGTGGTTGTGACAACTTTACAAAGCTCAAATCCTCATTCTATCATGATGAAGTCTTTTCAAGGGTGTTTCTGTGCATACTCTAAAATTTGGGTGCATGTGAGCCTGGTAAACTTGGGTTCTACTTATGATTTACACTGTAACTGTCAATCTAATGTGCCCCTAGAATTTGTATTTTAACAATACATAACATCTGTACAAATGTAACCAGTGGAATATTATAAAAATGCATTATGTCATGAATTAGGAGGTTTTGATTTTAAAATAAAATATAAAAACCAGGACTGGGGAAAGAGTCATTCCGGAAAACAGCTTTGAGGAGTCTGCTTGGGTTAGATGACAAATCTTGTTCAGGATGAAAGGTGGCCAATGATATTTAGAAGAAGTACAAATTTGATATCTACTATGGTAACATATCTTTGTACACAGACTATCAATATAGCACATACAAATTCAATAACCTGTCAATCTTATCATGTGTGTAATTATTTTATGTTTTGAGATCTGTTACATAGTAATTATTTCTTGATATTTTTTATTTGCAGATAATAGGAAGTATGACCCTATGACATAGAATACACACACATGCACACAGATTAAGGGAAGGAGGGGTGGGAAGAGAGAAAGAGAGGGAAGTTCAGTAAATGACATAAGATCAAGGGGATGCCAAAATTACTAGGAGGAAAGAAAGCAGAGAATTGAAGATGAGATAAAATTAGGGTAACATGCAGAAATCAGAGCCCAAGAGCAAAAGTACATCATCTGATGTAAGTGTCCAAGAACATTACAGTGAGATAATATAGAACTTAAAATGAAATGAAGTAAAATAGAATCCAATAAAAGCAAAATGAATATGTAAAAGAAATGCGAATCTCCTAATTCTAAACATTGGAATAATTTATCCCTGAAGTAGAAAATAAGGTGAAGTGAAATCCATAGTCATTATGAGGTTACTGAGTGATACAAATAAATCTATAGTAATTAAGGTTTCCACATATTAAAAATACACACATATATTTGTGTTTCTATGAAGCATTACTCATGTAGAAGACTAAGGTCCTTAGCATAGACAAATATTCATAATAAGAATGCATTGAACCTTGAGATCTGTACTGTTATCTAAGTGTATAAAGTTAAATATGTTTTTAAAACTTCACAGTACTGAGGCCTGGATCTATAAGAACAAAGTGCAGCAAGAAAAACACCATAGCAGATTTGCCAAATATATGATATCAGAATAACTTGTATTAAAATTGTATACTTATTGTTCAATTTCAATATAAAATGTGAAAATAAGGTTGAATCCAGATTTTTTTTTTTTTTTTTTTTTACAAATTTACAGTTATCTTTGATGTTAAGTTTTGGGTTTCTATCTGATATTACTGGTGCTAATTGTAGAAGAACAATATACTGTGGAAAAACAACATGCATGAAATAAGGTTACAGATTAAAGCCTACTTGGATTTAAAGCATGTGAGTTACAAATAGTTGGAGATGTGCTTGTGCATATGTTTTCTGCAAATCATGAAAATCTGCTGCTGTATGAAATGTGAGTTGAATTGGCAGCCTACATGTTGTATGGCACATTTTGAAAAGCCAGTATAAAGCCTCTGCAAATTTAGAGACACTGTGTAAAGTGCTGTCATAGTTCTACTGCACATTGTGTGATACACATTTCTGGTGCCAGTCTCTAGACCCTCACACTCCCCTAAAGCTGAATTTTGATTGTGGTGCATTGTTATGAATGACTTTAAATGTAAGAGAGGAGTTACTCATTTCAGTCTGTAAATTGGCTTAATTCCTAGGAAGGCCATGAATGGTTTGGACAAATCATGTAAAACCTTCTTCATTTCTGATGTGGCGTTTGCTTTCTGAAAATCAAAAGCAATACATGGATAGTTAGGAAGACCAGGAGAGGAAAGTCCTTTACTGGACTTGAATTGTCAACCAGTGAGTTCCATCTACTTCGATGAAAAACAGCATTTGGGCTATTTTGGTATATTCTTTGCGAAGTATCATACTTATGACTTCCATGGGACTTTATGATAACTAAAGAAAAAGAATGTGAGAATTCTTGTTTTGGATCATTTTTATTTGTTTATTTGGAGGACAACCATATGGCAAATGCAGTTGTTTCCCAGTAGACAGCTCCAATTGTGTACAGATTCACAAAGCTTGAGGAAAGAATTGGATCCGTTGTTGAAAGGGTCACAGTGTGTAGCTAGTTAGCCAGAATTCTGAAGAGTAAGGGAATCATTAGGAGTTTGACATTCAGGGCTCTAATTGTGGTTTTGAGTATTAAGTTAAAGGATCAAAAAGTGATATTCTCCTTGGACCATCTGGAGTTATTCAGGCCAGCAGTAAATGTTCAGCAGATTTAGGACTGTTGTTAACTTTCTAACATTGTTTTCTGTGGAGTGGTTTGGGTTTTTTTTGTTTTTTTTTTCCTCTGTTTATTCAGGGGTGGTCTTCAGGTCAGTAATAGTAGGTGCTTCAAGAAAATATTGGTGTTTTGGGACAGTGACATCATTTCTGTTGTGTGTGGGCAAGCAAGAGTGATAGTCCTTTGCTTTCCTCAGTGGGAGAAATCAGCAAGTATGGTATGGGCAGAAGGTCAGTTGTTCCCAGTCAGAAAGTGCTGACCCTTTGCAAGCTCATCAACATGACTTTCATTTGTAATGACTGTGCTTAAATAAGTCTTTGTTCATTAAAATATGCAAGCAAAGCTGCTTGTTCTTTCTGTGAATAGTGAGATGCTGATTTAATGAGGAACAGCAAAAGGATGTATGTGGAAGCTTGCCACTGTTCAAAATGGTGGGAAAGTGCCAAGGTAGCAATGCATAGAGCAGATGTGATGATCTCACATCTCCAAAACCAGTATGAATTAAAAGCATTTGCTCCAGAGTTTGCCTAATCGTTGATTATCTTTCCTTCCCCCTTATCCTGTGCTTCTTCCCAATCAGATCTCATCCCCCAGCATAAATCCAGTATAGAAGCTTTGATCCGGTGACCGCCAATCTAAAATGCAGTTTGCATGCAGACACATTTCAATCAGTTACACAATGATTGGTGGCTAACTGTTGTTAAACCACAGTTATTGATCTACTGCTTTTGCATTATATGGGTGAGGAAAAGTGGCCTGTTGGTTGCTGACTGGATAGGAAGGAAACATAGAGCTCCTTTAACCCATGTTCTTTTCATGAAATCTCCATCGTGGTGAGTTACCCTGCATTAAAAGGTGTTTGATTTGACTGAAATGGCTAAATTAACTTGAATGGGTGCATTTGATATACTTAGAATGGGTAATAATTGTCCATTGCACTTGTATCTAAGTTGGCTGACAGGTTGACCAAGAAGTAGTGTACCTGGAAGAACAAGCCTGGTGTAAAACTTCCTCCAAGGCAAATATGCCTGTGTGATATATGTTAAACTGTTACTGAGGAAGTTTCTAACAAAGTATGCTGTCAGACAAAAAAAATGCATGCTGCATAAACCTTGATTGGTTCAAAATTGTACAGTCAATTTGGTTCAAATTATGTTCAAGTAACTGTTTTGTTAGTGATAGTTTTGTTCTTGGGTCATATTTATAGCTCTGTTTTAACAGAACTGGCTAAAAAATTGACATACAGAAATTAAGGAATTAATACTGGCATTGACTGGAGGTGACAGTGACCCACAGTGTAAAATGCAGGGTTATTCTATTATACAAGAAAAAAGGAATAAAAAATTAAGTATACATACATGTGTGTATATATATATATATATATATATATGGGTCATCTCCCAAACTTTGTGTTTTAGCTTGGAAGGATTGATGAACAAGAAAATCTAAGATGGAAAATTTGTTAAAAATGAAACCTGAAGGACTGAAACAAAACTGCAATTCTAATAACATTTTATTAGTGCCTGGGAGCCCGTGCCTTTGCTACAACCCCCTGAATGTTTTATTTTTGTTATAATTACAGTATCTTGCCTGCACTTTGCCCCTCTGATCCTTTGTTAAAGCCCAGATCACTATGTGCAGACGGTGCTTGTAGGTGTGATTTATTGAGTGACAAGTAGCTGTAGGGTAGAACACACGCCTCTGTACCTGAGTAAAGTATTAGACATCACAGAGCTGGGGGGGGCGAGAGAGAGAAGAAAAGCACAGAGCAGTAACACAGCAGCTCCTGGATACAGATCAGACAAGAGGTTCTGCCACAAATCACCTAGAAACATGTCAGACGCTGCATGTTTGTTGTTTTACACTGAGGGCACAGCCGTAGTCCAAAAGTATTGATTCTTTTCTTTGTACAGAGACAGAAACTGTCAGCTCTAGCAGGCTGACCTTGGTATGGCTCAGACAACTATTCCCCACCCTGCCTACCACATGAACCCCACAGGAAAAGTCCAGGCAAGATATGCCAATGTCCGTTTCACATAAACAGAGAGAAACCCAAGCCTGCTGAAACAGCTCCTGTCTCACCCTCCAGAGGTCCACTGTAGCAGTTCTGCACCACATTCCCTATGACAGAGAATTTGATTTTTCCACTTTTTCAACATTCAAGAAACATTAATTCTATTTAATCATTCAGGTATTCAAGAACTGCCTAGAGAAGAGAATAACTACAATAGTAATAATAACAATAATAGGAATTAATAGAAATAGCAACAACAACAATAATAATTTCCACTTCTACTTCTCACAAGAAGAAGCATTGGCATTGTTTTTTATGGGCCTGTTGTGAAGAGTGAGAAACAAGCCCACTTTGCACTAATCACAGGCAGAAATGTTTTAATAGATTTGTAATTGTTTGTATTAGAACAGTAAGGTGACCCAGACATATTGTGCATATAAAAACATGGCCATACTTCTGGGAAATATTTGAGTTGACTTTAAACATTCTTTTGCATTTTCTTGCAATGTATTTCAGTGCAGTAGGATTATGTGGTATCTTTTTCAAGGCTTCACTCTTTTACTGTTATTATTTTCCTTCTTTTAAACATCTTTTTGTTCCCCTCCCAATCGCTAATACCCTCATTCATTCCGTGATGAACAGAAATTAATATTAAGGGATGCTATCCCTATGCAGAAGGTTACTTGAGTAATAAATTTTAGTCCAACAAGTATATGTTCTTTGGTATATGTGAAAGCAGAGAAGCTCTGTAAAGCCTTAATCTATCTGTAGTTATCTTCTTCATCTCTGTTTTAATAAAGCTCTATGTTCTGATGTTACATATCACCAGGTTCCATCATCCTTTGGTGAATGATTTTTTGCTGTGGGAGCATATAGAGTGTAAAACTCACCATAGATATCTTAGTTAATGCTCTTTTTATTTAAAATCCCAACTTAAAACACAATGCACTTGGTCCTTGGACAGTTTAATAACTTGAGCAGTATTTGCCATCTGTATTTAAGGTGCTTTATAGAATAGAGAGAGAAGTACTGGAGCATTTTACTTAAAATTTACTTCAATAATTTACTGGTGTTTTACTTGAACCAGAAATTTAATGTCGTTAACAGATGAAGAAAATCCAAAAAGATAAATGAAGAAAGGAGTGTACAGAGCTTGTAGTGATAGATTATTAGAGAATTGGTTTGCTCTATAAGAGTTGCTTATTTTCATTATGGCTGTTATTTAGGCTTTGGGTTTTTTTAACTTGAAAGTACATTCCATATTTTTTGCAGCTTTCCAAGGAAGAGTGTTAATCCAAACAGAGATTCATTCAGCTTTGTATTATAAACAATAAGCGATCTCAATCTGTGTTTCTGCTGAAATCTGTCACTTAACCATGTTATGTGGTATGGAAGCACTATATCACCAAGTTAGAGTAGTTTCCTGTCGGAAAAAGATGAAGCAGATTGGTAATAGAAGTCCCTTAAGGATCACAGCATATTACAACTATTTTTTTTAAGTCGTGCTAAACAAAATAACTTTTGAAACTTTTTAGTTTCGAAAATTCATATAATATTGAACCCTTTATTGAAACCCCAAAGATTCTGGGAAATGCTATCTGACATTTTGTAAGCATACCACCATATTAGTATGGCTCTTCATTCAAGCAATGTGTTACTTACACACAAAAACCCCTCCTTTCAGAAATTCTGAGAGACATAGGGTCTCATCATCAATGGAGATATTTCATTGGTTTTCAAATGCTAGCTATTACAGTAATGAAAATATATTAGTAGAAAATAGTTTTCGTCTTTTCTTATTATTTGTTTTGTGCTTTTTATAGTGGTTTTTGCATGTTTATTCTTCCCATTTTTAATTATTTTCTCTTTTTTCACTCAGTAACACCAAAAAAAATGCATTGCAAACAGTTTGAAATTGATTGAAATTTATCTAGTTGCCTGGGTTTTTGAGGGAAGAGTGCAAACAAAACTTCTGTTTCGAAACAAAATTAGCTGTCTTGCAGTCTGTGTCACTTCAATGCTTTATGTAGCATTCTGAAAACCATCCAATCTTAAAGGAAATTTTTGAGAATTCTTCTATATTAAATTACTTTCTGTCACCAGGAAGATGATTCATAATGAAGTGGAACCTTTGCTGTCTCCTCTTTAAACTGTTTCTATTTGTTATAAAGAGCATAATTAAACTGGAGAGACACCTCTTCTATTCCTTATGTCCTCTCTGGTACTACTGTAATTAAATTTATTTTTCCATAATGAAAACTAACATTTAAAAAAAAATTCTGTTTTCACTGTAACAAAAAAAAAAAAAAAAAAAAAAAAAAAAGGAGATAAAATAATTAGTGAATTTTTGGGGCTATAGAATAATATAATTTTGCTATTTCTGACACTTTTTCAGGTTGAAGAAAAAATATTTAAAAACCTATGGTTATTTTATTATTCCATGAAAAATATTGAGTGGCATTATATTCAGACATGTAAATGATTCCCAGATTAAAAAAATGCTATATTTAATGCTATATTTAATTTTTCTGGAAGAGCAGTAATGCAAATCTAAAAATAGTAGTGCACTGGATGTTGCCAGGTCCTCTGAAACCCATGTAATATTTAAGAACAAGGTATTCTTCTCTTGGTGTATGTCAGTCACATTATGTACTTATGCTTTTCAGTACTGTCAGCTGGGTTATGCCTTTCCTTGTTAGTATGGTGTCAGGAGAGGGTCTATAAATCACTATGTAATATGCAGGTCTTTTGAAAATGCACCAAAGGTTTATTGCCAGTAACAGACCAGTGGCCTTATGTGGACTTTACATGAATAAAACAGATTGATGAGCCATTTTATAGCATTACAAGCTGTATTATAAATATATCACCCTTTTCAGTAAATTAACGTGAAAAACAGTCTAATGAGCTACCAGTTATAATCTCCCAGAGAACTGAAAACACTACTAACCTCATAGACCAAGTGTTCCAATTTTAATTAAAGGCTAGAAAGTTAGAAGTTTCAAAAGGCTTTCCCTTGTTTTATGAGGGCTTTTTTAAATTTCCTTTTTGAATATTATATTAAACAGGATAGTAATGCAATGCAATCACAAAACTGTGTATGACACCTTACAAAATCTGGTGGATATGGGGAAATGAGAGATTATATAAGAAAAGGTTTCAACTTTGATGAAATTACAAAATAGGATAAGATTTTGGTTATATTTGACAAAATTTGCCAAAATTACTCAAGACTTATGTTAAAATATATGGAGTCAAGCAATTAATATTTAAGAAAATCGTAAGACAAGGGGGAAAGAATGAATTAATAAAAGGAGAAAAAACAATGAAAAATAGTGTGTGTCTGTGATTGGTTTTTTGGGAATATGGCTAGTAAACACTTCAGCATGAGTGCATTTTCTACAGGTTTCTGCTTTGTCCAGATTTGTGTAGTAAGGTAGGAGGAAGTTCTGCAGAAATACATAAAATCAGGACTTTGTTTTGTACTGACTGCTTGTAGGCAGAATAATTTTGAGCAAATGAGTATTCATGCAGTGCATGGGAGAAATTGCTTAACAGCAAACCTCTGACAATAGGAGCATACTACATACCAGGTATTTATTTTCATGTATGAAAAATGCCAGTAAAAGGAAGTAGAAAAATTGTATGTGAAGGAGGAAGGAAAAAATCAAATTGTCTAGCCTCTTACTACACTTGTTGCTGTTAATTCTTTGTTATTAACAATCTTTCTGTCCAGCTGGAATTATTAAGTAACACTGTATTTTTAAACTTTTTTTCTTTTTCTTCTCTTGATCTCTTACTTTTCTGTCAAAGATTTGGCATCAAATCTTGATTATATCAAAATGACAACAAAAGAAAACTTTAGTGGAGTTAGGTTTCAAAACTTATGCATCAGTGTTTCTCTGTAGAATTGATTTGCTTAGACCATATGATTTTAAATCCGATTTTAAACTCAGAATTTAAACTTAATTTTTAAATAAAAAGGGAAATTAATCATCTGTCATCTATTAGTTTAGAGGTCCTTGAGAGTTTTTGAAATGGGGCTACTATTTGAAATCTTTACTTTTGTGACTTCAAAACAGTTTACAGACTAGTGTACAGTTAAGAACTTATAGATAGATTTTTTTTTTTTTAATTGTGAAGCAGACAGGCAAGCAAGCAGTTTAGCAGTTCATGCATTAAAAAAGCCTTGGTTACATAGTCTAAAAGGCAAAACTCTGAAATTTTTAGAATTTATAACGGTATTTTGCATGAAAAGCCTAAGCATTTGAGCAATGGCCAAATCTATAGGGCTCTTTGCCAGTGGATCTTTGCCAGTGGTATAGGGCTTTTTATACACTGTGGATCCATAACCTTCACGTAATTCAAAGGAGATGCCCCATTAATATCCTATTTACTCCTTTAAAAATGGTTGAAAAGTAAACTCCCTTTTTTACAACTAATCGGTGCATATAATTTCTGTTTAGGATTTAAGACAGCCTTCCAGTTTTGATGTCATTACACATTTTGTATGGTGCACATTTGGTCTGGTTTACAGTACAACTACAGAGAGTATACGAAGGGTAAGGGCAGTTCAGATCTAAATATATAGGGCAGATCCTGAAGGTCCCTGACAAACCCTGTGTTGGCAGATACCAATTGAAACAATGGGACCTTTACCTGAGCAAGAAAGCTGAGACCTAGAAACTAGGTTCAAGTCTCTCAATAAATATTTCTTCTATTTAGTCCTCCAAACTACCATTTGAAATCAGTAGTTCATATTGCCAAGGGATCTTTAAATTAGCCAAGATATTGTATCTTCTCTGTAAATATAAGGGTCCTCCTTCTATATTCATAACGATCCTGTGCTTGCTTATGGTAACTCTATTGGCCTGAACTACTCAACTTGCAAAAACCAGTAAAATACAGAAAAATCTAGTAGTTCTTTGAATGGGTCAGAGTCCTCTAAAATTTTACACTATTCCTCTGTATGCATTAGAGGAAATTACACAGAATTAGCAGGATGTATCAACATTTCAATGTTATGAATATATAGGGCAATTGTGAAAAGTTCATGATTGGACTAAACTGGGGGGAGTGGCTGATCCACCTGAAGGCTCTGCTGCCATTCCATGGGACCTGGATCAGCTGTGGGCTGGGCAGAGAGAAACCTGATGAGGCTCAACAAGGGCAAGAGCCGGGTCCTGCCCCTGGGGAGGAGCAGCCCCAGGTGCCAGCACAGGCTGGGGCTGAGCTCCTGCAGAGCAGCTCTGTGGAGAAGGACCTGGGGCTCCTGGTGCATCACAAGCTGTCCATGAGCTGCAGTGCCCCTGTGGCCAGGAGGGCCAAGGGTATCCTGGGCTGCACTGGGAAGAGTGTGGCCAGCAGGTGGAGGGAGGTGATCCCTCCCCTCTACTCAGCCCTGCTGAGGCCACACCTGGAGTGCTGTGTCCAGTTCTGGCTCCTCAGCACAAGAGACACAAGGAGCTGCTGGAGAGGGTCCAGTGGAGAGCCACAAGGATGATCAGGGGTCTGGAGCAGCTCTCTTGTGAGGAGAGACTCTGGGAGCTGGAGCTGGGTCTGTTTGGTCTGGGGAAGGGAAGACTGAGAGGGGATCTCATCAATACATAGAAATATCTCAAAGGTGGTGTCAGGAGGATGGTGCCAGACTATTTTCAGTGGTACCTAACAGTAGGATGAAGAGCAACGGCCAAAAACTACACTGGAAGTTTCACCTCAACAAGAGGCAGAAATTCTTTACACTCAGGTGGCAGAGCACTGAACCAGCTGTATGGGGAGGTTGTGGAGTCTCCCTCTATGGAGACTCAAAATCCAGCTGGACCTGTTCCTGTGTCACCTTCTCTAGGTGACTCTGCTTTGGCAAGGGGATGAGACTAGGTGATCTCCAGAGATCCTAACAATTTCATGATTCTGTGACACTTTTCTATAAAGGGCATTACTCTTTTTACATAGAGTTTTTTCTTATTTCTTCAGTATTTATTTGGCTGAAATAATCTTCTTTGTGATGTATATAGACAGTGTAAATAGGAAAACTTAAATAGACTTATGTGGAAAAGGCATCTCAGAACTGCTATATTTTAGGAACTTAATAACATGTATACAATCACATTTCCTTGTGATGTAATATTTTCCTGCAATGGTTCCTGCAACTGTAGATTCTTACATTCTTGGAAGTAGTTCCTAGAAACCTGGCACTAAACATTTCGTTTGTTGTTTCTGCAGACCTTCATGGCAGAAAATAGACCTCAGAAAGTAAGCACAAAAGAGACACAGACAGAGAGAATGTTCAGAAGGATTTGAGTAACTTCATAAAAACCTGTAATGTATACACATCTAGTTAAAGAGAATTTTGAAAAATGAAATATTGAGGGGCCGGATCCTTCCTAAGAATTATTGTGATGCTTGGACAGTTTATAAATAACAATATTTACATTATTTAGTGGAAGTATTTATTTCAACTTTTCTTCTCTTCCTTAGTTCTAGTAAAGTGTTACTACTGATGCTGGGTGTTATTACCACCCATTTGTGTTCAATGACTGTTCACCTCATGACATGTCATCCTAATACTTAAATTTCTAGAAAAATAAATCATTTCATGTTGCTCTTTTTGGTGGAAACAAGCAAATTAAACCCTGTAAATCCCAAATTAAATATAGGTTTGACTGGATGAGGAAGAATAATTTCATGTGAACATATCTCTTGAGCACTTGGTAGGGTATGTTTGCATTTCTGAACCCTGGAGGAAGAGGAAGATGACATGTCTCCATATGCAGAAAAGGCTTGGAACAGTTTTTATCTGGAGGTGCCTGCTTTCAGCCATAAAGAGAGAGAGCTGAAGATTTCCCTGCTCATGACATCCCTTTGTGTTTTTGCACTGAAATGAAGATGCTTTTTTAACTCTGTTACTAATTGTCTGGAATTACATTGTTACCTCAGACTTTCAGTGCTTATTATTCTCTTTCATTTTTTTTTATTTTAATTGATCCTTTCCTTATTTCCCACTCACTTTTATGCCATCCTTGCTTCTTTCTTATGTAATGTCATTTTTCTTTCCATTGCTGTACCATTATTTGTTACCCTGTTGTCCACTCTTTTATGGCAAAATCCCCGACAAATTTAAAAAAAAAAAAAAAAAATTCAAAACAAGTCTGATCTAGGCAACCAGCACAAGAAAGCAAACAGCATTGAGCACAGTAGTGCTGCCTATGTTCCTGAAGCCCTGTAATGTCTGTTTTGCTCCTTGACTGAGGTTTTCTCTCCTTCTAGCTGAGACCAGAGACTGTGCTGGCTTTGTGTTCATGCAGTATTTCTCAATATGAAGCCAGGGTTCTCTTTGGGTAGGTTTTGTGAGGTTTTACTGCCTCACATAGTCTGGTTTTACCCAGGTACTACCCAGGTTAAAGAATAAAAGTGACGCGGCTTTCTTTCTACCCCTGCCCTCTTGCCCAGCCATGCATCCATCACTGAAGTGATGAGGGAATGATGATTATGCAGAGGAGCGTGGTATTTAGCAGAGCTGTAATTTACTTCAGTCATTTATTTTCACTAGTCAGAATCAAAGATGCATCTTGGTTTTGTTTCAGAAGCATCAAGACAGCTGAGGAATGGCTTAGAAATAGGAGGAAATGTTAAGAAAATATTTCAGTCATGCTGATTGCCTAATTTCAAAGTGTTTATTCCAGTTACTGGGTTTTCACTTCAATAAGGTTTTTACAAGAGGTCTTAGGACCATAACAGAATCCACTCGCTCCCTTTTCTTTCCTTTTTAAAGTGCCTGAGGAGATAGTAGAAAGCATTGCCTAAATCATAATGTTTTCTTATCATTTTAATAACTAGTAACTTTTAACAGAATTTATTTGTGAAAAGCTTGGTCTCTTTTTCATTTTGATATTTAAGTGTCTTAACAATGATAACTAATCTCTTCAATTTTCAGATTCACACATTATTTTGCATAGGTCTTGTTTGTGTGTCCACTTGTTTTTAGTCAAAACTTGTTTTGTAGATTTGACTGAAGAAGCAGAACAGAAAAGTGAAAACTGCCATGCTAAGAATGTAATACAATGTAGAAGTGACCAATGCACTTTGGCTAACAAACTGTGAGAAGAGTGCTGTGGGGAGGGGGTGGCGGGGGGATGTCAGTGTTTATTTTGGCTTATGAAACGATTAAGATAAATCTTAACTGTGATAAGCAGGTTTAAGCCAAATGCTAAATGTTGCTAAGCAGCAAGTTGCTTTTAGTGTTTGCTTATGGTGGGAGAATACTTGGCAAATATGGGCAAGTTCTCTTTTTTTTCCTTTCTCCTACATCCTTGAATTTTACTAAGGACTATTATTGTGCTTAAAAAGAAGCAGGATGTTGCTATGGAGCTGAATGCAGTTGGGTGTACAGGTATTAATTTTATGAATATTAGACAAAGGTTTTGCTTGCACCTGGTGCTTTTACAATATGGGTGGATTTCCTAATTCCATCACTTTCTAAGATCAAAGGCTCAGTCTTCAAGGAAGTATCTATGGATAGTTTTCTGGAACCATATTCATCCTGAGGTTCTAGCCCCAGTCCATCTGAGAAGAATGGGATAGCCTGGAAAAGGAAATTGTGGGAGGAGGTTTTTATATATATATATCTATCTATATATATATATATATATATATACAAATATCTTCAAGTACATAGAGGTTTCTATGCTTTCTATGGCTGAGATGTCATTGGCTTCCATGTAGCCACTCTCTAGATGTACTGAATTCCCCAAATGAACCTCAGCACTAAAAGGAGAGATTTTTGGAGGAGTTTTTTTCTTTATACAGTGTAAGGTGGGAAAGAATGCTTCTCTTACTACTATCCAGCCAGAGACATTGACAGAGAGTAATTGCAGTCACAGTTATTGGAGTGCTCAAAAGTTAATTTGTAAGTAGATGTGTTGAATTTCTTTCTGTTCATGGGGGAAAAGAAATAGCTGGGGGTTTGGGGTTTTTTTTGTTTGGTTGGTTGGTTGGTTAGGTTTTTTTCGATTTTTTGGGGGGGGGGTTCTATCTTTTTGGGTTTGTTGTTGTTGTTGTTTTTTAATAAAAGGCTGTAGTTTTAAAATATTTATTTTGATTTATCTGCAGAAAGGAATGCCAACAGTATAGCAGTTAATAATATTAAAATACTACACAGATTAAAGCATGTAGTAGTATTTGCTTTAATTGTAGAATTTTTCTTATCTGAAAATACTTTTTAATATGCCAAGAATTAACAAGGATGTTTAGAAATATTTAATATTGCTTTTTGGATTGGTACAACCAGTAGAAATTGTAGCACTGGATTATTTCACATGGAAAAGATCTCCCAAGGAGGTGCTTTTCAGTAGAACAAAGGTATCATTATCATGTGGGTAACCACTCAGTTATTGTAACTAGTCCTGTTTATTCTACATAATTCTCATCATGAGGACAAATAATCCATCAGCAAGCAAGCTGATTTCTGATTACCTTGTTGAAAGGTGATGTGGTGTGTAACTATGCCCATTGTATTTTTGCCTTGGATTTCCTGGACATAAAAATGTCTTCACATTCTCTTCAGCACATGCTCAATGAGTCTCACCCTTCCAAGAATTGCCAGGCCTACTGCACGTGCACTGAGCAGGCAGTCTCTGCAAAACCAGGAGGGACAGTGCCTGTGGGACGTGTTGGGATTAGTGCATGTGAACAGACCACCTGTGCTACTGACCCTTCCTGAAAATCGGAGTAACTGCGTATGAGTTGTGCAGTAGTTTTTGAAAGCTTGCCAGAGAGATAAATTGTCCTAAAAGCCATCTGTGAAGTGCATATAGAATGAGGTTGATCCTACCTGGAGGTGCTGGACATGGTTATGATTTATAGGTAACCAGGTGGCCTAGCTGAAACACAGAAGTTACCAACTGACTTTGGATGTATCACAGATAAAATGGGATTGCAGGAGTTACGGTGCTTGTAACTCCCAAGTTCTTGTAGTGACACCTGTGAATAAATCTCTTAATGATGGGAATATTGACAAATAATGTGGGGTAAAAACAAAGCAAGATCAGAAAATGGCAGCTATCTGGCAGTGGACTTTGTGTAGCTGGTGGGAATGTGGCTGCAATAGCTTTACTCTAGTCAAGTAAAAAGTAGGTCAGGGAATGCGAATCAGGAGAGTAATATGGAGAATTTCAGAAAATGGCCTTCATAGTATGTAAGCATAGTTTAGGTAGCTGCCTTCTGAGGTCCACATTTCTTCCAGAGTAATACAGGTAACGATTAATGCTTGATACTTTCTAATGCTTCTGTGCTTGTGAGGATTAGACTGTTCAGTATTGAACAGAATAATTTTAGGAGGTACTGTAAAAGGAACAGCCTCATACATCTGTAAGTGATTTACCTGCTCTCCTTTCATGTACTGCCACAGATTGGTGGAACTGAAGGGTGCTAGATATGAAAACTATCCCACCCCATTTTAATTGTGAGTTTGACATCAGTGCGTATCTGCTTTCCTGTGCTGTTTCTGTAGAAGTTCTGCATTATATAATACAAGGAGAAAACATCTTCACAACAGCACATGTGAATGTAAACTTACAAAAATGGCTAGGAGAGACTGAAAAAATTCCTGTGGAAGCAGAGGTGAAAGCCTGTGATGTTTCCTCTCTTAGGAGTTGCGTTCATGTTAAGATTTTCACATTTCTGTTACCCAAACAACTAATATCAGCTTCTGCAAAAACAGTGCAATTCAAAACTAAGTACTAGTTAGAATAGACTTAAATATGCAGGTTTGACAGTTTGTTAAAATACAGTTTTCTAATATAACAAACCACTGTGCTGATTGAAAGGGGAGATCATCATCATAGCTTCCCATGCTGTAACGTTCAGTAAATGCTTATGCACATTTTAAATTATCTCCTATACGAGTTTTACATCTCTTACACAAACAACTACTCACTGTCAGCCCTTTGCAATTTTTAAAAATGACCATATCAGATATTTTGAACAGCAGTAGAAAGATGTCTGTATCTTCTGTTTCAGAAGATTACATATACAGAACACATTATTTCTATCTATCCTGAGTGCTAGACTTTATTTTATGGTTGCCACTTGATGACATGCTATTCATCAAAACAGGTTTATATTCATGGGTTTTTACATCACTGACCATTCTAGACTCTCCTGGATTTTTTCTTTATACTGTATGTGAGTGTAAAATGAATTGGAATGCATGTCTAATTAAGATTTTGGTTTTAACCATGCTTTCTCCAGTCATGAGCATGCTAATCTGAAAAGAATCAATAATCAACAGCACAGTTTTGGCCATCTCTTTGGTTTTCGTCACCTTGAAATCATTAATGAACTCTGTGTGTTTGACATCTGTGTGCAGAAGTCAATGAGCCAAGCAGTGAGCTTTTGTTCTGGTTTTGACATTAGTAATTAGTAGCAGAACACTGAAATTAGAAGTTAGAAAAGTATGAACGTACTTAAATTTTGTGCCAGTACTAACAGACTCGCACAATAACAGCCAGAGGTCTGCCAGTTTTTCTATGTTAAGTAGATCTGACCCAAACTGTACATAATCATCTATGAAAATAACACATGATTTTATTTAGAATTATGTGATTGCTACACAAGGAAAAATAAGACTGTTTATTGATATTAGATATGTATTCTCTGTGAATAGAAACTTGGTTAGAATAGAAACAATGTTCTCCAAGAATTCAGATTGCTATCTGAAAAAGAAGTTATCACTACCAGTGATTACACCTGGTTTTATGAAACAGAATCAGTCATGAAGTTTTCATCTGGAACACTAAATAGTTTTTGAGTCATTTGTCCAAACTGTCCATGTAAACTAAGTAGCTTTCTGTGTATCTGAATATGAGGTATCTCAGCATATTATGAATAGCTGGATTCAAAGTATCAGTAAAACAAGAACCAAAAATTTGTGAAATTTTGGATGAGAAATTCTTAGAAATTTCACAGGATGTGTGATTTCATTTACCTAACCAAAAATTTGGAGTGGTCTAGCTTTAGATAGACATAACTTGTAGATGTTTATATAGTGTGAGGATCATTTTCTACTTGTTACATTAGAATTATAAACCCATTGCAATGCTGTTTATGCCTTTTCATCACCTGTGTATAACAGAAATTTGTCTAGTAAAAGGTTCTATAAGATGAACAGTACCATTTGTTTCTGGCTGTCCTCACTGATTTTTGAGTTTTCTAAATCTATGAAACTTGAACTTTCTTAATGGGACTTTGGCTAATTACTTCCAATTTCTACTTGGTATGACTTGAATTCTCAGTCTGTAAATTGTGTTTGTTTTTGCAGCATTTTCAAGCTTTGAGTATTGCATGCTGACCAATTGTAGTTTTTTGATATAATACTTCATCCTGTTCATGAGATTTCTCATTTTAAAAAACCATATTCTTCTATAAGAAATTGTGAAAAGTGCCCTTTAAGAGTAATTTAATTGTCTTCAAGCTGTCAGAACTTTTCTTACTATTCCTCCCTACATTTTTCACAGTAAACACTATTGATGGTATTTACCAACTCCCTTCAGCCTTGTTAGAATGCAGGTTTCTTAATGGCCCTTGAAACATGAAGCTGTGTTTGGGAAAGCCATTGGTCTTTGATAAATAAAAGTCATGTCAGAAGGCAGAATTTGAGTAGTACCTGGATTCTACACCCACCAGGTAATCTCTAGTAGCTCATTAAATTTGTGAAGCAGCCCAGTCTTCAGGAAGTGGCCAAACAACTCTGGTTATCCTGACCTTTGGAAAGCACATCAAAGCATCCTGTGCACCTGATGGCAGGTAACTGTTCACTCTGTTTTAACTAGAGTTCTGCTTTTGATGAATACATTGGTGTGGAGAGAACTGCTGTCTCTGAATTATGGTATTACAAACTACTAACGCACTACTGTAATGTTTGGGCAACTGAAAGCCTGCTTTGTTTTCATAAACAGAATCACCCTATCTGCACCCAGGAGAGGTGTTGGTCATGTCAGTGTTGGCTGTCATTTATACTTCAAAACCTTCCCCTTCATATTGAAGTCTCTGTGTTCAGGCAGTATGAAGTAAGCCCTACCATTCAAATAATTTTGTAAAAGTATTTATATTGTGGTCAGTAATTCAATAATTAATCCTTGTTGGTCAGAAAAGTAAGCATAAAAATATCCCCATTTCTGGAGTCTGTGAATGTGAGGCAGCTGGGGATTCTTGACTTACCAAAAATCTTAGAGAGTCCACAAATTTGGAATTGGAACAGGAATTCCTGGCTCTCCCTCATGTTCTCAGGCAAGTAGATTGCATCTCACTGAGAAGTGTGCGAAAGCTGATAACATTATAGTCCAACTGATAACTCTCTGGGGAGATGGAAAGCTCTGCCTTGAAGTTCACCAGATGTTTGGAAGTTTACATTGTATGTGAACTGTGAAAAATTGTATCCTTAATACAAACTTTCTGAGTTGTATGGAATTATGTCATAGGTAGGAATTATGATAAAGGTATTTATACACAGAAAGACTAAGTTTAAAACTTTAACAACATTGTAATTTTCTATTAAATACATTCTGATTTTCTAAGAAGATTTCATGTAAGTTGGTAAGCACTACCTTATAATAGCATTTATTTTTTAATTTCCTTTTTAGATTTGTTTTTCTTAGGTCATGGTTTTCATTAGAGTTCTCTGACTAGCTTGTTATGGTAAAATCTTTAAGCTTTTTTCTTATATCTTAAAGATTTAAATAAAGAACAGAGGAATGGGGTAGGCCTGGTCTCACTGTAATAGTTTTTATTTTTCTGGAAGTGCTTTTGCTAGAACTTGCTTTTTCTTCCTGCTAACTGATATATTAAACACTTTATAAACTTGAGAGTTAAGCCTGGGCACAGCAAAAGAATAAAATTGCTGTGAACTTCAAAAGGATCAGAATTCCAGCCTAAAATTTTACAGACCTGATAGAAAAAATTATCTCTTTTGCCCTTAGCCTAGTAGGGAAATCTAAGTAAGCTTGAAATCTGCAAGAAGGCATTTATGCCTATCATTAGTATATAGTTTTTCATGTTTTCTGCTTAATATATACCTTATATCATGTCTAATGAGATATAGAAGGTGCCATAATTTTAAAATAATATTACTGAAATGTTACAGAGGTACACAAAGTTATGATAAAATATTGGACTACTTTGTGATTGTATTTCTTTGTGACCAGTTGTTTAATTAATTTTATATGATAGGAGCTGAAGTAAAGAGACTTATCATAAAGTAAACAATTAAAAGTCATTAATAACTTAGATAAATAATTATGTTCATGCAGTGAATTGTTGTTACCAGGATACATTTGAAAAAACTTTTAGATGAGGATAATTTAGTGCACTAAATTCCAAAGAGGCCAGTCATCTTGTTACCAATATGGCATGGGATAAAATTAATCCCTTTTTAACTGCAGTGTGAATATTCAAATTGCTTGTTTCATGAGCTAAGTATCTTATTAAATCACAGGAATTGCACAGCCAGAGAGAGGCGAGAAAGAGCCTGCCTGTGTGAGAGCAGGGCAGAGTGTTCATTATTAAATACTGGTTGCAGCTAAAATATGGTTGCCATATGGAGCAGACTACATGTAATTTATGTAAACCACATTGGTAATAGTTTTTATCAAGTGGTGCTAAACACGAGCTAAATCCAGCATAACTGTTTATGTAGACTGTGTGTAAGTAAATTGTGGGTATTACTAGGGCTGGTCAGATATTTCAGGAAAATATTTCCTTTGCTGTCCCCATTATATACTAGCACAATTCACATCTGCAGCAATGCCTGCTTTGAATAAGATGATTTTGGAGCTTAGACAGGAAGTGAAAGAAACTGATTTGTAGTAAACCACCAATGACACTGATCTAAAATATAAAATATTTGTTAAACCTTCTCTGCACAGGCACTCAAATGTTTTACTCTTCCTTTTGAAAAGGTGGAATGTGATTTTTGTTAGAAATAAAGACATGGTAAAAGTTATTTACTCAGAATGATAATGAGGTGGTGATCATAAAGAAAAACTGGAAGGGCTTTTCTGAGGGCAAAATATGCTTTTTTAAATATTCTAAATGGCAAGAAATTAGGTAAGTACAGAAGATGTTTATATATACTTTTATTTTGGGAGAGAGTTTTGGGCAATATCTTGGAAAATTCTAATTTAGGGTAGAAACTGTGCAGCATGGGATGAAAATAAATATTCCCTTCTGAGGTGATTAAAAACTTCAGTATTAGCCCACATAATGGTTGTTATGTTCATTCTTTACTTGGAAAGGAGTACACAGGATTAGTTTGCTGAGCAGGTAAGACTAATTTGAAGATGAGATCTGTTTTAAAAGGCAGTGAAACACTGGTTAGATAACAGTGTTTAATGGATTGAACTGCAAGCTCCTGGCCTCTGATTCTACCTGTGCCATCTCTTTACAGACAAGTTTTTCAAAAACCATGTTTATTTTTCTTATTGTAGATTTTAATTCTTAAAAAGTTAAGCAAAAAAGTCTGTATTAGTAAAATTTTAAAATTAAGAAGAAAGCAAAACCGTAACAGAATAATTTCTAGGAAAACTCAACCAGAAGATATACAGAGCAAGCTGCTGAAAAGTATTCCAGCTTGTAGGACAGATTCGGACCACAGAACCTTCAGAGTTTCCCTTCAATCTAAGTAAGTCTATGATTTTAAACAAAATCAAACAACCCAATTAAAAAAAATACCAAAACCCCAAACCAAACTAAACCAAAAAACCCCACCTCCCAAAACTAATGTCTATGTATGTCACCTAGTTGTGTTCTTGGGCTAAAGCATCCATTTCTTCCTGAAAACGTGTGGTTATACATATATAGTTAGGAAGAAAAATATTTAGATTTTTTTTTCATATAACTGTGAAGGACCAATCAAAGTATATACATAGGAACATTAAAAAATTGTAGATGCATAAACACCTTCTATGGCTGCTGTCTACATGCCTCATTTTGAGCTGCTCATTCTGTTGCCTTACTAATGTGTTCAGAGCACTGAATGTCTGGGTCATGTTGAAGAAGAGATAGCCTCAAAGCATCCTCCACTGCTTTGGATGCTTGCTCCTCTGGGAGAGAAGGATGATTATTTCCAAAGAAATTCAAGGTAGACCTGAAGGTTGGTGATTTCAATATGAATTTACCCCTCAGAGAAGCAATGAATAGTACTGTTGTTTTCAAATCTACAGTGATTATAATTATTTTTCCTCAGAAGAAATAATGTGATTTTCTTATATTGAATATTACCTAAGTACTAAAGCTATCACATTTTTATAATCACTCTGGCTTAGTCAAACTGGTAAATTGTACCATAAATTCATTCCTTCCTTTCAGATTATAAACAGTGCATTAATGATCTGCAATTTGTATAAATCATGCAATTGCTGGGGAAAAAAACTCAAAACAACCCAGTAGTTTTTACTTCAAACAGTCTGACTGTCTCTGGAAGTCACAGGATGAATTTTGCAAGTGGCTAAGACACATGATATTGTATTTGAATCATAGTTTATTGGATTAATGATTCAAAATTTTTGTTGAGAAAAAAATTTGGTTCTTCAGTTTATTCTTCTAAGAAATTTCTCTCCTTTAATTTTTTTCAAGCATTTTTATGTTAAAAAGTAAATTGATAAGGAGCCATTAACAGAAGTAGGACAAATAGATTCAATTTTTTGTTCAGGGAAGTGTGCATGAATATATTTTGCTCTTCACAGGAAATTATGGTGAGGTGAGCTGACATACAGGGTACTGCACACTGTACTGTGATTTTTGAAATAATTTTATATTAATTTAAATTTCATTAAATATAAATTTCAGAAAAAAAAATGGAAGTAAAAATATTAACTGAAAAGGTGAATCATATATTTAGTCAGTTCTAATTGTAGTAAACTGAGTGGAAATTTAGAATCAGCTGTATAAATGAAAATGAAATTATAAGACACCATGCAACAGGTATTCCTCCTGTGTTGATGCTGGATATCTCTAATTGTTCTCTCCCAGCTCTTTCTTTGCTGCGTGACTGATTTTGTTTTCTTTTGAATTTTTAAAAATGGATAGGTGTCATTTTTGTACTCATAGAAAAATAATACTTGCATTATGAGGTAATGTAATTAGGAGAGGTAATTCAGTGATAGCCATTTTTTATTGTTATGACTATTCTTCTTTGGGCTCTCCAAATATCTGCTGAAGACCTTTTCCATTTTAAGAGGAAATGTATTTTATTAGTTTTTAATTTGAGGTAAACCAGTAAATCACTGAAACAGAACCACCTTCTTGCCTAGAGTTAAAAAGGGGTGATTTTTAAAGTTTGTTATTTCCTTTTAGCTTATGTTTATAAAAGGATGAACAATTGATTGCTACTGTTGCAAGGACAACATTAGGCTAATACACAAGATACCTTAAAGAATTTTTCTATTTTTTTTCATAACCTGCTATACCTATCCCACCCATAAACACCCCTTAGTATACCAGACCATCCAGTGCAGCTCTTCGAAGGCATATGTCTGAGCTCTCTTCAGTCTATCTTATCAAGAAGGAGAGAAGGGAGATGAATTTCTGCATCCTTTGATCAATCTTCCCCATTTCACTGCTGGTGAGAGCTTCAGTTGTAAAGTAAGAACATCATCAGGATTATATTTGATGTAGGAAACTTGGCTACTCATAGATTCACAAACTGATATACATCTATCAGAAAGGAGTCAATACAAATACCATGAAAGGGATTTGTTTGCCCTCTGAAAATGGAGTAAGTTCATGCTCCCTTGTTGAACTGGTCTGAATAGTTCTTAAAATCATGAAACTGTTTGATATGTCAAAGCTGACTTAAGTAATTTTTCATCACTTCTAAGTACTGTGAGTTGAAATTCTTTTTAGTTGTTTATCTCTCTGAGTACTGAAGCAGGTCTGCATAATTTGACTTGCAGTGCATGCATTACTCTTAGTATGTGAGCATGACATCACAAGTGCATTGCATAAAGGAGAGATCACAGTCCACGTATTTGTATGTTAAACTATAGTTAAAAGAGTTTTCCTACGAAGTATGTATATACAAAATATATAATGTCATGCTGCATTGAAGTGTTGTTTGCTCTTTATAGGGAGTCTCTGAATAGCTCACTTAATGGCTTTACTGCTTAGAGGAAAATGTGACCATCCCCAGTGTGAAACAAAAGCCTGAAAGCTGCTAAAGTGTTCACAGTGCCTGTGTGCACATGTGAGCTCTGTACAAAAACCAGTCACCACAGGTAGACAGAATACTGTGGGTTTTGGCCTTTCTTACATGCTGCTTGATATCTATTACAGAGAGGGATGTCTTTGTCTGCTGGAAAATCCTGTGATAAATCTGATTGCAATATTCTCAAAAATCCATCATGAGACAATTACTTAAATCTAATTTTTTTCAAAAATTCTGAAACAGTTGTGATTAATGTAAAATCTATTCCTGTAAAAAATTTCATGCTTTGCTATATGGATACTCTCTGAAATGCATACCTATGTGAGCTGCAAGATAAAGAAACACGAGTCCTCCACAAGGTGCTTGAAATTTTAAAGAATATTAGGATTTATATAATGCATTTCTGCAGGGATGGGAACATGAATTGGGGAAAAACAGGCTTCCCAATGTGATGTTCAGTACTTGTTTTTAATCCTGGGCAGGGAACACCAGGCTTGCATTTCATAGCATTTCTACTTCTTATGTAAAGGAGAGCCAATTGTGATTTTTTTTTATTTTTTTTTTTTAACATTGATAAATTTTTACTTCAACCTCCCCCAGTCAGGTACAGTAGGTTTATGTTAATTTTCTTTCCTGGGCTTTGGCTTAGAAGAATTAAAAAAATTGTCCCTGTCAAAACTTGTAAAAATCTCTGAAACACGGCTGTGTTCAGTATTCAGTAAAGTATGTGGCATTTACAGCACATAAGGTAGTGTGGTGGGGTATGGCTTTTACTAGTTTTTCTGTTGGGGTGATGTATGCTATTAGAGATTAATGAAGTAATTTGTGAGTTTTGCGACCTTCCCAGATGTAATCTGGTCAAATCTCAAGATCTCAAGCAGCATTCTTCCCAGTACCCCTTACATTTGTGTGGAGAATTCTGAGCTTTTAAGTACAGATACAAATTTGTGGACATTGCATGTTTTAAGTATACACGTGTCTTTTTCAGTGCTTTAAGCTGTCGTACAAGCAGAGCAGACGGGTAGATGCATACTCTGTCTCTTTAAATTTCCTGACTTGGACTGGTTTGACAAAGACCTCCTTATCATTTTCTTGAAATGCAGTTTCCTGAATCAGCGGATTTTCCCCCCTCCTTGAAACTTCTGAAACTCTGAACTCTGTCAAAACAACATGGCTGGCAAGTTTTAGGGACAGAACAGAGACATAGACAGAGACAAAGAAGCCCCTGAGAAGGCAGACGGACTTAAATTGCTTGTGGTTTTTCAGTACAGCTGGTTTCAGATGTGTCGGCCTTGTTCTGCACTGGTTCCACTGCCAAAGCAAGACTGTCACAGCTGGTAGTACTTACTGCACTTGCGGGAAAGTATGTGATTCATTAGTTGGAACCGTATGTTTTTCACCAGTTCTGGTCATGTTTTTGTTAGGATGTGGTAAAAGCATAAGCAGGGGGTGAAGGGACAATGGAAATATGTGACTTGTTAAAGATTGGCCCCAACCAGTTATTAGCTAAATTGTATGCTGTAATAAAAAAAAATAAAAATAAAAAAATAAAAAAGGAAGCACCCCTCCCCTGCCCCCCCCACCCCAAAACAACAAAGAAACCCCAAACCCACACTAAAACCAAAAAACCCCAAACAACAAAAACTGTTGCTCATATGACAAATAATTTAATTTTTTAGTTAGGTCACTTAGTCATATGCAGTAAAGAAAAAAAAGAATTGTCACCATCAAATTTTTTTCCCCATCTTTTCTGTGGAGTACCACAAACTTTTTTTAATGAAAACTGTAGTACAGAATAAAGTCATGCAAGCAAAAAACACTAATTTAGTAAAAAAACACAGACAAAAGGGCTAAGAATTTTGTATTTTTTGAAAGGAGGTAGCTGCTTCTACTGATAAAACATAACTGTGGCATAAAGGCTTGTGGCAAATGGTTGTCATATTGAACTATTTGGTGAAAGGAGAGCTGTAAGCAGGTGTTGCTCTGCCCACAAATGATAAAACAGGCCAGAATTGTAGGTGAGATGTAACAAGCTCTTTTGTTTCCTTTTTTTTTTTTTTTTTTTGGAGTAGCATCTTCCACTCTTTTTGAGTGCTGAAGAGAGTTTTTGTACTGATGTTTATTTCAAAGCTGTTTGAATCTAAATATAACCGATGATGGGAGGGAAAAAAAAAAAAGATAGTTGCAAGAAACACAGTTCATTTGAAACAAACATTATTATATCATCAACCTGTTAATACAGCTCCCCCCACCTTCACAGCACCAATTACATGAAGACTTCAATTCTGTGTGTTTTAGAAAGTGCTTTCACACTTTCCCACTCCCCCCGATCCCATTTTCCCTCCCAGCCTCTTCATAAGCATACACTACCACTGGACTTTAGAGAACTAGAGCCAGGTCTGTCTCTGATAATTAGCTCAGCTGGCTGCAGCATAAATAAAGAAATGCACTTAGGGACTGTAGTCTGTGACATGGTTTAACAGACCATAAAAAGGTGCATCTGTTAACATGCCTGAATTCAGTCACCTTACTGTCACCCACAGAAAGATACCACCTCTGAAATCTGCCAATGCTATTTTGCAAACAAGAGGCCACTGTTGTATTAAATTAACCAGACTGTGAACGTGCAAAGTGCTGCCTCTTAAAAATCGTGCTGTCTTGGCTTACAGTGGTGTTGCAATGAGTCCCTCCAGTATCTATTAGGATGACCTGTGGCACTGAATACTTCAACACTCTTCTGGCTAGTATTGTTGACCTTTGTCAGCTTGATAAAAAAGCAGAGCCTAGAAATGTGCTTGTCATTTTTAGTGAACTAGGAGGCTGGAAAGCATGGGGAAGGGGAGGGGGCTGCAGGGAAGCACAGAGATGCCAACAGCCTGTTTTTGCTTAAATTAGGATGCTGAATCCAGGACAAAATTGCAGTCTACTTCCCTTCTCCTCCCCAGCAGCCCCATGTCTCTCACCCTTTTCTTCCCCTGACTGTTGCTACTTGATTTGAGGTCTGAAATAATGAGGAATGTCTGCGTGATCAAAGTTACTGTCTGCCTCCTGATCTCCAAAGAAGCCCTGCTATATCTATTTGGTAGGCGACAAACAGCTTGTTGTAATGTACTTGAAGGTAATACAATCACACTTTTGTTATGTTCTTTGAACATTTGTTTGCTTTATAGTTAAGTAATCCTAATGCAAAAAAACTAAAACCTTTTAGGTTTTGCTTTTTTTTAGCTGTATAAAGATTTTTAAATATTTGCAAGAAAAGTATAACTTCAACGGGGGATACAGCCAAGCATACTTCACTGAATTGATAAGTTATTAATTTCACAGATGTGTAATTCCTTTGAAAATGTTGATTAGGATCTAGTTAGCTTTGTTCAGATACTTTACAACAGGGTATCTGTTTTCAGTACATGTTTGTGCTATACATACTATTATTTCTACAGCACAATAATTTTATTAATTTATCTATTAGTATTTATAATACATATATATATATACATGCATATATTAAAAAGCATTATTCAGATGGTCCAACTGAGTGTCTTATCCATTAGCAAGTGATGTAATGCCAGTGGGAACTAGTCCCACACAGCTTGAATCAAAATTTATTCCACTTGGCTGTAACAAAATGTGGATGACCAGGAGGGGTGATGCATTCTCTACTGTATTTTGAAGTTGTTACACTGGAAATATCCCACCCAGTTGTGCTTGGCCCTTTAGTCCTGACATTGAGCCACACCTGCATTCCTGCTGTCCAGACCCATCTTTGTTTTTGCCAACTGTCTTTACCAAAGAATATCTCCAGGGGGAAAAAAATCTAAAAATCTGAAAAAAAAAAAACCAACCAACCAACAGAAAACCCACACATTAACATTTACCTTATTGCTTGGAGAGAGACTGGGGAGGGAATGAAGTTGCTATCAAGAGAGATGATAGTGCCTCAAAATCCCTTTATCTGAGTGCTATGAAGTTATAATAAGCCAGCTGTGAAACAGAAGAAAAAAAGTCACTAAGTTCTCTTCAGTTCCCTTGATTTTTTTTTCCCCAGTTATGACTTTTTCCTCCCTTTTTTTTTTTTTCATTTTCTCTTTTTTTCGCCCTCTTTTTAATCTCAAGGGAATTTTGAGAGAAGTAAACCTAAAGGAAAAAAAAGAGCTGAGGTTTATGTAAGAAGAAATTAAGGTTAATGATCATTGGCTCATTTTCCTAGTCCGTGGGTGTGGATGGAGGAGTAATCAGTGCAGGTGGCCTTGCCAGTTGGGAGTTTTTCTTTGTCATCAAGAAAATAAGGAGAGTGCAGGGATTGAATTACCGCAACTATTTCAGGGCTAACCGTATTTTGTTTCCCTATTGGCTCAGATTTAAGGACAGAAAGCTGACATTAATTTTATCCGAAAGAAAAGCGCAGTTAATGCTCTATATATTCTGAGATAATTTGACTGAATATATGAGAATCTGCTTGTTCAAATGCATGTCTAGTGTAGTCTTACAAATAATTTTGCATATAACACACTGAAAAGCGAAGTATTTTTCTTAATTTGCTCAGACAATTTTTGCCTCTATACCCAATTACCACTAACTTTATTGAATTTTTAAGAGCTACTTATTAAAATATATGCTCTAACTGCTTCTGTTGGCTTCCCAGGTGCCTGTTATTACATGTCAAGGTGCTCCCTTCTAACTCTTAGAGGATGTACAGAATTGAAGGAGTTCTAAAGAAGTGTGTGCTGGCCCTGAAGTGATATATAGTAGGCATTCACATCTTGGCCATGGAAGAGCAGGTCTTTAAATTTACAAAATTATTGAAGAAGAATGAAATAACAAATAATTCAGGCAAAAATCCCTTGATAAATCCCACTTAGAAGTCTTCTTCATCAGTGATGTTTTATGTGTGGTGTTGCTGGAACAGGTAATGGTCAAGAGATTTCAATTTTGAATACAGAAAAATGAGAAATGAAAGTCAAGGGGAGTCTGAAAAAACTATTGAGTAGGAAGGAAAACAGTAGTCAGAGTGTTTTGTTATGTTTGTATGTGTTTATTACATATGCAGTTACCCATCCATGCTGCATCATGTTTGACTAGAAGGGGAATATAACTATGAAATAGTATTAGTTTCAGGACATGATGTAGTCATCAGTAGTAACTGTTATTTTAGCACAAAATCTATGTGAATGTTAGATGATAAGTAATGTCGTCCCAGTTAAAAAAAAGACTTAAAACTGCTATGTGTTTTCATTGCTGTGGGGGTTTTGGTTTTGTTTAATAAAACAGATAGCAATCCCCCATTCACACTATTAGAGGAACAACAGTGTTACAAATTTAGTTGCTATTATTCAAAATAAATTACAGCATGAGGAGGTTTAGCTGCAAGAATAGGGGTCCAGATTTTGGTTCCCTTGGTCCTCCGAGGTAAGTGTCAACATACAGCTGAATATTCATGAGACTTCATTAATATGAATAGTTGGTCTGCTGCTGCACCTTATCATGGTTTATTAATAACTTATGGACAGACCACTCCCAAGCATACAGAGGGCAAGAATACTTTAATGATTGAAGCATCTTCTCAGTGAAAAAGAAAGAATGAGATGTTTTATTTCAGCAGCACCATTTGAAAAGCTAATAAGTAGTAGGAAAGTAGTTAAGGTGTGTGTAGTACACTGTGATTCAGGTTGTATCTGTTACACTTGAACTACAAATCTCAATTTTTTTTTTTAGTATTTAAAGTTGCATATAAAATGTAGTTCCAGGCTGAAAGATGACAGAAAGAAATATCTGCCCTTAAGGAACTATTTTTTGACCAAATCTCTTAGCATAGCCTTTTATCAGTTTTTTTTTATTTTAAGTCAATGAATGGGGGGAAATAAAATGAATGTTACTATTTCAAGGCTTTCTTCCTCTTTACTGATGAAAGTTAAATGAAATTAAATTAAAACCAGTAATGTTGGCATATGGTTCATAGCAAGGCCCAGTTTTTCTGGCATTATATTATGTTTCTTACTCATGCAAAAGAAGTTTTTAAAAACTCACCTTGCGTTAAGTCACCTTGCTGCTGATAGATGATTGTAGCTATGATACATAGATAACCTCCTAATACATATCCTCCTAAAGAAGGAGGATAATGTGGCAAAGATTATTAATTTAGAAATTTTTTTTTTTTATATTTTCTGCTCTTGAAAGAATTTAACCTTGGGTATATAATTTCTTCATGTTTTTGAGATACTCTTAGCATACTACTCAATAAGATTATATAGTCATATTTTGTAAATAGTATCCACAGTAAGAGCATACCATGCTTTCTTTCATTATTTACTAATCAGTTGGGAGCTTAATAGTTTCTCAATTAAAAGTGCATGCACTGATACTTGATTGTTACCCATAATAATGCAACTTCTGTCATTTCAGAGGAGTAGCCAATTTTACTTTTCATGTTGCAGTTTTATTCTAAGTTAGTAAACACTAAGGCTGCTTTGTGAGACCTCCATTAAACTGAGAGTTAACAATGTTGACAGCGCTGTTGTTATATTTTTAATTCACATAATTACATTCCGCAGCTTATACTGGGACTTCTCAACGTTTTTCACATTATTCCTGTTTCTTGCTTTCTTGCTTTCTTGCTTCCTTCTCCTTCTCCTTCTCCTTCTCCTTCTCCTTCTCCTTCTCCTTCTCCTTCTCCTTCTCCTTCTCCTTCTCCTTCTCCTTCTCCTTCTCCTTCTCCTTCTCCTTCTCCTTCTCCTTCTCCTTCTCCTTCTCCTTCTCCTTCTCCTTCTCCTTCTCCTTCTCCTTCTCCTTCTCCTTCTCCTTCTCCTTCTCCTTCTCCTTCTCCTGTCCTCTCTGAATTTTCTTTCTGTGTGTCTTTTAAAATTTTGATCCTGAAAGACCACTGACATAAACAAAAACTGAATCATGAAGTGGAACTGAAGAAATTTCATCCATTAATCTCTATCCAACATGAGTGGTAAAAATATTCAAGAATTATTAGAAAGGTTATTTTGTTTGGGGTTTCTTCCCCTAATTTTTTGTCTTGATAAAGTTAAAAGAGGAGCATTTGGTGGAAGAAGCTGCATGTTTTTTCATAAGCTTTAAAATTTTTTTTGGTATCTAGTATGCAACCTTCCAATGAAGCCTCTTCTGGGACGGTAATGTTTCTTTTCTGATTAAAAGCACTGAAGTACCCTGGATCAGGGGATTACTAGTTAGATACAGATTCTTTCTCCTTTAGGTCACCAGTTTGAATTCAGTCCAGGCCATCATCAGACTGCTGTTAACATCTGAGGGCATCATGGCATTCTCAGACCAATTCCCCCAATTCCCAGTGGGCACTTTTTCTCCCTTCTCCTTCTCTAGTCTTTCTCTCCTGGGTTGAATTCTTTGTGTTGGGAAATCGTCCTGCCAAGTTTAAGTGAGTTCTGTCATCCATGCTTGGATCCAGTTTTCCCTCACCTATGAATAGTTCATCCACAGTCACTTCTTTTATATTACTTACTCGGGTGTGACATTATCATCATCACAATCATTGATGTGCCCTTTTTAATGTTTTAATACAGTGTGAAGTAGGCAGATACTTGCCTCAGAAAACTGAAAAGGAAACAAACAAAAAAAATGTCCTAAAGTAAACAGTTTTCTCCTCCCCTTAGCCCCCTCCTGAAACACAGCTGTGTTGTGTAGGGTTTTATGGATTAAATGCTTGGCAGAGGTGCTGGAGTTGATAGGATTTCTGTTTACAATAAGACAGCCTCATCCATGGAACTCACTTAATTTCATTTGGCTGCCAGACTCTGGGCTGGCTGCTCTTCTGAACATTCTTATCTCTCAGGAAAGATGAGAGGGTAAAGTTAATATTAATATCTCAAGGGGAAGAGGCAATGGGGTAAAGTTAAAATTACCAGGTTGTTTTGTATAGGGCATGGGAATGTTTCCATTTGGAGTCCTTTACAATCATTGGAGAATTTTTCTATATCTTTGTGGTAGAAATAAGCACAAAGACTTTTGGATTGCATTTGTGTAGGGCCACCCACTGCAGCCATTTTATGGATACGACCATTATGTTATGTGCCTGTATCTCTGTATTTCAGAACAGAAATACAGAAAAGAAATAAAAATAAATAAATACACTGGGTAAGTTGTCAGTAATCACAACAGGAGGCTGAAGGATGAAATGAGCCATGGAGGCTAAGCTACTTTTTCAGCCGTGAAATTGACCTTCCTAGGTCAGGGTTACGACATGCTAGTAGACCGAAGAGTGTATAGAAGCTGTACTGCTGCTACTTGTGATGGTAGAAAAAGGGGACTGACTTGCAGTGCTGAGGTTACCTGTTCACCTCTTCTACAACCATTACATTTGCCCTTTACAGTCAGATTGTTTTTTTTTTAATGTTAATGTTATTTCGAGCATTTAAGGTAGCAGATTATTATTGGAAATGTTTTGTATCAAGCTTGGAAATACTGGGGAAATAGCACAGAGTGGCAGCAGAAAGACAGGGTAGTGCATTTGTCCATTCCTTTCTAGCATTATATAAGTTAGATTTTATAATTGCTGGGTATACTTCACACACACACCAAAACAAAAACAAAAACAAAACCCCCAAAAAGTTACACCCTTTAGCATTCATTTAGAGCAAGACATAATTGTGCTCTTAGATCTGCAAAGCAGAAGTCAGGTCATTACTCTGCTCTGCCTTTGTGTATGTTTACTTTGATGCCTAGGCAGGAAGATGGGGTGATGGGGAGTGGGAGACAGGTTAGTCTCTTGCAGGTTTAAGAAGAGTGTGTTTCCTTACATCCCACTGCTGAGTTCCGAGTTTATTCACATCACCTAAAGCAAAGGTAAAAGGCATATGGGGTAGGTATTGTTCTGAGGTTCCCAAAGTCTGATAAGTCTAAGACTCATAATCTTGGATATATACTTATTTTCTGGTACATATTTTGGAGCTTCCTAACAAAGTATATTTTGCATACATAGCATTTTTTTCTAAGAGTACAAGAAGACAGAGGCTGTCCATTGTATGTTTACCATACAAGATTTGTACTGACTTCTTTGTCATGAATGCACATAAAAACCCATGCTTTTCCAAGCCCTTCCACTGCTGAAAACTGGAAGTAATCACACATTTTTCTGTAAAATTTGCTTTTTCACACGCCTAAGTGTTACACAAATATTTTATTACATACACTCCATTCCCTGGTACATAGTCAGACTCTCAGAGGCCAAAAGTGGGAGTGTAGCAGTTTTACTTTAAATAACTAGTTTTAAAATAGCCCTTGCATCATTGCAGGAGAAAAGTACGTATCTAAATAGATACTTACACAATTAAGTAACTGCACATTTAACAGTAATTTGCATAGGTAATGGGCTTTTTTGTAAGCAAACAGAGTAAGAGAAAAAGGATGAGGGGCTCATGTCTGGTGCCCATCTTTAAAAATTGCTGCCAGAAATGTCTCAGTTTGCTTAGTGAGTAAGATTTAGCAGGATTTGTTTGGGATACTTGAGAGACTGTAAACATACTACAAAACCATGTTAACACAAGATTATCTTATTAGACAAACCTCCTCAATTGCTTTGGAATGCTTAGTTTACTAATACAAGCCAAAGTCTTAGTATATTTATTTATTTTTTTGCCATCCTTCTTTTTGCTTTTTTTTTTTTTTTTTCCCCCTCCATCCTGACATTGTTTTAGTGAAAGAGTGATTGAGGCAGGGAGGACTTTTTTTTTTTTTTTCCTTAAGGAATCTTATCCTATTCCCTAACCACAGACAATGTTACAGACAATACTTTGGGAGTAGATAAAATTGCTCTCATGCTTGCTTTCTGAGGGTAAAGGCAATTGTGCATGGAGTTGGCCAGCCTGTGGCTGTCCACCATCTGTGTAAGGAATTCACAATCCCAGACAAAAGAAATTGGCAAAGTCTTCTTTCTGTCTGTTCTCCAGAGCCTTGAGATAGCCATAAAACACCTGGACAAAATCAGCAGGTGATGGCAGGGGAAAGAGAATGATCAGTCACAGGCATTGTTGAATCCTTTGAACATTACTTATAGCTTGGACACTGCTGTCACCAGACACAGTTTGATCTTTGGTGAGCTTTCTGGAAGTGCATTTTTTCCCTGGCTTTATGACAACAGGGGGAACAAGATAATGCTGTGGAGGCAAAGCAGAATTTCCCCATGTTGTAATTTCTATCTCACCTTGTAACTTCATTTTTTTTTTACTTAAGTATTTAAGTATTTGTACTTAAATAGTCTTGCAGGAAAAAAGGCAGCTTTTTGGATGCAGAAAAAAATGTGTCATATATTTTTACCCTTGTGTCTAACAAGCAGTGTTTATCTGTGACCCAAAATTAAAATTTAAAAATGTCATAAAAATTGAGGTACATCACTGTCTTTCTATTCCCTTTCATGCTGATTTACACAAAACTTGAAATAATGACAATTTTTAAACAAAGGAATGACATTTTGTTTCATGTTCTTCTGTTATCCTATTCATAAGGAAACTTACTTTCTTGCTTATTTATGATTTCTTAGAACTTGTTGTTGATCATTAATTATAACCTTTATGTAATTGACTGGAAACAGTATGAAGGTTCTGGAAAATCTATGCTTTCATTCACTTCGTGTTCTTTGTATCCTTTCCACACCATGTGTATGTTTTTTAACCTGTGCAGAGTTTGTCACAATAAAATTAATCTTGAATTTAACAAGAGCAGTGCAGTGACAGATTAGTATCTAGAGAAGAGCATCTATATGTGAGACAGATACAGCCACAAGAACGTGCCACTTTTCGCAGGAAAGAACGGAGCTTTCTACCCATTAACCTGTTGAATTGGAGTCAGAATTTCACTGCAGGGGTACTTAGCATTGAGACTGACTGTCCTCCCTGTGTCAAGAGGTTAAGACTGTAGCTCTTGTTTTCTTGCATTCCCAAAGTGAAGTCTAAACAATATCAAAAAACTGCTGGATCCCTTCACACTTCAGCTGTCCCACGAATCCTTCTCCCTCCTGGTGTTTTCTCTCTTTTCTCCCCTCCCTATGCTCCTGCAAGTACAACACTTCTTCACAGGGCTGGTGTCAAGCTTCAATGAATATAGCTCTGTCTTGCTAAGTGTATTAATGCTGCACTCTGCTTCGGACATGAGCCTCATTGCTCACCACAACGCCTCTGTGTGGGTTTGTGTGTGCGTGAGTGTGTGCATGAGGTGAGGTTGTTTGTTAAGGGAGGCACTGAATGCTGCAATTGTTTCACTGTTTCTGTAGCCCATATTGCATCTTTTAATCAGCTTGTATGAACCTTAGAAAAATAAGGGCTGAGATTTAAGGTTTAAAAATGGTTAATTAGAGAATATTCTGCTATTTAGCTGCAAGATAATTTGAAAGAAAGCTTTGTATTCATTCTGCTTTCTCAGTGTGGAAAGTGTATGTAGCATCCATAGAACGAGTTACCAGAAGTGTTAATATCTTTTAACAGCAGTAATAATAATCCTTTCACTTTAGTTAATCATGTGCTAATCTCTTGGTAAGTCGAAAGTATTAGACCATTTTAAATTCATTGTGTCAGCTCAGCCAAAGTAACTGGCTCAGTGGTGTAAACATTTGGAAGAAAAGTCCTTCGAACTAAAATAACGATGCCATAAAGTAAAGAATTTTGCTCATTCTACACAGGAATTCTAAGGATATCATTAGTTTCCGGTGCTGGACAAAAGTATTTGAGTTTTTACTAAAACAAAATACTGCTGTTTTATCCTAATGTTTACTATTTCTGAATTGGACTTAACTGTTTACTACTTCTCACTAAGCAACTAAGCAGAGTTCATTATCTGAAAGATTTCTCTACTTGTAATGTTGTTTTTGTTCCTGTAAATGTATTACTGGTGTTTGCATGAAGCAACTTGTTTCTGAGATTTGAATTTGTAACTAATGAGGGAATTAAGCGTACATTATTTTCTTTTAGAATTTGTCTTGGTTGTGTAGCCTAAAGTCAGTACCTAAGCTTTTATCATAGATTCATAGAATTTTAAGGCTTGGAAGGGACCTTATAGATAGGTCATCAAGACTCAACCCCCCTGCCATGGGCAGGGGCACTTCCCGCCAGATCAGGTTGCTCAAGCCCTTACCCTAGCTGGCTTTAATACTGCCAGAGTTGGGGCCCCTGCAACTTCCCTGGGCAGCCTGCTGCGGTATAATGTTCCTGTTCACCATCCTCAGAAGAAAGAATTTTTTCTTAGTATCTAGCCTAGGTTTCCCCTCTTTCAATTTTCACCTATTCCCCCTTTTCCTATCACTACAGTTCCTGATGAAGGGTCTCTCTCCAGCTTCCCTGTAGGCTCATGTCAGATACTGGTAGGTTGCCAGTTGGTCTCTACACAGCCTTCTGCTCTCCAGGCTGAACAGCCCCAAATTTCTCAGCCTGACTTTGCAGGGCAGGTGCTGCAGTCCTCTTATCAACATTGTGTGTCTCCTCTGGGCTTGCTCCAACAGTTCCATGTCCTCATTTTGTTTGGGGCCAGAGAGCTGGATGAAGCACTCCAGACAGGAGGAGAATCACCTTCTTCAACCTGCTGGCCACACTGCTTTGGAGGCAGCCCAGGATTCCATCCTTTTGCTCAAGCTTACCTCCTTACAGATTGTTTTTGGGATTTTTGTCCTATCTACCACTCCTCTTTACAGTATTCTTCAAATTCCCTGAAAGTCTAGATCAATTATTCACAACCTTCATAATTAGGCTATTCAGTTTAGACTCAATACAAATAGTGATAAAAGTTAATTTTTGTTCCCACTAGTCTTACATTATAAATGGTCATATATTCTGTTTTACATGGTTTTGTCTTTTGTAAGACTTCAATGATCACCCATTTAGCAATGAAAATTTCCTTTTAGTTAGCTATCAGAGTAGTATATACACAGGCTCTTCTCTACCTGTCTAGAATATTTTGAATTAAAAGGCACATTCTGAGAAGGGAGATTATGTTTCATATTGCAAATGTGAATATATTATCACAATACTGTAAATCTCAATAGGCCTGTTACTATGAAGTTATTTCTGTTTGAAAAATGTTTTTTATATCACAAAATTGAAAATTCAATTTTTTATTTTAAATCATAAATTTGAAAGTAGATTTTTAATTTCTTTTTATGTCCACCTAAATTTCTTACTTCTCCATTGAAATAATTCATATAATGTACAGAAATTAAATTTTTGTATGAATGTAAAGATTTAGTCAAGGTAAATTTGATTTGTGATCTTTTTATTTCGTGGGTTGTTTTTGTTTGTTTGTTTTGCCCTGACTATGTCTGAAGGGGCCACAAATTAAAGCTGACCTCAAGAAAATAATGGAGAATCATCTTATTGCTACTTAACTTTGCAGACCTGTGTTCTCTGGGCATACTGTAACAGATACTAATATGTTTTAATTTTTGCATACATTAGTTTTGACCCTTGAGAGCAAATAAAGCCCAGAGCATGGACACTATGCTTTATGTCTATCAGGTCTGAAGCACTCTAGGAATGAAGTCAATTTGATTATTCTAATTTCTAGATGGGAAAATTGAGGGAAAGAACGTAAGTGACTTGCCTAGTGTAATAATGTGGACCATGTCAGGCATTATCCTTTCTGAAGCCTACAGTAAAATAAAATAATTGCCAACTTTCAGGTTTCTCTGCTGATCAGAGTTAATATTTAGACCTGGTGCTTGTAAGTGCAGTGACAAATGCAGAAGATCATCTGAATACGTTTTACTAAGTGGTTTAGTTAAACCATGATAATACTGTGTGTGAGCGTTCTTATTCAGAAAGAGAGTAGCCTGAAGTATTTTTCGTTTCATGTCTAGAGTTGCATTCTCCCATCTCTCAGCATTGTTTTCATTCATTTGGCCGAAAGAGACTGTTGATGGATCCTGATCACTCCTGCCTCCATGTGCATACCTCTGCTCTCTCAGTTGTGTGAGAGCTTGACAGACAGAGATGCCCTTTCAGCTTAGGCATGTTACGTTGCTCAAATTATCAATTTATTTTTAAAAGCAGCATTTATTTATGGGGTATGGAATTATGTATTTATACAAGAATGTATAAATCAGTGGGGTATCTGAGAAAGAAACAGAGGATCCTCTAAACTAGGTACTTGGGTGACTTGTGCAAAGGTGGCCTGGATCGTAAACTTTTGTGTATGTGAAGTAATGGAAAATTATTAGTGACAGAATTACTCGTTGCCGTGTTTACCAGGAGGTGAATGTTTGTAGAGTGAGGGCTTCAGTTTGTAAAACATTAAATAAAGGTACTCTGGTATATAAATATTTTTCATTAGTTGTTATTCCCAGTTGATTCATGCTGCTGTCCAAGTGTCCTGTAAACAGCTCTAAATGGAGTGATGGTCAGTATAGGATAATCATAGAGATTCAGGCACTTCCCTTACCAGCTCTCTCTCCCAGCAGCTTCCCCCAGAGCCACTGCCACTACAGCCAAGTGGCAGAGGGAAATTATGCTCATTGCTCTGCGGCTTCTGTTCATGTCCTGGTGAAAACTGGGACACACTTCCCCATCCTCAACTCTTTACCAGGAGAGTAAATGATGGGAAAGAAAAAATTACAAAATACAATGGCAGCAATGTTGTGTCACAGCCTTTTACCAATGGATGTGAGATGGACTTCTGTAAACCAGTATTTACTGAGTGAAAATTATGTTATGTAATATATGTACAGCTCAAGCAAAGCTGTATCATATAAAAATCTATAGGAAAAATTTTTGAGACTAGAAAATAAGCAGAAAAAAATTTTCACAGAGCTTTCTTTACTGACAGTGGGCAACACATAAAAAATAAATGGTGTAGAAAAAGCGAGCAGTGTTTTAGTATGAGCTTTTACTCAGAAATGATAACCAGGATTTGTTAAATAGCTGATACCTAGCAGACACATAACCTGCCAAATCGAATATTGAAATTAGTCATATTGAACAATTGTTCTATATCAGACCTATGCACTGTAGAGTTTATTTTTCCACCCTGTATTGGATGCTCAAATTAGATTATGTTACAGCCCGTCATAACTTCAGATATCTTCATCTGTAATTCAGAGACATAATCACAAAATAATACAGTCTGGATTTTGACCCATAATGAAGTGTGGTCCATACAGTGGCTCATAGTGATTCAGGTGGAATAGTTCTTCAGTTGTCCCACCCTTCTTTTATTTTGCAAACGTGTTTATTTTTTAAAGTGGCAAACTTTTTTTTTTTTTTTTTTTTTTTTTCAGCTTTAATTCCTAGTATAAATTAAACATGAATGGAGAGTCTTAAAAAAACCCTTCTATATCTGTAAAAAGAATAGCAGTACCATTAATGTGGTCACTGCATCATGGAACAGCTACTTAATTTCAGGAAACAGTCTAATGAATATGAACACTTTGGAAATTAGTTGCCCATTTCATTAATTGTTTATTTGTGAATGAAAAGAGCTAGTCAAGCAAAGATACTGTTCGCTCTCTGGAAATTGCTCCATCAAACTATCTCCAGATGTTGGGGGAGGTGGGGAAGGAGGAAACTTCATCCACGTTTTAATACATGAAACTTTAGTAGCATGCTCACAATTCATAATCTGTGTTTGGATGCCATTTTTGCTTTTTTTTCCTAATAAAGAAAGAAGTGCTTCTCTTTTTCCAGCCTTTTTCCAACAAAACAAAGTTTATAGCAAGGAGTCTACAGCAGTGTCTTCTGCTGAAGTAGGAAGTGTCTAGCTGTAGAAAAGAAACTGATTGTTATATTTTCAGTTTAAATAGTATAAAATTTGAATTTTTTTCTTAGCATAAATAGTTGGAAAAATAATTGAATTTTATAAATTATATTTTAGTGTAAATGATAAATGTCTAACAAGAAAGGATAGATATTAAAATTACAAAAATAATGAATTTTAGTAAAATATGTGGTAGCAAATGTATTTCTGGAGTGCCAGTGTGTTTAAGATGAATTTCTTATTCAAGTGACTTCACTCTTAAAATAGATTTCTTTCTGAATATATGTAGGTTAACAAACAAGTTTGTGTTCTTTTTTCAATATTGCATTTATTTTTTCTCTTCTGTTTAAAAATGGATTTTTTTTCTGGACTGTTGGCTTAGATTTTTTGCAACAATTTGTTTGCTTTTTTCTTCTGAGCAGTATCTTACTCCTTGTACGCTTTACTCTTCCAAAAAGAAGGACTACAGCTTCTCTTCATTTTTCTATGAAATATTAGGGGAACTCATTTCTGAGTGATAACCAGCCAAAAATAACACAGGATTTGTGTTCAGAGCTGAATTTTTCATATCTGTTTAAAAAAGCAACTGTGACACTGTTCACTTTACAGTTATTTTCCAGATTATTCTAAATAATTGAGCATTAGAAGAATCTGTCTATTCCCACAGGAAAAACTGTCCAATAAGCCTCTCTCTTCATCTAAGGGTCACAGAGGAAGCCCTGGCTAGACATTTTGGTGACTAATTTAAACTATCTGGCAAGACAATGGATAGCACCCTTCCTTTGTGTTGTGACAAATATATTTCGACTGCAGTTTATTAACAGAATCCAGCACAACCACAGACATATTGTATGTATTATAGCATAGAATTAGAAACATTTTTTGCACATCACAGTCTTTATTCTCTCTCTTTTTTGACAAGGGTCTGGATAATTGCCTCAGCAAATGAACTCCTGTGTTCAGTCTGTTTCTATAATTTCATAAATTGTTTTCCATGCTAAAACTAAGCAAGCTTTTACTGAGTTAGTGTAAAGAACCACAGGGTAATTACAGAAGCAATATTATTAAAAAGTGTGACAGAAATGGCATTTTAACTGACAACTACTTTTTCTTTGCTTTATTACAGCAAATCAAATATATCATGAAGTGCCAGTTAGTGAGCAACAGTGCCTTCTGCCTCTGTCATGAAAACACTCACACACAGAAACAGACTTTGAACTGAGTCTTACTGTAGAAGATTGCCACATGAAAACACTCACACACAGAAACAGACTTTGAACTGAGTCTTCCTGTAGAAGATTGCCACATAAGGTGGATCATAAATTAGCTGAGGTTCCCACCATGCCAGGAAATTTTGTTTAAAATTAAAAGTAAGAGAGTTTGTCTCATACTTACATAAGTTGAATATTTAGCTTTTGGGCTTTTGTCTGAATATGTTGGTTCCCTTTGTTGGTAAATGGATTTAGAATTATTCCCATTACACAGATGGAAAAAGTGAGATACAAGAAGTGATTAACTTTCCCCAGACTCAAACCCAGTGAATGACCAGGCAAAGAATGAAACTTAAATTTGCAGTCTTAATCATTGAACCACACTGCCTGCAATCAATATGGCCCTGATCCAGAGCCCACTGAAATCAATGAAAAGGAAGGTTTTGACCAGGTCCTGTATATAATGTAAAGGCCTTCCTTTAGTTTATTTTCCTCCTAATGATGTGGTTATTAAAGTGCAGTTTTTCCATACAATACTTTTGTAGGGAGCAATTAAATCAGTCAGTGAGAGTGATAGAATTTAAATCAGGAGTAGTGGCCAGCTTCCCTATTTTTGACTCCTTTCCTTTTAATTTAAGTGGGACACCTTTTTATATATGTAATGTTTATATATTTAAAATCAATTAATTTTATTTAAATATATACATATATAAATACACACACACACATAGATAGATAGATCTAGATCTAGATATAGATGATATAGATAGATATAGATAGATATAGATGATATAGATATAGATGATATAGATAGATATAGATATAGATATAGATATAGATATAGATATAGATATAGATATAGATATAGATATAGATGTAGATATAGATGATTAGATATAGATAGATAGATAGATAGATAGATAGATAGATAGATATAGATGTAGATATAGATATAAAGATAGATATAGATTAGATATAGATATAGATATAGATATAGATATAGATATAGATATAGATATAGATATAGATATAGATATAGATATAGATATAGATATAGATATAGATATAGATATAGATAGATATGGACATAGACATAGATATAGATATAGATATAGATAGAGATAGAGATAGAGATAGAGATAGACATAGATATAGATATAGATATAGATATGGATATAGATATGGAATCTGGTCTGCATTTCTTTACGTTTTCCAGGGCTCTCTATTCAGTCCTTTGCATTTATCAGTCCTCAAATGAGCACAACTGCTGGTATGAACAAAACTGAGTGAAACACTAGCATGTATCATTGAGTTTATAAAGTGTGTGCAGGCTGGAGCAATGTGGGTTGTGAAGTTAACTTTACCAAAGAAGTGAAAGGAAAAAAAACTAGAAGCATTTGTGAAAATATTTAATTTAAAGCATTATTTGAAATTTGTTTTTACTGATCTTCTGAAAATTTAAGACATAGTTATAGTTGAGAAGTCTATGGCAAATGTACTGTTTTCAGCATTTTTCACATTATTTTTTATTGTCTGTGGTGTGATATGTCCATAGGTTTTTATTAGATTAATAGAATTGATGAAAAAATGAGTGAGACTGTCATGAAAAATAAAAGGCCATTTCATTTATATTTTGTAGTTCTGAAAACTGGAAAAAATGAGAACAACTGCAGTAGTTATTGAACTGGATCATAGTAATTGTATTTAGCTAATCACCTCACAAAAATTAACTGCATGAAAACTTGTCTTGATTCATGTACTGGCCATTTGTGATCTTTAAAATGGGTTCACCTAACAGCTCAAGATCTGTGAAAACCTGAGATGATTGACCCTGTCACACTGGTGAGTTCTGGTTGCAATACTAAAAGAGTTTAAACAGGTGTTCCTTCCAAGGAGCCTGCTGGTGAAATATTTTTAAACATTTTTTTTTTTAAATAACCTTTGAAACTTATATAAACATCTCCTATACAAGTCCATAAATCTCTCTGTGTTCTAGTATGCTACTTCAAATGTGGTTTTGGCATGTCTGATTTTACAGTTATATTTACCTTTTTTTTGCAACGAACTCAGAAACATATGTGAGTACTCTTGCATCTAGTTGATGTCTGGCAAAGGACCTGTACAATGTCATGTACTCAGGTAGTTTATTTTAGCATTTTCCTTAGATTAAGTTTGGGGTATTCTGGGTTCTTAGGTGTCTAGTAATTTTCAGTTCCAGGCTTGGCATGATTAAAGGGAATTTTCTTTTGCAGAGTTGGAATTGAAATTTGAAATACCTGTATCAGGAGTATGGTTGAATAACAGCAGCTTTAGTGAAAACAAATCTCCAGGTTTATTATTATCCTGAGACTTATTACAGATCTCTGATATCCCCCAAAGCTTCTCCCCAGCCCACCTTCAGCAGCACTTGTCATCCAGAGCTACCTTTGCTTGGTTAATCAAGATGTGAGGTGAGTTGACCAGCTGCTACCTCCTTAATATTGAGTAAGTGTAGTGGAATGCTCTGGCTCTAAGTACCTGGCAGGCAAAAGCAAAAGGGTCTGGGGACTGCATGTGGCTCCTGGGTCATGTTTTGGGCCTACTGTATTATAAGAATTAGGTACATTTGCAAAGCCTACCTTTCTACCAAAGACAGTGAAAGCGTATTCAAGAATTCAGAAATTGTGGAAGGGTAAAAGGATTGACACATGGGCTCTGGAACTGTTTATCCATATTTTCCTTGGAGACATGATCAGATAGGTTGACAAGTCTTTTTGTTAAATCATACTATAATTATTCACTTAATTTAGCAGGACAAACATTTTCCACCTTTTGCCATACCCTGGACACAAATGGGAGTTAAAGTGTGCCTCTGTCTGGCTTCCTTTCACTGACATGCAAGTTGGAGCCCAAGGTTCTTCTGGCTGAATCTTGTGGGTCATGGGGTATATGGACTCCATCTGCTCTCCATGCTGAGGTTTCATGAACACAGAATTTTGGGGAGTGTTTCTTATACCAGTTCATTATTTGTTGAGAACCTGCTGTTCTGTGAGAAGTGATTCCTCAGAAAGCTGCTGATGTAGCTCCATTTTTTACATTCATATTTTGTGTACTTGAAAAGATTAGGAGCCTTATAGTATATAAAAGGAATAATGTTTTATGAAGTGAAGCTAAAAAATAAAAGCAAATTACTTCTGGCCTCTATATATTTTTATCTCCAAATATGAGTGTATTTTTGATGTGGTGCTTTACAAAATAGTCTAAATTTGTCAGAGCTCTAGATATTTTGCTATAACCATTAATCACCAAGGTAACATATGTACATTGAGAGCACTAGCAAAAAGCATTTGAAAAGGCCATGTGTGTGTGTATGCATATGTGTGTGTGTGTGTGTGTGTGTGTGTGTGTTGGGGGTATTTAGTCTAGAAATCATTAAAGTGAATTTCATACTTCCTCTTTTGGTGATTAATGTCTGTCTGGATTTCAATAGGATGGATGCACATGATGTGCAATGGCATGTTTTCACATGTGAGCTTTGCAGGGCTGTGGCAAACCAATCACTTTGCTATTATACCCATTACTCTCAGAAATGTAGTACTTAACTCCCAACATACCAAATTTTAAATGCTTCTAAATTTGAGAGGTCAGTATTTGTCTAATTTTCCTCTAGTACATTTTTTCATTTTTTCCTGTTTGGGTCTTTGTCCCTAGTTCTTTTGATAATTTCTGTCTCTCTCCCTCCATCTTCTGCCTTTGTTCCCCTCTCCATGTTTTTTCACTGAATCTGACCCATTGATTTCCTTTGTCTTTTACTTCCTTCACTGTTGCAGGTCAGGTAGGTGTTCTGCTTGTTTCTACATATTTTTCATTCCCTTGAATCTTTACAAGGAAGTGAATAACTTTGCACTTCTCCTTGTATTAAGTAAACAATGGAAAACTCATCAATTGCTCAAAAACAGTGATTTCCCAAAGCATGTCAAGTATTTAAGATTTAGGGAAAAAGGAACAACTTGGCATAGATCGAAAATCTCATTTGACTTCAAAAATTGTGCCTGACCAAAACCTTCTGAAGACATTAGACAAATCACAGAAGTGACAATTTTTGGGGGAAAATTATGTAAAAGGTCTGTTCTCATCTGCCAGGATTCCCTTCAACAATTAGGATACTGATGGTAATGGAGAAAATACAGGGGCTTCCAGAGTTATTCATTTCTTTCAGTAGCATTTAAGAATATTACTGTCTAATAACTATTAGATACTGTCCTACTCAGCAATTAGGTGTATGAGATGTCTTCTGAGTTACCAGTTTTGCCAGTCTCCTAGGGAGCATCTGCTTTTCATTTTTCAGTCCTTACTCAATGGGGCCACTGTTTCAGAGAAGGGAAGAAATTTTTTAATGAGGTGTGGAACATTACCATATATGCTTAAAACAGGAAGGTGTATTTTAAACTGCTATACCAGCAGACTTGAATGATAATTTTGAAAACCAATACATCTGCATGAACGAATGTATATGTGCCGATCATGACCTCCAATGGTTTCAGAGCAGTAGTTTTACAGATGATACCTTCTTTCTGCTGTTTAGTCAAAAATGGTTCTAAGCTTGCTTCTTTACCCTGCCACTGTCACTCACCCTCTCTAATGCTGCAGTGTTGCTCCAGTTCCTCAGTCCTGATCCTCAGTTACCCCTTAAACCAAGCCTAGCAGTGTTTACTGATGACTGCTGCAACACCTGATCTATTCTTTCATTTAGCCAGCCCAAACCCCAGCCCAATAATTTCTCCTAAATCAGATGAAAGCAGCTTTCATTCAAGGGTTCTGTTAGCTCTCCTTGTCTGATGAAGTTCTTCTTCAAAGCCTGCCTCCTGGGAACCATCCCCAGTCTCTGGTCCCTCATCCTGTTCTTCTCCCTGCTCAGAGGTGTTCCTGCCTCACATCCTATGCCCTGACCCCAGCACTAGGGCTACCTGACTGCCCTAGGGCTGACCAGCCTGCCCTGCTTTCCTAGGCAGGGTGTGATCTGCTCTGGGCAGGTTCAATTTCCCAAAAGAAGAGGTGCTAGAGGAAGATGAGATGCCCTTCATCTAGCAGGGAAGAATGCTTTTCTCTCCTGCACTGTAACCTATGGTCCCGCTCACCTCCTGTTCCCCTGCCTGCTGGTAAAGGTAAATCTCAAGGTATTAGGAAAACACAGAACTTGTATGGGGTGGGGAAAATAGAAAAAGAGTGGAAGAACAGCACAAACAGCAATGCCCTATATGTAGCTTTTCAGGCTTTGCTCTTTGGGGTGTACATGTTTGCTTTCCTGCTGTCTCCTAATTTGACAATTTCTTCTTTATAGGGTTAATGCTCAGTTTCTCCTCCTGAGCTGTTAATTGTGATTGAAAGGGAGAGGAACTGAGGAAAAGATACATTAAGTCACTCAGGAAGTCAGTGGAATTGGTCTAGGAACAACACCTGTGAAGTCATGTGAGGGCCTGTTCCTTTTCTTCATGTTGGCTTCAGAAATGCCTTTGTTTTTCTAGACACTGCAGTTGGTAGGTGGAATTCAAACATGAGCAACAGAGGCTTCCAGTTTCTATGCTGAGGACAAAACTGCTAGATGGATTTGTTGTGCTGTGTGTCATGGTAGCATCTCAATGCACTGGTCCTGTGCTGCTGGAAAATACCTGCCCTCCTTTTATAAAATTTACTTGAATGCCAGAAGCAATGTGGCCAAATGTGTGTGGTGTGCTGCTTTTGCAAATCTCTGCAGAAGAGCTTTAGGAATTTCTGTATGGCATTCATTCCACTCTGCAATATGGACATCACTGGCCCCCTTCCTGCCTCTGGCCCAGCCAGGCAATGAATCAATGTTTTCATTTCTCAGAAGTATGCTAACACCATGCTAAAGGCCACTGCCATCTTCTTGTGTAGTTCAGTCTTTCCCTAGGAAAACTGAGATTATTCTCTGTACTTGGTGTTCTCATTTATTTAAAAATTGTGCTGAAATATAAATCTGTATATATACACACATATGCATATAAACATATATATATATATATATAATAAGTGGGAAGAGAAAATGATATTAAATGTCATTAATTTATAGTTCCTTGATAACAAACAGATCAAGTTCTTGGTCCCAGTCACGAAACAGCATATCTAACCTAAGTTGGTGGGTCTTCTGTAACAAAGTACTTCACTTAAACTGCTTATATAAGGTAGCATTGAAAAAAAAAAATGCTAAAACTCAGAAGTGCTTTTTCCTTATGTTTTATGTGGTTGGTTTTTTGGTTTTGTTTTTTTTTTTGGGGGGGTTTCAATTTGAAAAGGATTTATATTGATTTAAATGCATTTTTCTAGATTTTGCTTTGAATACAAATCATGTCATAGAGCTTTGCCAAAATAAACTTGGCAGCTTATATTTTCTTTCCTTTTTTTTTTTTTTGAGTGTTGGCATGTAATGAATATTAATGGAGCATCACTTCCTGGTTTTTGGCATGATACTTTCTTCATGTAAATACTGCTTTTTGAAATACCAAGAGCCTGTGTGCAGTTCAAGTATTCAATTAAATTTAGATGAATTTATAAAGAATGTTGAATTTTTTTTTATTGTGAATGTGTTGAAAATTTTAGTAATTTTGTTGGAAATTCAGGGGAAGACAATTTCATTAGTTTGAATTCCTTCACAGCTACTTAGCACATCTTGTTCCTCTATGTCCTCTCTGTGTTTAAACTCCTGAAGTTAAACTGCTTTTCTTTTTGACGATTTCACATCAGCAAGCAGATTGTCAGAAATAAAATAATAATAGGGAGAAGTGAATTAGTCTGGATAAAGCAGAACTGACCTGAATTTGATCCTCGAATTGAAACTAACCAAAACTATTTTGGGATTTTAATTTTTTTGTTTGGTTGGTTTTTGTTGTTGTTGTTTTTGTTTTCTTGTGCTTTTTGGTTTTTGTTTAGAAATTACTATCACACATCTCTGCACCATCTGGCTTTTTTTAAGAGTGGAAACAGACTTATCAACATACTGCAACAGACTGTTTTTGTGTGTCTGGTCAAACTGTTACCCAAAAACTCTGGAATTCTCACCAAAAGGGTGGCTTTTAAGTGATTTCCAGACCAGTTTTCACACCAGAGAGCATTAGGTGGTAAGCAGAGTGGAGAAAAGAGCCTGTGCTTGTGATTGCATCTTGTTTTTACCAATCATTAGATTTTTCTAGGCTAAATATTGCTTTTAATTATGACCTGATGGAACTCTCACAAAAAAATGAGAGAAAAGTCTCCCATTTGTCTTATTGTGACTTGAACTTTTCATCATGAAAATCTGCTGGCTATAATGAGGTGACACATGAATTTCTTAAAGCTGAATTTAGTCCTCTCTGTAGTGCATGCTTGTTTAATGTTAGAGCCGTCCATCACGTAGACCCCAAGGTCTAGACAGAGGAACCCATTCCATCTGGCCCTGTGCTTTTGTCTCACAGGAGGAAAAAGTTGAAGTTCAGGGCTGAGTGTGATGATTTAACTTCTCCTGCACACAGAAAGGCATTTACTGTGCAGCTAATAATGACATACATGTATGGGAAGGTAGATGACAGCAGGAGCTTCAGGAAATGGCATTTGTGATGGTGAGGATGGCAGCAGGAGCCTGTCTGGGAGCTCTCATCAGAACTGCTGCTGAGTTTGTCTGGGGAAGTAGGGCACTGGGGAGCAGCTACAGCAATGCCTGCAAATAAAGAGTACCAACCATTAATACCTGCTATGATTACCACAGGTTTAAGGGTCCCTATGCAGCCTTCCTGCCCTACAAGCATCAAAACGCTGAGAGCAGGATTTGTTCCCCTCAGTTAGGCTGATAGCTTTGTGCTTCACTCTCTTAGAGTGATAAATTCTAAGGGTGCTAGAAAGCTGATATACTTTAGAAACTATAATAATAAACATAATAATCCTCTCAATTTTATAGTTTGGGAGAGGGTATATTGACAGTTTCCAGGTCACTATGTTTTTCTCTTATTTCATAAAACTATAAAAAAATCTATGATGGGCTTAGCCTTAAGTGAAATGACAAGTTATTGATTGCAATGGCAAGAGACTCTGGGCCAGTATTTTGCATACACCAAGCCATTTCACTTTCTACCAGCCTGGTCTGCTTTTACCACAAATGTGCACGATGTGTATATGTGTTTTCTGCAAAGCATTTTCATATTGCATGATGACCAAAGTAACTTTTGTCCTGTGATGCACTGCAGGGGGCTATGACAGGAATAAATACAGGGCTTAGCATGAGCACAGTGTGTGCACAAAAGTGTACATGCTGGACTAGAGCCTGCAGGCTGGACTTTGCACAGGGAATGAGAACATTCCTTGTGCTACAGCCTATACTTTGCACTTGTGCAGTGAGTAGCAGCAGGATTACTGTAGCTGTTGCTACACTTGGCAAGATCTAACACCAGCATGACAGACCACAAATGAAAGAAATACTAAACATGCACTGAATATTGTATTCCTCTGCATAAAGGTGGGAGAGAGCTTGTAAAAGAAGCTGGGAGTGCACTAAACTCACTGAACTTTGTCTCTGAGGATGTGTGTTGATTTTTAAAGGTGCCAAGCACTGAAAAATCAAAATGGACAGTTAGGATTTGATAAATACAAGGGCAAATGAGCACCCTGTTTGCTCCTTTTATTGAAATTAACTAGAACATAAGTGAGTTCAAATACAATATATGCTGCCAAATGGCAAAAGTTGATGTTACTTTAATGCATCATATTAGAATACATTCTTTTGGATGGGTAACCTGATGGTTGCTGGGATATCTGCATAGCTGTTGTAATTCTCTGCTGAATGCATAGATGAGTTTTATTTAATAAAATAGCTTATGTTAATTTAAAAAAAAAAAAAAAAAAAAAAAAAAAAAAAAAAAAAGAAAATGTTCTTCATTAGTTGGTTTACTTTTTCTGCAGAATTTTCAAAGTTTAGGTATGCTGAGAGTACAATTTTCCTTATTCCAGATCTGAGATACAGGAACAGGTTCTCACAACAAAGTCATAACTCCCATTGCCTAATCTATCTTAGATTTGTAGAAAAATGGGACTTCAGGGTCCAGAGATAATATTTCAGCATGCATTTCAAGGTATATATTCACCTATAAGTGTGAAGAAGAAATGGGTAATATCCAAGTCAGACTGGTGACCACTCCTGTCACTATATAAAACAGTGGAAAATATAAACAAAAAACTATGCTTTTTTTTTTCCTTCAGTGCAGTGTAATATCTGAGCTCTCAACTAATTTCAAATAAATATTTGTGATTGCTAAGCTGATAAGAGATTAGAAGAAAAACTGATTCTGTATTTAAATGTAAAATGTCCTGTTTGTTTGCATGAAAATGCCATCCTAATTGCAAAACCAGGAGGGAGCACACTGATCTTTCAGAAATAACTTGATAGTCATTTGGCCCAATTCAGTCACAATAACTGTGATCTATGCAAGACAGTAATACTAAGGAGCTCAAGAAGCATTTGGACAATACTCTTGGGTATGTGGTGTGACTTTTGGGGATGGCGCTCTGCAGGGCCAAGAGTTGGATTCCATGGTCCTTGTGAGGCCCTTCCAAATCAGCATAATCTCTGATTCGGTGACATATTCATTAGGTCAAAAGTGAGAAATGTAGCATCTCTTTGACTACTTGCTTTGGTGCTCTGGGGTATTTATCTGCTACAGAAACTGTGGTAACAGGCTAGCATTTCTTACCTTATGTAGTAATAAATATGCAGGTGTGAAACAGGAGGCAATGGTATTTATAGGACTGGTGACAAATGTGGAAAGCATTACTACTGTGCGGTAAGCTACGTAGGCTTTGTTGGCCACCTTCCTGGAATTGTGCTTAAAAATTAGTTTCTCCTCGCTTACTGCTTCTTGTGTTTTAAATAGATACAGAATTTTCAGACAGCCATCAGTCAAATAAATAAGAAAGAAAGAAAGAAAGAAACAAAGAAAGAAAGAAAGAAAGAAAAAGAAAGAGAGAGAAAAAGAGAGAAAGAGTTTCTATTCTCCTCCAACACTTCTTCCCAATATAAAATTTATTCTAAATTCACTGTCAGCAAATTTCTTTATGTTGTCTCAAGTATCACTCAGGACTATCACCTTAAACTGCAGCCACCTGATTTAATTAGTTTTATTGTCTGCCTATGCCATCAACTATTACATGTAATATTATAAAAAGGAGGACAAAAGTTACTTAAGATCAACATCCTGAGAACTTCTGCATGCATTGAAGGTCCTTTACGCTTCCCAGAATTCAGTCCCAAATGGAATTGGGTAGTGGAATAGGAAGTATTAAGAAATAAATAATGAGGGTCACTGTCCGTGATCTGGAATGCTTTCATTAGATAAAACATCTATCTCTAATTGTCTCACATACAGTCTTTTTACACCCTTTTAGTACAACCAATTTTATTATTCTAATTTTTTTTTTTAATGGAAAGTTGTTAAAGAGAGACATTGCTCACTTTTGCATGTGACAGGACATTAAAGGACTCAGTGTCTTTCAAATTGGAGTTTCCTCTCTGTGAATCCTTAGAAATTAAGTGAGTGTTGTAGGTCAGGAAGAGGAAAGAAGCTGCATAGCTGCATATTCATTGCAAAGATATTGTTTCTTCCATGTAAAAATTTGACTGGGTCTGTTGTCTTCTACAAAAAAAAGATAATAATCTAGGATATATTGTCTCTTGTTTCTCCTCACACTGCTTCTGAAATCTAGAAATTAAGTGACATTTTAGCATAGGTTATGGGTTTCAAGTGGATTTAGCCTCTGTGTATCTCCTCTGCCCACACTGAGACAGACAGAAATCACTGCAACAATTATGATGTGTGTGGTGAAGGTAATTTCTGAAGATGAGTTTGTCTTTCCTCCTATATGCTTTAAATGAAGACTTGCAGACTATGCATATCCCAGGTATTGCATGAGCCAGGGCCACCAATGGTATGGAATATAACTTCTATTTTTAAAAATTACTTTTGTTTCTGTGAAGAATGTTTACACTCAAAGGTCTGTTGGCACACGTGTTTCGCAATCTCCTAGCAGTTTGTGGATTTTAGAGTTAGTAGAATGCTTACCATGCATACAGACATGAGGTTCTGTGCCCTTCATTAGTAACCCTACTTTAGCTGGCTTCCTCAGCCTGATGCTCAGTCTGATGGTACCAAACCTCCTAATTCTGAATGAGAAAAAAATCTCTTCACATTTTGTCAAGATCAGGTTTCCTTGATTAAAAAAAAAAAAAAAAAAAAAGTTAAGTAATTCCATAGTCATTGACAACTCACTTACTCACTTTTAAATTAAATAATTTCACAGTTAAAAAACTCCTTTGTAGAGAAGATGGTTACATCTGTGAGAAAGCTACTCTCCAGCAGTAAGGGAAATGAAAATTTCTGGCTCACATGAAATTTCATGGGTTTTAAGTAAGACCTCCATGGAAAGTGTCTTTAAAGGTCTTACAGGAGAGACCTTCACCATCCCTTACAGTTTTCATTTGGCCATTGATTCCTTATTGGTGATTGTGAGCAATCATTGACACCAACTTACACTGTTTCCTTGTAATTAAAACTTTCTCTGCTTGGAGAATGAAGCCTCTGGGTCTAGTGAATTTACTTGTGACTGTCTTGAAACGTGAATATGCTATTCCATTTTAAGAGAAACTTGCAAATGTTTCATGTTACCATTCAACCAACATAACACACAGGATCTGCTTAACAGAGACAGGCAGATTGTGTTTCACCAAGCTAGGTGAAAATTGGTGAAAATGCAGCTCAAAGAAATGCCAGGTTGTGCGGCTTGCTCTTCTGGCAGTTTTGAAGATGTCCCTTTTTACAGTAACTCCAGAAATGGGAATTCTTTTTTTTTTTTTTTTTTTTTTGGTGTGTTGTTCTTAGTGTGCAGAGTGGTTTAATTAATTAATTGTGTGATATTTTTTCCTACCTTTATAGAATGCGAGTATGAGTATATGTAAAGAGTGAGGATGTGAGCATTTGCAAAATAAAGTGGTATGGTTTGTTGATAGGCATTAAGAAATAGTGGTGTGAACCATCAAAGACACAGAAATATAGGGGTTTTTCGCAAACCCTTACTGTTGTCTTGTTCTTTGTTTTTGTTTGTTTGTTTGCTTGTTTTGTTTGGATGTTTAACATATAGCTGTATCTTATCATTATTGTATTAAAGAAATATGTTGTCTGTATGTGTGACTTGGCAGTAGTTCCTACTATGATTTCACACGTCCTCAGAATAAATTAAATCTCTCTCTGTGTACACTACAAACATGTTTTGTCAGACAAAGCATATCCTGTCTTATATGAATTGGACACTATATGTTGTAAATCTGTGCAATTACAATAGTGCTTTTAAATATATGTTAAAATGATTTGATGATTCATGAAGCTGATGATCAAAATTATTTAAATTTGAAGGTTGTGTAGAGGGGGAAGGCCTGGGAGAACAAAGATCTTTTGAACTCATGCATGATACTGTAGGATGGAAACCAGCTTTGTACCAGCAGGTATATTATGAAAAAAAACCAACAACAAAAAAACCCAAAACAGAAAGACCCTACCCTACTTGAAAAAAAAGAAAGACCTGATAAAGATTCTGCTTCAGATTACAAAAGCAAATAAATATGTGTATGTTATATTGTATTATATATATTTCTCTTCTTTAGTATAGCTACAGGACAACTTCCCACGAAATAATGCATTCCTTTAGAATTGCAGAAGATTTTCATAATTTTTTTTAAACATTCCTATTGTAACCTACATCAAAAGGGCAGCTATGTTTCTTGTGTCTGACTATACATATGCATTATAAAAAAGTGAGTCTACTGTAATTACCAGTTTGCAGAGCGAATTCCTGCAGGGTTTGTACTCTCCCCATTAGTAAAAGAGATAAGTTGAAATGTATTAAAATTTCACTGTACAACTGGGAGTTTTTGTTCACAGTAAATGTGGTAATGTTTCTTCATTGCTTGACTGTTTGTGTTTAAATTTAGGCAGTGTGCCCAACAGGGACAAAATTATAGGATAAAGCTATGTATAAAAGAAAATCCTTCTGAGAAAACCAATAACATTTCTCCCTCCACTGCCTGCCCCCCTTCTCTCTCTTTTTTCTCTCTCTCTCTCTGGTTTTATTATATATTTTTATATATAGATATATATATTCTCATATATATACATATACATATTTTTAATGTTCCATTCTGGCCAAAGAGACAGACTTACTGGAATTCTTCTCTCTCCTAAATAAGGTTAAAGGATAGAATATACTTTAGCGAACATTCATGAAAAAATATCCATTGCTTTGTTTTCAGGAAATACCAAAGAAGAAAAATTTAGAAGTTACATTAATAAAGGAAATGCATATTTAAGTAATTAATAGGGAAAATTTTTCACCTATTTTTCTGGCTTTTTGGGGGTGAGGGAAAAAAAAATCTTGGGTGCTTTTCTTCTTATTATTTGCTTATAGTATCAGTTTTGTGGCTGACAGGACTGGTCACTGAAGGAACAGTGCAGGATTGAGTATTTTATTAATGTAAATAAGAAGCTGTTGCTTTAGGGTAAAACTTAAGAACACAATACATAGTATGGAGTTTTGACCTTGAAGAGAGAAAAAAGATGATTTTCTTTTCAGAATTATTTTCAAAACAATAAAATCTTTCATTATAATTCTTTTATGTAACTTCTGTAGAACCCGTATTTATTTTCAGTGGCTAAAATGCAGAACAGCGCAGTGTAAATCCACAGAATTATTTTTCCCAATTTTAAAACCCATGATTTAGAATCTTTAGAAAGCAATAACATGTGAGAAGGAAAGAAAATCTTGACAAGCAAAACTTCCTAAAGAGCAGATTAGACAATAAAAAATGTTTTTGTAATATTATTTAAGGAGAATTCCTGAGTAAATGGACAGAAAGAAGTAGCTTTTTTTAAAATCAGATGATTTATCATCATGTTTAATCATTTGTTTAAATCAGATGTTGCTTATTCTTTCATCTTATGGACAAAAAAGGTGGAGAAGAAAAAACCCAACTGATTTTGCCAACATAATTTTGTGTGGACATTTACATTTTTCTTATAAGGTTTCCTATTTACCTGTTAGAAGTGATATATTTGCATATTTACATCTTTTCACTTGTAATTTTTACTGGACAGACTGATATTGATCAAAACTAGTTTAGAGATTGTGAATTATTTATCTGATCACCTTAAAGACTTTTAACATTCTCATCATCTTCTGATTGATTTGTGGAGAAACAATAGGTGAAGGATACATACTAGGCTTAATAGGTTTGTTATTTGATATAATAGATTGAAGTAACTTTTTTGAACCACTTATAATCTACTGAACAAAATCCTTTTTTGTGGATTGCTGACCAAACAGTCCACATAATGTTAAAAATTGTTGATAATTTCCTTCCATGTTCATGCTAGATCCACAGGTTCTATGTATTTTTTAAGATAGTGTGGAAAAAAACTTTTTTGAGTATATTTAGTTTTGAATTTTATATCATATGTTTTGCATTATTGGCTTGCATACTTTATTCTGAAACACCTCCTGTAAAGCAGTAGAAGTCTGCTGTAAATAGCAAGGCAGATCCCACACTATAGGAATTTTCATTATACTTTCTCCAGTGCAGTTGCCAGCAAGATACACTTGTTTTCTGAAGAACTATCACCTGGACTTTTCATAGAATCATGGCCTCATGGAGTGGTTAGCGGTGGAAGGAATTTTTAAAGATCATCTAATCCAACTCTCTGCCATGGGCAGGGACATCTCCAACTAGATCAGGTAACAGAGTCCTGTCCAGCCTGACCTTGAATGCTCCCAGGGATGAGGCATCCACCACCTTCCAGGGCAACCTGTTCCAGTTTCACCACTTCCTCAAAAAACATTCGTTCCTTATATCTAATCTAAATCTATCCTCTTTCAGTTGTCCTATCACTACATGCCCCTGTAAAAAGTCCCTCAGCCTTCTTCCAAGCACCTTTAGGTGCTGCAAAGCTGTTATATCTACTCTCTGGATCTTTCTCTTCTGTCTGAACTATTCCAATTCTTTCAATCTTTCCTCATAGGAGGGGTATCCCAGCCCTCTGATCATTGTGGTCCTTATTTGGATCACTCCAGCAGGTGCATGTCCTTCCTTTCCTGAGGACTCTGGAGACAAATGCTCCAGGTGGGGTCTCACCAGGGCAGAGTAAATCACAGATCCAGGGCACGCCAGTAAATCCAGTGGAAGCATCTTGCCTCCTGTGCTCTCTAAAGGAGGCAGTGAGTTGTGGTTCCTTGAGTGCCTGGGTGTAGCTTGCAGTGTTATTCCTTAGGAGAGTCATGGTTAGAGAAGGTTATGTGAAACTTCCTGGGGGTGCATCCATGCCTGTTGGATCCCTGTCTGACACTGACTGCTGCCTTGGCACCCCATGTGGCTGAGCTCCAGTGACTGACAGTGTTGGTTTCATAGCAGAAATCCTGTTTTCATCTGTAAGAACAAATACCTGTATTTGCTAACAGGCTCTTGGGCACAGGGAATCTCATTCTTAAATCAACTATGTTTTTTCTTCAAATTTTAAGCAAAGAAGCACTTGTCAGTCTTAATTTTTTTCAGTGCAAATAACTTTGATGCCTGAGACCCTCGGGCTAGTTTTACATGCTACACAAACATAGTGTGATACTGTACCTGCAGTCTTTTTATAGTATCCTGTAGGCAGCCCTGTGAGCTGAGTGTCTAGAAGCAGCATGAAAACTCTACAGAAACTTCTTGAAAAATAAAACATATATTCTGCATTATATTTTTCTAGAAAAGTCCGGATAGCATTTCTTAGCACAGGTTTCTACTTTTATTGGTGTCTGGGGTAGAACTCTAGAGCAACTCCTAAATTAATGCAAGACTACAAATGTTTTTTATTCTTCTCTTCTTATTCCCCATTCCCTTAACAGCTCTTTCTCAAGAAGGCTTGAAAACAGTTTTCTAGCATGCTTAAAGACTAGGTTTTCCTTACTCCGGGTAAAGCTGTTTTATCCTATTAACAGCTTTCTCTCTTGTTAGCATCCTTCCCTTCATATTCTATTAGTAACTGTTTTCTTGAATGCCACAGAGAAATGTAACAATATCGTTACCTTTCAAATTGTATTTACTGAAAATAAATACAAATAAGAAACAATACTAATATAATGTGATGTGAAATTGCTAATAAATACTGCAATGCAGTGAATAACTCAGAAGATACTTAAGTATCTCTAAATGGGAGAGAGATTAAAAATATCATAGCATCACATTAATGTTTCAGACCATTCAAATGCAAAGTAAATTCCCCCTTACTGCTTTTTGTTTTGGGAAAAGCATTATTAGGCTATTAGTATTGAAGTTAGTAATGGTCATGTATCAAATAAAGTTACTTTCTTTGGGTGATTCCTCGATATAAAATCTTTCATTTACTAGTGATAAAGTAAACTTGTATCATTAAAAAAAACTATTAACATTTTTGTGCCAACAGAAGAAATAATAATCCTGAATGTTTCTACCTTATCTTTTCCCTCATACTGCACCATGTTGTGTTAGCAGTTTATTTGCCTTATCTCTGAAAATGGTGTATATTACCATTGCTCATTTTCTCAGATTGGGCAGTTATAGATTGAGTGGTTAAGTGCATCTATGGCAGTGACAGACTCAGGATCAGTATCAAGGTATTCCCTCTCTTCCAGTCCAGTCTTTTGGCTGCTGAATTACCCATGCAAGCATTTTAGCTGAGCTTCAAAACTGTCTTTTTTTTGTACCAGATTTGCATGATGGAGGTATATGGTCGCCCTGCAGAGACAGAAATACTTCTGCATGTGTCTGCTTCATTCTGAAGAAAGTGCAGCAAGCACTTCCACCCCAATTTTCCCTCTTTCTTAGAAGTTAAAACCTACATGAGAAGGGGAATAATGAATGCCTTGTTTTATTTTGCTTGTAGGGTTTTTGCTTTACCTACTAAACCATCTTTATCTCAGCACATATATTTTATCCCTCCTGTTTTTCTGATTTCTCTTCCCCATTCCACTGTGAGAGAAGTGAGCAAACGGCTGTGAGGGGCTTAGATGTCAGCTGGGCTTAAACCAGTTCTCTATAATACCAATCTCACCTGTATACAGGAGGGTGACATTGTGCATTTCCTAAATGTCAGTATAAAAACGTTCCTCCTTTTGGTGTTAGTTTGAAAATAAACTATTCTACTCCTTGCCAGCTATTAAAAATAGTGTGATTTCATTGGGATCTTTTTTCCATCTCCACAGCAGAATTTTTGCTGTGATCTTTTAAGAAAGGCACTTAATTAGCAGGAAAAAATATTTTTTGGATTCATAAATAGTAAAGAAGAGGAGTGATAGATTTTTAGGAGTTTTTTAAAGAATATATACATGCTCTGAAAAAGAAAGAAAAAACTCTGAACCTAAAATTGTAGTGTGGTACAGTCTTGCACTCAGAAATAATGTCATATAGACATTATCTTCTTAGCTTTATAACAAAGAAACAGAATGATAAAATTAATGGCAGAGGAGACTTTCTATTAAAACATGTTGAAACATTTGTAGAGCTTATCTGTTGTTTTCTACTTCATCACTTATTCTGTCATGAGTCAACATACAGCAAAATGAGAGTGAATCTCCGTGTTTCTCATTAGTCCTACTCACTAACTGATTATTTTGGTGTCCCATCATGTCTCAAGATTATCTACTCTATGATGGCTTCAAGTTGTTCTCCTAATGACAATAAAATATTAGTTCAAAATTATGTAATTTTCATTTCAAACAGTAAAATTGTTTGACAACGGATAGAAAAAGTTAATTTAGTGTGTTGTGTTTGGGTTTCTCTTGGAGTTGAGATATAAGCTGCAAAAAGTGCTTCTAACACTTCTCATAATTTCATGCAAATATTTCATTCATTGATATACAACACCTCAGCTGTTATTAGTTTTAGAGATATAAATGAGATTATTTGTTCTGTCAATTAAATATTGAAAGTTCTTGTCTGTATTAAGAAAATGCATAGAACTTGTGAATTGCCATTATACAAAATCTTGATTATACAAAATCTAAATTTCAAGTATACATATGTGTATATGTGTGTATGTTTAAAACCAATGGCATCTTTGCTAACTAACACATTTGTGTAGAGTGCATAAATACTTATTCCTACTGATTTTAAAGCAGCTGTCAAGAACTGCACTTATTCACCAGTTTGCTGGTTTGCAGTCTCACTAAAAAGATTTCACAGGACCAAAGTATCGTCAAACCTCGTGCTTCTGTGACTGGTAACAGGGGATTTAGATTGTGTGAGCCCTGTGGGATAAATGTTAAGGGAGATGCATTAGAAAGGTAGATGGAACATCGGTGCAGAGAATGAGTATAGTTGACTCTGATACGTATTCAGGTGCACAGTGATGCAGATGTGGGAAGAAGACATTTTTTTAAATAGCTTTTTGCCCTTGAGAAAGGTGAGGCAAGGACATTAGAAATAAGACTCTGTTAATACTGCCACTGCATGAAAAGATGTGGTTGAGACTTTGTAGGATGTTATTCAATCTCACAGAAGTCTTAAAGCCTCATTATGAGTTACATGACGAAGTTTTGTTGCAGAACTTATCTGTCTCTCCAGAATATTGCGTCATTTAAAACTGCCTCCATCTTTCATGATCACTTGTAAGTACTCCAGAGAAGGAATCATATATGTTCTTTACATGTTCCCTTCTTCTCCCACACTATCATCCCTTTCATGGTAGCTTACTGACTCTCATCTCTTGGAAGTTTTGCAGAATAGCCAGAAAGATTGGTTTTTCCATTACTGCTGTAGGCTATTTCTATTAACAGGTATTTATAATATAATATAATATTTACATTTTAGAGATAGTAAAATCACCCAAACAATATTAAATTAATATCCTTGATCTGGGAGAAACCCAGAGAAGCCAGGTCTAACATATTTTAATGGCCATACAAACTTAGACATAGGTGTACTGACATTATGTTTTAATTTTAGGCAAAGTTCCTTTCTTTTTCATTATGCCTTACCGGAAGAAGATCTCAAAGAGAGCTGCAGGATATTTCTCAATGTCAATTTTAAAATGTTAGGATTTAAGGAATCAGCAGTATAAACTTTTTAAAATTATTCTGCTGAAGTCCAGTCCATTTCTGCATATGTTCTCAAGGACCATTGTGATTTTGGTAGAAATACAAGAAGCATTATGTTTGGAACTCAGTGTAAGGGATGTATAAAAATGTCACAGAATTCATGCTAACTACTGGCCTTTGACATGGTAAAATATAACAGCAGACATGTTTCAAGGAGATGGATGTAGGGAACTGTTTTGTTGTGTACTTTAGATTTAACCTGCAAGTTATAATCTAAATACATGGTTGCCTATCAGCTAACATGCAGGAGACTGTCTGTTGATTTTAGTATTCCTTTCACTATTCACTGGCTTCTTTTCCTTCTATTTTTCTTCTGGCTTTCTTGGGAAAGTTATTGAGGATAATTTCAGTCAGGGAAAAATTCTGTTTCTTTTCCTAGAAAATAGTGTAGTATGCAAAGTCCCACTGCATAAACTTTTTATCAAAATCTTGGGAAGACAGAATTACAGTGCATGACTTGTGGAATGCCTAGCTAAACTCTTTCTGAAGCACTTTCTGGCAAAATTCTAACATTGGTACACCCTTGGATTTTTATACCAACACTTTAGCAGGTTGGAACAATGCTTGCAATATTTAGTTGCTGCATCCAGGATCTTTTTATTATACCCATTTCCTACCCCACCCCTTTAAAATTAAGCCCTACCAGACATCCAACCACAGTTAAACCAACCCACTCAGCTACCTACAAGAACATCAGCTACTGTACCTTAAAATCCCAGTGCTGGGGAGTGGAGGTCTGCATTAACACTTTGGGTTCTTAGGTTAATCTATGCCACATTCACCTTCAGCTGCACTTCTGGCATTCCTGAGCCTATTGCACAAGCTGTCAGTGACTTCTGCTCCCAACTTCAGTGGTGTTGAAAAAGAGTTGAAAAATACTGTTCATAATTTTTATGCACATCTTTGCAAGGCTCAGTGAGTGTTCTGGTTGCTTTGTGAAGGCCTTCAAGCACATTACTTTCTTTCATGTTAATGAACATTAGCATTCCAAGCCTCTGTGTAGGATCACACATTGTTTTCAGCATCTTGAATCTTCCTGTCACCAAGTTATACTGGCTTCATGTTGGGTATTGTAGTGATCTCAGGTAGTTGCAATAATTCTGAATTAACTGAGTAAAGTGCAAAATTAATCTTTGAAATAAAGATAAAACTCTGTTAGAGATTTTCAGTAGTCTCTATTACTATAGTATGGCTCCAAATGTATGTTGCATCTGCCCTGGCAACACTTACTGTCATTGTGTCTAGTTGTTGTTTAGGGAATGTAGGCATCAGGCTAACAAAATAATTTGCCCAAGATCATGCCAGAACATGAATTAGAATGAGTCTTTCCAGTCCTAAATGAGCATCTTACAGCTTGAGGGTATTTGCATTAATTTCTGCTTTCAGTGGAATGAACTACTGAAACAAATTACAACCTTGAGACTTTCAATTTATTTATTGGAGAAAAAGCAGCCAAGTAAGGCCAGGCTGAATATTTTGGCGCAATTATGCCCTACCTAATTGTATTAATTTATAAAATATCTCTTTAGCTCAGTTAAGGAGAAAAAACATGTATTAATTTTCTTCAGTTTTTTCTGGATAAATGGATAATTTTTGAATACGTAAAAAACAATCTAAGTAACATTGTATTTAGTTAGTGAATCGATTTTACAGCAACCTTTACTCAGGAGGAAAGGTGTAAGGGAAGCATGACCTTAAAATTCTTCCTTCAGTTTATCTATAAGTGACTTGGATAATTTTTAAGGTACGTAAAAAACATAACAAGTCAAATTTACAGTCAACCTGTATTACAGGCAAGATCTGAAGAGAAAAGTGTGATGAGAAAATCTTCCATGGTAATCAGAATAAACTCCACTTGTAATACTGAGTTCATTAATTAATGAACATATTAGCAAAAGAACACCATTACTGACCAGTGTAGTCCTGATATATTACCAAGTCAATACACTATTGAACATGAAACAAGACCTTCCAGGAGATTTTTTTTTCTCATAACCCACAAACACATATATTATTCCTGCACAGTCAGCACTTCTTTGGTACCCTTATATTTCATATTACTAATTCTTTTAATCACACATCCATAGAGCTGTGTTTTATAACCTGGCTACAGAGTAATTGGACAGGTGACATTGGGACTGAGGCCCTGAAGTGTCAGGCATAATAGAGCAGGATTTTTTTTTCCCTATTAGGTTTTTGAGAGTAAAAGGTTGTAAAGGAACAGATAGGATAAGAGCAATAAAGGACTCTAGTAACAGAAATTTTTCAGAGAAACACAGATATTAAATTTATCCATGAACTATAAATGTCTTTACGTTTATGTCTGATGCAGGTAAATAAGGGATCAACCATTTAAAATAATTCTGAGGCTTTTTCATTGTCAGCAGCCAAGGAGCTTAGCCTGGTCAAGTTAATGCTGAATATAATTTTTTGAAAGTTGCTACAGTTAAGTTGTTGGTTTTTTTTTGTGTGTGGAAAATATGTGTGAGTATGTATGTTAATTCTTCAGAAAAGGCAAGAGTCTTCATAAAATTCTTCAGTATATCTGTGGCAATGCATACCAAGCACCCTTCCCCCACCTTAGCCCCAAGTAATCATTGATTGCATCTAAATCTATAGAGATATCTTTTCCTGGCAGCTCTGGTAGTTACAGTAGATTGTTAATCTGTGAATGATCAGAATAAGCCTCTCTGTCTCAGAAATCTCCATGCAAATTACATCTAAATGCATGCCATAAATTTATTAGTAGCAGTTTGAAGTGCACAGGTCATCTTCTACACTATTTAAAAACATATGTCTGTTACATTAGAAAGAGTCTCATTCAATTTATATTCACTATTCTGTGGCTGTAGCTAGCCCTTGTCAAAGTAAACCTATGTAATTTTTCAAATCTAAAAAAGGAAGATGAGAAAGTCTATTATTAAGAAAGGTATATTATTAAGCAAACTTGAGATCTCTGTATGGGACTGGAGTTTTACCATTGCTACTTGGAAATACTGAAATACATGTTTAACAATTGAGGAGTTTTGAGAGGTAAAAGGCTATTCTTAGGTATTGGAGAAATGAGATATATAAAGGCAAGTTACAGGACGCTTTTTGAACCAGTCCTATTCTTGCATCTTGATAATGTTATTGTTTTGGGAACACATAAAATCCATTACTTCTTTTTGCAGCAGAGTTAGGTGAACCCCAAAAAGGAAATTCAAAAATAACCTTTGGATTCCATGGAGGCAGGGGAAATATATTTGTCATTTTCCTTTCCATATGTTCTTGTTTCCTAATTTTTATCTGGATTTGTAATCTGTATGCTCCTATGGTAAGACATCAGTAGTAACTTTCTTTCTTTATGAAGTAATGTAAAACCAGGATATTTATGGAACTCCTACAGCATCCTCATCCTACCAACCTTTTTTTTTTTTCCCTAAAGAAAATAGAGCAAATCTTAGAAAGATTTTAGGAATGTATTCATCTCCATGGGACATACTGATATATATTTTGAAAGAAAATTTTTTTCTACCTAAAAAAGGAGCAAGGCTTTGAATGTTAGGAAGCTGGGTTTTGCTATACAGTTCATATCATTCTAGCCATCACAACAAATTTGTGCAAGCAGGAAGAAATACATTAACATGTGTTTTCTGTTTCTTTTTCCAGGCCATCCGCTGTACACTGGTAAATTGCACATGTGAATGTTTTCAGCCAGGGAAGATTAACCTGAGAACCTGTGATCAGTGTAAACATGGCTGGGTGGCACATGGTAAGAAATATCTCATCTGGGCTTGTTTTTTCAATTCTTTCCATCTTTACCAATATCTTTAAATAATAAGAACTGGATTGATACAGGTAGTAGTGGTGCCTATTTGTGTGCACAATCTGAGTTTGTGTATGTGTGGGCATGCTTTTTTTACAGCAATTTGTCAGATGAAAAAGAGTCTGTTATTCTGGCAACACCTTCAAGTGCCACTGGAGTTCAAAAGCTTGTGTATAGCTCAAAAGAATATTCTAGCTTCCAGAAAATAATGTAGCTCTGGTGCTTAACAGAAAGGCAAGAAGTTTACAGAATGGTTGCACAGCAGAGTTGGTATTGCAAAGAGGCATTAGCCAATAAGTCATTGGGCCCAAATGGAATTTCATATTTACCAGTGTTAAACATTCAGATCTCACATGTTGAGTGTGTATCCTATATGGATAAGAAGGTGTGTATATGTGATTTGTGAGTTGAACCTCTCTTCCCATGTTTAAGTATCTTAATAAAGAAAGAAAGGATTAGAATTCCCAGATCAGGCATGAAAGGCATGAAAGTCATAAAAATCCACATAAAGACATTCAATTTTATTTATCCTTTTCTACTTCGTGTTCTTGGAAAGGATTTTTTTCTTGATAGTCATTACTAAATTAGCATGAGAGAGCAGGAGAGAGCTGTATACACTTTTAGAAGGCAAATAAGGAGGATACTTAAAATGATTTAATGAAAGAAAAATAGGGAGGGGTTGGGGGGAAGAGAAAGATTACTATATGTGTGGAAGAAATTGCTGTTGAAGTTTCTTCTCATAATCTAGACTATTGGCACCTAAACAAGCACAGCCCTCATTCCCCACTTCTGCTCGACATCCAGGGGCCTATATTCTGCTAATTTTATTCTGTTTTGATGAGAACTTAAGTGAAAAGTTAATACTTTCTTTCAAAGATACCCTTGATCTCTATTTATTTAGTTTGTGTCTGTCTGGTTTTGTGCTTGAGTATGCTGACATATGGCAAGTGTGGATGCTCAAAAAATTCAACAGCCTAGACTGAAGGAAAAGTTTTTTTCATATATATAGAAGGAAAAACAGGTATGCAGCTACCATGAAGTCCCGTGTCACTGCCTACCATTGCCTCCAGCCTGCCTAGAAATGCCCTAACACCACCCATCTTGTTGCAAGTTTATTATATACTAGATTATGTAGGGACATCGTTTATCCTTGTTACTCTTATTTCACAGAAAATTATGTTCAGTCACTGAAAAACCAGATTCACGTTTCATGGAAGAATCAGTAAACCTAACAAAATTTGTATAGTTCAGGCATTCTTTAGGTTTTGTGGAGTCAGCAACTGAGGTTTTGCTGATCAGGGGATAGGGAAGCACTGTCTAGGTATTTTCCAGGGTGTCTTCTGATGACCAGTAGGAACTGAGAGTCTAGCATTTAGATTCTGACACATGGACATCCTGAATTTTCTTTTCAATGAGTATGTTTTGGAAGAGTTTGGAAGAGAACAATCAGATTTCCTCCCTGTGAAGTGATTGAATTAAAAATCAGAATATTATTACAGTGATCTGAGATTAGCACAGTGTATATAATAGAAATGTCCCTGTTTTACAAATTCAGAGGGTTGAAACCTGAATCTGATGATTTGGGATACACCACCTGGTCCCATACTTGAGTGCTTAACATTCGAAATAGAAAACTTATTACAGCTATATATGATTAGGAAGTGTTTATTTTGCTATTGTGCCAAGTGAATAATGCTTTCTTGGGAGGTTTTTTTGTTTGTTTGTTTTGTTTTTGGAGGGAGGGAGTTATTTTTTTAGTTTTTTGGGGTGTTTTTTTTTGTTTTTTTTTTTGTTGTTGTTGTTGTTTGTTTGGTTTGGTTTTTTTTACTGCACTTTGGGTACATTCATCTGGAGTATTTCCATTTTATGTCAGAGTGAGACAAGTCAAATATATGTTTCACATACATCAAGCATGATCTTGTAAATTATTTTCTGGAGACAATGATGTATCTTCTTCAATTCTTGACCTTGGCTTTTTTTGAGGATTGAGGGTAGCATTCAAGAGACAGATCAATTCACTGCACAGGAGCACCTGGATTTCAAAATTACTAAAACCAAGCTGCAGTTCAGAAGTCCTTTACTTTAAAACCATTGGCACAGTACTTTCAGAAGTTGTTCCTTGAATGCAAAGAGTATTTCCTGCTGCTTTAATTAAAGGGTTTCCTTGTGATTTTTATTAATGAATTTCAACTCAGGTTCTTTAGTGCTCTACTGAATGCAACTATCAAAGAATAGGTTTTTCCAACAGGAAGTACTGTGCTTTTTCAGTTCTGATAACCTAGAATCATAATTAACTGAATAGATAAAAAAATAGCTTAGAACTGCAGTTTACTCGTGCTGTACTTGACTAATCTATGTGCAGTTAATTCATTTTAATAGCTGCCATTTAAAACCCTGGAATTTTTAGAGAGGGCAGTTAGGGCATACAGGCACCACTGTACTATTGCACTTAGCAACTGCTGGGCTTTTTCTTCTCTTCTGCTCCCATTGTGTTTCTCATGTTTCCCTTGCTCATCTAAAATGAGCTGCACACATCTTGAAAGGAAAGGTTTCCTACAAGTTCAGATACACTTGTCTGGAGTTGCCAAACGCAGGATTGCAACTGTGTTAAGAGATGCATTGGAAAGTACTTTTGTGGCCAGATAAAAGTTTCTGGTTTTGAAAGTTTCACTTATAAAGGTTTGACCCCTGCACTACAGTGGCAATCCTACCATCAGTGTTTTCAAGGCCAAAGCCAAAAGCTGCACAGAGCATAGCAGCAGCATCAAATACTGCTGTGCATCACGGAGAGTGGGTTAGTCCGAGGATGAATCTCAGAGTATTTTAAGGGATTTGGGTGACTAGACTGTTTTCATTTGTTTTTAGCTGAAGTCTGGCCTTCATATTGTATGGTTGGGTGGCAATTTATTTTCCAACCCAAAAATTAAATTGTTTAAATTGGATAAGCCATCTCTTAAACTTTAAGCGGTCAGACAGATAAAGTCTGTCTTGACTTCTTTTTTTTTTTTAATTTTAATGGTAGCAACACTTTGTATAGTTCATATGGAAAACAAAATCTCAATAGTAAATTTTTAAGGAAAATTTATTTTAACCCAGGAGATTGGTATCTTGTGGCTCTTGAATAATATGGTACTTAGGTGACTACAAAAAATAATAGTCAAGTGCTTGGTTTGTTCTCCTGCTATTTATTTTTTTGCATTAAAAGAAACATTCTATTCTGTGAAGATAGTCATCACTTTTTGGTCTCTTTAGCACAAAAATCACTGCAACTTTATTGGAAATAATGAAAAAATCCCACTCTATTTGCCATGCACTTCCTTCTAGCAGAAGTATCTTAGCCTATAAGCAAAGAAACTGAGCAAGTCTGCAGTAAAAAGATGTTGATTCCATTGACTTTGCATTTTGTCCTTTGCACTTGTCATTGATGCCAGAATAACTACCATACTGCTAGCAGAAACACTCTTATTATATCTTATCCAATAGATCAAAAGTATCGATCAAGTACGATCTTACCTATTCTCATAACAGTTTTTTCCCCAAAAAAGTGCTAAGGTGACTCAGAGACTTGCCATGTGGGTTACAATTTCACGTTGTAAAGGAAGTTTTCTGGTGCTATGCTAGTATTTATATAATGCAGTTGCTAGCTTGCTGTTAATGAGACTAAGAATGGAAATAACCTCCATTAGAAAATGGAGAATGTCATAAAGTCAGATGCATAACATGACTGTTACATGGCTATAACTCCTCCATTTAGAATGGTTGAGTTTTCTGAATTTCTACATGGTAGGTCATGAAATTGTCAGGTAAATGAAATCTGAAATGTAAACTAAAGAGAGGAAGGATAGGTGGAAATAAATAAAGAAAATAAACAGAAGAATGCTATGGAAATTTTAGAAATCACATCTCTCCCTCTGCCCTGAAGTTTCTGAAAGGACTTGATCTAGGAAGAAGGTTTAGAATTTAAATGTGAGCTGAATGGCAATTGGATGGGAATGAGTGCTATGTTGAAATAATTCATTTGAGTTCCTATATTTGTCTCAGTCCAAAGATGTTAAGTGAAAGAAATAGAGGTTTGCAAAGTCAAAGATAATCTCTAACAAAATAAAACTAAATGAAAACGTGTCACTGATCTTAGAATCTCTCTAAAAGCTGGCAGAATTGCCATGTTGTTCTTTACCTAAAAACAGAGATTTTTTTTAAGCAGAGAGTAAATTTTTAAAAAGAAAAAAAAAGAAAATAAGAGAGTGATGTAATTATAGTTGACTAATAAAATAATTGGGCTATTTTTATGTTGTCTGATAGGATATAAAAAATTGTCAAAAAATTGATTTATAATATCAAACACAGTTGTTTGTTTCTATTCAATTTATTTATTTATTTGAAATGCTTTAAAATTACTTGAGAAAATAATTTTTTATAAGTTATTTTTAGATTTTAGCAAAGTAATTCTCTGCAGCTCACTGATAATGAAAGCTAGCTTTTCATGATTTTTAAAGTAAAACACTTTTAGATGTAGTCTGGCTTTTCCTGTCTTTTACTGACAAGATCATTTAAATCCATCTGTTATAACTTTCTTTTGACCCTGAAGGTGGAGGCATATTTTTCATTACTAAGTTGCTTCCAGGAACCTTACAAGATTAACCTTCATTACTGGTAAATACTTTTTAAAATGCCCCTCTTCTGCCTATGCCATTCCTATATGCTTCCCTTCAGCAGGATTTTCCAAAGCAGCCAATACAGAACAGAGAAAATGCATTCTGTTATCTTGTGGGCACTCTGACCCAGTATCTGGTTTTAAAGCCTGCCACATGGGTAGGAGTGATGTGATGTACTGTTTGCTTTGCATTACTCTGGTATCACCCTTAGTGCAACTGAAGCTGAGGTGAAACCAAATCCAGATACTAGAGCATCCAAGACAAGTAGTACTGTTTCAAAATTTTATGAGACAGAAGTGGCAGAAAAGAAATAATGCTTAGATGCCCCAAAATCAGATAAGAAGCCTTGTTTTTTCATTCTTGTATTTAGCTGATACTTACATAACAATCTGGTCAAGAGTTTAATCCTCATGCAAATGTGACACCCTCAGGTGCCAAGTAATGTTTTCCAGAGGAGTAAAGCACAGGCTCTACCCTACATGTGCTCAGACTTGTACTTCCTTGGATTTCCCTGGGAATCTGTTCAGCTTTAAGTACTTCTTCTCCCTGCCAGCCCCAGGACTTTTTAACTCAGTCAGGAAGAAGTTAGACCTATCTGCTTCAATTTCATTGGTTTACATTCCTGGGTTTGAATAAGCCAATGTCCTTTGGACACGGTGTGAGATTATAGCTGACCAGGCATTAAGCATTCAGCTAAGGACTGATTGAGTGTCTGGTAAGCCCTAAACAGGCCATGGCCCATTCAGAAGCACAGTGCCTGTTTCTGCTGTGTTTGCCTATATTCAAAACTAAAAGTGACGTCTTTTCTCATTTTGAACATTTTATTTTCTGAAAAACTTTAAAATTAGTAATCACACTTTATGCTTTCCCAGAATTAATCATTATTATAATTAATCATTAATATAATCAGATACTAATTGGCAACTCTGCTGCACTTTTAAAAATTATTATTGCCCTTGATTAGCTATAAAATGCCCACAGATGTTTAGGCTAAAATTATTTCAAAAGTGCACAATATTGTCATTGGGGAGCCCATTGTTACTGAATTTACATTTTACAGAGAAGGCTTAATCTCATTTACTACACCCACTACCATGGGACAAAATTCTAGAAGATGTCTCAGGTGATGATGTCTTGCCCTTTTTTTCTAAAGAAGAGAATCTGTAAGGAAACAAATAGACTTGCTGTATTCAAGATGGGGCAAAGGCTGGAATTCTGAAATTCTTCTTCACAGTCACAATAGAAGTTGCCTTTTGGAAAGGTAGTCAGTGAAATCGATGCTCTTGAGCCCTTTAAGTGTGATAATAACAAATTTGCTACATGGTGTAGCTTCAGATGGGAGCAAAAGACTGTCTAGTGATTGCTGTTTGATTCCCAAATGAGCAGGATAAATTCCATGAGACATGGGAGTTCAAATCACCAACAGATTTGTGGGGAAGCAGTGGTAGACTTTGCAGCATGCATCCCCTTTAGGATGTTTAGGTGACAGTACCTGCTTACTTGTGTCTTTTAACACCTATGCTGCTGCACATGAAGTGCTGTGATGTACTAACCACTTTATCATTTTATTACAGTTTATTACATCATAAATTTTTATATCTTCTTAACGATCCTACAAGAAGCTTAATTGTTTATAGGAACATCCTAATTAACTAGAGTTCACTAGGTTAAGCAGAACACAAATTGAAACAGCTCTAAATGAAACAAACCCTACTACTTCATTCCATATAGTTTCATAAGGTTAAAATGGGATTTGACTGCAAGAATAAAAAATTCATACTGCTTTCAGATGTTTAAATGATAATACCATGGGTAACTTTACCTCAGCTTTCTCTTTTGTAAATGTGAAATTGAAAGGAAGAAACTTCTTTTACCTACTAGGAGGAATTTCATTTTGAGCTATAGCATTATGAGGACACTTATCCCAGATTAATTTAGCAGACAATAGTTTTACTCAATTATCCCATTTCCATCTGGATTTTAGAAAGAGAAAAGATAATACGAGAAATGTACAACATGAGTCTCAGAGACATTTCTAATTGTATTCTAATTGATTACAGTCAATTTTTCTGAAACATATTTAACAGGAGCAGAAATGGTCAGAGTACATGAATTGGGATGTGTATATCAGTGTGTATACACTGATGTGTATGAATGGTAGAACTAGTTTTATGAATCAGTCTTCCCAGGGTCTGAACACCTTCAGCTGTCAGCAACCTTAGCACAGCAAACTTAACACAGCAACCTTAACACAGCAGGTTTTCCTGGAAAAACTGAGGTGGTTTAGCACATGTGGGAGAGCATTTCATAGGCTTGAACCAGAACTACACCCTAAACTGAAACACCACCACGATCTTGGCTTGCCTTTGTGAAATGCATCTATGACACCATTTGAACAGAATGGTATTAACAGGTGGGCAGTGCCTATTGTGTTTTCATTACAGTTTTCAAAGCTGGATAAAAGATGGAATCGGTTGCCTGAAAAAGGTGGAATTGCCCCTCCCCACTTAAACACAAAAAGCACAACTTGGCAGAGCCAACTAAGCTAAGGCCCTGCTTTCATTATAAGACTGCACAAGGCAATCTGTAGAAATCCCTTCCCACTCAGAATTTCTGTAAAACTGTGAATCACAGTTAATGAAATTGAGGTGCATTAGAATTAGGATGGAAATACTACAAATCCAGACTACAGTCCAGGACTCCCAAATGTGCTTATGTCTTACTGTGTATAGGATGTCAACCAAAAGATGTTAAGATGATTAAGATACATATAAACCTAATCTTACCATTATTAAGGGAGAGAATAGTTTTAAGGTGTTAACAGCTGATACGATGGGGACATTTAGCTTTGGAGACAAGAGACAGGAAAGTTCAAAGTCAAATGATGAGTCAAAGTAATAGAAAGAGATTATTTATTTAGCATCTTCCATTGTAGGTTGTAGAGTTCAACAATGACATCGTTAATCTGTGTGTCAAGGAGCAGCAAAAGTGGACTGTCCAACCAAAACTTCCGAGCCAGTAGTCAAAGGCAATGGGACCACTAACCATGCCTGCACCATTAGCAAGTTCCTTAAGGTCTGAACAGGGTAGACTGTATGAGGAACTGGTAGCTGTGTCCATTGACAGTCTCAGGCATGGCAAGGGAATATAGTCAGATCAAGGGTCCACAGGCTTTAATCAGGAACAAAAGAAGGTGGGGCCAAAGATGGGATAGAAGACCAGGCTGTAACATGAGTCTGAGGTCATCTAGAAGACAGGACTACGGCCAGACACACCTACAATGTAGTACAGGAGGGGAATGAAGAAGGCCAATCTTTAGTAGGTGTTCTGGACTCCTGAACTCAGCATCCAGGCTGGTGGGCAAAATTGTTGCACTGAGGACTGTGACACCATGATCCATAGCTGCTGTTTGCAGCAGAGGAGACTGTTGATATCAACACACACAAAAGCAGCAGTGTGTTGGAAGGCTCACATGATTAATCTACATGTGTTTCTCCATCACTAATCATCAGACTAATCAGCCAAAGTCCTGTTTTACGTAGGCACCAATGCAAGGCTCTGTCTTATCTTCCCTACCCTGATCCACATAATCAGGTGTCTTCATTCCTGCAGTATGCCCATGCAGGAAATTTCCAGCCCAGATATTCTTCTGAGAACTTGGGATGAAGGTCCTTACATTATGTTCCTTTGAATGCATATGTTGTGAAAAAGAAGGGGGGAGAAAAAAGCCTACCATTTAATTTTTGTTATTAGTTTAGATGGCCAATTCTGGATCAAAGGCATGCTTTTGAGGTACCACTATGTAAACTCCATCTAACCTAAATTTCTGGGTGAAAACATTTGAGGCTCTTTATTTTTCCTTTTTTTTTTTTTCTTTTTCTTTGCAGTCATGTTTTCTACTATCAAAGAAAATTGTTTTTCTACAGAAAGAAAACATAAAGGAAGACACCTGTTTGGCTTGCAGGAATTGGCCAGGGAGGCTGTTTTCCTGACAGGCCAAAAGCAACTAGCATAGGGTCCCTTTAAAAAAAAAGGTCAGGATTCTTTTCTTTTTTTTTTTTTTTTTTTTTTGGCCCCCTCCATCCCCCATTTCATGTGAGCATTGGCAGAAACTCTGACAAGCAGTTCTTCATATTTTATTATGTTCTTGTCTGGCAGAATCTCTGTCAGGCAAAAACCTTGTCAGCGGAAAACCTGTCGTAGGATCAGAGGAGACAAAAACAGGTGTCACAGAGGCAGTCAAAACTGAAAGAAAAAAAAGATTAGGCTAAAGAGAGAAAGGCAGACAATTACATTAATGCCATTGCTTTTATCTTATAGATGTGTGTTATTATCTCGGGGTGCTGAGTGCGCAATTGCCTCAAAGAAAAGTAGACAGGAGACAAGGGGAAACTTGATAGTTATTAACTGAAGAGGCAGCGTGTCAAAGCTGGATGGGGTTCAAAGTTTTGTAAAGGGATAAAAAAATTGCAGACAGCAAGCAATGTCTGTGAACAAACTGTGGTTCTGCTTTCGGCTACATAAACCTAGTAGCATTCTAGATATTTTAACTTGGAATCAGATCATAGACAGAAAAATTAATGAAAGTTTTCATTCAGTCTTTTTTTAATAACATTTATTTTCTGTACATGCAACTGAAGTGCTGGGGGGTTTTTTTGTTAGAGCATGAGGCATGGTGAGGCATGAAAACATATATCAGTTTAGTTGCTGTGTTGTTTGGGTTTGGAACAGCTATTATCAACACATGTTTAATTTTAAAATGCTATTAAGAAGCCTTTTACTAAGTGTGAACATCTGTACATGCAAGCTGTAAATTAGCAGATCACATGTGTCCCTCTGTCAGAGACTCAGTGCATTTAGCAACTGGGTTCCATTATTAGTTTTTAAGTACAATAAAAAGCATTACCAAAAAATGGTTTTGCCTATGAATCGGAATTTCTTTACTTGCTCTCCTTCCATGGTTTTTGTCTTAGTGAATATTTATCTTCTATATGGAATAAATTGAAAAAGTGATAAAGAAAGAGGTGAAAAAAAGATTTCCAAAGGATGTTATGTTGTAGCAGAAATATGTACTCAGACTGATTCAGAATGTTCGCGCATTCAAGTCCTCCACTCTCTTGCTCCAGGAGTGAATGGGAAAATTTCCTACACCATGAAAATATTTCAGTTGTTCAGTAGAGACTGAATTTTTTTTTTTCTTTAGTCACTTACTAAGCATGATATTTTTGAGGAGCAATTTTTTTCTGCCTTCAAAGTGCACTATATTACATCATGTTTGAGGTGGTATTAAATCTACATACTGAGGGAGGCTGGTTTACACCACCTGTTATGGTTGTAATAACTGGTCCCTCCAGCATTTTTGTCATTATTAAGGATTTGTTACTTTTCCTTCTGTGATTGATGACAAAGAAGAACTCTGAAAATGTGATGCTGTTCATGTTCACCACTGATATCAAGAGTAAACTACAGTGCTCAAATGCCATTAGTAATACTGTATCTGTTTTACCACATCAACACACTATTGTTGCAACAGTATGATGGAATCATTTATGTTGATATTATATTTTTAATCTGTATTCTAATTTTAGTTCTTTTGCTGCAAAAAGTGACACACTTATTTAGATTTTAAAAAGTCTGGAAAGCTCTTTGTTATTTTCTAGATACAGACTACTTTTTTTTTTTTTTTTCCCCATCTTCCTGTTCTTGAAAAAATCTAGTAATCTAGAAAGAAAATGATGGTTGTAAAATTTTGTACCATCATTTGTATGTGTGTGTATTCTCCAACAGTATCCCCTTTGGCAAGTTGGGAAACTGGCTAGAGAGTATGGCAGAAAATCCAGAGAGGTTATATTGGAGAGCCCAAAACTAAAACTGAGATGGAATGAGATCCATAATGCCCTATTGCAACCCATAGACTCTTCTCTGTGCTGTTCTGAGATACACAGCCAGGTAAATTAGCCTAGAGCTTTCACTAGACCTTTTCATCCTTCTCACATTAATAAAATACCTATCTAGAATCAGGAAATTCGCAAGACATAAGTGTATTTACAACTCCAATTGCTTTAAAACTAGGATATTTAAAATTCTTTCTTATTCAGTAAAAGCAAAATGTCATGCTTTTATTGTAGCTATTCAAAAAAATAATATGAGACCTGTGAAGTACAAAATTCATCACTGCGTATTTGTATTTCTTTTACTTAGCAAAAATGGAATCTGCTCAGAGGCATGGCTTTTAGTTTGGTTGACCTTTTTCACTGCATATTGGGAAGGAAGGGGTCTAAGGGCAATGAGTAAATTTGCAGAGCTGAGCCTCTGAACTGGACATCCTATAGATGAAATTAAAAATCTCTTTTTTGTTTTCTGTCTTTTGATAAATTTAAGAAAAAGCTGTGCCTTATTTTAATGTATCATTTGTACTTATTTTCATTTTAATTACACAGTCTCAAAACTCCAATAAAATATAAAAAAGGTATATTTCCCCTCCTTACTTTATTACATTAAGAGAAAACCAAAAAAACCAAAACCCACCCCAAGTTCCATCCACAAATGGAACACAGCAGTTTGTTCATTGATTTTTGCAAAGATATCCAAAGTTTTTTTTCTGAGCTTTTACTTAATAAGAATACTGCAGGCTGTAATATGAAGATTGACATTGAAACAATTTTAAAGGTCTTCTGATATTTCAGATTTTACTGAGCAGAATCTTTCTAAAATCTGTGGGATACTACTTGCTATTCAAGAAGCTAAAGAGTGAATAAGCCAACATGGGGAAGTTCAGGCTTGACATTAGGAAACACTTCTTAATGGGAAGGGTGGTCAAACCACAGACTTCCTAAGAGATGGTCAATGCCCCAAGACACTCCCTGTTCCAGAGGCATTTAGACAAACCCCTCAATATGGTCTAACTGATGATCAGTCTTGGAGTGCTCAGATAGTTGGATTAGATGGTCATTTTTGGCCCCTTCCAGATAAAATGTTCTCAATTATTATGGTGCATACTTGATACTTCAGAGTTGGAAAAACAGTCCTGAAAGGTTCCTAATTCCTGTACTAATTATCCAGTTAGTAATTTTTCATTGTTGAAGGCAGTCTTCTTTAATGACCTCCACACAAAAAAATCCTTTCTGTACCCCCCACAATTTAAATTTCTGAAATGAGTATTTGAAATTGGGAATTCACCACAGAAATGTTATTTGACTGAGTGTTGTCAGAGTAAAACACAAGGGTATTTTTAGGCCATCCCATGAAAATGTTGATTGCACAGCCTGTATGTGATTTTAAGATTAGTTAGATCTCTTCTTCCTATTTCAGAGAACACCATTTCATATGTACTGAATTAATGAATATCAGACTGACTATCAGACTGACTGATAAAAATTAAATTGCACTGTTAAGAAAAGGTACCTTTCTTAGTTTAAGTACATAACTGATCCCACCATAGTCACAGTTTTGGAAAAGATTGTGCAAGTTACAACTAATATGTCTCAAACACGTATGGGTGAACTTTTGATCCCACTGAAACTGTACAAAGTATGATTAATACCTCATGCTGCACCAGGAAGGGACTTTTAATGTGTGTTTTGTGATATTCAGTCACTGGTAACTTATTAAAAAAGACACATCTGTTTATGTCATTTTTCAGGTATGATAGAGCACATTTTCTGTTTCCTTTATTTAATCTTGAAACCTCCTAAGTTCTTATGAAATCTTAAACTACTGCAGATACTGTTGTTCACCTGTAAAACAATTCATTGTTCATGTATAAATTAAACCAATAGTTTAGAACCTAAAGTGATAAGAAGTGCATTATCCACATGAAATTATGTGGGCAAATCAGGACCGCAGAATAAAACTATTTACTCAGAGATTTGACAAGTCAGAATTTTGTCATAAGGCTACAGCTAATACTCCTTTCCTTACAGAAAACCTCTTACCTGAAAAAGTGTCTGTCAACATAAGTGGCCTCTTAAATCTGCCTAGAACACTGGCATTAGTTCACTAAAGGTACCAGAGGAGAAATGAGAAATACTACAGAAATTCTCTCTGTGTGCTACATCCTTAGCAGTCTTTTAAAGAAACACAAAAACTTCTATAAATTACAAATTAGAGTGAGATCTTCATTCTTCTGACAGTTTAAAGGGCTATCAATAGTTAATGTCCAGAAAGTATTTCAGAATTTTACAGTACTTTTATTTCCCGTATGAATACAACTGTGTTTCCTTTTGTTTCATTTACAGCCTTCTTATTTTCATGTAGCAGGAGGTTTGTCTTTAGCTTGCAAATGTTCTTATGCACCCATGCAATAATGTATGTTTTGTTGTTGTATAAATTCCACATTTTACTGCATATCTTGACTTGTACTTGAAAAGGATAAAATTCACTTCTTGCTTATTATGTAATACACATAATAAGGCCACAAAACAAAATTTGAGATAATATCATTGTCACTTGGAAAGCTTTTCCAATCAATGTCATGCTAATTACTATGTGTGTGTGTGTGTATTGAGAAGCAGATGTCAATAGATAATGCTGCTAAAAATAAATATTGTAGTTGAATGGAATGGTATAGGTTAGATTGTAAAAATTTCTATCAGCTGGTCAAAGGGTATGTTTAGTGGTCACTTTACATGAAGTGGATATATGTCCACAGAGTTTTGTAATCTCATTGTTAGAGAAATTAAAAGCTATTACATCTGTAATCCACTCAATAGTCCTTAGATAAAGATGTCTTAAGTCATTATCACTTAGACCACGGTAGAATAGTGATCTTAACATCCTCAGCGTGACAAGTCTTCCTTAGATGGAAGAACTTGTTTTTCCTCACTGCAGGCATGCTATTTACTGTCAAGAAAAGATAAACAAAACCAAATATCAGGATAAATGAGTCATTAAAAAGCATCAAGTACTGAGAAAATGTCCATTCATATCTTGGTTCTGGTCTAAATTTGCATAAACTTGGAGAAGCCAGGTAGTATCTTTGGACTCTTATTCTGTAAGACTGAAGTTGAATGTAAGACTGAAGTTGAAAAGCTCAGGGTGATCCAGATCTGCTCAATGATTTCAATAGTCTGTTAGAAGGTGTCTTACAGGGTATCCATTTGAAACTAGTATTATTTACACCATTCCTATTGTGAGTAATGCTAGTATTAGGAAAAAAAAACCAACAACTTTGTTTTACTCCTAAATGTTTGATCAGTCCCTCAGGTAACGTATACCCACATCACCACACATACTTTCCAACCTGCAGAATAAAAATATCAGTTTTCTTGGCTTTTCTTTTCATGACACATCTTTTACGGGAGTAGCAAAATAACCATCTTAGAAAAAGATCATACATAAAATAAATGGGGGGAAAGGTCGGACAGTATTTAACCTGTCAATCTCATTCATTAGACCTGGTAAAAATATTAGTTCCACATCATGAAGGTGAGGTACTTTGAAAGAAGAGCTTTTGGAAGAAAAAATCCCACTTTCCATGTTCTCCAGTATAAATGTCCTGTGGAGAGACATAGGACTCTATGTCCCTAGGCTTGCCAATTTCTTATTTTGTTTGAATATTGAATTAATATTTAAAGCTATTTATTCAAAGTTGACTTAGCCACTAGAGTAGGAAAGATCAGACAGTTCAGTTGCAAGAAATGAAGTATCAGGAAGCAGAAACTCTCTTACAATAGCAGTCCTTGGAGTAAATGTGTTGAATGAAGCCAGCAAGTAAATGATAAGGGCCTTTGCGCTCTGGATGTGAGAAAGCAATTTATCAAGAGTACATGAACTCTCTAGTGACCACAAGACAAAAAGAAACCAAGTACAGGAGAAGTCCCTATAAGAGTATTTTAAATGCTCAGAAATTTTGATTTAAAAACAGTGAGAAGCTTAGGTGCTGCAACATAGTTCATGAAGTAGAAATAAAATTAAATTTAAACATTGATACTCAGTAAAATGAATGATGTCATATGCAATTTCATCATTTTTAACTTCACAAGGGGATAAGAATTACCTTCATTCTACAAATGTCGCTTATCTCTAAATTGTTCAAATCACAGTGAATAACATGGAATTCATAAAGGCAGGTGAAAAGAGCTAGCCGGTTCTAGTAGCAGTGAATTCGAGATCAAATTTTTGGTAAATCAGGGGCCGTAGTTTTAACATATTTAAAAGACTGGAGTTTAGGGAGTATCTGTTTTATTTTTTTATCTCTAGAGACTAAGTATCAAACCTTTAGCAATCCCATTCAATTCAGCATTCCTTCAGTGTTGGTCATTAGTTAATCATAAATTTCTCTTAAACTATGAGTATTGCAGTGTCTGAGTCTCTCCTGAGAGCTCTTCTGCCATAGCAATTAAAACTACTTGTGACCTTTGGAAACTAGGGATGTTTTGGCCTGCATCTGTGAAAAAGGTGATGATTTAGTGATGACTGGCATCCATCAGGATTCCATACTGGGACCAGTACTGTTTAATATCTTCATTGGTGACACAGTGAAGCCATCAGCAAGTTTGCAGCTGACACCAAGCTGGGTGGTGCAGTTGACACACCAGAAGGACAGGATGCCATACGAGGGGACCTAAATAAGCTTGAGGTAGTGGACCCATAACAACCTCATGAGTTCAACAAGGCCAAGGTGCTGCACCTGGGTCAGGGAAATCCTAAGCATGACACTGAGAGATGAACTTCAGAGTAGGATCTGGGCAGCTTCACTGGCTGAAGAGCTGAACATGACTGAGCAATGCGCACCTGCAGCCCAGCAAGGCAACCATACCCTGAGATGCATCAAAAGCAGCATTGCCAGCAGGGTGTGGTAGATGATCCTGCCCCTCTGCTCCACTCTGGTGAAACGCCACCAGGAGGACTAGGTCCCCAGCTCTGGGGTTCTCAGCAAAGGAAAGATATGTACCTGCTGGAGCAAATCCAGAGGAGACCACCAAGCTGATCAGAGAGATGGAGGCCCTGTCCTGTGAGGAAAGGCTGGGAGAGTTGGAATCCTTCAGCTGGGGAAAAAGTGGAAAAGAAGCCTGGGTAAGGTTCCTTGGCAACTTTGGTGGACTTTCAGTACTGAAAGGAGGCCTACCAAAAGGCTGGAAGAGACTTTTGACAAGGGCATGTAGTAATTGGACAAGGGGTGATTGCTTTAAGCTGAAAAGAGGAGAGTAGATTTAGATCAGATATAAAGGAGATTTTTCTGAAAATGTTGAGGCATTGGAGTATTTGCCCAATGAGGCTGTAGCTGCCCATCCATATGAAAATATTCAAGACTATTCAAGATGGGATGAAGCTTTGAGCAACCTGATATAGTTGAAGACAGCCCTACCCATGGCAGGGGAGTGGACTAGCTGACTTTTAAAAGTCCCTTCCAAACAAACTGTTCTATGACACTGTTTCTGTGAATCATCCAGGTGATATTTCTCTGGAAAATAAGTGTACCTGCCAAATGTGGTGTTGATTCTTTGGAACGGTTTCTTGTCTTTTCTTTGCTGTTCTCTTATACTTGACCCCTTTTCTTTCAGCCTTGGACAAACTTAGTACACAACACCTCTACCACCCAACCCAAGTGGAGATTGTGCAGTCCAATGTTGTGTTTGACATCAGCAGCCTGATGCTCTACGGTACACAGGCTGTGCCTGTGAGGCTGAAGATCCTGCTTGACCGACTCTTCAGCGTACTGAAGCAAGAGGAGGTGTTGCATATTCTACATGGCTTAGGCTGGACACTTCGAGACTATGTTCGAGGCTACATTCTTCAGGTAGGAAATAAAGCAAAGCATGTTTTCAAACACAGTTAACTGATTGTTTTGTTTTGTTTTGTTTTGTTTTGTTTTGTTTTGTTTTGTTTTGTTTTGTTTTGTTTTGTTTTGTTTTGTTTTGTTGTTGCTGATATATGGATGTAGTGGTGGTGCATCCGAAGATGTAGAAGGATATGAAGTGAATTTAGTCTGGCATGCTGAAGCCTAATGATGGTGTTGGCAAAATAAAATATTCAATTTTTCCTAAGCTAAAAAAATACAGGTGCCTTCATACCATAGTATTTATTTGTACTTGCTTATGTTTATTGTAGGAAATGCTTAAAATACTGCAAATACTGAGGTTAGCTACCTGCAAGCATGATCTGGCCATCAAAGGCAGCTGGCAAGTTTTCGAGGGCTACTATTTGATTTGGGAAACTAAGATGCAAGTCAGCAGCTCCGTAATCTTTTCTTTCCTTCTTTAGAAAGATAACTAAAAATGTATAGATTAAATGGGGGTTGTGATCATGATTATATTGAAAAGTATCCTAATGTTATAAACAGGACAATCCTTTTTATGAGGGCATTTTTGAAACATAGCTTTAAAATAAAGCATTGCATGCAGATTAGTTAAAATAGATAATCAAAAGGAAAACGTGTTTAACACAAAAATGGACAGGCTTGCTTTATGAGTATGGTCATAAATATATGTATAGTTGCTTATTTGAAAAATTCCATCATCTGTTGAGTTCCAAAGTGAATTTTACATTTTGTAAGACTATTTCTGATTAATAACCTAATACTACATACTTCTGAATTCTCTGAATCGATACTGACTTTATAGGAGCTCTTCATCATTGAGAATTCTTCCAGTTATTGAAGTGGACATGCCTAAAAACTTTGAAAATTTTAGTTGCTGATTTATTACTTTCCTTTCATAAGCAATGGTAGCAAGCATAGAGCTATATTGAAAATATGGGATTTATACCTGCTCTGAGAAATTCTGACTCTATTCCTTAGTTTCTCTTCAGGTTTCTGTACTTTGTGTGAAAGAAGTAAATTAGCTTTATGTGATTCTGTGGAAAATTTCACCTTCTGTGCTTGTAAATGTTTTCTTTATGCTCTGTATTTGGGGTTTTCACAGAAAAATGAACTGAATTGAACTGAATGAACTGAAAAATGAACTGAAAAAAACAGTCCTAGAAAAAGAGAACTAAAAAGCTTTATACTTTAATAAAGAAATATTTTTATTCTTGTTAGGACACATAGGAAATGGAGCTCTTTAATTGTTTCAGGATTCTCTCAGGCATCTATTTTGTAAAGGCTAAGTGTCACACATATTCAAATAGAACAGAATCCATTTTTTCCATTACCAGTCTAAAATTAACATATAAGGATATATCCATCATATTTTTACAGTAGATATGTATGATGTTTGTATTATATAAATGTATGGCTATCTTTTATAAATTTTACATACGGTATGTAATTAAGATGGATACATGAGAGATAATCACAGAGATATGTACTGTGATTGTATGCATATTGCATCATATTCTGGATTCCTGGTTCTGAAAGCTACTGATCTAGAGGGATAAAGAAATTTGGTTTGTAAAGGAATACATGTAAAAAAATAAATCATTTTAAAGAGAAAATATTAGAAATCTGCTGGTTATTAAATGTGAATAATAATTAGGGGTAATATATTAGAAGCATGGAATGTATTTCTATGTCACTTTCAGACAAGAAGACTGACTGAAATCAGTAGTTCTCTTGTTTTGAAGGCTGTTGAATCATGCTCATATTGATTTTAACTATCTTTTGGAAGGATCTCAATATATGCAAGAATAGCTTGTAATATAATTACATAGATGTTTATACAGACTGAGATTATGACCTATGCATCTGAAAGGTGTAAAGGCCTGTAATACCACATTTGGTCACAGTTCAGTTTATCTGGCTAAAACTCAGTCACATTGTAGCCCCCAAGGCATGAATTTCACCATTACTATATTCAGCAACAGTATATTGAATATTATGCCATTTAAATGAGAACAATTATCAGTGAAAGTTAAGGGCAGCTGTTACAGACTTGCCACATATTGACTTCATTAGCACTCGACTGTGTATTTTCTTAATGAGTGAATGAAGAGCTATGATAGGTGTGTAGTCAAGCATCCCTGTTAATTTAGCTGCCTAATTTCAAAGAATCACACATTGGTCAAGGTTAGAAGGGAGGTCATCTTGTCCAAACCTTCTGTCCAAGCAGAGCCACCTAGAACTGTTTGTCCAAGAACATGTCCAGATGGCTTTTGAATATCTCCACAGGATCTCTAGGCAAAAAGTGCATTTTTTTTCAATTAAAGCTAGAAAACTCAGTATACGGCAGAAAATAAAAATGTTTAGTAAAAACACATGCAGAAAAACCTCAGGAAAATTAATGAAATCTATGTTAATAAAAATTTCTTCTTTAAAAATTGCTCTATTGAAAATATCTGTTATAAAGGAGAAGAGGGGCATACACAGAAACTTGAAAGGAAATGTGTAACACCAGCACAGTAAAAGTCCATACAGATAATTTCTCCTTTGAGCAAAAGATGTTGTTCCATGAAGCTTATTATTATAGACTGAAGCTTTTCAAATAATTGTTTGAGGCTTTCAGACTCAGCTTTTACATACAGAAAACTCTGAATGAAATGTTGTAAGCATGGTACAGGAATATTGGAAGTATCAAGTACCAAAACAAATCATCCAGAGTATCACGAGCTGTGGGATTGTTGATAGGCTGTCATGCAGTGAATGGAGGAACATCTGACTCTCAGTCAGGAATTACAGTTCCTTGCAACTTATCTGTCCAAACCCACTTGTTATCACCTAATTCCTGTCAATGCTAGTAAATTTACCATACATTCATACAGACTCATTGTATATCAAATACGGAAATACATATCCATAGACAAAGGTTTGCCATGGTAGTGAAGTTAGAGAAACATAATCTAGTAAAAATAATATTTTACACTTGTAACTTTACAGAATCATGTATAACACTGTTCTCCCATTTTTTCCTCAGGGGAGGAAAAACAGGAAGCTTAGTAGCAAGGACTAAGAGAAGTAACAGAATAGGAAAAGGTAATGGTTGTAATGAATTCCAGAATATTTTATCCAGGTTTGAGTTCCAATGTTCATTAATTAACCACTGTGCAAGAGATTTGTTAAGCTGGCACAAAACTGGAGTTCTATGCTTTGGGATCGTCTGGCTTCCACCTGTGCTGAATGTGCCCTCAACAGGATGGAAGTGTTTAAATATTTTAACATTTTCTCTAAATGGAGAAGTTTTTGAAGTGTAGGGTAGATGTATCCACTCAAAATAAATTACTATTGTCAGTTGATTTCCACAACCAACCAACCAACCAACCGACCAACCAACCAACCAACCAACCAATCAAAATAACCTCAACAACCAACCAAACTAACAGCCCTGCTGCAAACCTCACAACTGTTTCCTTGTAGCTTTCAAGAAAAAGCTCATTGTTTGCTCCACTGGAGAAAAAAGAGAAAAACAGTTGTTTATTTGTGCTGCAAAGTGGATGTGATTATTTGTAATACCTTCATGTTGACTAATAATGTTTCCAAATAGCAAATTAAAAAGCAATGGGCAGAGAAAAATGCACTATTTATGCCTTCATTCAGTGGATGCATTAATAGAGTGCAGGAAGTCAAGGAACCCTGAAGCCGCAGAGGTAATTTGATAGCACCGCCTTTCACATTTTTGACAGTATTGACAATTTTCACAATATTGCCAGTAATGGCTGAAAGGAATTAAGATCTGGCAAGGTTCTCTGGCGTCCATGCAATAAATCAAGTTTCTTGTGAATAGATACATATCAATGAAATGTTAGTGACAATTTGGTCACCAATGCCATCTGACTGTCGCAGGATTAATGTCTCAGCAGAGAAGCTGTTCTCTCATCTTTAGAAAACTTTATGGCATAGAGAAACATTCTGGATTGTGTTTGCTCCATAGGAATTCAGACTGCTTCAGATTTTAGACTTATTTTTTCTATCTCATGGAACTAATATACTGTATTTGGTGTCAACCTGTATGGTTAGTAAGCCTGTAAGTTTTCTGTTCTGGGAACACCTAACTTCACATGTCTTACATGACAATAAATTTTTTTGTCAAAAACAGTGAGTGTTTTGGGACAACTACTGCACGTGCTACTCAAGGACATGTATGTGACTAGTGGCTCTATTGATTTGAATGATGTTACTTTTCTGTGAAGAACAGCTTAACTGTCTCCAACCCTGGTTTAATTCCAGCTAAGCTGAGAGAAGAGGTAACTTTGCCAGCTGTTCTATGATACACCGAGATCACAGGGATGGGAAGAATACTTTACCCCATCCATTTGCTAGTGTAGCTACATGTGTAATTGCTCTCCAGCCAGATTCTCTCTAAACAAACCAGGTTAAAAAAATGTTCCTTCTAAACATGTTCAAGTTAACTCTCATTATTCTGAGAGGAAGTGGCTGGAGAACGATTATGCCACTAGCAGTGAACAGCAGGGGCATTCAGTTTTTACACTAGTCCAGCTGCAGAAGATAGCACATGTGATTGCAACTTAGAGGCCATAAACTGACTCCATGAAAATAATGATTCAGTGTTTTGAGTAACAGCTCAACACTTTTTCAACTATTTTGTGGTCAAATAGTTGTACTCTCTTAGTGTAAAAGAGGAAAATATATATTGTCTTTACAATATAAAGAAGGAAGCAGAGGCACAGAACAGAACATTGGCAGAATTAGCAAAAATGGTATAGACCTAGGAGTCCCATTCTCATCATCGTGCCTTTGAAAAAAGTAGATAAGTTAGTAGTTTGTAGGCAACATCTTAGCTGCCAGACTGTGGTGCAGTTCACAGCTATGAGAAATTTAAAAGGAATAAACTCAGAACAAAGTCAAAGCTAAAGCCACCTGGAAGACTATGGGTATTTTATAGGTCCAAAAGGAGACTCACTCACTAAAGTTCACATACTGGACATTGCATGGTCAATCACTAATCCTAAATGAAGTTCTTTTCTGTAGCAAAGTCAATGCTGAAAAATGATGAAATTAAAATTTATTAGATATAATTTTCTGCTTTGGGAAAATTGGTCTAGTCTTCCATTGTTGTGCTTGTTCTGTAGTCTGGAAGCAGCTGTTAAGCAAGAAGTCAGCTATGAAAGTGTGCTCTCAGAAGATATAGAGGGTTCAGGACAGAGAGTGGAGAGGTTCAGGCAGTTTTAGACATTAATAAAAAAAATACAATTAGCTAAAAAAACCTCATTGAAATTATTAAATACATAGCAGTGTTTCAGTAATTCAGTTCTGAGATTTTAAAAGAAGAAATAGCTATATGCATAGTCAAACTACATGCCCATATATATTTATATATATGTATCAGCATATATATAACTGATATTGTCAATTTTATTTGACAGTTTCTCAAATTTTTATGAAATCTTGGTAGTGTGGGTAATTTGGCTTCTGTACAAGTTTACCACCACTAGTTGTTCATGGATACTATTTTACATCAAGATTAAATGAAAATGTTGGGGTGGAGGCAAAAGAAAGAAACTTCACCATCTTTAATAATATCATTCCTAATTTCTTTTTTTTCTCAAAGTAATCCCTCAGCACTTCACCTTCTAAATATTAATCATATGCACAGATAGAAATTGCTTTACTATTCTTAAAATTAAATATTGTCCACCACTGGTTTGTCTCTGGAGGATTTCAGAGGAGGAGGGATTCTGTTGCTCTCTAATCTCTTTTAGAGACTTTACAGAGTCTTAGCTTTTCTGCCTGAAATAATTTGCCTTTTAAGATCTTTCAACTTCTGCTGTAGAACCCAAGTGCAAGGACTATTTCATTTAACAGCTTGTCAAACAGTTTTTGATGCTTAAACATAAAGAACATTAGGAAGAAAACAAATAAAAGGAAGCTCTGATATCAGCTTTTGCAAGGTAGACATGGAGTGTCAGGTTGCTATAGTGATGATATCATACTCTAAGTTCAATATAGTCTGCTATCTATATTCATGAGTCACACAAAGTTTCTGTCAGGTTTTTTTTCCCTAAGTGCTGTCAGGTGACTTTACTGTTTTTATCTTTCACAACAAGAACACTATTAAAATGTTGGTATGCTATATTATTTGTTAAAGAAAATTAAGATAAATAGGTAACTAAATTATGAAAAAAAAAAAAAAGAAAAAAAGTTGACTGTTGTAACCCAGAAAATGTTAATTAACAGTTACACATATAAATAATAAAAAAGAAAATTCATGTAGGTTTTGTATTTATTGTATTGCATTGTTTCTTCATTGGTCTATTTGCCAATATCTTAATTAATACTTTACACTCTTCTACCTCTGACCACAGAGGGATTTCCATGCCTTTTAAGAAGCAGTCAGTGTTTCCATGCCTCTATGAGTAGTATGCCTTTTTTTATTAAAACCCCAACTTGTTAAACTGATGCAAATAAAGGTTAAGAAGTTCATCTGGTAAAGATTTTAACAAAGCCAAAGTACAACTAAAGTCTTTCACATACAAGATTGTTACCCATAACTGCCACCCATATTTAATTACTTGATAATGAAGAGAGTTACGTTTTTACAGATTGGTACATTTTTTTCATCTTTGTTAGATACAGTTCTGTCCTGTGTTTTCTTTTCTTCCTCATAGTTATTGTTGACACTCATTTGTATTCTTTAATTCTGATGTTTTTTAACAGTGGCCCTCAGAGCAACCAGGACTCAAAGCTGGGTAACATTTATCCAGACATCTAGTCCTGCAGTACTCACAGGATTTGAAAGTGTCTCTTTTGTACCTGCTCTATTTTTTGTTCTTTAAGCGCCTCTCTTTCTCCCTCTCTTTCCACTTCCACTTCCTTATTCTTTTTTCATTGCTTCTCATTCCCCACCCCCCACCCCCCCCCCCGGTTTTTACTTATTTTCCCCTCTTTATCCTCACCTTAGTTTCACTTCCCCTTATTCTCTGATTTTGCCTCTTTAGCACAAGAAGATGAAAAGTATCTGTTAGACATGCATCTCCTCCGTGTTCTCTTCCTCCCATGGCATCACTGTATACTAATATTTGAAACTCTGGAAGAGTTTCTTTTCTCCCCTGTGTGTCAGTTTAGTATGACTCCCCTACACTTCTGTGGAACAGAGATTCTCTTCTATGCCCCTTCCACTTTTGTATTCTTAGCTGTTCTAATCTAGCTGTGACTATTCTATCTTTACCCTAAACAGAGGGTGGAGAAAGCTCAGATAAACCTTAAAAGACTGAAAAGGAAGATAAGAAACAAAGAGCAACTGCTGAGCCAGCGGGAAGCATTGTTGTCCGCTTGAGCAAGGCAATGCCCAACTTGTTTTATAGTGTGAAGTAGTTTCAGATTTTCTCTGTATCTGCACTATCTTGAAAAACATCTTTGCTTTTGGTGCTGTACCTCTAATAGTAACACTACTGATCACTAGTACTACATTAGGATATTTATCATGGTTCATACTTTAACCAAGAAATAATAAAAATAAAATCCAAAGTGTGATGACACTTCTGAATGCCACCAGGACAAGTTATGTGACAACAGATGTCTCAGTACATGCAAAGATCATTGGGTTTTCCAGAGTATGTGCAGATGGAGAGCTGTGCTATTGCTGCTCTGTGTCTTGCATCTTGCAAGGGTAATGAAGCAGAGGGCTGTATAACCCCTGGTGATCAACAGCAGTATACATTATGTTGTTCCTAATAACTACTATGAAGTATTTAGCTTTTACAGCCATAGTGCTTCACATTGCTCAGAAATCTAAAAGTGTCTGTTTAGTAGAAAATATTTATAGCTGTCAGTCAAAAAAAAAAAAAAAACAAACAAACAAACAAGAAAAAGATAGGTTTTTGTGTAGGTGTGTTTGTCCTATCTGGAATGTGTACTGACTGTTTACAGTACTAGGGGTGAGAAGCTGTCATGGCACTGATGTAATTTTCACACAGCTAATAGGCTGCAGAGCATGGGGATGTCTGTTACTGAAGGTCTGTCAGGCGTGCGCCAGGACCATGTGTGCTTGCTTTTTAAAATGGAGCTGAAAATCTCTTCACCTGCCAAGGCTTGAGTTCATGATTCTGTGTCTCTCTTGTGATAGTTGATGAAATCACAAACACCCAAAGCAGAGTGAAGGATGAAGGAGGTGGGGGGAATAGTTCATTCCCTAGGCTGTTTTAGGTGTGAGTGATGCCATCAAGTATTTCAGAAGAAACAGAGCCGTGAACTTGGGTCTTGGCAGGTAAGCCAAGGAGGAAACTATTTCCAGCTTTCTTGCTTCAGAATGTGGTTGAATTTCTATTAACCATTTATGATCACAGATCTTTTTCCTTCAAATATGTGTGAGTGTGTATATATATATGTGCGTGTGTGTGTATTTTTATATATATATACACACTTTAACAATCTATAAATTGTATTTTATATTTCTAATAGATTGTGATTGTGTGTTTCTTTGACAAAAACCTCTGGTTTTGAGATTGATTCTCTGTGGATGAAGGGAGGGGAGAGAATGGCTTTCCTTGTAGCCTGGAAAATCACTTCTCTTGCTGACAATGCCATGTTGAAGCCTCTACCAGAGCATATCCTGCTCTATGTCAAACAAATATGACCACTGAGTTGAGGACAGGATCTTGGGGTTACTGTTCACCTCAATTTTCTAGTGAGAAATGCAGTGACCTGTTATAAAATAAAGAAAGCAAAGGAGTATAAAGCTATTGATTGAAGGGAAATATGTGTGTGGCTGTGGAGGAGAGTGGCTTGTGCCAAGAATCCGAGGAATTAACATCATTCTTCTCACAAAAAGCAGCTCAGAGATTAGAACTTCTGCCTTTTATAGACTACTTTCTTTGCAGAGAACTTTGGGATGTATTCAAATCATGGTCCTGGAGGTGATAAGGTTGTGATATTAACCATTCAGCTACACATCAGTGGAGATTAACTCAATTAAAGAGTATGGAGTCCAGACCATGACACTTAAATGGATTTAAGACTTTTTTCTTTTTTCTTTTTTTTTTTTTTTTTTTTTTTTTTTTTAGTTTAAAAACCCCTTGCTTTGAGTTTAGGTGTGGTTTTGATAGTCTGTGTATCAGCCCTGACTTCAGGCACTTAGGAAATTTAGGTCCATAGACACTTTGGCATCAAGAAGGGCCACAGAGAATCAAACTTGTCATCTGTCCAGCATCAGTTGATTTACTGTTTTTCTTGAAGTCCAAGAGATCTCAAGGGGACTTTTTTCCCTTGCAGCACTGATCTTTCAATGAGGTGGTAGAGCCTGTCCTGAGCAATAACAAGGAATAACAGTGAAGTGTGAGTGACTCTTATTAGGAGGGGTAAATGTCATGAATACTTACTGTTGCCTTCTAGGCAGTAAGAGGACAGCATTGAATGTAGACAGACAACCCCCTTTTATTTATCAAGGCACATTTTGATTCTAATGAAGATGAACTCCTATATTTTAATTAAGAAATTTACTTTTCCTTCCTGTGCTGAAACATCTTCTCTGATTCACCTGTCATTTTGCACCATGTTCTAGAATTTTGAATACTTACATTGAAGCCAGGAAGTGTGTATTATTCTACTGGCTCTAATATATTAACTTGCTGCACAAGTCCTTTGTGCTTCAGCTTGATTTTTTTCTCCTCCCCCACAGCTTTAACAAAATGTTCTAATCATCCCAATTTATACTTGGATGTTGTTAATGAATGTTTATGAAGTGCTTTGAGATCCTCTAATGAAATAGAATGTGTAATTATGATTATTCTTTAGTGAAATTCTGAAACATGTCAAGCACTGAAACAGTAATTTCAGTAAATATTTTTTAATAAATTTTTAGAAAATATAAGAGAAAGATTTAGTTTCATTAGTTATTTTTTACCTTTTATAATAGGGTAAAGTATGTCTTTTTCTATCCTGTCTTGGTGGATTCTTTATGATGAATCTTGCCAGAATTGCACCCTGAAGTCTTGCATTCCATCTACTCGAAAGGGTGTGGGAAAAGGGTGTGGAAATGTCTGTTCCTGGCTGGCAGTTGTCTGCACAGAAGGAAGTCACTTGTAGGACAAGTAGATTATTAAAACTGTTGCCCAGTATATGTCAGCTTGCTGGATTGTTTGTATCTCTATAGCTTGAGTAGTGATGTAGGTATAGTAGTAGAATTAACATAATTACATTTTTGTCCATCCATTCTGGATGTTGAGGGTCCTTAAGTTGTGTCCAAGTTGACATATGGTGCTAACAAACAGGAACAGAAGAAATAAGGCCACTCATCAGGTAGCTTTTAATGGAGCTTATGTTGCACCAGGCTTTCCACTAAAAGCTCTCAGACTATTTGGAAGTAACTAGGGCAATGTCTGGGAAAACTTGCTCAGTTCATGCTGAGTATGTAGTGTTGTGATCCAGAGAAATGCTTTTGTCCAACCCATCTCTTTTAGAAAGGATTCCATAAAATAAAATTAAAACTGGGGTTAAAGAATTTAACTAGTACTAATTTGGTTGCTTGCCATGTGGGAGCTGGTTTCCTCTTGATAGGGGCATTTCAAACAATACTATAGTTTGCAAAACAGAGCTCTTCTCTCTCATTTGTAGGCTCAAAGGGTTGTGAGGTAATGGATATAAGACCCATGACATTCATTTTCTGCCGCAGCTGGAGGCTGAGATATGTTTCTTGGTAGAAAAAGAGTGAGGAATTAATAATGTCTGTAGCAGATTGCTCACAGAATTGTATTTGTTGTGAGGCTGCAGAGAACCTGGATGTTACAGGATATAAGAAACTCTGCTGGGACCACTGACTAGAAGATGTAGGGTTGTCCAGAGATAGAATGGTAACCAATTATGATGTTCATACCATCTCAGACCTAGTCACTTCCAGTCTTCTTTTGAGGATTGTGGCATGAGAAACCTGTGCTCCCCAAGCCACCTATGGTTAGCAGATTGATTGTACAGGACGAGCCAAAGATGAATCTTGAAAGAGTGTCTCATAATACTACATTGCATGTATTTTCAAGCCCTTGGTGTGTTATGAAGTGTACAGTCTTGTGACCCTGTATGTCAAGTTGCTAATTTTGTAGCAGTGTTATAGTGCAGCATGTGGCATTAATACTGTCCTATAGCAATTATTAAGTGGAAGGTTGCTCTGGTATTTGGAAAGATATTTGAGTATCTGTTCTTCTGAAATGCAGTTAGCTCTCTCATTGGGTCATGGAAACATTTTGACATAAGTAACCTCAACTATTCATTTTTCCTTGAGTTACAGAAAAAATTAAAAAGGTATTTTTTCAAAGTGTTTTAGTTTCTTTGGTTTGTGGGTTTTTTGGTCAATATTAAGATGCAGGATGAAATAGTTCAATGAAAATATAATATCTTAGCATAGAACTGATTATTGTATCAATGTTGAGATTTGTTTGGAGCATGAGAGAAGTGCCAGTGCAACGGAAAATTTTATAGGCCTTGAAGCACATTTGAAGAATTTCATTATCAATCCAGTTTGAGGTGCTTAAGAAGTTCCTCAACCTGAAAATTCAAAATTAAATGATACATATACTCTCATGTCTGAATAATAACTTCAGAAACAGTATGAATTTCCAGTACTAGTCACATTAGTCTTTAGATGTGTGTCTGTGATGCCATCCCCCACCAGTCTGCTTTATACTGTAGCACTCTAAGTTCATTACTAAAGCACCCATTTTTACTTCAGCAGGGTGTTTACCTTCAGTTCACACAAAATGATTGTATTGGAATTTCAGCAGCTATTGCATTGTAGAAAGTCCATGTTTCCTTTTTTTTTTTTCCTTTAGCTAGCAGTTCAAATGATCAAGACTTGTATAACAATGGTTTTTTATAACTATTTTGAGAGTAGTTCAAGAGATGAGAAGGAAAGTCCTCAAAATCTGTGAAGTGTCTGAATGCTTTGTGTATGTGGCCAGGTAGTTGAGAGAGATACTGAAGAAAAAGCAACACATCTCTTTTGAGACACCAGAGAAATTACAGTAGAGAAGCAGGAGGGAAAGGTAGAAAGATGCAAACCAAGAGAGTTCTCAGCTTATTGTAGAGTTATAAAGCCATAGGGAGCCAAACTTAATTTGTTACCCAGAGAACTGCTCAGACTCTGTCAGAAAGTGGTTGCTGATTTAGCAAGGTACACAAGAACCTACCTAACTTTATACAATCAGTACCCTTGACTTAAACAATCTTGTCTGTTTTTCTGAATTGGGGTATCAGTGAATGTATATAGCTGAGGTCACATAACAGTTCTCTTCCTGTAAGCACTGCTGTTTTCTTGAAAAGAAATGAACTGCAGGTTGCAAGAACTGTACAAAAAGGTATGTTTCAATTAAAAATTGTAGTCTTCTAAAGATTCTTTGTTTATTGTTAATTGTTTTCACTGGAGTAGACTCCATCTGTTTCTGCACAGACATGTATTACATCTCTCAAAAACAAGCTGTGGATTGTTTATGATGTGTTATACAAATGGAGACTTACTAATAAAGCAGATTCTAATCTTGAGGTCTCCAAATAAAGTTTTGGCATTCCTCATGATGTCCAGAAGCTCCCTGAAGTTAGATCTTAAATTTTTTGGTCCAGGTTGCTCTTTCTTTCTTTCTTTCCTGCCCCAAGCCAGAATTCTGTGGGGTGAGTGCAAAAACAATGGTGAGCAAAAGGTCCTTTCCCACCCCACCATCCCCTCCTCAGTGTCTATTGGTCAGCTATGGATCCCCAATTCCTTTCCTTGTAGCTAGGTGGCTCCAGGCCTTTGACCAGCCTGCTAACCTGATTACATAGTATATAGAAGTTAAGGGATGTGTTTCTGCTCCCTTTGAAACATGTGGGCATCATTTACCAAATACCTTCTGTGAAAAAGGGAAGAGGCTTGCAAAAATGGTTGAAGTACTTGTTAATACATGATGAGCTGGGGTAGCATGAGGAACATAGTACATCTAGAATCAAATACAGGGAAGGGAAAAGTCGTCGAAAGTTAACATTTGCAGGAAACTTCTTTCCTAGTATCCTGGCTTTTTATTTCTATTGGCTGCTTGTCCTTTGTGTCACTCAAGAACTTATAATGAATCCATAGATAACAAATAGTACTACACTTTCTTTGGAGGAAATAAAGGACACCTGCTTTGGTGGATGGACTTGAAAAAATAGTGTTCTGTATAATCCTAAGGGCATTAATTTTGACCCTATAACATGGTAAATAATGTAGACTGATAAAAAATAAACACATTCATGGTTTGCACCATAAGCTTTATAGTAATTTTTGTAACTTTGTTTGTGTGCTTATTTGTTATTGCTAACAAAACTTTAAAGTTATTCTTTGTGCCTTCATAGTTTTTAAAAATAAGTTATGATTTTACCTTTTGGGCATGATAGCAAAAGGCAATGATATCTTCTTGCAAACTTGGGTATCAAAACACAGGCTTCTAAATTCATAGACCTACCCCTAATGAGAAATTAAAGAAATAGATATTTCTATTTCCAGCTATGAATACAAGAAAGAAAATTTGCATTTAGAGGCAAACTGATTTTAATCAATAAAAAACTTGTGCAGTAAGGCACTGTTTAATTGAAATGTAGAGATCAAAACTAAACTCACCTTGCTGACTAAATTCCATGCTTTTTGAGAGTAAAGCACAGGGAATTAACTTTTCAAGTTTCACTCTGAAATTTGAGTTAGGTTTCCTATGCCTCTAGACTAGGTGCTCTTGCATGTGACTTTTAAGTGTAAAAAAAATTAAAAGTAGGATAGAAGTGAAACAAGGACTTAATCAACATCTAGGGATATCAGTGTAGTGTTTTAAGAAGGCTGCTAATGCCAAATTCAACTAATGTCCAGTTCCTGAATCTCTTTGTAAACCTTTAAAAATGATGTTGTGCTTCTTTTACGCCCAAAATTTGTGTGAAAAGCAATTTCCGCAAAGCATAGTATTTAATGGAAATTCTTTAATGATCAATTGTTAAGATAAAATGTAACTGTCTCACTTGCTTTGACTATATATTTAAGTATTGATTCACAGTGTGAGAAGTTCAGACACTGAGGAATCATAGCAGCTTTCCATAAGAACCAGAGTGAAACAGAAAAGGAGAAATTATTAAATATTATGAATATCAGAAAGCAAGTAATGAGTAAGCTTAACTTATATCACTTCCACCCCTAACATGCAGGGGACTATTTGCCTTTTAGTGATCACTTTGGAATGCCAAAACTGAAAGATTTGGACTAAATCCCTGAAAGCAGTTACAGCGCTGAATCAGTTTCTGCCTTCATATTTTAAAGCTGTAGAGGCTTTTTGAAGTGTGAACCTTTTCTGGCTCACATATCTTCCTCCTCCAGAGCATGCAAGAGCACAGTGTCCCATGGCATAGAAATGAGAAGAGCCAGTAACCATATATATAAACAGTTTTTCCTTCTACCTTGGAGGAACCCAGCTGTTGCTGACTAGCCTTCTTTTTATCTTAAAGTTTTGGAGGCTGTGTGACACTCTAATTCAAGAAAAACTGAATTTTAAAGTTTTAAGCTTAAACATTTCATTTGTTAATACTATTTTTTTTTTTTTCCCCCAAGATTAGTCATTAGTTGCAGGGAAAAGGTGTATCTGTTCAGATATCTAGTGGGTAATTTCCAGCCCGTGCTCTGTGCAGACCTAGAAGTCTTTGGACCACCAGCTTATTGTCTTGGGACTGGCTGGTCTTGCAGATATTTAACTTTTCTACTGTATTAAAAGCCTACAAAAAAAAGCCATCAAATTATTTTATTTTTCTTGTATGTAAACAGTTACAGCACAGACATATATTCACAGTGGAATAGGAGATGACTCAAAAACAGTTTCTTTCATGATTGTGTTTACATTATGAAAACATTTCCAAATTCCTGATGCGGGGGAGGGGTATTTGTGTTTTGGGGGATTTTTGGATGTTTTTGGGATTTTATTTGATTTGCTTTCCCTGCTTCTTCTGGTGCAGAATTGTACAAGAGAAATAGATTAGAAAGGTTTTTGTTCAGGCCACTCATAATATACTCAGTACTACAATGCTTCTTTCCTTTCGGGAAAAATTAGGTGACTATATTATTGTAGGTATTGTAAGAACATTATATTATAAGCTCAACAATGTGGCTTTCAAACTTGGGAGGGGGCTGGAGATAGAAGAAATTATCTCCACAATAGAAATATATTACTTCTCATTTCAAAAGAAAACTTCTCTGAAAATATTTCTTTTGCTTATTATAATTTCCCCCCATTTATTCATGTCAGTACAGGACATATTCAGCATCTGTTCTCTTCCAAAAGCCCTCAGGAAAAATTAAAAAGCTGTTCTTGCAAATTCATCATTATTATTAAGAACCATATTTCACCTCATGGTTATCTCAGCCCTTCTCTCGCTCTTATCTGCACTCTGTGATGACATTGCCTACTTGAGCAAGGCATCGTTCCAGCCTCGTCTCGTCTCTCCCACCTTAATTTGTACCGATGCGTTGCAGTTTGGTGACAGGCAGTTGTTCGTGCTTGAATAACCCAAGATTTGAATTCTACAGTTTGTGGCATCCATGTAATGCTTAGCAGTGGGTACAGCTGTTAACTATTCGCTTATAAATAATCTTTTTCCCCTCTCAACCTGTCTCCCAGGTAGTGTACCTGTCACCATTAATAACTCATCTGTAGCTCCCTAGTGATTTGGCCCATCACTTGTCATTCACAGTGGAGCACTGCTCAGGCCTGCTATTGGAGCTCACATAAGCTCCTTCAGCTATTCACTCATCCCAGCAGCTGTGCTGTTTCATATTCCTGACTTAGGGAAATTGCGCTGATGGTTCCAGCACTAGGCAGCTCAATTGTCCCCTCTCATTCCTGACTGCACGCCAAGCCTTGCCTTTCAGAGGTATAATGTTGTCTGCTGCAGACACTGAGACACCTTGCAAACTGTCTTGTCAGGTCTCACTCAGCCATGTTGATTTCACTGAAAGTGTAACCCTGGAGTTAATTTGAACTATTATATATACTAAGTATACTAATACCTCAATTAAATGCTAAAAAACTGGTCTTTACTCTTTGTTTTTACTGTGGTAGTACCCTCAATGATATCCATCCTCCAGAAATCTGTATAAAAAGACAACTGAAACTCTGTGTCATCTACCTATTTAGTGGAAGGGGAGGGAAGATAGAAGTGAGTTTGGTTGCCACCAGAATACTTGGCCCTTCTCTTTGGGAGTAATATGCTTCCTTTCATAAGAAGCTCTGACTGGGGAATTTACTGTTACTTGATCCTCTTCTGTAGAAGGAACTTATCTGTAAGTATAGTGCAGTTTGTGAACAGGAAATCATTAGGGTCAAGGCAAAAAAGAGTCAGGTCCCATGAACAAGCAAAGAGCTGTGGAGAGGAGCTCTGAAGCGGTACATAGGTAGTTGCTACATTACTTCTTTAGCTGTTGGTTAAAGACCATTTCTGCTTTACTTATTTACTAAGTAAAAACTGGGAGAAAGCAACTTGCACCATTTAACAACGTTAATATTATGGGGTTTGGAATATTGAGCTTGAATTATTTGCTAGTGTAAAGTTACTTGCAAGAGTACCTGCCATAGACAGGGACATCTCTCACTCAAACAGTTTGTCCAGGACCTGAACAGTCTGGGCTTCTAGTCAGTAAAAATCAGAATTTTTCTACAGGAGTGGCACTGCAGGATTTCCTTGAGCAAGACATTATTGGGAAAAAGTGCCTGTACTGAGTTTTTTTAGGTGGTGATTAAATTACAGTTCTTAGAGAGAGGCATCCCATGCAAAGAGACCTGAAGATGGAATACTCTTTCAAACTCTTTCTACTAGTCTAAACCGCTGATTATACAGAGGCACATTATTAATCAATGAGCACCACTGATTCTTCACATGTGTACTTAAGAGTTTTCATCTGGGTAACAAATTGAGTAATAATTTCCAGTGAGGAACACTAAGTTAGCAGAATTAACTTCCCTGAAGTAGCACTTCAGTGAGGTGAACCAGCAGTGGAATATTTGACCCCTAGTTATGGCATCTTTTAATAGTCATTATCCTACTAGGCAAATTAGATTGTTGACTTTATTGGTTTAGGTGCAAAGCCCATTGAAGTCACTGGAAGCAATTCCACTGCAGGCAGGGGATCACCACAGAAGGCAGGTACCACTTCACACTTTGGTTGCAATGCAGGCAGCGTGATGAAGTGATCCTGACCAGGTATGAAGGGGGAACTTCACCTTGTGAAGAACTGGCACAGAACTGCCTTTTGGGCATCAATATAGCGGACTGTTCCACTCTCATGGGGTTGCTGGTTAGAAGCCTTTCTTTTTGTTGAAATAAAAGCTTCTTCCTCACAATTAATTATTAAGTGTTCCAGGGCTCTATTATATATTTATATGTTCTTGAGAGCTCTTCTCTTACATGTGTTCTCTCTCATTGGTGTTATAATGTCACTCTGATAGCTGTTCACTCGCTTCATTTCTTTCTGTCAGTTTCTGGTCCTGTCACACAAAAGAGAAGGATTCTGTATTGCAGAGGAAATATAAATCCAACAAGGACTGGAGGCTCGTAGATAAATGGAACACTATTTTTCATTCTAAAAAAATCAAATCCTATATTGATTTGGAATATTTAGGTTCCACTTTAAATTTTAGAAATATTTTACCTTACTGCAGACCAGCTATTCTGTGTTATTTTGTGGATTCCTTTAGGTACAAAATGTCTTCCTAATTTTTGGCTCCAATTGATTTTTTGGAAAGGAGAAAAGTGTCTGTATCTAATTTTATTACCAATGTATTTTCTTTTTTACCTTCTCTGTCACACCTTTATTTTTTCATGCACCTCTCTGTTGATGCGAGGAGTCATTGCTCAAAGAAATCTTTGAATGTACACACACACACATGCAATTACCTTGACTCACAGTCTCCCCTATCTCTTCAGGAACTGCTCTGAAAAAGCACTCAAGCATCATTTCTCAGACATTAATGCATGTTACTGGTTTGCTCTCTTTCTTTGGTTTGAAGTACTTGCTTTCTGCTGGACACAGTAGGGTTAAAAAAAAAAAAAAAAAAAGTTAGTGGTTTGGCACTTTCCAGCTGCTTCTCAGGAGAATATAAAGTGCTAGTGGATCAGGTCCAAACCAGTGGATGTTTAAGAGAAAAAAAAAAAATACTAGCTGAAGAGCAACATTCTTGTGTGACTTCGTTACCTTCTGTTGTGTTAAAAAAAAATTGTTTTGCTTTACAGTTTTAAACACTCAAAAAAAAAATTTAGAAACACTAAATGACCTCCAGGCCCATTGGCTCTCCAGACTCAGTTTATCAAGTTTCCTCCACCTTTTTGCCTGTAAAATCCAAAGTGAAGTGTGAAAAGCATCAGAAAGTCTCATTTGTGCCAGTGCAGCCTTTTAGTCGCTTGCCAGCACCTTCATTTCTTCATATGTTTCTAGCTAAGGTCTAACATGGAACAAAAACCCGACAGCAATAGAGACCAGATGCCGGTATTTCTTCTCTGTCACTTGGCTGCTGAGCAGATGGAATTTATATCAATCGGGCATGCTAGGAGGAAGAGGCCGTGGCAGCCAACATGTGGAACTGGGGCTGAGTGACATTTTTGCTAATGTTTTGTCCTTGTAGAACATTATGCTTCCTCTTTGCTTATGAGCTGTGGTTTTCCTGACTCAGACGAGGTTCCAAGCCCAGCTGGAATGGTTGTCTGCCCACCACCCCCCTTTTAAGGGAGTGCTGGGAGCGGTGGAGGAGTAGTGGGGCCCTGCACAATGGAGCTCTTTATAAAAATACCTGACATCTGCATGCAATGCACCAAATCATCTTAGCTGAGCACAGAAATTCACTGGGCATTACCAGTCACTTTTTGTCTGTTTTTGTATGCTTGTTTGATTTATATAATGAGTGAATGCCTCTGGCAAAGGAGTACTTTGGGCATGTTATTGGACAGGAGCAATTTTCCACGAGGTATTGTCATACATGGTCTCAGAATATGAGTATTAAAGAAGGGGGGAAAAAAAAGAGGGAAAGAAAAAAGAAAACCAGGCTTTTCCTTTCTGTTTTCAATCACCTCTTTTAAGAAAACACCCAAAAAGCAAAACCTTGAGAAAATTTAATAAACTGCTCCAGTACCCACTTGGTGAGGCCATTCTGCAAGCAGAGATTATGTACTGCAAAAGCCATAGAATGAACGTTGGCACTGAAGGTTTGGAAAGTGATATGAAGGCTATGTATGCACAAAAATTAAGTTCCCAATGAGGCTTCCAAAATCAGCAAAGAAACAAAGCAAGAGGAGGCAGTTCATTTCAAAAGCAGGAGAAACAAAAAAGTTGTGGAGGGCTTGCCACAGTGTTGTGGTTTCTGTTCTAGCTCTTAAACTCTTCCTCCTTTACATGAACAGCGTTGGTATTAGTAGAGCTTCTTGTGAGTAAGGATCTGCACAAATCAGACCTTAGTGCCATGAATTTATGGTTGTGCCCAAGTTAAATGGTTAGTTATCACTTGTGCAATTAATTCTAAATCAAGTTTAGATTTACATCTCATAAAAGTAAAATAAATGAAAGGATTTAAGCACTTTAATTTGACAGAATTCTTTGCAATCTTTAAAGAAGGAGTGGTGCAGGAAACATGAGCTTTTGAATCCCTGAAGACTTCTGTTTGACCTATGTGTCTCATCCAAACTCTCCAGCCAGCCAGCCTCCCTTCATCTGGGAATGCTGCTGTAGCTTGTCAATTTCTCTTCTGATTCATCTGGAGAGGTCACCAGAGAGTTGGTGTGAGGTGGAACCTCCCCCGTCATGGTGTGAGTGAGCTGTCTGAAGGTAGCTTTGGACTGGTTTAGAAATGAAGGGCTGAAGACATCTTTGAACTGCAACCTTGCAAGTGCTATAAAGCTTTTGCTTTCTGATTGAACTACTATTTCATCCTGGAAAATGGATTCCACAGGTCTGATATTTTGCATATCAGCCCTGTCAGTTACATGGAATCTAAGACATTTAGCAAATCAAGTCAGGTAACCAGTCATCATGTTTTCCATTTTTCATGAATATGAATTAAAATAACTTTCTTTTATAAGGCAAAGTACTGTATTTCATAAAAGACCACTAAAGCAATGTGTAATTGTTAGGTGCTGGCAAGATGAACTGAATGTTGGTGCAGTCGATGCAATGTAATAGGTGGAGGCCACATGCATTTTAGGCAAAGTCATATGATATTTCACTTGTCACCAGCTCAGTTATATTCATTGTAGTATGAGCATCAAGCCCACCATCTAGAATTTTTTTTTTTTCCTTTTCCTTCTCTTAGATGGCAGTCTTCTTTATCTAGTCAAACTATAAAGGATACATACCCATTTGTGACCAGGAAAGTAATTAGTGGAGGTTTTTTGTTTGTTTGACTGATTGGTTGGTTGGTTTTAGGTTTTTTGAGGGTTTTCTTTTGCTCTTCTTTGGTCATTACATGCAATAACACATAATCAATAAAACACTTCTAAATCTGATCTGCAAAATGAAGCTGGAAGAAATGTATTACAGATTTCTCTTATACTTTTTGTAGGGGAATGCTACATTATACAATTATAATTATATAATTATATACATTACTATAAGTAACATTTCTACACTGATTTTATCACTTTGAAATATGGAAGAAAAAAAATTCTTGCAGAAAAACCATGTCAATGATTGGAATGGTTTCTCATTATTTTTATCCTGTGGTGTTTGAAAGTAATGTAAGAATAGAGAAAAGAGGGTAATTTTATAATAGACTTTGCCAGTAAGCTTAGAATTATTCAGTTGCAGTAGGGAAGCAGACTGGATGGATAACTGATCTTTTGCTTGAAGAATTGGATGCATATCTTGACTCTCACCTCCTGAACTCTTGCATATACAGAGGTAAACAACTGCCATTGCTGTAAAATCTGTAGCTCTTCACAAGGCTTGAGGAAAAACCATTTTTGGTGGGTTTTCTTTTAATCAATTAACCTGTGTTTATGACAGTATGTTAGTAACAGTTTTCTGATACAGATTTTAGTTCTTTCTGGTTGAAAACAAGAGATTAATGCACAAGGAAATAAGACAGATTTGTGTCCCTTCCACACATCCTTTTAAGTATCACTAGGGCGGCAGATCTTGGCTCTTATTTAATTGTATTTTGCTTACATACAGTATAAGAGAAGAACTGCCATATAGGGGTTTGTAAATTTGCTGATGTTTCATAACTCAGCTGAATTAGCCTCTTTCTCCCTCACATACACATGAACACATGTACCACTGTAGAACATAAACTGCATACCACCATGTAGTACATAAACTTCATAAATCTGAATCTTATCTGAATCTGCAGCATTCAAGAGAACTGCAGGGAAGGCTGTCAGCACAAACAGCCTGTGAAACTTCATATAGGTTTGGAATACAGCTTCCAGATTTTCCAGCCATGACATGGTAGTTCAATTTTCACTCACTCTTAAATTCTGTGTTTTGTATATGAGATGTCACGTCTCTGCTTCAGTCATGTCAGGGTGGCTCTGATCTGTTTGAGCCACAGTAACAAACAGGGCATATTAATACCAAAGATAAAGGAGTTGTCTTTAGTTTTCTCATTAGGGAATGGCTGCTAGTATTGTTTTTGACGCTGAGGGAATCCTGTAAACTGGCCTTTTTATCTGGAGAAGAAAGTAAACTTTGTGGGTAATATGAAATCAAGAAAAGGGAGATTTTAGAAGAATATCCAGAAAGGCAAAAAACATGCTTGAGTACTCCTAAATGACTATTTGCGGTTGCTGCTGTGCCAGCTGTTCATTTTCCATGTAAAAATGCTAGATATTTAAACTTGCAAATAGGGGTAAATTCTGAAAATGCATTTTTAGAGACTTTTTGAAAGTTAGTTCTAAATTTTTCTTTTTGTACCAAGCAAATAAGTCTCTGCATCAGTGTGTCTAGGATGCCATTTTCTTCATATAGCCTTGGAAAGAGCTTCATTATTAATTGTAATGCTCTCTTGCTGTGAATAATGAAAAGAAAATTAGACTGTATATTGTGCTAGGATTATTCGAATGAGGCCCTTTATCTGTGATAGTATAGATAGCATAGCATAAGAAAGCAGTAGCATGAATGTGTCAGAGAACAAAAATTAGCAGTTTTGGCAGATTTTTAGCAAATGGTATATGCAGCACTCTGTGTCTAGAAAGAAATCAATGCAAGAAAAACAGTGTAGTTTTTCCATCAAGAAATCAAAGCCATATGAAAATAAATGGGGCATTTGTATATTTCATGACCATATATGAAACAGACAGGCAGTGCAAAAAAAACCTACAACAAATTGTAAGCTTTTTGCACTGGATTCACAATTCTCTTTGTAACCTGACTGGGTAAAAAAAAAAAATTAAAAATCATGCTCACAGTGTTGAATATTTAACAGAAATTTGTGGCAGAGGACTGTAAAATACAGAAGAGCTCTTGTATTTACCAGGCCACCCCGAAAGGCAAGAGGGCATAAGGCACTTATAAACAGTGGCAGAGCACAAGCAATGTTGTCTTTGAAAAGTTTCATTTTTCCCTTGAATCAGCTACAGTCTCTTGCTTGAGGTCACCACAGTTTGCAATCTTTGGCAGAAGGCTTCTTCCATTTTTGGTAGTGGTAGTCTGAATTTTTTGGAAGTGTTTTCTTCTCAAACTGCCATTATCTTCCAAACCTGTTTCATGTTATCATTGTCAGATGCTTCTTCCCTGAATTTCTCAGAACAAAATGTTGTGTTTTCCTGGGATTGGGCTGTGGGGTTTTTTAAGCTTGGAATTGAGAGTCATATGGTTATGATTTGAGAATGTCAAGCCTGATTTTTTTTTAAAGCAGTACCTTTCTCTCTGGGCAGTGAACTCACTGCAGTAACATCAAAGGGAATGTGTGCTGTTGGATCAAGGTGATTTTTTTTTCCTCGACCACATCATTGCCAGCTGTGGTGTTTATGATTAGAGGCAGGCGTTCCAGACACCTCTGAGTCCTTGCTAAGCGTCAGATCTTTAACAGGATCCATCCCAGCTGAGTGACACTAAACAGACAGCCGGGGGGAGCTGGTGGGAGAGAGCAACAGAGGAGGGGGGCTTTGGTTCTCAGTGCACTCGCCAGCCAAGCTTATAACAAACTCAGCTAATGCTAGGCTTTAGGCTGCCTAGAGGCCCTGCATTATGCCTTTCAGGACTGCTTTCATTAGCAGAGGGGATGACTAGAGCCCAGCAAATGCTGTCATTGATCCTCTCACACTGAGTGCACGGACGTGCAGCATTCAGGTCACAGCCTACTCAGCTTTGAAGCAGCTCCATTTCACACTCCTGACAGCCACATACTGCCGGCATGCCAGAGCTGACACAATTCCCTCTCCCTTCTGATTCCTTGCTCTGTGCAGCTAACTACACTCAGTTCCCAAAGGATGCTACTTCCACTAGAAATATTAACACTTGTTTACTGGTCCTGTTGGCACAAGAATTCTGCAAATAGCTAGCATTTGTGATAGCAGTACTCCATCTCATGCTTTCTTGGTTTTGCTGCTCCTTCCTGCACACTTCTAAAGAGTATTTTAGCTGTGTCAATGCTAAATTGTCTCCCCGAGCAGAAAACAGGCTGCAAAATCTTCCTCTGAATAAAAGCTAGAAACCCAGATTAGATCCAGAGTCCCTACTCTAAATACTTGGCTTTTGATTGGAACTTTGTAGAGGAAAGGAAGTTTCAAATCCAGCAATTAGCACAGAAGTCAGCTGGCCTGTAGTTGTGCTAGTGGTGTGGAAGCAGCTATTGTATATAGTGCCCTGGAGGCCATCCAGAATAAAGGTCACATAATAAAGGTGCTGGTTAGAGCAAAATCTAAAAGAAGAATGTAAATCACTCAAATGTCACTGTAACAGAATTTCAAGACAGTACATTGTGCTGAAATTTCTGAATATTTTCCAGTGCCATTGTAGCAGATTTTAAGGAGTCCACTTTAAAAAAAGCTTTAAAATTCTGTTGTGTGAAGATCTTGTATCCAAAAAAGAAGTTCCTTTTACATTTTATTGCCTTTTAATATTCCTGAGCTTATACTAAAGCAATGGACATCCAAATCAGTACAAAGGATCTGCATTACTTTGTGGCATATTATACGAGTCAAGTCAGCCCTCTCAATGTAAGAATTTTTTTATTTTGTTTTAAGTCAGAATAAACAATAGTAGCTATTCCAGCGTGAAAGAGAAGAGTTCCTGAAATCAATCAAGTTCCATTAATTACTGCAAGATGAGAATCAAGTTTATTTGGCCACATGGTGAGGTAGTTAGGCTTTGCACATGACTTTTTGTTTCAGTCATTCTTAATGGTGGTAAGCAACCCTGAAAAAAGTTAGATGCTTCGATTCAGAAAAAAGTTTCCTGCAGTGCCTGGAATTAAAGCTTTTCAACCTTACCCTCCCACCCCCCCCCTTTTTTTTTTTTTTTTTTTTTTTTTTTTTCTTTTTCTTTTGTAAATTTTTTTCTCTTTTAAATGAAAAGTCAAGAAAACTTGACTTGGGAAAAAAAAGCCTTGATTATAAAATTGTGATTGTTTACAGAACTTAAAACCTTGGAGTCCTATTTTAAAAATCCTTAACGATGGCTTCTGCTGTCTAGCCAAGTCTGGAGCTAATGAGATCTTTTCTACAAGATCTTTGGTACAGCATATAAAATTGAAATAACTGAGATTATGGGGGCCGTGACACCAATTCTTAGATGATTTCCCACTACCACTTGGTAACTGTTTTTCTTTTCTTGCATTCTTTGATTTGCTTTTGTCACTAACTTAGCTGTTTTTAGTCTCTTGTAAAGCATTTCTGTATTTTTCCCCTTATTGCCTGTAATCATGAACCTGCACAGTTCATTTTTCCTCCTACTTTAGCACTATCTCTTTTTTTTTCTTTCTTTGTCTTTTTTTTTTGTCTTTTTTTACTTTTTTTTTTTCATTTTAATAATACTATCCTGTGAGCAAGGGCATTGAAAAAGGCAGGTTTGTTCTTTTGGTCTGCCTTCCTCCCTGAAACAGAAGAGAACAAGTGGATGGGGTGCAGTTCTTTTACTGATACCATGCATCCTGTCTTAGTCACTTCTGTAACAACCTAGAAATGGCAAACTGGGGGTGCTGACAACTGTTTTCACTGGCAGGAAGCATTGGTTGGGATGCTTGGAACTACATTTGGTAAGGAGCTGAGCTGTCAAGTGACCCACACATAAAACCTGAAATGGTGAAATGGTTTTATTGATTAACTAATCTTTCAGTTCAACTCAAGAGTGTCGACTGCCTGTCCGGTGTAATTATTCAGTAAAAAGGGGAAGAGAGGGCAAAGGAGCGAAATGGAAAGAGTAATTGGTTTTGCAGTTGGCATTATTTTATGATATGATTTGCACCTCTCTGATGCACTAGCAGCCCCTTTGCAAAAGAGTCTGTAGTTTTATTTCTTTTCACAATTAATGATATATATGGAGAACTACAGGAATGCAATACTAATTTAGTAGTTCTTCAATAGAGTAAGTTTTCATTAGGACACACAAGTTTATTAAGACTGAATGAAAACATTAGTGAAAATATTCTATTTTTGCTTAGACTTGGGGCCAAGACTCCTCAGCAAGCCTTGAAAAGGATTAAAATATGTGCAGATTCCTGTTAGCCAAAATTACTTTTCCCCTTTAAGAATTAAAGATCTTTTGCCTAAGGAGAACCTCAGATCTGAATCAGCATTGTTTTTACCACCATTCTTTTGGACATTCAAAGATGTTTCTTTAATAGTTTCATCTGCAGTTCTTGTTTTTGGGAAAGAGGGTTCAGAGGGGAAAAGAGATACTGGACTACAGCTTTGGCTAAGGAAGGGAAAGGGAAGTATAAGATCCTAAAAGGGTGTTTTGATAAATAGTCAGCTCATGTAAACATAGCATCAGGGTGGTGAGCATCATGAGATAATTTTTTAAAAGATAAAATTTAAAATACCAAGAGACTATGAAGAAGTTTCAAATAATTATTACTCTGCAATGAAGACTAAAAAATTGAGACTCCTTATTTTGTGTTCTCCCTAACAAAAAAACATTTATCCCCACCTTACTCTTGTGACTAAACTTGATAGAGTAAAAACATAGATGAAAGTATGACTGTCCTAAGAAAACAGGTGTTTGAAAGAATAATGAAGATTCCTTATCTACCTGAAAATAATTTCAAATGAATTTATTTCACAGTAATTTAACTTTAGGTGACTGTATTCAGCAAACCACAAGATTAGGAATTTTTGTTACGAGAAAAAAGCAGGTAGAGAGGAAGTAATGTAAAATATTTAAGATTAACAAATTTGGATGGCAAATGGTGTATTCTTTGTGGACACAAATGTGTTTTTAAAGGGTTGATGAGGAACTTCCGTTTTTAGAAATCTGATAAAATACCTAGCTTTTGCATATTCCAATTATCTTCCTCTCAGAAATAAACGTAAAAGATGAAGGGAATAGGCAAAGAATTTTCAGGAAAACTGCACATGTTGACTTCTGAAAAAGAGAGTGTTTAATACTGGCATCAAGTATCACAAACATGCCATACAAGTATCCCCTTGTGTTAACATTTTGTACACTAAGTGAGTTCTTTTCTTCAATGGTACACAGGCTGATGGAGATGCCATAAATAACACCAGAGAAAGAACCACAGGCAATTCTTTGAAGTTACATGGCAACAAAATTTGTTTGGGCTGCAAATGTCTCTTTCTTGAAATTTTTTGTGCTTCATATTTCTCCTAAAACCTTCAACCTATTCTTGAAAGTTATACAAAACATATATATACATGTAGTCTGTTTAGTATGTATCACACAAAGCACAATTAGAGCATATTCAAATTGTTTTCAAGTAGCCAGGAACTTCTGTAACTGTGATTGCATGTTAGCTTCAGTGCCCTGCCCTTGGGCACATGCAAGCATGGTATATTTCTTGATTCCATGAGCACATGCTGGTGATGGAGGAGGGTGGTGGTGGTACTTGCAGTTTGTTTTTCTGTTCATTTACATTTTTGGGGGTTGATTTTCCTTCCTTTGTTAGTTTTCTTGTCAATAGTGGCCATTCAGTATTTGTTTTGTCCTTCTAATGTTTGGCTCTGGAAGTTCCTTGGCTTCATGATTGATTTAACCTCTGGAATAGAAGTATGGGTTTACTTTTGGTCATTTCTGTGTTCATCATTGAAATAGGTAGCCAATAGGTAGCTCTCAAACAGTGTTGATATATTTTTCCTTACTTCCTTGAATAGGTGGTTTTATTTCCACTCTGTAAGATGCTGAAAAGACTTATAAAAGATGTCTTAGAAAAGAGAAATATTTTGCCCCTTCTTTTGATGTTGATTTTGTCAGATCTTCAGGAAACATAAAATGGTGTAACATTTGTTCCATTCTGAGTTTGTTTGATGTCAGTTGTGAGCATTTTGCAGACCTTCCCATTCTACTCTAAAGAGTGCAATACATCTCTGGAGGTGTATGTGATAGTCCTTCCACACGAGCTGATCATGTAGACTTTTCTTCCTGTCTGGGAAAAAAACCCTGGTCCTTCTGTAATGAGATTTCTGTTATCCTACAGCTGATGTATAAAGTGATAGTTTGAGTCATGATCTAGAAATGCCACATTTTCTAGAGTGGCATGAGTGGGAGTCTATCCCACTGAGTTCTTTACCTTTAGGTAAAGAGAGAGTTCTTTACCTTGTAGGTATTAGGAGAGAAGAATGCTGGTCTAAATGCTTCATCCAAGAACTGGCACTATTTACCTGAATCACAGGAAAAGAAGCAATCACAACAAGTTTGACCAAGAGCCTTACAAGGGAGCAAACGCCGTGACTGAGCACATGCTTGTGAAGAATTAACATCCCTGTAATAAAGATGTTGCCATTTTTACAGGAAGATACAGGGAATTTTTATCCTCATGGTCTACGTGTATAGAGGAACATACAATGCCACGATGCAGTTTTGTTCCATCTGAGTGTTGTCTCTGTCTTGTCTCTGGCACCTTCTCTCTCTAGCTCATGGTGCAAACCACTAACTGAATCTCCAACCAAATTTACTGTCCCCACCACTAATGCTCTTTTCCAGTCCTATTTTTTACCTGACAGAGATGTTAGTTTAACTCCTGGTCTCTGTGATTGCCATAAGTCTCTTCTGCCTTGCAGTTATGAAATTTCTCTTCCTGGCTGTAAGAACAAACATTTGCAAACAACTGCCTCCTCAATCTCAGCCACATCAGGCTGGTACACTTTCAATTCAGACTGAAGCTTTAGGGAATGTAGCTCTAGAGTTCTGACATGTTGCAGCAAACAGGCCTATGTCCTGGCTTGACAATAATGGACCTGGTTTTCACAGGTACCACAAGGAACATGCTGGTAACATTCATATTAATTGTTCAGTAAATAACAAGAAATAAATTAGTTATTGATACTGAACTTTTATTGCATCCACTACTGCATTAGTTATTATTGATCAACCTGAAACTGACACTTGGCACAGGCTGGAGGCTCAGCACAAACATGCTCAGGGCAGGCAAAATGAAACAGATGTTTGTAACAGGAAGTTTTCAAGATATTTAATATGATCACCTCCAAATTCATAGCTAGTTCCTGGTATCAGCTGAGGGTCAGAGATAGCATTTTTATTTCTCAATATTGTGATAAGTTTCTGAGAAATACTTTGGGAGTTGTGGGAGAGTTTAGGAGACTAATAAGAAAGCAGTGCAGTAGAGGTATTTTAACAAAAGGATCTGGGTGTTCCTTGCTATGTATAAATAATAGGATTTGTGGTGTCTACACTTCAATTTACTTTGAGACAGTCTAGCATTTGTGGCTGGTACTCACTGACTCGATCACCAGACGTCTCACTGACCTCTGCAGCCCTATATGACATGGACTCTCACATGGATGAAATGTTCCTGAACAATTACTTCCAAAATACTAGGCACAAGCAGTCCTTTAACTTACTTTACTTCAGATGCTCTTTCTGCTGATTCTTTTCTATTTTCTCTCTTTGGACTTTTAAAAACTCTTTTTCTTGTGTCAGGCTCTGACTCCTTTTAGGCATCTGTTAATTTTTTACTTTACAAATGGCAGAAGGAGATTTCATTTTCATTCCCGCTGCAGATCTAAACGTCAATATTCTGTTCATGTGGAAGTCTGTCCTATTGTAATACATGTAATGCCTTTATTTGTATCTGAGGGCAAATTCAGATGTTACTATTTTTTTTTTTAATAGTAGAAAATTTATTAGATGCTGAGTTTTGTTTTTTTATTGCTGAGGGTTCACTAAAATTAAATTGTTACACCTGAAATTATATGTGATCTTTGGCTTTCTAATAGCTTTTTTGGGTTTGCAGGGTTTAGTAAAAATGGAATATAAGTTTTTTGAAGTACCAGATCTTAGAAGCCAAGGAATTCTCTCTATTTAAAAAGTTTGCAAATTATTTTTTTGAACAGCATATCAACTTGATGAATAGATCCCATTTTATAATTTTTTTCTACATCAAAACTGTGTCATAGAAGTTTTGCATATAAGTTCTGCATTTCCTAGTTGGAATTATAAATCCATAGAAGATAACTTTTTAATGATTTAACAGCTTGCCTTGCATTGTTTTGATTTTGTGGTCATACATCTTGATCATCCTGTGCTACTGAAAAAAACTGTTTCCTGTTTATTTAAAATTAAATTATTGTAACATATATGTTATAACATCTATGTTTCTGTAATGAAATAAATTCATGGGCTTTGACTGTTGGTTTATTAAAGGCCATTAGATTATAAAGAACTGAGAAATTATCATGCTTTGCTGGCTGCTGATCTGTGCTGTACTGAATCAAAGTTAGATATGTTGAAGAGGACAGATAATTTTGCAAGTAATGTACTTGGTTTTGATTCTTTCAAAAAGACTGTGCAACACTGAAAGAAATATCCTGTCTCTGAAAAAAAAAAAAAAAAAAAAGGTTTCATAGGTAGGGTTACATTATGTTTCAATGTGTAACTGCCATGTGTAGGCACTCAGATGGCTAACAGAAATAGTCTTTGAAAGGGAGGTACCATTTTCTGGTGGTTAAGTTTATAATGAAAAATTTGGTCAAATTGATTTAGTTAGTCAAATATTGGCAAGCAGTTTATAGTAGTTTAAATATTAATGATCATTAAAATAGTCTTCTAAAATATGAAAGATTTGTATTTAAAATTCTATGAATAAAAAGTCCCTGAACTTACTTGTGAACTATAGGCAGCACTGAAAAATACAGTGCCACTGAGGCCAACATACCAGCTTCCCATTCCTGGTCTGACATGGCTTAAGATTGCAATGACTTGTCTGTCTACAACAGGCTTGTAGGAAATGAGAAGGAAGAACATCTCAGGGTTTCTTTCACCACCTTGCCTGTGAAATCATATTTGGGAAGGAACTGTGTCTTGAGTTGAACCTATTACATTTTTGATCATATGAAAAGCTTGCAGAAATAAGAGCCAGTCTTCTCTCAGTGCCCAGGATGCTTTCTAGTGTGACTAAGGCATTACAGAAGAAAATGATAGGCATAGGTGTAGTAGGATCCTGAACTGTGAAATAGGTCACGTTGAAATTATGTTTTTTTGGAATGACTTCTTATTAATGATTTCTTCTTTCTGTGCTTAATTTGCACAGATTGAATAACATGGAAAGTTTTCTGAGATGCCTTGAAATTTTCATAGACCTAAAGGTGGATTTGAGATTAAACTTTGTGTATGAGCATATCTGCATTTGGGAACCAGGATATTGTAATTCAAGAATCTAAGTTGTGTGGATTTTTGTCTTGCTAGAGTTTGATCATTTGAAAATTCTTAGTTCCATTTCTGGAATGTAACTTTGATGCTGTGGCACTGTTTATTAACTGCCCTTCCATGTCTTTGTTTTTCTTTCAAGCATGGCCCACAAATATCAATTTAGGAATATATAAGCTACCTCTCATTTCTTATGAAATCTGCAAAGAGAATTGGCAAACATGAGTTTCAGATATTAAGACTGTAGCAGGGCTGTACATTTGATTGTACAGGTCCATTGGTCAAAAAGTCAGATGAATTCTGTGAGCAAGAGTCTGCTTATCCAATGCTGGGGGGAGATTGAAAATCAAATAACATTGTTTATTAAGTGATTATTCATATATGCAAATATATAACTGTCTTCTGCATTTAGGAGCTCTTTGGAAAAGGGTTGCAGCAGTTCTCAGGGCTGTTTGCTATTAAATATTAACAATTGAATTAACTATTGGAAATACTTTATGGAAGAACTGAAAATCTTTTCAATCTGCCTGAGGACCAGAGTCTCTCAGGACTTGTATATGGAAGATATGACTGACACCAAAGGCCATGTATCATGTTGTATCTGACATCATAAATTTTGCAAGATAAATATTCATTATTTTTTCAAGCCCATTTATTTCTGTGTAAACAAAGAAAGGATTGATCTTAAATGGTTTTGTTTTTCAAATATTCTTTTAGAAGTTCTGTGTTCAATATAAGACTTGATCAGGAAAAGTTCTTGCATATAGTATATTTAAAATTCAGATTTAATGTGATTTTCTGTTAATAAAAGTAACATCTTAGCCACTACCGTTTTCTTAAAAAAATTCTTTTAAAGTGTTTCTTCTTTTTTCTTTTACATGCCTTTCTTCAGAGGCCTTTGTATGGTGCAGATTTTCATGATTTAAGGGTTAAAAAGCCAACTTAAGGTCTATAAATCAGAAGACAGTTTTACTTATCAGAGTGCTGTTTTTTACCTCAATAGACTGTTGGCTCTGTCATTCGTGCCAGGCTCTGCCTTATCACAAAGCCATCAGCCCTGCATAGTGGAATGTTCTTTGTTTGGATTATTTACTTCTACTATAAACAAAGATTAGAACAAAAAATTTCAACTACGGGGCCCATGCACTGTCAAACTGTTGCTGGAAAATCACTGTCGTGTGTTGCATAAAGCTGCTTGCTTTTCAAAAACACAACTGGCAATAGAACATTTATTTTTTAACACCAGTATATTTCACACATGGTGAGAATTATGACATAATGGCCAAGACTTTTATGGCTGTAAAACCACTCTTTTCTTTCTTTTCTTCAATTGTCAGATGTGAAACACTGCGAATGTTATATGTATAAAAAGGCAACTCCAGAAAACTTTGATTTTTTACTTGATAAATTAGCTATTATTTGAAATGAGGTTCTTTATATTGCTTATCATATGAGATTTCAAGGACAATTTTAGTTCCAATGGATTGATAATATTCCATTGTGTTTCAGTGTCTCCTTCTGTCAAGGAAATCAGCAAATGTTCAGAAAAACTAAAGCTGGGAAGTCAAAATATTTTCAGTCTTGAAAATATGTTGATGTGTGTTACAGTAGCAGTTAATTCCAATATTACTGAGTTCACAGATCCTGGATTAACCAATTATGGTTTTGAATTTTTAAGTGATATAAAAATCTACCTCTGAAGATGTCTGCCCATGATGGAAGCCAAAGAGATAAGAATCTTCACCTCTTCAGCTCATTTTTTAGTAACTCTCTTGATCTAAAATTCAGTAGTGAGTTTTCTTCTGTGAAATGTGACTAAAGCAACAAAAAAAGTGTTAATCCATCTTCAATTTTTCCTGCTTTACTCAGAAGGATAAGATCTTTTGTGTATTATGTCGGAGGTTGGATTTTTCAAAGTGTGAGAAGTTTTGCTTTCCAGGGATATCTTTTCTAAATTTGGCCCAGAATTGTTAATCACAAACGTGGTTGGGTTTGCATATGACCTTTGCCCTTATTTAGAGAAGTGTTCAGAAAACCTGGAAGGTTTTTCCTATTCATAGGCTATTGGAAAAGTTCCTTCTATGCTTCCTAATTGAATCTTCTGTACATCCCTTTCTTGAGAGCTCAACTTGAAATTTTTTAATTCTCTTTCAAGATAAAGCCCTCAGAAATTAGTAAGCTTCTTTCTAAATGTATTTTGTAGGCTTATTGGCATATTAAAAACTATATAATATATTATTTGCACATAGATTGGCCAGTTTATTTGATTAATAAGGGCACATAAATATTTATAAAGACAGTACTGTGCTGATGTATATATAGACACATCATTACAATGGCAAAATGCATTAGTAAATTGCCCATTTGCTAATTTTGAGGATAATATAAATTATATCACTTATATTCTGGACAAATGATGTATAATATATTACCAATACAAATGTTAGAAAATCTTGCATATATAATTTATTGACTGCTAAAGGGATTTAGCTGTATTGTGATAAGATTCCCCTATCAATATGGCTCAGGGGGTCATGTAAATATCAAGAAGATGACTGCCCATCTTTTTTTGTCATTGAAGTGGTGTGTTGTATTGTGTTTTAGAAATTCCTTTGGAAAAGGTGTGTTGTGATGGATATGTATTTCATTAACTAGTTTTTAAGTTGAGGGAGTTATTTTGTCTGTGTGGAACTGTGAAGTTAGAAACACATACTATATCTGTATAAAACAACTTTATTTTTCTACCAAATTTCTCATTTTGTTGCTGCCATTTGTAATTACCCATGCATTTTTCCATCTCCTTCCTCTGGGTAAAACATGAGAGAAATAGGCTCTATTGTGCAGAATACCAGATTAGCAAACTGCAGTGGATCCTTCAGAGCACAAAATGTATTAACACTTGTGCTCTTGCCTCAGCTTCATCCCCATAAACTTTGCAAGGGGAGACAGCAGTTTTTCAAGTGTTCTGCAGGACTTACATTTCCATTGGTGGAAACTCTTATAGCAATCAAGCCCTTTTCCCTAATAAATCTATGATGAAGAGTACCTGTCTTGCACTGGGGAGATACTGTGGTTGCTTCTAAATGTATGATAAAAATGACAACATTGGCAGAAGTTACAAATTGAGTGGTACAAAAAAATAGATCAGTAGGGGGAAAAAAAAACCAGTAAAAATACATATTTTTATTTAGTTTGGACAGTGTATATAAAAGACCTATTGTTTTGGGTTACCACATTCAACCCACAGAGGAGAAGTGGTTATATAAGCAGTTGGGTAATTTCACACTAAATGTTTTTTTCTTTTGTGAAATGATATATTTTTCACACAAGAAGGTGCCTTTTTCTATTTGCAGGTATTTTCTTCTGTCAAGAAAACTGTAAGGAAACCTAAGGAAAAATGCATTTTTAGAGACTGACTTAGTCTCAGTGTGATGTTGCTGGTCCCTCTGTCTACCCAACTACCCCTCCCATGCCTTAATAATTATTACCCTTCTCTTGGCTAATGCAGTGAGCAAAACTGTAATATTTAAGGGGGAGTGTTTTAGGTTTTTTAATTAAGGCTTTAAATATACTACATCTGAAAACAATGCAGAAACAGAAAATTCTGACTTTGTTACCTAGGGTGTGAATGGCCTGTCTGCACGCCAGTGCTGTACACAAGACCTTCTCACCCTCATTTTGCCAAGTTTTGCTTTAATTTAGAAAAAGATATCAGGAATTGTGTGTCTTCTGGAAGGACTGCCAGAGTGTACTCCACAAAGTTCTAATAAAAAGTGGAGAATTATCATGCTTGTCTGGCTAATAAGAGAACTTAAAATTGGATATTTGAAAGATTTCAGAGGAATTAAGCAACCAAATTGTAATAAAATTAAATAGCTGTGATGGTGAGCCATGGGATCTTCACACTGCCCAGTTTAGACACCCAATACAGATGCTACAGCTGGAGATTTGACTGCCTAAACTGTAGAGAGACAATGGTGATCACCTAAGTTGGGTGCCTCCAGTTACAGCCTGATTTGCCTAAGGTTGTTTTAGTTAATGATGATAGGGGCTTTTTGTAGTCCTAATAAATTCCCTCCAGAACCCCAGATTTCCCTTGATAGTATAGCTAAAGACTAGTGGGGATTTCTAAGCTCTTTCTTTAATTTTTTTTACTTCTTCTGAGAAATGGGGAGAAAATTCTAAACCACAGCTTTCCCAAGCTTCTCCCACCTAATTTTGTGCTCCTACAAGTTTTGAGCTGGACAGGATGGCATATTTTTTGAGGAAATTTTAACTGTCCATGGGAATTTTAACTGGGAAAAAAATAATTGAAAAGAATTTAATTAATTTAATTTCATGATTTTTCAGGTGTTTTAGAGATTTGAACAGCAACAGCAAATATAAGAAAGAGCCATCCAAAGGAAGACTGTTGTCATGCTCTGTGGTACAGTGGATTACTTTAGGTTATTTAAATAACAACATTCTTTGTGTCTTGCTGGTACTAATAGTTACCTAGGTCTGTCCAAATTTGCCTGAAAGTTGACTTGAAATAAGATTTACCCTGTTCTCCTGGGAAACTCTGGAGCTCTTGTGGAATAAACCTGCACAGTGACATTAAATGCTCTGACAATGCTGTATGGTAATGCTATTATTTTAAACATGGAATGCCTGAGAATGCCTCCTCAGCATATTCTGTTCTTCCACAAGTCTTAAGATTGTCATACCTCAGTAAACAAGTAAATATGAATCTTGCATATTTTTTATATATATATATTTGCTTTTGATCAATAATTATGACTTTTGAGGATTTAGCAAATTTTTTTTTCCTTTTTGAAATTTAGGTCAGGACGAAGTTCTTTGAGCCTAAAACATGTGAAGGGATAGTTTCTGACTGGTTTCTGATTCCATGCAAAGAGGGCAGATTGCAGGTGGCTCTATAGACAAAAATACACAGTTAAATGGAAGAAGAATATTGTAGCTGAACTATACTGAGAATATTGGATAACAGAGCAAATGAGACTTAAAACTAATAACATTTGAAGATTTTAGCCAGCAAAGTGTTCCCCAAAAAGCCAAGTAGGCCATGTATAGCAATCAGTAAATAAGAAGAATAAATGAATGAAATTAAATGAATGAAATTAAATGAATGAAATGAAACCAAAAAAGATGACAGGAAAATTAATCTTGTGCAATGTCAGGTATTTATTTCAATGTGTTAGAAAAGGAAAACTGATTCACAGCAGATGCTGTAGCTTTTCCACACAGATTAGAAAGAGATCTGCATTCTGCAGAAGTTGACTTAGCCTAAGCCGTTATTTTCCTCTCCTTTTAAGTTCTTTCTGTCTCCACAATTACCAGAAGAGATTAAGAAAACATATCAATTTGGTGGGGAATACCTATATGACCAGGACAGGCAATGAGATACTACAGGAAGTGGAAAGCATGTGCCTGTATGTTGTTTTGTCATTTTGTTTTACAGGACCACATATATGGGGTAGTAGTTCCCATTTTCATTAAGTCAGTTGGGACCGATGTGTCCTTCAGTACACAAATTTCCTGTTTTACAGAAGAGTGCAGAAGTATATATGCAAAGCATGATCTGATCTCACTGAAAAGGAGACAAGGCCTGAGAAATGTTGGTGCTCCATGCTCCTGACCTTCCCACAGCTAGAAGGATTAGATGATATCATGGCAGGGGGTACACAGAACTGGAATAATTTATGCTATATCTAGGGTATAGTATATGGCTATAATTTGGTCAGATTATTTCACTTTCTCATTGTAATATGCCCCAACCATTTAACTTACTGCTAGGATTTACTTGTCTGCAGCTGCAGACAAGTTTTTGTAAAGTTGTCAATATCCTCATTACAGGCACCAAGCAAAAGCCTAGTCTGTCAAAAATGAAGAATATCAATATACACAATGCATTTTATAGTTGTGTGGTGGCCTTCAGCAAGAAGTGAATTCAGCTAGAGAACAGTAAATAAACAGAACATAGTAGGCTACCTATCAATAAAGTAAAACTGTTCTTCAAGATAGCTTGAAGTAATACTTGTGGTAGTTTTTTTTTCAGGATAGGTCTCTGTTGGGGTTCAGAGCTCTCTTTGGTCTTATTTAAATGATATTTTATCAGTCAGAAAAAATAGCATTAAGCTATAATATAGTTCTGCTAAAACAGATTAGAATAAAGATTTAACATGCTTTTCTCTGTGAAGAATCTGATACCCACCATGTAGTACTGTAATAAAATGGAAACGAATGACCCAGCTTGAAGTTATGACTCTCCATGGTTTTTAGGTCTCTGATACACTTTTATAAAACATATATGGGAATTTCTGAATTGTTAAATTGTGTGGGTTTTTTAATGAAATTGTGCTCCAACACATATCTAAAACAAAATTCTGTTTGCAGTTCTGTGTGCAGTGTGAAATACTAGTACTTCACCATGAATTCCCTGTCTACTGAGCAAAATCTAAAATCAACTATTTTACATAAGCAAATATATGCTAAGATAATGATTCCTTTAATCAGGAAGTTGCTGATCTTGCAGGTTAAATAGTCTGTGCAAAGTGTTTTATTTTCTAGACATTGCTTTGTGGGGTTTTGTTTGTTTGTTTGTTTGTGATTTTTTTGTAAATACTTATTTATGCGAACACTAATAAAATCTTTGTGTAGACAGGCATATCTGAAACAAGGTAAGTGTACTCCTAGTGTTCACAGAAGGGTAAACAAGATGGCTTATGAGTAATAAACATACAGTTCACTTGAGTAATAATGGCAATGATTCGCCTCTGGTTTCAGGCATCAAACTGGAAGTGGATTACTGTCATCTTCTCCCATAATTTTTTTTTTTTCCTTCATGTAAGGCTATTGCAGGTTTGGGGATTCTGCTGGTTTTTTTAAGTGATGGAATGTTCATCATTACACTCCTACTAAATGTCTCTTCCTCTGAGACACAAAAAGCTGTCTAAAGAGAAGGTTATTAAGGAACAACTACCAACTCTGGTAATTTAAGTTTAGCATTTGGCGTTCTTTGCCTTCCAACAGCATTATAAATGCTGGTAGTTTATTTTTACTCGTAAGTTAGCTTTGCATCAGAACAAACATCCCTAAAATGCATTAGCCTTACAGCAAAGGAATGGAAACCTATGAAGCAGGAAGCCTTATAAAGTCTTCAGGGAAATCTTGAGTGCTTTTGAGAATGATTTATTTTCAAAGGGCTTAAGCAAAATCATCTCCAGAAAAGATATGAATGTTTCAGGCAATGTGCAGGGAAAAGACATTGTGGCTCCAACATGGACTTTGCCTTCTACAAATTATTTCACTACAGCTGCAGAACCTTTATATTTTTACAGGCAGTCATTCACAGAAGAGCACAGGTTATCAAGGGTGTGACAGATTTACAAGCTGTTAGATAAAGCATTAGAAACTGTAAGTCAAGGCAGTCTGTGAATACATTAGGCCTCTGACTGGATGAAACACGTATTATAAGTCAGAATTACAGGAACAACAGATTCTGTTTCTCAGACTAGAGGGAGCACCAGCAGACATGAGTAGGGGTGGTACTGCATCAGGGCTCCCAGAAACAAGATTGTTTCAGCAGGGCAAATGTTCCCAGTGAAATAATAGGAGAAAATGGGTGGATTCTTAATTAGGAGAGATACCTGAAGAAACCAACATCACATAGGTAAAGAGCCAATGACAAAAAGCATATGTGTGACTTGCAGTCAACATGTGAATGTAAGTATTTCTGCTCTGTGAGTCACTCTGAAAAGTAGGATTTTCTTTCCAGAGTTCTCAGATCTACTCTGCATCTCTTTCTATCTTTTCTTTCTATTGAAAGAAGTAATTTCAGCCTAAAAACTATAGAAATTTTTGCCCTTCCATTTTTAATTCACAAGTACAATCTGCAAGTTCTAGATGAAAGCTTTTATGGATGGTTATGCAAATGAGTCCTTTTCTTTTTTTCTGAAAGTTGTAAGTGGGAGCTTGAGTTTCATTTCTGAAAGTGATTTAGATACTTGAGAAATAAAGTCCTGTTCACTGTTGGTGAGGGTTAGATGCCTAAATTAGAGCCCTTCATGGCCTTTTTTATGGTTTTCTCCCATATCATTTATAATAATCTTGAGATAAACATTATTGTTCTTGGTAGGCATGTCCCTTCATTATTTTCTTCCCCTTTTCAGTAACAGCTGTTTAGATGGTAACTTAACTTGCCAAATTCTTGTCAAATTCCTTGTGGCAATTCTCAGGTCAAGGGGGTATTTGTCCTTGCAAATTAAGCAGAATATGTTCTCTAGACCAAATGCTGTTGCTACTACAATAAAGCTAGACAGTGTTTGTCTTGACAGTGCTGAAATTTTTTAATTTTTGAAGAATGACATTAAAATTGAGCTTTAAAGACAGCAAATTACTCCTAATTTAGATTGTTATTACTCCCTAAAAGTAAAAATTGAAAATCGTTAGCTGGGGAGAATAGGTAGCAGGTGTTGTAAAGCAGAATGTAGGTCTATCCCTCTGAAAGCTCCTTAAGTTCTTCTGTTACTACTTTCCCTAACCAGATGTGTATATTTACTTCTGCTTAAGGGTACAATGTGGAGTTTCTTCCTTTCAGAAAATTTTGAGAGATGACCTGAGACCAGTGTGTCTGGTTCTGATATATTGGCTCAAAAGCACTATGCAAAGATTTTGAAAGAGAAGTAAATGTTACTTGGTAACTGTAAAGATTTTATCTTGAAATGTGGAGGAAGCGCAATACAGTATCTTTAAATAGGACTTACCTATTACAAGAAAAGGTGAAGACATTCACAGATTATTTACAAATAGTCCTTCCTCCAACTCCTACATGGAAATAGATCTGTGCATGTGTATATTTCTAAACACAAGAAAATATATATTTTCTTTCTATAAAATGGCAATTACCAAGTTAGAAAATGAAGGAGTTGGAAATTATTGAGATTCCTGAAAGCTACTTGATAGCTTACTGTATAAACCAGAGTATATATTTTTTTTGAGTAATTAAATAAAATAGTTGTAAGATATTCCAGACAATTAACTGAATCAGCTCTACTGTTTATGATGGAACGAAGTCTGTATGTCCTGGGTTCTTTTGAAGTACAGATGGAAGACAAATAGCAGGATGTTTCTCACTATTGGTGGATGAATACAAAGTTCTGCAATAAACATGCAGTTCTGCATCTTAGCATTCAGTCTTAGTGTCTTCACTCTCAAATATTTGTATTTAGGTTAATTTGTAATAAGAAATAAACAGGGAAGCATTGACTTGTATGCTTTCAGCATTGTGACCACAATCCTTTAACAGCCAATGAAAAAAGATGAAATTTCCCACTTTATTATTTGTAGCAATGTTGATTTTTTTCCTCTAGCTTTCTTTAAGTTTTGTTGATAGAAATTGGTGAACTCTCAATTGCTTTCTACTGTTTGACCAAATTACTGTTTTAGGGTTTGGTTTTCTTGAAAGGATTTAAAAAAAAAAAAAAAAAAAAAAAAAATAGAAATGAGTGATTAGCCATGTGGCTGTATTTACCCTTCAGTAGATCATGTGAGAATTTACAACACAATTTTACCAGGTAAATATCACCCTATAGTTTCCCTCAGTAGATAAATATTAGAAAACACTGATTTCTTAGTGTGTTAGAATAATGTGTAAATTTCTAGAATAAAAATATTTGTCTCATAAAAATTAATGGAAGCTGAAAATATTCTCTGTGGAGTTTACCAGGATGAAGATGCAGTCTCTTCCAACCTGAGCAAAGGCTGGCAGAAATTTTAAGAACCCTTCAAGATCTACAGTCAAATAATTTATACAGTCCTTTCTGTTGAACTCTTCTCTTTAGAAATGAAGTCTCTTCCAAAACAATTTTTTCTGGAGAGTTTGCTAACTTCATATGGGTATTTTTTTGCAAACATACCTTACTTCTCTTGAGTTAATAACTCAAAACTTTCAAATATTTAACCTGTTATCATAGAGATATTTGATCATTTTCATTATGGAATGACAGCATAATAATTTTCACAAAAGTCATTAAAAGAATCATTTTAAGATACCTAGATATTTATTTCATTAATATCAAGAAATGGCTGAAAGTGAAACAGGTATTTTCATTGGTAAAAGTTTACTTTTTCTTGTTGTCTTCAAATTATGCAACAGAAATTACTCAACAATTTAAAGATTTTGGACAAGAGAGCAGAAAGCTTTGTGATGGAAAATGTCTGTTTCTTATCTACAAGTAGTTACATGGATATAAATGTGAATTTTAAATTAATACTGTTTTAACTTAGAACTACTGTAGTTGAATAGAAGTTCTGTTAACAGAATGACCACCCAGAGAAATTTTTCAAAATTTTGTGATTGCAAGAAATGAATGATAGTGAAGTGTTCACAAGGCACGATAAAAGAAAAAAACACAATGAATTCTCTAGATTAAATATACAGATTAATGTTTACATTTGATGTGCATATTTAACTGTATAGATTTAATTGCAAGCACTGTAGATGAAGATATTCCTCTAAAGTGTAACTCCTACTTTTCAGTCACAATCCTTCCAAAAAATCTGGAAAGTTTTAAGTATGTGTAAGATACTAAATGTTATCACGCTATAGAGATGTAGTCACCCATTTCAAACATATTAGGGGTATATGTTTGTATATATATGTTTTATTCCTTTGTGGGCAACTTCCTTGCCTCTGTTGTACTTCCTGGAACACAAACTGTGTCTTTAAAAGAAGAAGAAAAGAAGAAAAAAGGCAGCATACTGTATATGCCGTCTAGCTCTGTTTTTTTAACACATGATTATTTTATTGGGGTGTACATTAATTAATCCTGAAATAAGATCCTGTGTGACATTCAAAGTTGTGTTGAGTAGTGCAGAGTTTAAATATTTTAGTTTTACAACTCTGTTATGCTGGCAGCAAACAATAGTATCTCAGTGAAGTCAGCATATGAACACTGCTTGTGATGACATCTGGAAGGCATGTTTTATCTATAAGCACAGTTGTAGACAAATGAAAGCAGACAGATGTAAGGCTGGTGTGGCATCTTCGCCTCAAGCATTCTCTGGCTGTACATTTTCCAGTGTGTCAAAAACAGGGAGCTTTTTTCTAGAATAAAAACATTCTGTCACATCTGTACACCAGCTACTGTGCTGTCTTCTCTGCGCTCTGAGGTCTAAAATGGTAGATATTATTCAAAATTTAACACAAAACCAAATTTCAAAATACTGAGAACTACCTAGGTGTTTGGAATATGAGTCACCAAGGAATGATAAAAAACACAAATTATGAGCTCACATTCCTAGTCTTTTCAGTGCTGCCTGGTAGGGAGATAGTTTTGGTGTTTATGGCAAGGATACGCAGATATTTCTAAAAGTACCTTTCACACTGATATTTAATTTAAGTAACAAATGCATTTGAGGGAGGATGATAAAAAATTCTGTCTGTGTAGCAAGGTCTATAAATGCATCATTCTTTGAAAAGTGTAGTCTGAATCTTAGCACAAGTCATACTTGTTGGGTGTAGTGACACTTTTAACAGTCCTGATGTCCTCCTGTGTAGAATTAATTTTCTGAAGAGAAAAGTACTCTATGTTTTCAGAAGATAAGCAGGAAAAAAGTGTAGGCATTATTGTGTGGGAGTTTTTACTTTTAATTTTTTTTAATGAGTTGCTTTCCTGTAGTTTTCACCAGGGATCTGAGCTGATACAAGCAGTAAAATGCACTGCACCTGCTATGGTGCATGCAATTTAGTCACAAGTCTCTGGAGGTTTGTGGATGAAATACTCCACTCAGTGTATGTGTCACCCAAGCTTTTGCTAATTACATGTAAGTGCATTTTTTAAGGAACTGGAAACTCTGGAAAGAATCCAGCCTTTGCTAGAAAGTTTTCATGTATTGTATTATACTGTAAGCTAAGCAAAAACAAAACAGACAAACAAAAAAAAAACAAAACAAAAAAAAACCCAAACAAACAGAACCAAAAAAAAAAAAAAAAAAAAAAAAAAAAAAAAAAAAAAAAAAAAAAACAAACCGAAACAAAAAAAAACCAAAAACAAAAAAACCAAACCCAACAACCAACAGCCAAAAAAAAAAAAAAAAAAAAAAACCAAAAAACCAAAAACAAAGCTAAAACAAAACAAAAAAAAAACCAAAAAACCCCACACACAACAAGGAAAACAGCAAAATAAAAAGAAATTTGCATTGGTACATTTAAGTCAGCAGTAGCAGAAACTGCAGAAATATAACGACAATCAGAAGAGAAGTCCAGAGTCTCTCACCAACACTTTTTACTTTCTTAGTATCCTTTGCCTGAATAGCATCTGTCTGCTTTCCATTATGGCATATCTTTCTACTCTGGAAAAATCAGTAGCAAAAGGTGATGAAGTGCACAAGTTTTTTAGTAATAGAGAATCATTATGCTATTAACCTGGGAAATACAGTTGTCCATTTCCTGTTTGTCCCCACCGCAGTACCATCAATCTATTCAGAGTGCTTTGTATTCAGAGCCCAAGGGCCCCAGATAAGTGCCTTTGTGTACATAAAATGGCACTTTTTTGTTTTACATGCTGTTAGCATAGGGCAAAGGAAGTGAGTGTGTAATCGCATATGTACAGCAAATAGCCATTTGTACCTGCAAGGAGCAAATGGGCCCACTCAGATGGATTGGTTGGCCTTTAATAGCACTTGAGTGAGCTGATAGGCAGACATAGATGTACCTGTTACACCAGAGACCTGAGGCCCTTGTACCTTTGCATGACTTTTCACTTAAAAACTACTGTTTGTGGTTCAGTGGCTCCATCACTCTATTTGTGTTCCTTTGCTTGTAAGACCATGGACTGCTCCTGAGAGTCCTGGTTTCTAAAATTTTAATGCTGCAATGCTGACCCCTTGGTAATGTTCCTATATTGGAAAGCACATTAGCCTTAACTTGAAGGATGTATTTTAACAGCCAGCAGTAAATATTTTACTTTGTTCTTCTCAGCATGTTTTTGTCTAGGTTTTGGGGGGTTTTGAATCCAAACTGTAACAGAAGTAGCAAATCCTATAGTCTGACCACAGACCATCATTTCACAGCCACTAAAAATTTGTCTCATCACCTGGTGATTGAGCAGAGCAGTGAAGATATAGAGACTGCAAAAGATGTACTATTCTATATACACTGACACATCATCAATCACCTAGACAAAAGCAAAAAATTAAATACAATATTCTGTGATTTGTTGGTTGTGTTGTTACTACAATAATTTTGTTGTATTATGGTAGCAAACATTTTCACTCTTTCAGGTTAATATTTCTGGCTTTTTAAGTATATCTAGGGTAAGAATTGCCTTGACCTGTGTGCAGTACATTGCAAATTTACTGAAAATCCATCTGAGACCAGAACTACTGTAATTTCCTTACAATTGACTGATCTTTTACTTCCAATACAACAAATCCCCCTTTTTCTGCCTTCTACATTAACTGGGTTTTGTGGTTTAGAAAACATTTGGTAGTCTCTTTTCTGTAGCTCCTTTTTTTTTTTTCCCACACAGCTAATTGGCAACAGATTTTAATTGCAAAACTTGCTGGAGATTTTTTTTCATATCTGTATGTGGGTTTTTTAATATTTATAATTTAAATTATGTTAAAATTCAGAGGTCCAAGCTCAGAATTTGTGCATGCTTATGCTAAAAGCAGTGCATATATAGAGTCAGTACAGGTCTACCTACATATATAAAAAGTAAGTACTTTGATAAGTTTATTTACATATATTTAAATATGTATAAGTACAAGAAATTCTGCTCCAGTAGAATCCGAATCGGAGGCCTGTGAAGTGCCCCAAGGGATCAATACTGGGACCAGTCTTACTCAACTTGTTTATCAGTGACCTGGAGGAAGGGATAGAATGCACCCTCAGCAAGTTTGCTGGGGACACTAGACTGGGAGCAGTGGCTGATGCACCTGAAGGTTCTGCTGCCATTCCATGGGACCTGGATCAGCTGTGGGCTGGGCAGAGAGAAACCTGATGAGGCTCAACAAGGGCAAGAGCCGGGTCCTGCCCCTGGGGAGGAGCAGCCCCAGGTGCCAGCACAGGCTGGGGCTGAGCTCCTGCAGAGCAGCTCTGTGGAGAAGGACCTGGGGCTCCTGGTGCATCACAAGCTGTCCATGAGCTGCAGTGCCCCTGTGGCCAGGAGGGCCAAGGGTATCCTGGGCTGCACTGGGAAGAGTGTGGCCAGCAGGTGGAGGGAGGTGATCCCTCCCCTCTACTCAGCCCTGCTGAGGCCACACCTGGAGTGCTGTGTCCAGTTCTGGCTCCTCAGCACAAGAGACACAAGGAGCTGCTGGAGAGGGTCCAGTGGAGAGCCACAAGGATGATCAGGGGTCTGGAGCAGCTCTCTTGTGAGGAGAGACTCTGGGAGCTGGAGCTGGGCCTGTTTGGTCTGGGGAAGGGAAGACTGAGAGGGAATCTCATCAATACATAGGAATATCTCAAAGGTGGTGTCAGGAGGATGGTGGCAGACTCTTTTCAGTGGTGCCCAAAGCCAAAATGGGCATAATGTGGAGTAATAGCCCTAAACAAAAACACAAGAAGTTTCACCTCAGTGTAAGGAGGAATTTCTGTACATTGAGGCTGGCAGAGCAGGCTGCCTGGGGAGATCATGGAATCTTCCTCTCAGGAGACATCTAAAACCCACTTGGACAGTCAGCTGTGGCAGCAGATTGGATTAGATGATCTCCAAAGATTTCTTCCAACCCTAAAAATTCTGTGATTCTGTGAAATTAATATTGTAAGTAAACAGATATTGCAATCTTCATTGACTATTATGGAGATTTGAGTTTTGCCCTTTTCATTTTATAAAGACAGTCAATTGTTGATTCATGTCTATTTTTTATTTTATTGGAAATTATCTCAAAAGGAGAGTTTAGTACAAAAGCAGAATACAGACGTACTAATTTGTGTAGTAGCTAGTATGCTACTAGCATAAACTAACATAACCTCTAACAAAATATACGCTGATAACAGCTTAGTGGTGTTTTTTTATTTGCCTGTTGACTAATTTTTTACTGTCTTATTATAAAGCTGTAGGGGTTTTATTTCTTCCCAACAGAGAACCAGTGCTACACCTACAAAGATCATCTTTAAAGCTAGGTGTGGGTTTTTTGTGTTCATAAGCATGATCCAGTGGTCTGGCATAATTGATTCTGACTGGCAACGTATTTTGACAGTAGAACCTCAGAGCTGAGCAGCAGCCGTGGATACTGCAAGTCGTCACAGACGTATTTTCAGTAAAACTGACTGTGCCACAGTTGGTACTTGCCCACATTTTTGGGTCTGATTCTTGTCAGACAGGTTGCTACTTCTTGCATTGCCATGGCATTGGTTTCTGTTGAGCACAGCACAGATGATGCTGGGTCTTAGCCAGAGTCTGATTCCAATCAGTTTGCCTCTAGTTAGTTGGACATTTTCCTTACTGTTAACTTGCACTGACACTGAACATCCACATTGTGACTTGGATTCTGGAAACTTACAGTGGAAAAATGCTCTTAGGCCATGTGAGAAAAGTGGAGTTTTTTAAAATTCCTTTCGTCATCATCAAACACCATAACTAATTTCCCCTTAATTTTTTTCTTAAACAAAAAACAATTCACTATATAGATTTATCTTTATAGATGGGCTGGCAGGAGAGCTGAAAATCTGCCGCACCTCATGCGTTATACTAAGTTCTTCTTCTAGTTTATAAAGATGTATAAACTTAGACACACACATTACTAGTAGTAGAGTGTCATGCTTTTATGTTCCCTACAGTAGAATTAAACTAACCTATGTCTTCATCTATATGCTCAGCTCATTCTGCTTAGCTCAGCTGATAGCTGTCAATAGTGTGGGAATGATATTTCTTCACCCTTACACTAAGTGACAAGATCTCTTTTTCTGTTGCAAAAGTAGATTTATATTAATACATAATGCTATCATGGTACAAAACCATGCTTGCATACTTAAAATGCGCTCTTGTGCAGTCCACCAGCATCTATGTGGCTAAATTAGGTCTTGTGCTTCCTCAGCTAAAAATCACCTGTACAGGAGATGATCTGCACTTATTACATGCAGCAGTTCCTTCATCTTATAATTTGCATTAAAGAATGGTTTTAGGCAGAAAATTCTGTGTTCACTGAAGTATAAAAACAGAGATTAAGTAATAGACCATCCAGGAAAAAGGTCACAATTTAAACTCTTTCTGCCTGAGTGTTCTGAGTTTAAGTATTTTCTTTTTTGTCTTCCTCCTGTTTCCAGTCTTACTCCTTTCTCCTTTGTGCTGCTATGAAACAGTAACAACTCACATTTACATGTCTGCAAGTGAGATGCACCTCAACCTCAGTAGTCTCCATGTCTTGCAGAATTTTATTGTTTTAAACAAAATGCAAGCAATCTCTTTAAGGAGATCGATGTTGGATGGAAGTAACCCGTAATACAATCAGGCGCTCTGGTGACCCTCCTTTTTATGAATGAGTGCACAATTTTTATTTGTTTTGGCATATATCTGTGGCCATCCTGGCAGCTTTGGGAACAGCGTTTCAGGTACATTTTGTGTAGAAAGGTATGATCAGTCCTTCTCCTTGGTAGAGCAGAGTAGGTGGCCAGAACACAGATGAAGAAGTGTGAAGTAAGGAAATACAGCAGTAAGAGTAAAAATAAGGAATGAGGAATAAAAAGTTTATAAATTATAGTATTGCTATTATATTTATACTTTTATCTAATGAGACATTTCTAGGATTCAATTAGTCCACTGAGGTTTAGAGATAACTAGGGATGCATCTTAGGAAGAGTATTACACTATTGAATTGTACTTATCTCTTGTTAATTAATCTATTATTTATCTGCATTGCCATTCACTTTGCCAATGTGATAGGTTTTTGTTGTTTTTCTTTTTCTTTTTCTTTTTGCCTGTATAAAATCTCAAGCTATTTAGACATTATTTTTATCAGGGAGGAGCTGGATGACTTTTTCTTTGCCTTTCCTATAGCAGTAGATATGGATGTGCCTGTAGCTCAGGTAGGGCAGCTGTCTCCACACAGACCTGCCTCTCCTTCACACACAAGGTGTGGTCTAGACTGGACATGACTTAAGGTAATCTGGTTCACTGAGAGGGGGTAAGCAAGAAGACTAGGCGTGTTGTGAGTCAGATAGAGTATTATTTTGAAATAAATTTCTCTCATTTGCCATATTGATGATGATATTTCATTCTATAGATCACAGTAATTTTTCCTTCATTGCTTTTCTTTTCACTGGTTTTAAAATGTTCACTGGCCATATTGCCAGCCAGTGGGTACAGACTCACTGGGACCAGAGGATGCTTTTGATCCTTTAAGAATTCCTAATTGGTTTTGTATGATACATTTGGCAGAAGATTTATCCAAACCCATTAATTCAATACTGGTAAGGAAATGGACTGTAATGATGGTAAAGATTCTTATCAGAGAAAGGGTAAATACATTTGGCATACATCCTTGTACTCATTATTCACACACAAATATCAGTAGAACTTGGACAAGGAGCATAGGAGGATTTGCCACCATGTGTCCTTGTGGAGGAAATTACTTTCTTTTGAATTTTCAATAAGGGCTTCAAACAACAGAAGATTTTTATGCTTACAAAGCCCAGAAGTCTCTACATATGGAATATTGCAATCAAAATTGCAATATGAATCCTATGGCAGTCCCTTATAAATCTGAAAAAAAATCTAAAAATTGAAAATAGTAAATTTTTTCCCAGTATGCATGAGCTGAAAAACTTCAGTATTATGAGTTTTTGAATAATAAGAGATCTGAATCTAATCATATTAGATTTTTGTTATTGACACAGAAAATTCTGGGTTTAAAATCAAGGGAAAATAAAGTAATATATGGAGACCTTTTACTTGGAGATATTTAAATAAAATGTGAATTAGTAGGTGAAGTCTTCCAGCCCTTGTGCACAGCATAAGTAAACTAAAGCTTTGAAGCTCTGTGTTTGGTGACCCAACAGCAGATAAAAACACAATGATTTGTATCAGAGCTGAGGGCACTTGATGTTGTACCCTTCTTGGAAGGACTTTCTACCTACTTTGGCCCATGCAAAATTGCCACATATGCACTCTAGTAGTGTGCTCAGGCCAAAAAATACTATGTCGCTTGGGCAGGAGAAAAGTGTGTACATGTTTTATGTTTATGTAGAAAAGTGTCCATTTGGGCCTGGACTCAGGAAGGGCACAGGTTCAGTTTTGCTCTCCTGTGTTAAACCAAGATAAGTCCCAAGGTATGAAATTGTTTCCACCAGCTTCATTAATACCAGATTTCAGTCCTAATATTTTTTGCGTGTCATTACTAAGTAAAATCTTTAGCAAAGCATATAACCATGGCTCAAGACCTCTTCTTAGAGATCTAAGTGCTAGCTGTATGTGAATACTGATAAACTATCTTTGATGTTTGTTTCCCTTAGCTTCCTAATATGTGCTTGAATTAATTACACATCTCATTAGGTATTTTTAATAAGAAAATTTTCTCTTTTGTATTAACTTTACCTATGATTGCCAGTATTTTCAGTAGTATTTACACATGAAAAAACCATCTAGCAAGCAACTCCAAACGACTTGGATTCTATCAGGCTTGAGTAATAGCAGTAAGTATATTTACATGCTAGATAGTAATATTTCAGTTAAGAAGTATTCAGTCCAACTGCAGCAGAAAAATCAAAACCCTAAGAAGAGTAATGAGCTCTACAGCTCTGATGCTTATGAGAGTGAGGTGAAATGATCTTTATTTCTCATATAAAAGATAGCAAGATTTTCAAGAGGATATATAGTTTTAGTCAGCATTTGGTCAGTGTCTACCCAGACTCCCATTGCCAAAAATGACAGATAAGCTGCAGCAAAACATCTAATTATTAAGTTATCTCAAATTTTAAAAGAAGATTAAGTCTTCAGATTTTGCTTAGTTACAAAATTGTCCAGTTATCTAATATACGGGTTTTAAGATATGTTTAAAGTGATGGTTGTACTATAGGCAGTTGCATTACTTTAAGGAACTAAGTAATAAGTTTTAAAACAATTCTTAACACTGAAGAGGAGTTAAAATATATTGATTTATTTTTGAATTTGAATTCATAATTAGTTGCTATTAAAATATATATTTTACTGTTTGTAGAAAATCCAGGTGCCAGTATGTGTTTGTACTCTTGATACTTGTCTCTATAGGTGTGTACATTTGCAGCTGTAATTTGAATCCAGAGCTTTAGGATTCAACTCCTTTTTACTGTGTCATGTAAGTAAACATTTGAGCCAATGCTAAAACTTATTTTCAGTACATTTTAAATATATTGTTATACCCGAACTGTATTCTTACTGAATTCTTTTTACACCACTCAGTAATTTTTTTATAAAATTAAATGCATTTAGCATTTTCTGGGCTGGATATTTTCTTCCACAAGTGGAATGAAAATTTGAAACTTTTTCTGCTGCCACCTGCACTATCAACATTTTTACAGTAAAAAAAGCTGCACTCATATATACTGTTCATGGAAAGATCTGGGGAAGAAATACGAGCTAGAAAAACATGAATGTAATTTCACTTGGCATACATTGCTATTAAACTTCTAACTTCCTATCCAGTTAGTTGTTCTGCATTATTTATAATGTCGCAGTTTGACACTGAAATTGGGAGCATGGGCAGACAGTAGTGTGTGGTGCAGTATGCCTTAAGTCTTCCTAGAACACCTATCTGTGTGTTTAGGAGAAATTGTACACTATGATGCTTGGGCTGATCTGCAACACAGACTAATGAGTAAATTTGCTTAGGATGAGCACTGCTTCTGTATTTAGTTTGCAATCTCTCAATTCAAAAGTTGTGTGATTTTTCAAAATCAAAACCACTCATAACTTTACTCTTCTTTAGTCACCACAGAAAGCTAACAAATGAAAAATTGTAAGAACCTACAGGAATTTGACATTGAGAAACATCTCCTAGTATAACTTTAGGAATAGTGAGGCTGTCAATATTGTGCCATCCTTCAAGTTCTACCAGCAGTACAGTACAGGCTTTAGACACTGTTCTTTCCTTTTGAGCAGTGACTCTCAGTCTAGTTTTCTGTTGCATTGTAGAATATTCCCAACATGAATCCTGAATTGCACCAAGGAATGAGGATAAAAGGCAATGTTTGGTTTATTAATTTCTAGTGGATTAGAACTACAAATGTTTGCTATGTTTTTAATTTGAGAAGTAGAGAGAATCACATCAGCTTTTAATTATGCATTTTGTGTAATGCAGCCCTGAATAGAGCAGAGCAAAATTAAAATTGTGGATCAAATGCTAAATCTGAGTAGTGACTGAAGTGAGCTGTAGTGTAATGCTAATGGTTTTGCGTCTTCTGGCATTATGTCAATAATAGCTCTAATCACATTAAAGAGAGAGCCCATTAGCTTATTCTCTTCGGCAGCATGCACCATAGCAACATATTGTGAGCCTTGAAATAACTGGAAATTTCTTTCAAAAGCATTGCTGTCTATGACCTAAGGAGGGTGTGGTATTAAGCCTCATAATAAAAAATCCCTAAACCTAGGAAAGCTTTCTCTGTATCTACTTAATTAAGCCTCTGTTAGCTTCCATTTAATTTAAGAACCTTAATTTCTACTTGTTGCCTGATTTAGGTGGTTTTAGTGAGAATCCATGACAGTGAGACAGAGTGATTCTTACACTGTACCTAAAAAATTAGCTTTTACAGGATCTGAACTTCAGGGCAAGGACTTTTTCAGTCACGTTTATTAAATTATTTTTCTGCCAACCTGTTCCAGCATGTATCATTGCTTTTATGTTATTACATGTGCATAGAAAAACTGCAATCATATTGACCAACCTTCTCTTTTTATCCATTTAGCATTCCCTTCAGAATGTACGATAGGCTAGATGGTTATTCATAACAAAAACTGACCCAAACCAAACAAATCCAGAACAGTAAAAAATTCGTTCAATCAGACTGATCCAGAAAACTCAGTTTTTAGATCACTTTTTAGTTACACTGTAAAAGTATTTTGAGATCCTGTGAAGATGACAGAATTGTTCACAATCTATACCAGAGAATAATCCAAATTCAGAGGAGACAGCAAATTTTGGCCTTGGATGCTCACATGTATGTCTTGTCAACTTCAGTAGAGACTGCAAGTCTTTATGTGTGCTGGGGAAATGGGACCACTGTATTCCTAGATCTTTGTCTTCTGGCTCAGCTCAACAGCAAATGATTTCCTCTATCTCCCACCACAGGCTGCTTGTCATGGCTCATACAATCTCTTCTCTAGCTTTTTTTGTTAGATACAGTCTATGCTTTGTTGGCATATTTTTTTTCTTTTCAGGCCTCAGTTGAAAATGCTCCTTTTACCTGTTTCTCTTAATTTCTCCCTCTGCTGTTATTTATAATTTCAGTGTAACACTAGAATGTAAGTCTGTGCAGCATTTTAGGATACAGCTTGTTTGAAAGAGGCTATACTAAATAAAACCCTGTTTTATGTCTGCACAGAGAACTATATCCTGGATATCTCCCTAATATATCTATAAATCATTTGCCATATAAATGACTGATTCCATTTGATACCATTTTTAGTTTCATTTACTGGGTTTGTAGAGTGTTTTATTTCTTTTGCATCACAAATAGTATATTATCAGGAAAAAATAGATACTTGAAATGAATCTTAGTTACATCAAGAAACAACTGTTATAGGGAACCAATCTGCCTATATCAGGTTTAGACATTCTCATTAATTTGCTTTATCCACTGGAAGGAAATAAGTTCATTTAGCCAAATTTGGTGAAATTCACATTCAGACATATAGCAGAAGAAACAAAACCAAGGATGTGAAAGGTCCAATCCTGAATTCATTTACACACATGGACAACCTCAGTGAATACAATTGTACTGGTTTGCCTCAGAAATATTCAGGGAGACAGAGCATGGTTCAGCTATGGCTTAAGTCACATATATTTTGTTTTTTTGAAACTTTTTATCTATTTTCATTCATCTAACAATTAAGGTGCAGAACAAAGACAAAATCCATTGTTTTAAATTAAATATGCAGTGTTTAATGTGATACTTGAAGTCTCATTTTTCTTCTTATGTTTGTGAAGAAATCATATCTTGCTTATTTATTTAAATCAAAAGAAATAAAATGCATAACAAGCAAGTTATCAAAAAATAGTTGCTAGGGAAGGGAATTTTATCCAGTTCAGCTAAATTATAAGAATTTATTTTGAGGTTTTATAAGTACTTAATACAAAATTGAGGTTGTTAGAAAAAATACCTGATTAAACAATAAACCCTGACAACAATAAGTTATAAAATTCTGCAAAGCACTACACACTTCATATTTCTGCAATTTATTTATCAACTAGTTTTGGATTATTTAAGTAAAACAGTAAGAATAAAATTATTTTCTGCCCACTACATTCCCATAATTGTATCTATTCAAAAATGAATCATCAAGGCAACCAAAAAATACCAAGCATGGGTAAGATTTCTAACTAATACCACTTTTATCATCTTTATGGGCCAAACCTTTTCACTAATAAGTGGGTTCAGGAAATCCAAACCTGTCCTAGGGCTTACAAAGGAAAAAAAAAAATCATTAAAGAAAAAAAGTTGGAGGAATTTTTAAAAAACATATGATATTGCAATAGTGTTCATATTTTCTGTTGACAATACATACAAAATGCAAGTAGTACTTACGCATCATGAGTGTGCAGCACTGAAATAATGGATATCAAGGCTCACACTTTCAAAGGGATCTCACCTTGAGAGGGAAGAGGAAAGGAGTCAGTTTACTTTGTAGGCATATATGAGACTGGCTCCCACTGCCTACTCGTCATACAAAATATATCCCTATGTGTTTTAACTTTAGATGTGCTTTCAAAAAACACCTATGCCACTTTAGATTTCTAACATGAGCATGTCTTTGAGTGACTCTCAGTTCTCCCTAACTCCTTCCACGTAGAGCTTATAGAAAGGAGAGCTCCTGCTGCCCCCCTTCTCTGCATGCTTGTAACTCTCATGCTGTCATTGGCATTACACGTGCTACATGCAGTCACCAGTGAATGATAAGAAAAGCATCTATCCCCTCAAAACTGTGGTCAGTAAAACTCATAAAAACCAGACAAAATTCTTTCATTTTACATCATTTTGACAGTAGATTGCTACTTTCCTTTTATTTTCAAAGTGTTGAATTTTAACTGCTATGCCACTTACCACATAATTTTTCTAATGATAAGCATTTATGGTCGCCACTGTATTTCCACACTTAGGTCTTGGTGTGTATGCATGAGAGCCAATGCCAAAATATTTAATTTCTATTGTATTGCTAAGCATTCCAGATTTCTCCATTACTAACAAGTTATCTGTTTTGATACTGGAAATATTGTGAAAGTTTTTTGGTAAGATGTTTGCAAAACATTGCATTGTTTCTTAATTATGACATTATTTGAGGCGACTTCCTGTATGAGGACTGGTTTACAGCTATTGCTTGAAAGTAGGACTTATATTTAGTTTATCTCCCTATTGTGAATAGTGACAGTCAATATGCTTGAATGCCTCATTGTATCAGTATCTGATCATGTTTGGACATCTGGATGGAGTGTTAATGACAAAAGGTGTATTTTTGGCTAGGTAAGATTATTCCAGATTAATTTTATCTTGCATCATAGATACATAGTGATTTTAAGAAAAAAATAAAAATCTCTTAATAATGCACTTTGATAGTCTTTGTTACTGACAATACCAACAGAATTAAACCTGCAGAAAAAGAAGAGACTGTAACACAGTGAAAACTCTGTGTATTAATTATCAGTCAATAGTGGGTAAAGGACATTTTAGGCCACTAATGCCATTAGCATGTTTCCTATTGAAACCCAGCCTCACCGTGCAAAGTGTACAGAAATCTAATCTGATACCAGAACTCATATCTTTCCTAACTGATGTCTTTATCTTATGTCTGCAGCTAAAAATTAACTGATTTAGGTCACATTTGGTTGCATAAGCAACTGTTACCTGTTTTATATTAGCAAGTAGTTGCATTGGGTTCTTACATAACATGCAAGAAATTTGAATTTTTGAAATTTGGAATTTTCAGTATGCTCTCTTTTAAACAAAAGAGAAAAGATAGTGAATGGGTTAAGCACTGTGATAGCTGGTTTTCTATGCTTCCAGTACTTTGAATCACTGTTTGGACAAATGTTGTTAGGTATGTAAGTGGATTTATTATTAGAGAAATAGATAAAGGAGATGGAAAAGGAAATCTAGAAAAGTGTCCTCTCCCTCTCTTCTTTCTCTCTTTTTCACACTATTTCTCTCTGGTTTTCTTTTGTTTCCTCCCTCCTTTCTCTCTATCCTTTCCCCTTCTCTTTTTCTTTCCTTTTCTCTCCTCTCTGTCTTTCCTTTTCTCTCTCCCCCTCCCAACATGTAATATACCAGCAGTCATGCACTGTAGATTCATAAAAGGTGGGAATATTTCTAGCTCTCTGGCAGGTAGAAGACATTGTTATGGGCTGAATACACTTATATCTGAATAAATTCCCAGGGAGGCTGAGAACCACTGACATGGTAGGTATGTAAAACCATGTAACTGACATCAAGGCCTGTTGCACTTGTGTAGCCTTATTGAATCAGTGGAGCGCTCAGTCCCTAGTGAGGCAGATGTCACTAGCATCTGCATTCCTGACAAGCAGCTACACCTGAGGTTCAGGGGACACTTACGTACTTATGCTGAGCTGTGCGTCACTGGGGCTTCATCACCAGCTTTGAAAAGTATATTTTTTGAAAACTAAGACAACAGCTTTTATGTATTGATTGGGTGCAGAGGAAGGAGTCATTAGGGAGCGAGTTCTGGGGTGTCTGTTCAAGTGTCATGGGTTCTATCCTCTATCCAAATGAGACTGGTTCTTCTTATAATAGCATCTTACCTACACTAATTAATTTCAAAATACATGATTGTGACTCTTGTGTTTTCTCTTCAGTTTATCTTAAACATGACATAATATCTCATCCCCCCTTCTCTCTTCCTTCTTTTGTCAATTAGTTTTGTCTTGTTTCGAAGCTGTGTATGGGACAAGACAGGAGAAGAGCTTTTTTTTAACTCCAAGTGTAATAGCAGTCAAGTTACAAGGCAAAATGCAAGCCAGATAAATGAAGGGATGGAAGAGCACTATGAAAAGCCACTGTATACCCTACAAACAAACACCAAAGCATCTGTACATAATAAAGTCTAACAAAAAAATTGTAATTCTTCCAGGGAATTCTGCCTTACATTCTTTGATTGGCCAGTAAAGATGATGTGATAATTAAAAAACATCTAGTATTGTCTAGAAAATGTAGGCAAAATGCATGAAATGTGTGTATATGCATATATGCGCAATTATTTTAAAGCTAGACGTTGTTGTCTAAGTTTATTGCTCCTCTATCCTGTGGCTGACCTAACACTATGCCTTGCAGTACATGCCTGTATTCCTTAAACCCTGGCTAATACGTGGGTTTCTTGTGGTGAGTCTGAAATTCCACTGCAGGATTTTGAGTGGAGAAACTCTTGTGGTTTATGGCATCATCAGTATCTTGAGATGGAAATGAGGCTTTATGGAAATCAATCTTCCTAAAGGGCTCTGTACAATACAAAGTACTTAAAAAATAAAAATTGAGTGCTGCTTTTACTGTTCTGGCATCAGCCCAGTCTGTGTTCACTTATGGATGGTTATACCATAGGTGGGTGCTCTTCAGCCACAGTGCTTTCTGCTCTGGTTGAAAAGTAGAAGAAAAAAACCAAAAAACCAAAAAAACACAAACAAACAAACCAAAACAAAAACAAAAAAAAAAAAAAAAAAAAAAAACCAAAAAAAAACAAAAAAAAAAGCAAAACATATTGATTGCTAAGGGAACTTGCTGCTGCTTTATCTCCTCTCCAAATTCTCATGCACAGCTTTTTACTTCCTCTTTCCAAACGTCACCTGTCCTGTTTCTACGAAAACACAGCTTACTTCTATGTCTGCTTATGTCTGCCTATGTTATTTTCTACAACTACACTTAAGGAAAAATGAAGTTTGGTTTTAACTTGATTTGACTACATCTTGTGTTAAAGGTTTTTCATAAGTCATGCAGAAACAGTAGTGCCTTCTTTGTGTAAATTCAGTGCTTTTCACTTGCTCAGATCAGTGAAAGGACAAGTGTAAGCCACACATTTCTGCATGTTCTGGTCTACTGCTGCTGCTATGTCCTTGCTGCTATGAGTGTACCACAATGTAATTGTCTAAACATGCTCACACTGCTGTGATGTGCCTATAGTGAATCCTGCATAGTAATTTGATTTGATTAATGGACTTTTGAAGGTGCAGTCCCCTCCTTAAAACTCATGTGATTTGAGACAACCATGTTATAGGTAACCTTGCTTGTTTAGCTCTACCAAATTGAATTAATTACTGCAGTTCACTTAAGAAAAAAATTGAGAAAAAAGTTCTGGAAATTGATCACATAACAATACTATGTTGTATTTCTAATGACTTGGCAGCAATAATTTTTTGCTAAGAGGAGTGCAAGGCATACAGGTATAAGCTTTAAAATGCTTATAAATTATAAAGTTTACTGTGAATTTTACAAATCCCTATAGAGATCTGACCTTTTTGTCCTATGTGGGCAAAACGGACATTGGCTTGTAGTCTTCAGTTTCCATTTGCCTCTTTTAAGAATTGCAGGAATATGGACTGAATATACAAAATTTTCTGTGTTATTATCATGCTTGAGCCAAGCTCAGTTGGTCTGCCAGAGAACAATGAAAGAGAGAATCTTACATCCTTCACCAAACTCTTTAAACAATTTCAATTCAAACGCTGTCATCACTTAGGAACAGCTGAGGGAGTCTGTGACTGCTGAGAGATTTGTTTGGTTCCGAACGCCATGATACTTTCTCTTCACTCTGTAGTGCAATTTACACTGCATTTGGCTCCATGTAAGCGTTTACAGTGGTTTGCATGTTGCCATCCAGACTATTCCTTGTTTTATTTTAAATTGGACATTTTGGATCTGAAGTGGAATCTGTTAATGTTCTGGGTTTCAGAATGCAGACTCAGGATTGTGTTTGCAAATAAAATTTTTATATATATATATACGTGTATATATATATGTATCTATATATACATATATATGTGTGTGTATATATATCAGAATTAATTTTATTTTAATAATTTATTTCAGTCTCACTGTAGAGTGCAGTAAATAAACGAGGTATAAAATATTTGCATCATCATGGCTGTGGCCTTAATTTCATACACTGCCATAGCCTTGTCATCTTTTGGTTTTGATATAAAAAATCAAAACCAAGAAGCTTGTAATCCTTCATATATTGTTTTTTATTAGTAAAAAGTGAAAGTTGAAAGGCAACTCTAAGCCTGCTTTATCAACCACACTTGGACTGACTTTGGATGCTGTTTCTAAGAGCTGTAGGCGTGCCAAAGACATTAAAATTAACTTCTTGCTTGCATTTTGCCAATCTGTCCTACATCTCTCTTTTTATGAAAATAATTATTTTTATTTGCTTTGCAACAAATATATTTGTTCAGAGGAGTCTCTTCTGTCTTAGACAGAGTCTGCCCCCCTGGGGTAAGAGGGCAGCTTGTAAAGTTATCAAAAGAAACTTGTAAGTATGAGCACTGTTATTTCCTTCAGAATTTGCTGTGCTAGAAGTACTCTAATGACAGTTCATTGGTGTCCATTTGGGGAAGAGGTATTGGTATTTTTATTTGAGAATTATTTCACTTGGGAAGCCTTGAACATAATAAGCATGAATGAAACAATTGCAACAAAGTATAATGAAGGTTGCTCTCTGAGAGGATAAACTAGAAAAGGTGTTTATTGGCTGATGGAAGCTTACCTAGTAGAAGTGAATCCTAAGACCCATGTCCCCCTGTCCTACACTGAAAAATGTGAATATTACTGAGATTCTGTAACATTTTCTGTCATTTCTCTTCAATTCTTCTGTAGCTCAATTTGCTTATTACCTTGCTGTGGGGCAGAGTGATTGGAATACTCACAAAGGCAGGTCAAGCTCACAAAATACAGTTTTATTGAAGTTACCTTGAATAATAAAATTACATAACCAATTAGGTTGAAAAAAAACCTCTGAGACCATCAAGTTCAGCCTTTGACTGATCACCATCACCTTTTTAACATGAAACCAAATGCCAGATCCAGTTATATCTTGAACACTTCCAGGGATGGTGACTCTACCAGTTTCCTGGCAGTTCCAATGCCAATGCATCTTCCAGTGAAGAAATTCTCCTGTTGTCCACCTAAACCTTCCCTGATGCAGCTTGAGGCTATGATCTTTTGTCCTGTCACTGGTTGTCTGGGAAAAGAGACAGAACTCCACCTGGCTGCAACCTTCCAGGCAGCTGTGGAGGGTGATAAGGTCACTCCTGAACATCCTCCTGGCTAAACAACCCCATCTCCCTCAGGCACTTATGCTCACCACACCCTTCACCAGCTCTGTGACCTTCTCTGGACACACCTCAGCACTTCAATGTCTTTCCTGTTGTGAGGGGCCCAAACCCAACACAGGATTCAAGGTGTAGCCTCCCAAGTGCCAAGGGCAGGGAGAAAATCCCTTTCCTAGTCTCACTGGCCACACTATTGCTGGAACAGGCCAGGATGCCATTGGCTTTTTTGGCACTGCTGGCTCGTGTCCAGCTGCTGTCACAGCACCCCCAGGTCCTTTTGTGCTGGGCCAGTTTGCAGTGACTCTGCCCCAGCCTGTGGCACTGTCTGGGGCTGTAGTGGCCAAACAAGGCCTGAAGCTTGGCCTTGTTGAACCTCAGGCTGCTGGCATCAGCCCATTAATCCAGCCTGTCCACATCCCTCTACAGAGTCTCCCTGCCCTCCAGCAGATCAACACTCCCCCCAGCTTGGTTTTACCCATGGATACCCCATCCAGATCACTAATAAAGATATTTGACAGAGCTGGCCCCAGCACAGACCCTGGGGGACACCCCAGTGAGCAGCCACCAGCTGTTTGCAGCACCATCACCACTCTCTGGCCCGGCCATCCAGCCAGTTCTTAACCCAGCACAGAGTGCTCCTGTCCCAGCCACGGGCTGCAGCTTTTCCAGGAGTGTGCCCTGGGAGACAGTGCCAAAGGCCTTGCTGAAATCCAGGTACACAACATCCACAGCCTTTCCTGCATCCACCAGGAGGGTCACCTGGTCATAAAAGGAGATCAGGTTGGTTAGAAAGGATGAAATTCTGTATTGCATATAGAGTCATAAAGTAGTGCTCCATGAACTTCAGTCTTTCAGAGTTTGTGGCAAGTTTTCTTTACAATCATAAATTAAGGGGAAATGTTGTATATTTCCATTTTAAAAACAAGGATCAGAAATGTGGAAAGACCATGATTTGTCCGGAATACACAAGTGGCTGGTGAGTCTAGCAATTAAAGTTCAGTTTCCTTGAGGATACCCACCTCCACCTCCTTCTCTGAGATTGCTCTATGAGAAGGCATTAAAAATGTAAAAATATTGGTTTTCTTTTCATGTGATATAGGTTGTGAGATATCTGATGTTTTAGATCCTTCTTTAAACCCTATGACTAGGTATGGTTTTATTTCTCAGTTTGAATTTCCAAGCATTTAGATCATTTGCACCCATAGTTCAATTAGTAAATCTGAAGCTGCAAACTCACTAAAAATAATATCTTTTTTTTTTTTTTTTTTTTTTCCACAAGAACCAAGGTCCCTGTCTTCTGTACTCATGTCCATCATATGATATCAGGCCCTTTGAATGGAAGAATGAGAGCGGTGGCAGAGGGCTCAGCATGGCTTAAGTTGGAAGAATTTATTCAATCAGAATTTTCATTACGTTTTGAAAAAAGAAGTTTTACATGAATACAGGGTTAGGCCAGCAAATGGTGCTTGTTCACCTCCAACATTTAGCATCCTCTTGCTTATTCCTCCATTCAATCCCCACTGTCAATATGTGTCATTAATTTCATTTTATGACAAAGTAGCCCACCTGGCTGATCAAGAGAAGCCAACTGGTATAATCTTTTTGTATTTCAGTAATGCTTTTGACAGTTTCTCTACTATTATCAAAGGTCAGAGGCCAAAGTAGCTTAAAATTCAAAGAGAAATATTAATAATTTAGAACCACTTTTTTTCCCCAGATAAGATTGTACATGAAAATAACAGCATTCTGTGTCCTTAAACTTTTTAAACCATTTGTTGCACTTACCACTACCACATTATTGCTTTGTTGTTTTTTTTTCCTTCAGCATAGAGAGAAAATAATATGCATGGAGGGAGGGTGGAGGGTTACTACAGCTCTTCCATTTATTTCTGCAGTGGATACCCTGCTGAAAGTTGCATTGACTGAGTACAGGACAGATACAAAGATCAATCCTAGTGGGACCAAAACCCTTGAGGTAGTGCTTACTCAAAATCGATCAGTCTTTTCAGTTGTCCCTGGCAGTGATGGCTGTTACATTTTCTTGCCATTTCACTACAGCTTTTTCTTCCAAGTTATACTGAGATCATGGTCAAAGGTGTCGCCCTCATCTATGTTCCATTCAAACCACTGTGATTTTCCATAATATCAGTAATTTTGCTACATTTCAGTCTGCCCATTCTTCCTAGATGTGACACTATCATAATCCAACAAAAGAAATTTACACTTTACATTGATAAAAGGGTTTTCAGTGTCAGTATAACCTCCTGAATTGCAGTAAATAATCACCATATTTTGGAGAGTTTTAACATTTTCTTTGTATTTTAGAGTGGCTTAAACTCTTTTATACTGCTACCATTCAGGAATCATAATTCTGCTCCAATTTGCATGCTGTCTTCCTTACTTCAAATTTTTTTTGTACCGTGTTGGCCAGAAGCTGATGCTGGGCATGTTTTAGTCATGTATAGAGTGAGAATGTACTAAATTGAGGAGATGTACAAAATATAAGGTAAAATCATATAAATTTTAAATATGAAACTGTAGCATTCTGATACTTGTGAATGCATTGAATATGTGCATAAAGTGCATGATAAAATGTATTATGTGTAACTTCATTACTAACACTGTGCAATTACCAAGTTTGCCAGCAATACAACCCAGTACTAAAAGGCTTTGTCTGACTCAAGAAGGTACCATCCCAAGACAGAGTGGAACTGCACTTTGCTGTACTGTTTGCAAAGGACTGTGGTTCCTAGGACTATGAATAGGGTACCCTTCCAAGACCAATATTGGGAGAATAATTTTTTAAAGGCAACAGTTGTTTTAATGTTCTTTACCATGGGCTAATTTTGTCTCTGAGCACTGACTATGTAGGCACTTCTGGTTGAAGACATTGAGATGTCTTTGGTGAAAGAAGGGATCGAGCACAATAACAAGTTCAACCTTCTTTCTCAAAGCAGGACATATATGTCACAGTGATGTCCTACCAGTAGAGTACTGTTAACTGTGACATTGAAGTTGCCTCAGACAAATGGAATATACAAGGAAGCTGGTATTTGCCAATTCTCCATTCCTCTCCAGATATTGTTCTGAAATGCATGCATTAAATTAGCTTCACTTGTGGTTTTATGAATGCTACTTCTCTTCCAAATTTATTTGGATTTTTCAGCTAAAAAAGTGTCCCATGTGGCTGTGGTCAGAAACAATAGAAATAGAAATTGTGGAATTCAGCACAGCCCTGAATATGAGATTGTTTGGAAAATATCACTGGCTCATCTATCAACTGTTAAATTAACAGAAGAGTTCTCAGGAGGTAATCATCAAATGACTACTAGTGTAGCTTTCTCTAGTTCTTCTGTTTTAATGCCCTTAGACTTAGCCCTTCAGAACGTTCTTCCACCACAGTGTCCTACCCACATCAATATGTATCTCCCAAAACATTCAATATGTGTTTACTAATTGTGATCAGGATAAAATTCAAGTGCTGTGCTTGAGGGACATTTTTTTATCAGAAGCTGTATTTAAGTAATGATACACAGTAATTTGTTCATTCTTCTGTCGGTGTAATTTACAAGGCAACGACAGATAAACATAGCTATACAAGATTCACTTACAGTGACACAATGGCAGATACACAGAGCAGAACCCTGCCTATGAGATAAAGTGGACTGAGTGACTTATGCAGTAATTAGGGGATAATTGTCATTAACCTCGCAAACAGTAGTTTACCCATATTGTTTAAAAGGCTCCAGGATGCATAATGACAAGGTAATCTGTCAAAGCGCTAGGGGGAAATATTAATAAGATTTGTGCAAGCCTGGATAGAAAATATGCAGAAAGCAGCCACATTAAGCTAATTGGTGGATGAATATACACTTGTAAAAGTGCTTCTAATGGCACGTTTGCTGCTCTCCAAATGACTACTGTTAATGTGGAGAAGTGGGCTGCCTAGAAAGTCAGGACTGCTGGGACAAGAGGGTATTAAGACATGAAGGCACAGTTATTATTACTTTGTACACTGTAATATAATTTCTCTGCTTTCTCCTGCATTTCACTGCCTCTGATAGGTTCAAACTGATAGCTTGCTTCATGCCCTTTTATATTCAAGTGACCTTCGCCTTTTTGGTGTCACTTCTGCACCCTGCTGTCTCCCTTTTGCATCATATTGCCACCTATGACACACCTGTGTTTTATTGGTATAAATTTTTTCGGTAAGCAATAAAAGAAAAAAAGCCTCATTAAGATCTTGTAGTATATATTGCAAGTAATAATGCATAGTCCCCTAATGAATAGTAAAGATGGAAATCAATCTCCTGATTCTGCTGCCATTCGTATATCCTGCATATAGGACAGCTGAATCCCCTTATTGAGACACAATTTGGGTTCAATCAGAAAACCAAGCATGTAATGAAATCCAATTTATGAGTATAACTCATTGGCACTTTCATTCCAGTGTTTATGGCCTTGGGCATCTTCTCAATTCCTTACAATGCTCCTGGTTAGGCAAATTTCTTACTGACTTGAAAGTTTTACTGATGAGCCCAGAAAGATTCAGCTTTTGTTGGTTATGTTTGCAAGTTAGGGTTATGGCTTTAGTCAGTTTAGACTTAAAGTGAGGGAAGGACCATCTGATAATTTGATTTGACTTGACTGGTTAGATGTCTTGCCCTGCATTTGGTGCAGTCCATGTTAGTAGAGAAAGAATATCAGACACTATTTGTTTATATTATTTCATAGTGCATTGAGAAATGTCTTGGCTGAAGAGAGGCTGGGTGTCTCTTGTGGCTGTATGTATTGCAAATACAATACCTTATGAGTGTTCTTTGTGAATTTTTCCTGTTTCTCATAAAAATTATGTGTTGTTGTTTCAGTGATAGTGAAACTGAGGTTCAGAAAGCACTTCCTACCCTTACTGAGAGACTGCCAGAGCACAGAAAACCAGAGAAAATATGACTTTACTTCACAGTGAGAAGTAAAAAAGTACCAAAAAGTAAAACCACAAGTGATTTTTGGTGACTGATAATATCAAGGCAATTTTTTTATGTTCTATACCAAAATTGGCAAATATATATGCAAAAATTGTTGAAAGTGAGAATGAAAATCAGTCATTGTCAATATATGCATGATGGTTATTTCCAATCCACTTACATGTGAAATTGTTTTAAAATTATTTTGTAGCTGAAATTATTTCAGTAGCTTACCATGTTCATGTCTCTGTTTACATGCTATCTGAAAAGTGCCCGTGGCACCTCATGCACTCTAAATTTTACACATACACACCATGTGCTTGGTGGTTTAATTACCTCTAGTAGCCATGTTGGCCTAAGGACAAACACGCTGTTACTTGCCACAAATTAGTGGCAAAGCTTTTTTCAGATACTTCAGTGAATTTTCCACTCTAGCAGGTTGTAGAGAAGCAAAGGTATCAAAATATTCTCTGTACTTTGGGTCCAAGGTTATGGATTCCAAAGCCTTTTAAGAAATTTGAATAAATAATTTCAATAAAGTCATGATATTTTACCATTTCAGGAATGTTGAGAACAAATGCTTCCCCTTTAGTGTGCATAAAAAATATTTTTGTGAGCAAATATCAAAAAGTATATATTCACCTCACATTAATTTCTCATTTCCGAAAGTCTTTTGGACATCTCAACCAGAACAGATGGGAAAGGGAATAAATGTTGGCATTTGAAAATTTGTGTAGTTCTTGGGTGAGAAGGACAAAATATTTGGGAAGTGTCCCTAGTACTTCAAAATAAATGAGATAAGGAGAACTGCTAAAAAATTACTTTGGATCTGCTGAAATCTTTAAGTGTCAATTTGTATCCATGCTAACAGGAGTTCTTCTGTCATCAAAGAGTGGCATCTTTTGCCTTTTAACACTTGTCACCAACATGATGGTTATAAATAAAAGCAAATGTTGTTGACGTCATTCTACTTTGTACTGGCTTTGGCTGGGATAGAGTTAACTTTCTTCTTAGTAGATAGTGCAGTGCTATTTTTTGGATTTAATATGAGAATCCTTTAAATAACAGTGATTTCTAGTTATTGCTAAGTAGTGCTTACCCTAAACCCAGAACTTTCTCGGTGTCTCATGCATTACCAGCAGCCAGGTGCACAAGAAGCTGTGAGGAAGCATGGCCAGGACGGGTGACCTGAGTTGGCCAAAGTTATATTCCATACCCTGGACATCATGTCCAATATATAAACTGGGGGCAGTTGGCTGGCAGAGTCCAGCCACTGCCTGGGAACCACCTGGGCATCAGTCAGGAGGCAGTGAGGAATTTTATTGTGCATCACTTCTTTATCTTGGGTTTTATTCCTCTTTCCTTTTCATTTCCAGTAATATTAGTATATTTTTTTAATTTCAATTAAGAAACTGTTCTTGTCTCAATCCAGAAGGTTTACCTTTCTTCTCCAATTCTCCTACCTGTAGGGGTCAGAGGGAATAGTGAATGAGCAGCTGTGTGGTGCTGTGGGCCAGCTGGGGTTAAACCACAGCAGTTATACGCTGCGAAAACTAGTAAATGCAAGAAGAGCATCACACTCTGGTTGTGCTTAGATTTTTTCCTCTAAGTATGGACAGACATCTGCTGTGAAAAAAAAAAAAAAACTTGTCTGGCACCCAAATACAAATAAACTTGATGTAGTTGCTGTGATTAAATAAACTCAATCTGTTGTGATTAAATACACTGTAACCCCACAGCTATCTATTATAATTTTAAAAATAAAAATACTGTGTGCAGTGTTATTCAGGAAAAAAATTAGTCACTGTCTTGTGAATTATACATATATACATATTATCTGGCCCATAATCTACCATAACAAAGAGAATATTTTATCAAAAGTCAAACAATATGTTTAAAAAATCAGACAAACCATTTAAAACTAGTGCCCTTGCATCCTAATAGTTTCACTGGAAATGCAAAGGTGAATACACATTCATGAAGAGGGAAAAGAGTTCAAATTACTGCTTCTTTTCTGAAATCAGTAAGAGACATTACCCCCAATCCACATGGCTGATTTATAGGTGGCAAATGACAGTCTCCTCCTCTTTCAGGGCAATGCTTTAAGGTTGATGAATCCAAAGAAATAAAAAAGGCATTCTGTGTTTGGGATACACAATGAGGAAATTCATTCCCCCAAAGGAGTGATGTGTTCAGGATCCAGTGTTTTCATACCACTCCATGCAGCTTAGTCCAGAACCAGCACCCCAGCAGGTTGCTTGTGCAGGGAGAGGTCTGCACTCCTGGCATGGATCTTTGGGATAAGATATGAAACAGAAGACCTGCATACTTTTGGTCAATAAAGACCCTGAAGGCTATTAAGCGAGAGTGTGGGTGGTTAACGGCGGTGTCCTGGCCAGGTTTCCGCTGTGGTTATTGCATTCCACTGCCTTATGTTTCATCTGCAGTTTCAGCAGGACATGGTGTTCCTCACTTTCACTCCAAAACCATTGAGCAGTGCTCCTGTGCATTGTTACACAGCTGCTGTGCTCCACCGTGGGGGTACGTCCCCAATATATATTCACACAGATTTGGCTCCACATCATGTTTAAGGGCTAAGTTAGGTCAAAATTACTTTCCAGCGTGGTCTGTGGAATTACTCCAAGTTTATGGTGCAATTATTCTAAAGTGCAGCCAGATTCGCCCCAGTGTCTACAATATCAGTTCATAAAGTTTGCAAAGGTCTTTGGGGGTCCTTTTGGTCAAAGCACAAATTTTTTTTGCTGCTGAATGTATAAAGAAATGTGGAGAAGAAAGAGAAAGCAGGGCAAGTACCGTTACAAACCTGGCAGCAAAGTAAGCATGTGTGTGTATAAGTAATAGGTATGTAAGTAAGTAAATAAAGTCTCCTTCATGCTACTCTTCATTTGAGCTCATGCTGCCACTGTCATCCTCAGTGATAATTTGAGGAGAGACAGCCACTTTCTCCTGTAGCATGCAGCTATGCTCATGCCTACCCTGCATCTTTGGGGCAAGACAAACAAGTAGTAAGAAAAAGGGGGTGACAGAAGAGAAGAATATCTATCAGTTCTAGCAGAATGGAGGCTGCAATGAAGTCAAAAGATAAAGATTTCCATTATCGACTGAACTCAGTAGTGCTGCACTGTTTGTTCCTGCTGCAGTAGTATAACTCAAGGAAAGGACTGCTGACACTTAAACATGCATTTTTTCATATGGTTTCCGTTGGTAAAGGGAGGCTGGTGGGAGGTGGATGAGAAGTGACAGCTGAGGGGAAAAAATTTCAACCATGCCTCTTTGCAGACTTAGTGCGTTAAATCTCATATTACTTGCACATGTAATATCACAGTGAGCAAGTATGCACATCTTTTCTTCATGTTTACAGGAGCAAAGGTGATTGAGATTCAGCATGGTAAAAACTCCTATCAGGAAAATGAGTATCTGATTGCATGTGTGAGTGCATATTTCTGTGGAAAACTGGATAAAGGGCTTACTTTGGTTGTACTGAAATCAATGGGAGTTAGCCAAAATTAGTTAGAGATGTTGCACATTATCTAATCTGTACTATTGTGAGTTGGTGTGCTGCTGCACAGTTTTGGTAACTCTTACCCCAGGAGTAGCAGGACTACCCAGAGTGTAACAGCTTGAAATTTAATTGTGAAGCAAAGAGATGCTTCTGGGAAATTCAGCCAATCAAAAACAACAAACCCTAAATCATGGAAATTATGAAGGCTTTTCTTTATTAGAAACAAATGTTGATTTTTTTTTTTTCTGTCTACACCCTAATTAGAACCATCCTGTGCAATTATAGTATGACCAAATTAACATATTTCAGTCTGCTTTCCAACTGTTACAGCTGCATTCAAAATGTTTCTTTGAGATCAGCTAGAAAATACATAGAAGAAGACGAACTTATAGCAGAAAAATTTGTGATGAGCCCTGAGCTAGACTAATTATTTAATCAAACATGTATCTATGGAATATTTTACAACAAGGAAACTTAACTGATGTTCATCAAAAGCCAGAGTTGCAAACTTACTAAAATATGAAGCCTATGAATGATTTCTTTTTCTGTATAACTTTGAGTGGTTCTCAGAAGTTATTACAGAAGTGCCTGAAAATAATCCTTGAGTATCTCTCAGAACATAAAGCTAGTTTTGGAAGCAATCTAATTATTTTTTAACCTTTCTATTAATCTCAGGCTTGTAGAGGCATGTCTCACTGTGTATCCAGTCAGAGGTATATATATGCAGTTTTTCCTATCCTAAGAAGTGAATCAGTAAGACAGAATAGAACTGCAAAAAGTCAGTGTTGTGTGTATGTACACAAATGTGTTTCTTAGTGTGTAGACATATCAAATTTCTGCTTGTTATGCAGTCACAGGAAGCTTTGCACACAAAATTAGAATTTAAAACAATTTATTTCGTAACAAAAGTTCAAGGTTTCCAGTGTATGTTTATAGTGTATGCTTGTGTAGACTGCCCTTATTTTCTAAATAGGCAATTTTTAAATTGGGAGGTTTTAAAGCTGAATTGAAAGATTTAAAGGCTAAAGGCCTTTGGGAAATGAAGACTCACCTTTGTAATCCTCCCCAGTTAAACTTCTAAAAATTAGAGTGATTTTTGTGTCCATCCTCTGTCGTAGCCTGTTTGTGTCATTCAAGGTAATCATCTTGATACCACCGAGTGTTCTTCTTGACCCAGGAGTTTAAGACAAGTACCCTAACATATCCTGACACACATGTCTCTTCCTAAAATGTGGTCAGCAAAATTCAGGATGCAGGTTCAGGGTGATAAACCATGAGATTACTTTACAGATCTAATGTCATATGTGTGTATGCAGATCTGTTTATTCAAATAATAGGCTTGACTGTGTGGTTAGAGTTAGAAAAGGTTATGGGTTATGTCTTGGATCCTTGGAGGTCAGTTTAATATAGTTTAAAGGTTAAAAGATTTTTTGCATCTGAAATGGTGAAAAATAGATCCACACAGTAAAATAAAATTTAATAAATATATAAAACAAAACAAAATAAAATAAAATTGATTTAATTAATAACCAAAGCAAGGCTGTTTGGACAAAGAAGAAAGAGAATCAGTGTGTGCTGTACAGATTGGGCTTACTTGTCTCCTGCCTGGCTTAGAGCTGTATGCATGCAGTGGTATCTCTCTACTCACTGACTTCCTTGTACACATTGTCACTGGAGGCTTGGCTTAATCAGTTGTGAGCTGAAAAAAGTAATATAAATTGGAACCTTTTGTCATGAAGTATTTAAATGTTGATATACTTTAATGGCTTCGGGGAGAAAATTTAGCATGAGAGATTGTAAGAAACAAGAAATCGATTACATGTAAGAAAGGACTTGAACCTCTAATCAAGTATTACCATATACAGAAAGATCCCTAGCTAGTTATAGCTAAATTCAAATGGGATAATGGTTAGATTTTTTGCTAATTTTAAGTTTTATCAAAAAATGACATTCCTATTCACTCTTTATCTAGTTTTGCATAATACATGCTTACAATAATTTATGGAAAGCTTTCACTGTGTAAATATTGAAGCATATGCTAGATGGTGTCCTTAAGCAGTGAGGGTTTTATGGAATACAGGCATCTGCATATTTCTCTTTACTCTGTTGGGCAAAAAGGGTCAGAAAACTTCTTGCTGAAAATTAACAAGATAAAGCTTTGTATAACTAGTAGAAGTAGACAAGGATTATTTAAAAGCAACTTTCTGGTTCCCTGCTTTTTCTGTGACAGCGAGGGTAACCCCATGACTAGCACACTCTGATCAGTGGGACTTAACAGCAGCTGAAGGTCTGGTGCTCCTCATTGTAAATTCGTAAACAAAATGAAGCAAAGGGTGGTGGTGTCTCATCAAGAGGTAACTCGTGGCTAAGTGCCAGCTTTGCTCAGTTAGGATGTGAAATAATTCTCTGAAAGCACACAGGGAACCCCTGCACGTGGAGGCTTGCCTGCCTGTTCCGTGTATGCAGAGAGCTGGCTGTGATGCCATCAGGGAAGGACTGTGTGACACCACCTTCCCCTTACAGGTGGGAGTCTGTTACAGGATCTCTGCCTACTATTCTCATGAGATTGTGTGAGCTGTGATTAACTTTTAATTACTTATATATCAGTTTTTGTAAAGCACCCATCTGTTACATAAGCTTGATTTTCAAATTAAAAACAAAATAGAATGTAGCACTAGTACATTACAAAGCAGCCTGTAGCTGGCTGCAGACAGGAATCCTAATTCAATACAAGTAAGCAGTGTAAACTAGACAATGTTATTTCCATCTTTAAACTATGGGATAGTTGAAGGAATTGCTATTTGTGATTTGGGATGGGAAAGGTATGCATATAGATGAGGTCAGATATGACAGTGAAGGCTTGGAGATCAAAATCTGATTCAAACTTGGTTTTGCAGTTCCATGTAGGTATTACCCTAGAATATGTTGAACTGCTGTGGTTGGCTGGAAGTTGTTGAAGTAGATGTAAGTAACTTTAGATCTTACCCAAGGTGAGAATAGCTAAAGTTATTTGGGTGGAAAAAGCCAAATACAATATTGGAGCTTTAAAATATGAACCTGTCCTTTAATTTTTTTATGGCATTGGTGGTTTTTTTTCTCCCACCCCTCATCCCATTTAGGTTTTGTTTTCTTTCACGTATTTTTCTTGATGGGGATGATATTTGATGATCTGGATGATTTATGTTAGATACTACTGACTGCCTGTAAAATTCTGCTACATCAAGAGCTGTAAGGACACAGAAATCAGAGATGTCCACTGTGCTTAGGGGTGTTCAGAGGTGAACACATTTCCATACTAGTGCTGCAAGCCAACACCAGCATCTGCATCATGATGCTTTGTTCATCATCATAAATACAGACTGAACATTTTCTACACATAGATAGGTTTTGAGGCTTTCCATCTGGGTCAACTGGGTAAGATTTTCCAAGTTAACAGCTGTTGAGGGTTTCACTGTCTTTCCGGGTTTGATTGTAAATGTTCATGTGTGAAGCATTTCTAAAGATTTTGTAGTTGTATCTAAGGTACTGAAACATGCGTGCCATCAATCTTCAACATTAACTTTTTTCCTAGAGAGGTGAACTGAACTGTACATATTCGAACTGAAATAATAAAACCAATGCTAATCAATTAAACATATGCTTTATTATTTGACATTGCAAAATTGGTAATCTAGGAAACATGAGGGAAGAGAAGAGTCAATTGTCTGAGGACTGAAAATAATTAATTATTTTAATAAATTAAAAAATAAATTCAGGGGGTAAAGGGGCTGGGGGGAAGAGAGGTATTTTCAGACATTATAATCAAACAAGAGTTAATGGGTTTTGCAATAGAATGTAGTCCAAGTTTTCAGGTAAGGTTCTGAACCTGAGATTCAAGATATAAAAATATCAGAGGCAGTATGGTGGTGTGTCTTGTAAGGTTTTCAAACTGTTTAATGCATGAGGAAGCTTTGGAATAATTCTGGTTTGATGGCCTTCCACATTTCTTGTTGGTTATAGTAGTGTGCTAATGTTGTGTCCAGCATTTGCCCAAAAGGAAAGATGCCAATAAAATGATGTATTCATTATATAAGTATTTTAATATGTTTTTATCAATACTTGCTGGAATGGATTGCCTGACATTACACTGCAGAATTTTTAAGTCCTACCTTCAGGCAAATCTCATGCTTACTAGCAAAAATGAAAGTGTGAAATGCTTTTTAATGTATATTTAACAACAGATAGTCTAGTGATTACTGATGTGTATTCTCTCTGGATTTTTCCCTTGCTATCAGAAGGCAGTGTTAAGAGACAACATTTTTACACATTTATGCTATCTACATCCATCAGATCCTTACTTTTTACATATTTTTAACTGTCATTTATAACAAGACTACAAAAAATGTAATCTCTCAAGTCTAAACCATATCAAGATTGCAAGCTTACAATCAGTTGCCAGTAATAGTCCAGGAAAAAGGGAATGAGATATAAGTGTTACGTGCCTGTATTCAAGACATTTTGCCTTCCATCAAAGTTTCTTGTGAAATGGCCTATAAATGGCTTCAGTCTTATTTATTTTTATTCTTGTATTTCAGGAGCAAAGCTATCAATTGTATTTATTTAGCTCTTTCTAATAGTGTTACCATTCAATAGTGATTAAGGTACAATTTTTTTGTATTGTATAGTGGTGTGCACAGCAACAGTTCTTGTTTCACTAATGTATTCTAAACAGTAGCATTCTATAGAGATCACTGTTGTTAAAATAAAAGTACTGAAAGCATTTTAGATCACAGTGTCCTGGAGTCTACATTTTGTGTACCCTAATACTACTAAATTTAATCTGGTTTTCTAAAAGTGACTCTAATTACAGTATATGTATGGATGGAAAGTTTGTATGGTTTGGTCAAGTTATATTAACACTGTTTGCACCTTGTTTTTTTGAGCTTAGTGTTTCATGTTCAGACAGCAGAGCACCTTCTTCAATAATTATGCAGAATCAATAAGCTTTTCTTTGTGTTTTGTCTTTGTTGTTTCTTTGATATGGCCTCTAGGATGCTGCAGGCAAGGTGCTGGACCGCTGGGCCATCATGTCCAGGGAAGAAGAGATCATTACCCTTCAGCAGTTCCTGAGATTTGGAGAAACTAAATCTATCGTGGAGCTGATGGCAATTCAAGAAAAAGAAGGGCAGGCTGTGGCTGTGCCATCTTCAAAGACAGATTCAGATATAAGGACTTTTATTGAAAGCAATAATCGCACCAGGAGCCCAAGTCTCCTTGCTCACCTGGAGAATAGCAACCCTTCCAGCATTCATCATTTTGAAAACATCCCAAATAGCCTTGCATTCCTGCTTCCATTCCAGTACATAAATCCAGTGTCTGCTCCACTGCTGGGGCTGCCTCCAAATGGCCTCCTGCTGGAGCAGCCAGCAATGAGGCTCCGTGAACCAAGCCTTACAACCCAAAATGAATATAATGAGAGCAGTGAATCTGAAGTGTCCCCTACGCCTTTCAAGAATGAGCAAGCATCCAGCAGGAATGCTTTGACAAGCATCACAAATGTGGAGCCCAAAACTGAGCCAGCCTGTGTCTCCCCTGTTCAAACACCTACGCCAGTCAATGATTTATCAAAAACAGAACACACAAAAAGCTCATTCCGAATTCACAGAATGAGGAGAATGGGGTCAGCCTCCAGGAAAGGAAGAGTGTTTTGCAATGCATGTGGCAAAACCTTCTATGACAAAGGTACTCTTAAAATCCATTACAATGCTGTGCACCTGAAAATCAAGCATCGATGCACTATTGAAGGCTGCAATATGGTCTTCAGCTCTCTCAGAAGCCGTAATCGCCACAGTGCTAACCCCAATCCCCGCCTCCACATGCCTATGCTAAGGAATAACCGTGACAAAGATCTAATTCGTGCTACATCAGGTGCTGCCACTCCTGTCATAGCAAGTACGAAATCCAACCTAACTTTAACAAGCCCTGGGCGTCCACCAATGGGGTTTACCACTCCTCCTCTAGACCCGGTACTACAGAACCCTCTTCCCAGTCAGCTGGTCTTCCCAGCTTTAAAGACTGTCCAACCTGTTCCTCCTTTTTATAGAAATTTACTTACTCCTGGAGAGATGGTGAGTCCTCCAACCTCACTCCCGACCAGTCCCATAATACCAGCTGTGAGTGGCATGGAGCAGCATCCCCCTCCTCCTTCGGAGTCATCGGTACCTTCAGTGTTGATGCCGACCCCAGAGCCCAATGCAGACCTTGCCCCCAAGAAGAAGCCAAGGAAGTCAAGCATGCCAGTTAAAATTGAAAAAGAAGTTATTGACACTGCTGATGAGTTTGATGATGAAGATGAGGAGGTTAATGACAGGAGCACGATGGTGAATGACATTGGTCATGACAATCACTGCCATTCTCAGGAGGAAATGAGCCCAGGCCTGTCTGTGAAAGACTTTTCCAAAAGTGACAGAAGCAGATGTATGTCCAGACCAGACATAAGAAGGGCAGACAGCATGACATCAGAAGACCAGGAGCATGAGAGAGACTATGAAAATGAGTCCGAGTCATCAGAACCCAAATTATGTGAAGAATCCCTGGAAGGCGATGATCGCCTCCATGAACCGGGTGAAAAATCTATGATGCACAGTGACCAACCAGATGAAAACCACAATGACTCTTCCAACCAGGATGTCATTAAGGTGAAGGAAGAGTATACAGACCCTACATATGATATGTTCTATATGAGCCAATATGGACTGTACAATGGAGGCAGTGCCAGTATGGCTGCTCTTCATGAAAGTTTTGCTTCCACATTCAACTACACCAGCCCTCAGAAGTTCTCCCCAGAAGGTGAAATGTGCTCCAGTCCAGACCCCAAGATCTGCTATGTTTGCAAGAAAAGTTTCAAGAGTTCCTACAGTGTGAAGCTTCACTACCGAAACGTTCATTTAAAAGAGATGCATGTCTGCACAGTGGCTGGCTGTAACGCTGCGTTCCCATCACGGAGAAGCAGAGACAGGTCAGTAAATATTAATTGATTTTCTGCATTATTAAATGTGTTGCATTATGGAAGAATAGGCAGTTTAGGCTATATGAAGAAATAGAGAGATGTACAGTAATGACAAGTGACAATTGTGTTCCCATGACATTGAAAGAGATTTAAGATTTTCATTGTTCCTTGGCATTCAGAATGGTATATATTGTGCAATCCTCTTAAGTGACTGACTAGATAACAAATGCCATTATACTTTCTATATTCCTATGAACATGTGTATTATACTTCTGTTTATAAGCTACAGCCCTCATTACATTTATTTTCTTCTACCTGTAACATTTAAAACAAGAAAATATTCTATTAAGTGTACAGTAAATTATATACAATACAAATATCACCATGCATGCATACCAAACCATAGAACTGCGAAGGAGGGTGGTAAAGATGGATGGGTGGTTGAATGAATGGATAAAGATTGGCAATAAAGTACTGGAATTATTTCCATTCTCATAGGATCATACAAAAGCAAATAAGAAGCATTAGAAAGTTGCTCTTTACCATCTTTGATTTTTAAAACTAGGTCCTATGTTGTAGAGAGAACAAGTAAATATTAAGAAAATCATTGTTTCTTTAGTAGAACCTGCGTATATCTCTATCCACTATGATCATTTAGTCTACTTTATTTTTTTCTTCATGTGAGCAACTCTCTTCTCCAAGAATGGACATTATGCACATTCAGAGAGAAAAGGCTACGTATTTTTAAGATCAACCAGGGTATATTCTGCTGGCCCTTCAGATGACATCATGCCCAAGCTATGCTGCACCAATACAAAAGCAGTCGGGCTTAAACAGAAGCAGCTGGTCCATAAACTCTTTGGTTTAGGTTTTTTCTTTTTTCTTCAGTTTTGGAGTTTTTTTGGTTGGTTTTTTTGTAGACTGTTCTTTTTGATTCCCGAGGAAAATGTAATATAAATTGAATTTGTTAAGGTGATAGGATAACAGTTATTTCATATTTGTGGATAAAAGCTGTCTCATTTAATGATCATATTGTCACATAACAAAATATCTTTGGTTCATGGTGTAATGGTGAATTTGGGTCACCTCCTTTCCTTTACTTTTGTTTAATATTTTTTCATTAGGCTGTAAAAAATCAGCAGACACAGGAAGGAAATTAAACCTAGCTCAACAGCTCCTGATTTTTTTTTGTATTTTTTTCATTGAAATTGATGTGGTTTGAAAGGGAATGTTTTGCATCTTATAAAATGAAAGCAAGTCAGTGTTAAGAATACTGGGGAGCCAAAATTCACTGTGTTGATGAAGAATAGTATCCCCAAATATCTCATGTCTTCTCTTATCATTTATGAAAACCACTAAACAGAAAAAACATGAGCAAACATAAGAATACAAGTTCAAAACACCTGAGAAGGACAATCTAGGAAGTTTGCATTTCTGTAGGCTAAACTACTGGATACAAAGCAGGTAGATCTAAATTAAGACTCCTTTTCTTTCTGTGTGCTGATAAGTTTTATGAGTCTTGAATTTGACAAGGGAGGTGTGTGAGTCAGTGGCATAATCTATGCTAAATTTAGATGTGTACAACCCTTTTCGGCTCCTGAAATCATAATCTTTGTTAATCAAGAATTTAGTTTAGTCAGTCTGTTTCCTTAAATGAATTATGAAAAATCAGTCATGTACTACACAAAAAAAGCTTTGATTTGAACATGTGGAACAAGAGATGATTAGCTTTAGTATTTGGAGCTTTATGCAGTGTATTAAATTTCAGCAGTAATACATTGAAAGATCAAGGTAGCAATAAAGTTGGCGTAGTAAATATTTAGATATTCTAAGAGAGAGTCACTGTGCTGACATGTATAAAATATTTGCAAGACAAGAACCTTCAAATAGGGCATATTTTGAAATTTTTGTGATCTACATTTTTTGTGATCTACTGTTAAGCCTATTGAAAGCAAGCGTGAAATATAAAACTGATTCAGTATCTTAAAATTCAGGCTGCATATTTAAAGATAAAATTATTATTTGCACATCATTTTGAGTTGTGTAATGCACAATGCCATCTTCTTACATCATTACATTAGTAACATTCAGAATATGATTCGCTTATGTATTGCACCTGGCACAAAATTGCATGTTATATTCTTTAATTGCAAAGATTTAAGAATGGTTCTGTAATTCAAAAAATTCAAAGCTGGGATACAATTTACGTGCCCTAGTTTTATACTTGTTTTTGTTAGTTGTTTATAATTTTTGGCTTGCAACAGTAGTCAAGAAATGCCTTGAAAGAACCAGGAAATTCTCTCACAATTCAGGCTAATTCTTTGAGCAAGAAACATAAACAAAACTTCCCTGGGTATCCAGTTTTATCCAGAAGTGCAACATCTAGAAACGTGCAGAAATGAAAGCATATGCACAGCATGTCAAAGAAAGCAGATGAAAGATTTAAGTAACATTTTATAGTATTTATCCAAAAAGGGGGCAGTTTTGTTAAAAAAATAAAGTTAGGAAGTAAAAGTTAAATGAATATATTCTCTCCCCCCCTTTTTTTTTTCCTAGCATTGGGGTTTTTTTAAGTTTTGTTGGGAGTGTGATGTTTTGTTTGCTTGCTTCTCTGTGTTGTTTGGGGGTATTTTAAACTGTTTAGTTACCCCCAAAATTTTTCCATTCAGTCTGTATTTAGTTTTTTTCCTCATCTTCCTTTTGAATATATGTTTTTTTTTTTTTTCTGGAAAGAGTATATAATTCCCAGATTTTCAGATTATGGAGACCATCAAACTGGATAATTAGAATTATTAGGATTGTGAAGTGAGAACTTCTTCCAGCCACTTAAATAATTTTCACTTAAAAACTCAGGAGCATTTTGCTGTCAATTGCTGTATGAGAAATAATGGTTAGCTACCTACAGCATACAGTAATAACTCCTGTATAATATTTGAAATGGATTTGCATTCCATTTTGGACTCATTACAAATTCTTTGTGATTTGCATGTGTTGTGAGTCACTCACATAATCTTTGGTTAGCTAGAGTATTTTTGCTTTGAAAATTAAATTGAACTTTTTTTCGTACTTTCAGTACTATCTCTATAATGAAATCAGAGTTCTAGCTATTCCACAGCTTGCAGCCTTGTGAAGTTTTTTTTTTTTTTTTTGTCATTTTATTAAGCGTATTACTAGCATTATATTAATTATATTATTAATCCTATTATAAATAGTTAGATATCTAAAACTCCCAACTCGTGCTGTGTTCTGTAATAAAGTAAAAGTTTAAGTGGAGATAGATAACATTGGCTGATTCTTTTTGTTTCCTTTATAGGCATCTGATTTGGCTTAAGTCCTTTTCCAATGAAACTCTAGTTAATCAAAGGTTAATCAAATATTCCCCCTGCCTTATACATACACAAAACTCCAAATGGTTGTCAGAGGGTGGAGCTACTGTAAAATCGGCTTTGGGAAGGAGGGGTTGTGGTACATACTGCATGTTACCAGAGGCAGGAGATCACATCAGGAGCAAAAGTAGTGCTGTTTTGATGAAGGAGGGGTTTTATCTGTGTCAGAGCTGCAATCCCCCCCTTTGCAGAAAGCATGCTGTACAATTTGTGCTAAGGTTGACTAAATCTGGCTTTATCATGCCTACATCATTTGTGCCAAGGTCAACTCCTGCATAAATATCCTTCTACCTGAAATGCTGAAATATCCTCTAAGGTCTTTGGCTAACAAGTGCTAGTCCTTGCAAATTATAGTCAAGATCACCAGAAGATTTCAGTGTCCCACTTCACATGTGTTTGCTCAGTTCAGGAGGAAGGAATGCAAAGTAAATTCTCCTTTCTATCAATGACCCAGTAATTATGTTATCCCTTCTAAAAATTAAACAGCATTGCTTTTCAATAGTCAAGATCTGTTGAGCCTAGATGTTTTTAAAAGCACCTATTTTCATAATTCTTCTGAGCTACAAGTAACATCACTCATTAAATCAGTCTTAATACCAAGATCCTTTGGTCTTTTCCTCAGAAAAATCTTTCTGACTTTCTTTACCTAGGACCACTAAACTTGTGTAAACCACTTTTTCTTCCATACTTCAACAACCACTTCCTGAATAGTTATTCATCCATTTCTGTTTATGTATTTACTTCAGATGTCCTTTCTTCTGAAGACATGATGTTCAGGCTAAGTCTTGTTGCAAAAAGACAATGGAGAGTACATAGGAAAAGAGACCATATTAAAAATTTTGTCAGGAACAGTGTCATAAGCCTCCTTTTGAATGGAAAGACATCTTTTCAAGTAACTTTTTAAATGGAAAGGAGATGGGAAGAAGATACATTCCCTTGAGGACTGACCAATCGAATGGAAAATTTTTCCTTGTGGATTGAATTCTCTCTGGAGTCACAGAAGATCTTTCCTGCAAGTGAGAAGAAGGGCCAGTGGCCACAGTGGTTAGATTCCCCTGGTATCTCTTTCCCAGCCTCATCCATGAGTTTTGTCCCAGCACATACTGAGTTTGCCTGACAAAGTGATAGGTGTGGTTAATCCTTGAAGTCAGTGCTGAGGAACAGCTGCTCAGGGAATGATCCTGAACTGTGGATGTGGAATGTGGATGGGAGGAGGGAAGAATTATTTCTTGACCAAAGGGGACAACAATACCAAAGTTTCATCCAAGCCTGTGCTGAGGAGCACATCCAGAAGTAAAGGTCTGAAAGGTGCAACTTAGAGCAATTTGCTTCATTTTGATCACTCACCTATAAGAGCAAAGAATTTTGTGGTCAAACCCAGTGATGAAACAAGTGGCAGGTGTTAGGTCTTGTTGAGAAACTAACTTTTTATTTTTTTATAAGAAGTAAATCCATCTTCTCAGTTGGACTTAGTGCATGCTAAATCCCAATTTCACGTCAGTAGGTTTTAAGCTCGAGCACAACATTAATAACTATGGGTTATTATGTTTTTCTTTCTCTCAAAGTATGGAAAACTTATTAATTCTCAGCGTACCTGTTCAGAGCAACAAAGTAAAAACTTTTTATATTGTCTGTCTGCTACTTAAATAGGGCTATTCATTGCTCAGGTTTGTCTTTTAGGTTTAATTTTTCTCAAAAGCTGAGCATGCATGCATATGCGTGTGCATGTGTGTGTGTGCATGTATGTGTGGGTTTCACAAGATGGTAAAGGTAATTGAGCCCCATGAATAAGTTTAAAAACAAAAAAATATCTGCTCAGGGTGACTTATAAATAAATATGAGGCAACTATTGGTGCCAAGTGTGATGATGCCATTTGATTGCAAGTTAAATCAGTCCAGATTTAAAAATGTAAACTCCTTGGTTTGTATGGAGCAAGACATCTGTAGGTGATTTATTAAAACCTGCTGATGTTTCCAGAACTAAATTTGTGCAGATATGGGTCTCTGGGTAGCTGTACTGAAAAAGTAGAGACATACTTTTTGTCTGGTTACCTGACTTCCGGCCCTGTACAGGTGTGCTTGAATAAATTAACATCAGTTACCTATGATGAGCCACTGCATACATTATCAAGTGAGGTGAAGATGTGAGAAAACTGTTACCTGCCTCCTGTTATCACCTCCTTGACACAACAGTACCCATTTTTTAATCTTCCTACTAGGCTTGGAATCTTCTGTAGATAACTTTTTAGACAATTATTTTCTATAAATGCACTCGATTGTAGCTCCAAGAAATAAAATACTTTGCATCAGTCCCTGATAATTATTACTGTAATTCCCCAAATATAATTAGCTGTCATACACAACTTGAATTTTCTCCAATAAGAACAAGGAAATCCGGTTTTAAGACACTAGGTGTTGATGAACCATTTGTCAAGAGAAAGAATTATATCTGATACATTTTTTAAAATATAAACACATTTTGCACCTGTATGATTGTTTCTGTATGTGATGCAGTTCACGAACAGACTGGCTGCATATCCAATGCAATTGAATGAACCATTAGGTTTTCTCTTATAGAGACACTAAGATGTGTGTCATTGCTAATGTTCACATAACTCTTCCTTACCCAAGAGGAGCTGTATCATAAAGAAACATTTTGTGCCACCCCTAACATAGATCTACCGATCTAACCTCTTCTGTGAGTAGTCATGTTGAACACAGACTGCCTGTCATATTGCATACTCACCAATGTGAACAGGAGAAGGAGAATTAAAACAAGCATGCATAGAAAAAATGCCTTCATAAGATTTTAAAATAGTATTTAAAAGAAAATAAATAAATTGAAGCACAAAGCTAGTTATGTAAGCAAATATTGAAGAATTATTTCTGGTGTGGAGGGAGTTTTTTTCCAACTACATACAGCCACAACTTGCTGTCTACATTTTCTTACTCTGCTTTGTTATACAAAATTGTATCACTTGGAGAGGGAGAATACAGTTTTTTGTGCAGTTCAAGAAGTCTCATTTTTATGTGTACTTGCAAATAAGCCAAGTTATTTTCAGTGACCTGAAAAGCTTATTTAAACAAACTGCTATACCAGGATTAACATAGGTGGGAAGCATAAGTAAAACATTAAAAAGACTAGCCAAAAGCAGAACTTGTATTGAGCAATATTTTCACCTGGTATGTGTTGTGACGAATAGTGTAAATGTTGAATGTGTTTTGTCCAAGTTTCCTGCATAAGTTCTGTCTGTTTGCTGTTTGGTGAATGAGGTTATTTGGGTAGACAGGATGGGGAGCATGGAGACCTGTTATAATGTCTTGATTGCCCCTAGGTTCCTAGAAAATACTGGAAGAACCACAAATCTTCCAGGGAGTGGGAGACAATTATTTTCCATTCATCTGAGTAAAAGTAAAGCTGTTTCCCATTTATGAAGATGTCCCATCTTCCCTAGAGTGGAAGTTAAATAAAACATCTACCCACATTAGTTCCCACAGGGAAAGCCTCTAGCTGTTCTTTTAAACTTTAGAGCAGAAGGTTATAAGATTTCTTCCGCAATGGAGGTAGTTGTACTACTACTACTACTACTACTTCCAAAAGTCTGGGTGGAACAAGACACTGCAACTTGAGAGATGTGGTCCTCTTAGGTGTAGGAGTCTGGGGAGAAGTAGCTAAGGGTGAGGGAAACACCTCATTTGTGTGGTGAAATCTGTGGCAGGAATTGCTGTGTGTTTACTGCCCTTTGGATTTACAGCTTTCAGTCAAGGACAGAGACACTGAGGCAGGTAAATGCCGTCATACATACATTCATGATCCATTCATCTGTCAGCTGTGCATGTCTGCATGAAAAGAGAAACTTTCAATTCAAGAAGCAAACTTTTCATCAGATCTTATACCCTGACCAAAAATTATTAATAGCTGAGATAATTTTCTTTTTCCAATAATGACAATGCTGCTCTTTCCCCTAGATTTGAGCTGTTTCATTCATTGGAACATGAACTGAGTGACTGTGTTGGGACATATACGAATTAATGTGAGTAAGAAAATTGGTGAGGCAAGTCCTATGAATGAAAACAAACAAGCAAACAAACCCCCAAAACAAACACACACATATATATAACACACCAACAAAAAGCCCCCAAAAACTAAAAGGGGGAAAATTTGCCAAGTGTTGATGACTCCAAATAGCTACAACACTTTTTTGAATGATAGTGTGCCAGTCCTATCAATATATCTAGATAGGCATTGACATTTCAAATTATATTTTGAAGTAGAATTATGTAGCAGGTGATCAATATAGTAAAACAAAGATCATTTGGATTTCTCTTCCATTGTTTTGTGACAAAATATATCTTAGCTACTGAGAGGTGAGACAGGAGAGTTTTCCACTGAAATTCATCTTACTAAAAGATGCTGCTCAAAAATAGTTGGCAATTTATGGGCTCGGGGGAAAAGAAACCCAAAATCCAACTTCTCTAAATCAGGGACCTTTTTTTATGATTATGCAATCATTAGCAAATATGACAGGGAGTAAAAGCAAATTTGTGAAGTAGAGCCTTTAGTTTCAGAAATATATTGTTCAGTTAGAAAATATTAGTGTTAAAGCTAAAAATACTGCTCACTACTTATCTCGGGTGATCCTGAAGGAGGACACGCAGAGTTACGAATGAGAGTTAAATGCTCCGCAGTGTCAAGGAAGAGACCAGTGTGTTGGCACTGTAAGTTCACTGCAAGACACTGTGCACAGCTTTTCACTACCCCTTAATCCTGACCAGCAGTACTAGAAGTTTGCTGTCCTTTGTCTCTTCAGGCAAGCAGTGCCACACATCATGTACCAGTATTTATGATGCTTAGCTGCAGTACTTGAGTAGAAATCACTCCTTCACGTCCAGCACGTACACATAAAACACTCTCTAATGGTTCCTCTAGAGGTACCTCAGATGGTCTTTGGGGACCTGATGTAACACAGGAATATCTCAGGTGAGATACCACTTATGGCTCATCACAAGTTCATCTTTTAATGGCAAACACTGGATATTTCCTGACAACAGTTTTAAGCCCACTACTTCTAAAAAAAAAAAAAAAAAAAAAAAAAGTAAGGCTTTTTGTACTGCTTTCTGCTTTCCAGCAACATCTTTTAAATGAGTAGTTTGCCATGTGCTAAGAGAACTTTTTTTTTTAATTAAGAGTCTATTTCACATTTAAGCTTGCCCTAAATAGCAGTACTTTAAAAGATCTATCTAAGAAATAATTCAACATTTTTGCCATGAGGCACCTTCAAGCCTTATATAAATGGACCTGGAAGAGAAATGAGTTTTAGATTTGCCAGAAATGTATGCTCCCATAAAGGAGAAGGAATTGCAGGACTTTGTTGGCATTGTGAATAAATGTAAAATGGTTTGTTTTGTGTGGGGAAAGCAGAAGGAGAGAAGGAAAGGATAAGATTGTAATAAGAAGATATTTTTGCTGTCACTTTATTTTTCCTTTTTTTTGTTGTTCTTTCTGAATAAAGAGGGGTAAGAAAGCCCCAGGCTGTATGTCTGTGTCAAACTATATGAGTCTGAAACAGAAGATGTAAATTACAGGGTTTATAAGTTGTTATTTCCAATGTTACTGATTTTGATTTTAGTGCTTTACAAACTTTATTGCTTATTTTATTAACTAGGGAAAAGTGTTTCGCATTTCTAGCTCAATACATTTTTTTTCCTTTCTTTCCCTCTTCCTCCCTCTCTCTCCTTTTCTTTGTTATGCCAGAATAAAGAAAGCAATTACAGTTCAGCCAGTTACAACTGAAAATACAAATGGGACATAGTTAATTTTGCTGCCTTTAAACCTTAGGTTGTACTTTTGTGTTTTACACACAATGTGCAGAAATAAAAATAGACCAAACATGTATATGTGTGTCTGTACTGAAAGAAAGACATACATAATGTTATTAGACAAGGATGTAAAAATGCAGTGGATAGAAAGAGAACTTGGATTCCCCCTCAAAAGGTAAATGAGCCCTTGTTTCAAGAAGAAGATGAACACAGATTATATATTATGCAAGACTGCAAACCAAGATTTCATGAGGAGGGCCCCTGGCAGGAAGGATAACAGATCCTGAACTGGATGTCTCTCAGGTCTGATAGCAAGATAGGGGAGCAGCACTAATTCTGCAGCCTTTTTAGTCTGTTCTGTCACAGAAGGGGCACTGCTGGGTCAGTCAGCTCACTAGTAATTGTGTTTTACAGACTTCTAAAGCAATTGGCTCAGTCAGTCCCAATTCAATAAAAGTGTAGAGCGAGAGTGAGAGCACTTTTGTTCTATTTTTTACTTGAAATTATTTCATTCAGCAGTCTGTCTTTTTTATTACCAGGATTTGACATTAGCACTCCAAGCTATATTAGCATCCATTTCAGCAGTTCAGTAATGGTATTAAAAAAACACTTAACTTCAACGGTGAATGGTTGTATGACAGTACCATAAAAATCCACATTAAAAAAAAACTTATGTATTTGTGCCTGCAAATTAGTTTTCACTCATTTAACCACTTCAAAACTACGCTCTCTTGCCTGGTGTTTGCAAGAGCTTTAGCAGCAAGGAAGGCTTGTAAAGGGGCTGCAACTGCAGCAACAATGGCATAAAGAGAAAAAATGAAGACAGTTGAAGAAGAAGAAAAAAGTGATAAGAACATGCAAGCACAGATACATATATAACAAAGACCTTCCATTTTGAGTGGGTGCCTGTCATTCATCAACTGAAGTTAGATTTTTTAAACTCAAATCACTTGAGGTAAAATCTTTGGCATCTTCCAGATTTCTGGGATTTAATTTTGAACCCAGCACTCTCCGAGCTTGGGACGGCAGCCTAACTATCTTGGCACTGCAGCGCATTCATAAATGACTGCATTAGGTTCTAAATTTTGATTAAACATTCTGTAATTAATCAATGGTAGACATGAAGCAGTTGGCAAGGTCCAGAGCTGCAAAATGTTTAAGACATAAAACATTACAAAGTAATTAGAATGTGCTCCTTCAAGAGAAGGATTGCCTTCAATAAAGAGGTAAATGATAGCATCATGTTTATTGTGGACGTAGGCAGCCAGTGCAATATGATAAACTGCAGGAGATACACGTATCAGTAATCATCCACATTATTAGTGTCATTAATCATAATTCTAAAAATATGACAGCAGCAGCCAACTTTTTGACCAATTTTGCCTCTGCCTGTTGGCCGTTATAACTTCACTAATAGACTGCAGAGCTCCTGTGCGTGGCAGTTTGCATTGAGAATGGAAGGTTAATTATATTTGAGCTGCTGATTCCTTCTCTCCTCGGAAAAGACTGAGCACTTTGACAATCCCAGGAGCTCACTGCTGTTAAACCAGTAAAAGTACTTTATTGAAATTTTCTTTGTTGGTCAGGAATGAGTAGATGTTTCAAATGAGATATAAGCGCCAGGCTGGGACGGCCGCTAATGTTTTTTCCAAAATAATCCTTGGACAGCAAGCTGAACTTAGGTATCTTTGCACATTCTCTTGTGGATGAGTAAAAAGTTGAGAATTTAATAAATTCTGACAATAGCATGTATGGAAGAATCTCAGAGGATTGAAATTACTGAGAAGTTGGGGCATCAGTGAAAGGAGGTTTTAGGATAATCAGCTATCCATTGACCTGATAGGGGTACTTATTTAGTAATGTAAAATTACTAATAAAGGAACCCTGTTGAAATGCTACGTCATACTTGGTTTTATAGTTCCTTTGGTATTATATAAATAAAACCAACGTTTTTCGACAAACAAATGTTATGTATGAGAATTACTATTGCTTTTTGATCAAAATAAATTATTTACAGATTTGCTGTGGAATCGGAAATCAAAACTATCCTTGGACCTCGGGTTTTATTATTATTTTGAAGTTGAGGTTCAATAAGTAAAGAGTCTGTAAGTTTCCTAAGCAAACCATAAGATAATATGTTGCTGTGCATCAACATCTGAGAGAAAAAAAATTGCTTTTAAATCAGAGCTGGAGAAGGCAAGGAATTCTGCCTGAATTTTGTCTTTATTTCTGCATTTACTGAAACTTGGAATTCAGTAAAATTCATAAGTGGCATGCTGAACTAGAGGGTCTGTTTGTATAAAAAATTGCAAAATTATCACATTTGGCTGTGGCAGTAAAATTAAATGAAGGATGAAAAAATCCGAATACAAAATTTGGATCATGTGATATTTAGATTATTTAGGTTTGAAAAAAAAATTATAATGCATGTGTTCTTTATCTCTTCACTATTTCTTAAGAGAAAATACACCTTATGCCAAGGGGACTAGCAAATGCTTCAACACAGTGGATATGAGCACTTAATGCATGACTGCAGTGCACACTGCACCAGCTAAACTTCTCTGTAGAACTTGTGTAAATTGTAGAAACAGCTTTGGAGTGATAGACAGTGGTGCTAAGCACCTGTTATGCCCATCAAAGGACTCTGTCTTATGTATAATGATTTCTTGTGCATGTAACTTTGTGACATTGTGTCAGTTCACTTAGAAAATATTCTGCCAGATAAATCCTCTTATTCTACTTTCTCAACCAGTCCGGATATTAGACAAGAGTGCTGGCTATTTTGTAATGAGTCTGTTTTGCTTCCAGGCAGCTTGTAAAGTGAGAGGTTTAAGTGTTGCAACATAGTTTTGATAGTTTCTCAGTAACTTTGGCGAGTACACTAGTCGTTGTGCTTTTTGTTTGTAGTATCTTTTGATCTTTAATGGACAACAATAGTAACGTATTAAGAGTGCAACATAAGCTCAATGCTTCTAAGCATGCACAACTGTTGTGAAAATATAATTCTGTTTGCACCATAAGGACCATTTCACTAAACACCTCAACAGGTTTGTACTGAATTATTGGACCTTTCAAGAATCCCAAGTCTGGCAGATTTTTTGTTTTTGTTTTTGGTTTTTTTTTTTTAATTTTGTTAGCAAATATTGCCATCAAATATCAGTTTCATATTCATCTGCACAGTCAACTATCCTGCCTTCCTAAATGCTATCACTGCATTAACATTTTTTTATGCATTCCATGGTGATGATAAATTGTTTTCTGACTATAACTGTGAATTAAGTATGCAAAAGGCATGTTTGCCACTGCCAACAAACCAATAATTCTCACTAACATCTTCAGAGTTACAACATTTATAAAGTTGCAAAGTGGAGTAAACAAACCATCTGTTTGGCTTTACCATATATGTCATGCTCTCTTATTAGCATATTACGATTCATTTAGTAAACAAATTTGGTGATTTTGTTCATGTCAAAGTTAGAGGGAGCTTGAAGATGATTAACATTCCTGGGACAGGCACATTAATACATTGCTTCCTCTGCAAAGTTAAATGGCTTCTCAGGAGAATCACCCCTTGTTGACAAGATGAGACTGTCAATTTTGTTTGCCTGCCACATTAGGGGCCGTAAGGGGATGGGAAGCTCTGAGAAAGAGGAGCAGTGTAGGCAGCATAATTCACTGTGAATTGAAAAAAGAAGTCTAATTCTGATAAATGGTCGACCCCAATACATCCTACCTGTTATTACAACAGACGTGCCGTATCTGTGCAGTAAATTAGTTAAACCCCAAAAGAGTTTGATAGGAGCTTATCTTCAAGTGAATAATTTGAGTGTAGAGGGAGCTGTCTTCGTGACCAGTGTGAGTGATTTGTTTCATATTGAAAGGGATTGAAATGACTGGGCTCTGCATCTTTAATTTGCAAGAAGTTGCTTGTCCTTTATTTCCTGTACTTAATAAGCACTGGATTTTTTTACTTTTTTAATAGGTGCTGAACTGTATTTTACCTTTTGGATTTTCTTCCTATGAAAGGTTAATATTTTTCAGATTCTATGCAATTTCAGCCCTCAAGAACTGATGCTATTACCTTGTTTGTGTAGAAATGCCACGGTTTTATTGTGTAGTATAGTATTTTTGCCTTGACTCCTAAAGTCTCGCCCCTATACCTATTTTCCCCTTACAATTAGAGGCAAATTAAATATGACCAAACACATAGAAGCTCTAGTGTACAGACTTAGACTTTGTCCCCATTTAGATAAATGTGAATTTTATAATTTAGGTCATATCAGGATTTCAATTTGTTACTATCTTTACTAAGATTTATGATTTCTTTTTTTTTTTTTTTCCTTTTATATAAAAAAAACAAAACAAAACAAAACAAAACAAAACAAAACAAAACAAAACAAAACAAAACAAAACAAACCCTGCATCAAAGACTGCTGATAGAGTGGTAAAATTAGAACAGTAAGTGAGAAGATAATTTCTTTAACAGTTTCCATTACTAATTAAATTCCAGGAACTGTTTTATTGTTGATTCTCATAAGCAAATGGGAGAAATGATTGCTGCTGCTTTCTTGAAGAAATATCAGAATTGAGGCCATATCTTTCTCATAAATATGTACACTCTTATATTTAGCCAGAGTCTTGCTTTCTGGTTCTTTGATTTTAGCTGCATGAAACTCAGCACTTTCAGTCTGCAGAGATTCTGAGAAAGCATACAATTCTGGGTTTATTTTCTGTAGTATTCACCTATTCTAGGCTTTTCTATGAGTTTTATGCTTAAACAAGAAGGAAAGGGACATGACAATGAGGAAAAAACATATTACTAGTTTGTGTTAGCAACTAAAAAATGTAAAAATTTAAAACAAAACCATAAGTCTTAATTCTCTTTGCCTTTAAGGCGAAGAGAAACAAAGAAAACTTTCCTTTAACATTTCATTATAGGTAAAAATATAGGCTGAATACTGAGTTGAAAATATGTGTAGAGAAAGTCTCAGAGGATGAATAATGAAAGTTTCATTGTTTATGATATTTTAAATCAGATTGATAGAGCTTAGTTGTAAACTAAGTGTAGCAGGAGGATAGCTTTTATGGGACCTGTACAACCAGAGTGGTTACTTCCATATCCAGCTTTAATAAGAGGTTTGTCAATTTGTGTATAAATCACCAGCCAATTGTGTTCTGGCCTTTGATTTTCTAACAAAACCTTCTCAAACTGCTGAAGATTGTGTGGTTTCATGTTTTGTAACCCAATAGTAGGTTCTGTCTTGTTCAAAAAAATAAATCTACTATCACTTGGAAATAACATCCTTTGCCAGAAAATAATTTTATGCTGTCTTTACATGCATTAAGTCTCAAAATAGAATTTTATAGTGTTACTTAATACTGAATCACTTACTGATCTTAAAACAAAGCTGACCAAAGACTGATGGTCTCCTGCTGTCACATTCTGTTTGTTATTTCCTTACAGTGTTAGAATTGTAGGGCTAGGTGGAATTAATTTGTCAAATAATGTGTTTGCCAGAAAAAGCAGTTTCAGAATATCTGAAATTTAAGAAACTGGGATGGTGACTTTCTTGGAAACACAGGAAGAATGGTTGTGGTTCAATACAGCTGGAAATGTTGAAATAGATAATTTCAGAATTTTAATGAACAGTGCAGTTTACTTTGATGATTGACTGAGATCTTTATCATGGAACTTTGTCGCTTATAGTCAGACAAGAAGAACTAGTAGCTGGGACATTTAACTGGGACATCAATTGGCTTGGCTTTTCTGTCTCATTGCATCAAGCAGTAGAAAGTGGGTTTCCACAGTCCCTAACTGACTGCCCTAACAACTGTGCTTCTCTCATTCTCACACTCTTTTTCTCTCTCGTCCCATAGTATTTAAGTATAATCTTACCTTTCTCTTGTTAAAATAATTAATAATATAATAACATATGCGTAATTTTCAACAGCCTGTCCTGTTCTGAACTGCAAACACATTCATCCTAATTTTTCATGCAGTTAGTTTTGTGCTCTCTGTAATGCTCAACTCTAAATAAACAGTGCTCTTTATAATCTGAATTGTCTAACTTTGCTCTGTGCATCAGAGGTGAGGTTTGCCCCGGTGCAGATAGCACTGCAGCTATGGGTACCTCCACATTTGACCATAGAATTCATGCCAATTTCTTTACAAGGACAAGTTCTACTCAAATAAATTCCTTCTCACTCACTTCAAAATGAAATTAAAAGACTGACTAAATAAAAATAAACTAAACTAAAGTGGCTACTTATTTTTTTCTTTCCAAAAAAATGGGCAGCAAATTAGCAAAATCAGATTCCTTGACAAGTGTAGAAAGGAACTGCTAAAGAGATCCTAGTCAGGATTTATGATCTGTGTAAGTAGAATGTATGTTTAATTGACCATATTTCCTAGGCTTATAATCCCCTCCCTTCTGTAGGTGCGTAGTGCATCTGTCACTAAGAAACTTGCTAGTCGCAGGTGGGGTGTAACCAACAGTGAATTCTAGTTAAGAAAGAGTACTTCCATGAGCTTCACAAGAGAAGGAAAATACTATCACCAGTGGCATCATGCCAAGAGTCAGGGAGCTTCTGTAACTGCTGTAGGATTTGCATTGCACTGCTACTGAAACTCCTGACTGAAAAGGCAGTGGTGAACTCAGAAGCTGACATTTCACCAAAGCCGCAGATTTTATGTATATCATAGTTATCATAATCATTCTCATGCCAGCACTGCTCCATTCATGCAGCCAAATTCTTCCTAGTGAGGGCTTTGCACTAACTTTTGCCTTTCATATATGTAATTAATTAATAGTAACTTGAAAAGAATTGTATTTATGTAAAAAAATCAGGTATTCTGGGTCCCAGAATTTTTCAAACTTCCTTGCCACAACAAGCTACATTCCAAAAAATCTTGGAAAAATACCCTCCTCATTTTTAAGGGTATCTGACATGTTGTATAGACCCTAATAGGTGTTTGGACATTCTTTGCCCTAGATAGTATTTTCAGAACAAACCCTCTCACCATCCCTTGTTGTCTAGGAATGGGTAGGTATAGTAACTGAAGTAGAGTGAGTTATGCCTTTAGATAAACGCATTTGATGGCATATTTCTGTATGAAATACTTCAATCACCAGTTGTCTTTACACAGCATTTCCACTGTGAGGATCAAATGCCATTCTGGTAGTTGATATACAAATAAGCAATCTAGGAAGTCCAGAGACATTCAAAGGATTTATTTAGGTCAAATATTTTGTTTCGTACACATATTCATGTTTTTAAAGTTCTTTTCCCTGCAGATACAGCAGCAGTTGCCGTGATGCAAAGGACATCAGAGATGGCCTTAAATTAGCTAGCTGAGGTCTGAGAAGTAATGAAGCTGTGGCAAGCTGAAGCTCAGCAGGTTTGGGCATATTTTGCTTCAGGATTTTCTGTCTGTTTGATGGCAGTGTTCATGCAATGGCACAAATCACTCTGCCCAAGCTGTGCCTCAGCTTACTCGGGGACCATTGTTTACACATTCCTGGGAGCAGTATCTGGAGGAGGAAGAGGGAAGCAGCTTTGTAAATCACATCAGGGAACAGAATAGGTGAAGCAAGAAACTGCAGGTGTCATGGGGAGGAGCAGATGAACAAGATGACAGGTGCTTAGCATTGGCTGAGGGCTTGTCGGGGACTTCCTGGGGTTTGGGAGAGACAAAGCAGAGGAGAAAGAGTTGGATTAGGATGGAAAATATCTGTTTGTTATGGAGAAGGGGGTCTGAGACTTTAGGGGTTTTAATAAGATTTCAAAAGTTCAATGTCTAAATAAATGAATTTTTTTCACAACTCATACCTCCTGCTTCACCAGAATGTTTTCTCATATGATATTTAGGGACAGTGTTAAACACAAGTGAAATAGATTAAGAAATGAATGTAAAAGAATCAATTCTTTTGAACTGTGGTTGCATAATGGAAATCGACTGCTATGAATGAACCTATGTTCAGAAGTTATGAACAGCAGAGCTAATGCACTGCCATGAGTTCATCTTTATTATTGCATTACACCTGAATCAATTGATAAAGTAGCTTCTTTTTAAGGCTAGGAATGGCACTTAATTGAATAAAAGTCAATGTAATTATATTAGGAGAATCCAACAGTACTGCTGACAGCGGAAAAGGGACACTACTGAGCAGAGTGCCAGAACTGGTCCGCACATTTCTGCACATCGTTTGCCTGACAGATATTATGGGCTGGTACATACTTTAACTAGATTACTGATTGTTACTGCTGTAAGTGAGAATTTAATAAGGGAGGCATCTCTTCTTATCAGAGCATCAGCAGAGTTTGCATCCTTTCACCGGTCTTTCTCCAAATGACCTTTGTCAATCTGGGGTTTGGTGGCCCCTCTTAAATATGGCAGTTTCTTCTTATTTCTTCATTTAGTGAATGCTGAAGTTATTTTCACTGCATGCCTGACTGTAGTTTTTCTCAGCAGCAAATCAAGGAAATAGTAAGCACAAATGCATGGCAGCAGCAGTTGAAGTTATCCTGACTAGCTTGTATGCTGAAACAAATTCCCATAACACAGGAGTGAAGAGGGGAGAGCAGAAGAAATTAGAAGTACACACATGAGTACTTTATGAATAGTTTGCAGTTAGCCTTATGATGATAAGCACAAATGTGCTTTTATGGTCATTTAATAACTCTGGTCAGTGTGGACAGGCCTTCACAGTAAGCGTTTCCTGTACTGCACTTAGCAACTTTACATGGAGCTACATTCCATCAAAAACTGGGAAGGCAAGGGACCATCAAGACTACTGTTTATCATTCATGTATGTGCACTGCATGCATCTATTCAGAACTCATTTGTGGATAATAATGGGTATGGTGTGAATATGCTTTGATTAATTTGTTTTATGTTTTCTGTATTGTTTTATTGAGTCAGTATCCATCAGGACAACAGTAAAAGGAATATTACAGCTGACATAAACCAGGTTCACAGTAAAGTCTGTGTTTTATTGGTTTCAGATTTTTTACTTTTTTTTTTTAACCAGATATGTCTGGATTGGAATGTGAATTTGTTTTCTTTCTCTCTCTCTCTCTCTCTCTCTCTCTCTCTCTCTCTCTCTCTCCTCCCCCTGCCCCTTTCTTTCTCTTTTCTCCTCTCCTCTCTCTCTCTCTTTTGTGATCTCAATTTAGCAAAAGATTAGAAAGCTGATCTTATCACAAGGTAAGCTCAGCCTTCCTAAGTGCAGTGTGGGGATATGCATAATTACACTTCTATGCCTCAAAAAAGCAATGGTGCTATACTTGCTTGTGTGAAAAGAGTGTTTCCCGTGTGGGACAAAACAATAAATACTCTCCACTTTTTCCACCCTTACCCATACCTCTCAACTGTCTCTCATTAGGAGAAAAATCCTCTGTTCTAGACCACCCCCTTACTGGAATAATTGCATCCAAGCACACACAATTCAATTATGCTGCATTTCAGTATCAGTTTTATGTCAGAGAACAGTTACCTGCATTTGCAGGTGAATGGGACAGATTAGTTCTATTGCTGTTGGTTATGTGCAACTTAAGTTATGTGCAATAGATAAATGAACCACAAAGTAAGTGTTAGAAAATTACAGAGATTTACTCCACATCAATTTAATCTTCCTACATTTGCGTTTACTTTATTTATTTGCATTGTATTGCTGAACCATGTTTTGGACTTCAGTTGGTTGAGAGGTATGTTTCAAAGGGTCTCTTAAAATAAAAGCTTTCAATAAGGAAATATTGCTAATAGCTATTGTTCATCTTCTCCCTTTTTTTGTTAATGTAGGACCTGAATGTCTGTAAAATATTTGATCATTGTTATGTCTTCCCATGCCAATTTTGTACCTAGTGCTTTTTGCAAATTAAGCTATTCCTATGTTAAAATTCTCTCTTTCTCTCTCTTTTTCCCCACCCTCCTCTCATTCCCCCCTCCACCCCCCACCCCTCCTCCCGCCTCTTCTTTTCCCTCCTACATTTGGGCTCTGATCTGCAATTTATAATGGGCAGACAGACTGGTGAGTCTGCATGTTGTAAATTGCGGGTTTGGGTCCTTAGCTTGCAAAGAATGTTATGCAGTAGAACTTCGCTAATTCCTTTTTTGCTGACTCGAAATTCAAGTCACCCTCCAAAGAAACTGAATAAATATTTGTCATTTCCTCAGCAATGCTGCACATTCTGAAAACTGAACCCTAAAGTTTTCTATTACTGAAAACTTTACACTGGTTTCTTTTACTTAAGCACTTCAGCAAAATGAGCATGTTCTGTGGTCAGAGGTCTTTGATGTCTGTCATGTTTGTTGGTTGCATCATTAATTCAGAAAATGCAATTTTTCAAAGAGGGTTTCCTGACTACTGCAAATCAGTGAGGTTCTACTGCAGTGGATGAATAAAGCCAACGCCAAAAGTGGAGAGTAGAATGCCGTTTCAAATAATAGGCTATTTTACACATTTACTAACCCAAAGGCTTATATTGTTTCCAAATGTAGAGCTTTATTTCTTGAGAGCAAAGGCCCAGATCCTGTAAAACACTTGAGAATCTCTTAATTTGTAGCTCTTGGGCTCTGGTTTAAAATCCACTTCCATCAGTACAGTATTCCATTGTCTTGAATATCTGAAGTAACTTCAGCAAATACCTAAACCAAACTCATGCTTAAGGTTTTTTTTAAAAACTTGGAGCAAAACTCTCATTGCCATTAATAAGGTTTTTTTTTTTACTGGACATTACAGTGCTTGAATCAATCAGCACTGCATACCAACAGTGTGAGGAAAAGGATAGGGAGGAGTGGCAGTGACACTTAAAAGGTTAAACTACTAACTTTGGCTAAGATTTTCAGAAACTTCTATGCAGATTTCGAAGACTTGTTCTCTTAAACCTTTCAAGTCTTCTCCATCTTGGTTTGGCCTGATTCTGAATCCCTTTATACAAGAATTAAGTTACCAGAATCAGGACCTCTGACAATGCCTTATTTGGTTACTCTTAATTTACTCTCCCCCTATATTTCACTTACAGAGTTATGTGAGTACATATATATATAAATATAAACATATTTTTATGTATGTATGTAGGGATAAATATCTAAAGACATGGATCCAGACTAAGACATAGACACACATACATATATACCGTATAATAATATTTTTGCCTCTTGAAGAGAAAGAAAGTCAGCAGGGATTCAAGAATCGAGAAGAGCATTTTCTATTTTCTGCTAGTACAATTTATTATTTTGTACATTTCAAATGAAAGGGCTGTAGCTGCTGTTGGGGACTAATGTTGAGGACCAGCAGCTAACAAGAAACACTATAAGGGGGGAATTTGCTTGTTGTGTTTAGTTTTTATGCTGCAATTTATCCACTTAAAGAAAGACTGAAATTTCCAAGCAACATGGATAGGGGATAATTCTTGTGAGAAATTATCAAAAAATCATAATTTGGATTTGGTGCTTGTTGACTGTATGTTTAATCAAAAATACTGTACATTTTTCCTTTTCTCCCTTCCCTCTTCCTTTCCCAGACACAGTGCTAACATAAACCTGCACCGTAAACTGTTGACCAAAGAACTGGATGACATGGGCTTGGACACTTCACAGCCTTCTCTTAGTAAGGACCTCCGCGATGAATTTTTGGTGAAGATATATGGCGCTCAGCATCAGATGGGGCTTGACATAAGGGAAGACACCTCCTCGCCTGCTGGCACTGAGGATTCCCATATGAATGGGTACGGCAGGGGCATGGCAGAAGACTATATGGTACTAGACCTGAGCACCACCTCCAGCATCCAGTCCAGCAGCAGTATCCATTCCTCAAGAGAATCTGATGCAGGAAGTGATGAGGGTATTCTCCTGGACGACGTCGATGGGGCAAGTGACAGCGGGGAATCTGCCCACAAAGCAGATGCCCCTGCCTTAGCTGTAGGTATGGGCACCGATGTCCCAGGATCCCTCATGTTCAACAGTGTTTCGGTGAGCAACGGTGGGATAATGTGTAACATTTGCCACAAAATGTACAGCAACAAGGGAACCCTCAGAGTGCACTACAAAACAGTGCACTTGAGAGAAATGCACAAGTGCAAAGTCCCTGGGTGCAACATGATGTTCTCCTCTGTCCGTAGCCGAAACCGGCACAGCCAGAACCCCAACCTGCATAAAAACATTCCTTTCACTTCAGTAGATTAGGTCAAGGATGGACACAGCATAATGCCAGCTCTCAGAGAGGGCCCACTACATCTGAACTGCCATACACAGTCTCCCTTTATATATATATATGTATATGTATATGTATATGTATATGTATATGTATATGTATATGTATATGTATATGTATATGTATATGTATATGTATATGTATATGTATATGTATATGTATATACACACACACATAAATATACATATATATATATAATTTTTCTTTTCTAGCAAAAGAAAGAAACACCAGGTGCTTTTTCCCCTTTGTTGGCTTTTGGGGTTCTTTTCCTTTTTTTTAAATAGAAACAAAAATGTAGTACCTTTAATTTGGGGGAAGAGACCCTTCATAAAAAAAAAAAAAAAAGAAAAAAAAAAAAAAAGAAAACAAATAAACAAACAAACAAAAACCTGAACAGAAACCTGCAGTTGTCCCTAGTTCTGTTAGAATGTTCTTGGTCATCTCCAAAGAGACAGTTTGTTCTTCCCATAACTTTTGCCTGAAAAATAAAAAAAAAAAAAAAAAAAAAAAAACAAAACAAAACAAAAAAAAAAAAAAAAAAAGAACAAAAACCACACAAAAATCCCCCCAAAAACACAAAAAAATTGCAAACAAACAAAAAGAGAAAGAAAAAGCTATCTACTTAGTTGTCTTTGTGTCTTCTAAGCATTGGGGATAACGTTCTACTAAGCATGGCTGTTACACTTGTATATATATATTGAGCCTTGACAGGCCTATGATGTAAAACAATTGTATTGATGGTGGTTTAACTCTAATTTTTTTGCTTAATTTTTACAGTTACATTCAGCTGTTAGATAAGCAGGAAAAATAGTTTGCTGCCTAGTTTTACTCATTTATGTTAGCTTTAATGCACATTTTTAAAAGAACCACGGTCTTGTTTTAACTACCTGCTAGATATAAGTAATACAGAGGTGCTGGCATGCTTTACAGTACCTGATTTGATACAGTTTTTTTGTCTTGTACTATTACATAAATCCAGTCATGCACTTTTTCGTACACTACAAGGGGATGTGTAATAATATCCATGCTTTTTTTTTCTTAAACTATTGCCATATTTTCAGTAAGTGTCTTTAAAAAAATACACTTAGATAAAAGTGATCTGGTCAGTATGAGGGCATGAATGCCAAACAAAGAGTATTAGTGTTTAGTGTTAATACAAAAGTGCCAACTTTGCACACATTTTGAAAAAAGAAAATGTAGTTATTCACCGTAACCACAGTTGTAGTTTTTGGACTACACACAGAAAAATACTGGGGAGGGAAAAGGGGTAAAGTGAAATACAGAATTCTTGGTGCTTTTTTCAAGTGCCAGTTATTACTAGAAACAATAGTGCATCCTTATTCCTTATATACTACATTGCATAAAAGAAAAAAAACCAGAATTTTGTCATGTGAACCAGTAGAAATTTTTTTTTGTCAAACATGCATAATATTTGGGGATATAAATGCTGATACTACTTGTCAGAGAACAAAGATGAATATAATTTTGTGTGCTTCTTATTATAGCCTGGATTTTTGTGGTGTTTTAAAAAAAATCAAAACAAACAGGGAAATAATGTTAATTATGTTGTTCTGTAAAGTTGTCTTTTTTGCAATGGAAAGTGCTGTAGTATGATTAAGGCATGTTTTATAGAAGCAATCAAAAGAAATTAATGGCAGAAGCACTTAGTAGCTCTGAAAACATATGCTGGACTTTTTATTGGTTAACTCTCCCTTTGGATAAAATTAGAAGACAGAGAAAAAGGATGTCTAGTTGTGTTAATGTTTTGTGTTTCACTCGCATGATTTGTCAGACAATAACGAAGGTCCAAGAAACATAGTGAGCAAGGAGCAAGCACAACCAGGAGACAGGGAAGGATCAAGCAGTTGAGAAAGGCAGAGAGAAAGGAGGCTGCCCTCTGAAATTTTTTGTTTCCGGTGTTTACACATGTTGCTTGAGCTGGTAAACCACACTGGCAGCCTTAGTTACCACAACATACTGACTGAGGGATGGTATTTACTTAAGCTCAATCTACAGCCAAAGCCATTTAGGATGTGTGTTGTAGACTCTTTTCTTTACAAAACTAATAACAATAACAAAAGCAAAAACAAAACAAAAAAAACAAACCCCTAAGGGATATTTCAGCATACAATAAAATATTCCTTCAATGAGAATGTGTTCCTTTTCTGTATTTACTGACCCAGAACATTATTCTTCTTAGCAAAGAGTCAGAAATGCTCCATTGTTTCAGCTTGTCGCTGTATTGTTTTGCTGTGCATTTTGATTATTCTTACTTTTTATGTCCACTTGAGTACTTAATTCCTATTACATTTTCTAGAGGAAACTCTTACTATAGATTTCCTCTTTTTTAGTACTTTTTATGCATTTCAGTATTTTTGTTTCCAGAAGTAGGAATCAATATCTAATAAATCAGTATTTCCAGTTGTAGAAAATAAAAGAAAAATATTTCTGAATGAATTCTCCCTATGTTCCTATGAGTTAAAAAACCTCTGATCATTTTTTTTATCCTGTACACTTATGAAGCCCTGAAAACATTTGTGAATTCCACAGTAACTATAAGGAAACTTTACCTTCTGGTTTAACAAAAAGAAACTTTATTGCAAAAAAGTAAGCTGTTTCACTGACATTTTTTTCATCTTTTTTATTTTCTTTAAAATCTCAACTACTTTGCTTTGTTGAGTGGAGAGATCTGCTTTGTTTTGTTTTATGTTGTGCAAGCTCAGTGTGTTTGTGAGAAAGGGAAATTAGAACAATAAGGGTGCATTTTTCCAAAACACATAACCTTTGTAGTGTTACCTGTACTTCAATCTCACCTCTCCTCCCAGGCTAATAGGAAAAAGTAATATAGAAAGTCTAAAAAATAAAAAGAACAAAAATTGAATTATATATACAAAAAAACCCCCCACTCTTTTGTAGTATTGTGGTATATAAATGAATATAATTTTTAATGAAAAATGCATTTGAGGTATATAAATAATTCCTAACTGAGTGAATTACTGTTCAGCATTCTTATTTCACTATGATTCTGTTAGAGGTCAAAAGGGTTTGGTAAGCTTGTTTGGAAATGTAAGCATCACCTGTAGATAAATTCAGCAGATTATTGAAATGGAAGAAAAAAAAAATCTGTTTATTACACAAAATTGAACAGCATATTCAAAAAAGTAGGGGAAAAGGGACAAACTTCCAAAAACTGCTAGAAGCTCACAAGTCCTATTTTTAATTTCATTCAGATTTACTTAAGCTGTGTAGAAGATATTGCTTTCTTGTGGACTGAGCACTACTATTGTTTTTAGGCAAATCTAGGTAAAAGTAGTTTCTTCAGTATAAGTGATACTGATGTCAAAACAGTTGTCTTAGAAGGGCACTTACACTTACTTTTCATTGAATGGCATTTCCCTCCTTTCAACTTAGCATGCATCTCTATGCGAATCTGTATTTATCAGAATTGTTCTTGTGGTGGAATTTGTATTATCTGAAAAATTCATAAAGGGGCTCTGGCGTAGTAGCTTGGTTTTACCGAAAGTAGCATTTCTGGGTAATTTCAGCAGAGACCCAGAGTGCAGTAAGAATAATGACCAAACATCTCATCTCTTCAGCACAGAACATGGCCTGTAATGGTGTGATGACATGATTAGTATTGTGCAGTTGCTTATGTTATCACAAACTTGTGGCTATCCCTTCAGTTTCCAAACCTGTCAGTCTAAAGCATTTTGAAAGAACTAGACCAGCTTTGAGGAAGAGACTTTTTCCTTTACATGGAGTTTGTTCCTTCTTTTTTTTGATTCCTGTAGTTATTGTGGTCACTCTTTCCATATTGTTTCACTGTTTATTCAAGGTAGTTGTATTTTTCTGTAAATATCAAAAAAAGTTTTGTCTGCAACTAGAAAATAACTGTACTGAACCTCCGTTAGAAACAGAAATATTTGTCTGGGGGTTGTTAAGGATTTTTCTTTTCATTGTCAGGGTTTGGGGGTATGGTGTGTCAGGAAACCATATGTTAATGGTTAATCACTAAGTATCTTTTGAAAAACTGTATGAAAATTTGGAAGGAGAACAGCACAGTCAAAGCACAAGAATGGAAACCATGAGTTTTAACACCCCTGGTAGCCCCTTCTAACTTTTTAGTCTCACGTGTATCATATCACATTCATTTATGTTTCAGTCTGTTAGACTATCACTAATACTAATATGATTTTGCCCATAAGTGTGCTCCTGTGAGGACTAATTAGCTGGTATTAGTAAAGAGCTAATTTAACTCATAAATATTTTTGCACACCTTAAAATATTTAGTCAATTTTTCTGAGGTTTATCTCAACCAGGTACGTTTTGTTACACCTGAGATTTTAACCTTGGTTTTTAAATTGTAGCTGATGCTGTGGTGACAATGTAGTCACGCACACAAGGTAGAAGCACTCTGTCACAGAGTCACAACTCAATTTTACAAAATGTGAAAGGTATAGATTAAAAACTTTAATAGCACATGGACACTGCTCTTAAAGATCTCTCAAAGGCTTTTCATGTCTGAGCTCATAAAATTTGTATGTTTCCTAGGGATCTGTAGATACCTTTACACAGAAGAAATTCTGCAACATATTTGTCATGGATAAACTGCAGTGTATCTTCTTTCCTTCCTTCCTTCCTTCCTTCCTTCCTTCCTTCCTTCCTTCCTTCCTTCCTTCCTTCCTTCCTTCCTTCCTTCCTTCCTTCCTTCCTTCCTTCCTTCCTTCCTTCCTTCCTTCCTTCCTTCCTTCCTTCCTGGAATCCTTCCTTCCTTCCTTCCTTCCTTCCTTCCTTCCTTCCTTCCTTCCTTCCTTCCTTCCTTCCTGGAATCCTTCCTTCCTTCCTCTGTCCCTCACTTCTTCCCTTTCCACCTCTCCTCTTCCTTCTCTTCCTCCCTTGTTCCCTCTCTCCCTGAAAGTGTACTTTTTCTGCCTGTTCCACAAGTTTATACATTTTCCATCTCCTGTATGTTTCCCATTCCATCCTCAAAAAAGGAACAGTTTAGGAAAAATTTTTAGAGTCAGGTTCTGCAAAGTAGCTGCCAGCAGTGCTAAGTACCACAGTTGATTTGGTCTAGTACAATTAATAGGAAGTGGGGCTCCCCAGGATGCACTTGAGTTTTCCCTGAGATTTAGTCTTTTCAACCCAGTCCTTAATCCAGTTAAGGATCTAACATAAGGATCTAAATACATGGGGTAGGAATGTAAAGCCACAAGACAAGGAGCTATGTGGGTATAATGAAATTTCAGAAATATGAGATAATTCGAGGTCTGATCTGTTCCAGAGACAGGAATAATTTTCAAGACCAGGGATTTAGTTCCAAAAATGTATCCTTCAATGTGTATGAGACTTTGTAATCAAAATGCTTGGATATGGACTCATTTTTCTCATGGTGGTCATTAAGGATGTCAGCTGCTGTCAGAAAATAGGACATATTTTTAGAAATGTATTTGTACTCAAATTCTGCAGGACATTTTCACAGCAACATTGGTGACAGAGTAAATAATAAGGAAGGGAAAGTGTATGGTCAAGGAGTGCATACATGCTCCTCTAAGTTTTTTTGCCACATACATGAATAGAACTGTTACTTCTTCTGCAGTCCCCAGAATGTTTTTGTCACTTTTCACTTTGGGTTAACAGAATTACTCTTTTCATTTGAAAAGAGAAGCAAAGGTGTCTGTACTAAGGGCAAGGAGGCAGCAGGAGTTCTCTGTGGGGAAAAGGTGAGTGGCAGACACATGATGGCAGCTGGTATATTTCAGTTCCTCCTTAGTTTTGTTTTTTTTCTTATGTAGTGACATAAGAAAAAGACTTTGCTGCTATAGCAACTCAACAAAACAGTGACTGTAGTGCTACTTTCCTAGATAAGCATCAGCATATCCTGCTGTTGCCACATGATGAGTTAGGCTTTTTTCTCCTGTTCTGTAGGGACATAAAAGGAACTCTTTTCCATACCCATTTCTACTTCAGGAACAGAGTAACATCATATGATGGACTGAACCTTTCACCCACATGTTTGCCCAGATACATGTCTGTTCCAGTCTCATGGTTTCTGTCTCTTCCTGCCAACACTGCAGCATTATCACTGCCTTTAAAATGGCTGTAACAGAGTGAAGCAACAACTATTTTACATAAGGAGTATTATCTTGAGTCTGTAGTTAACCAGTCCTGTGTGGCTTGTTTTCTCTGTTCAAGTCATGATACTGAATGACAGCTTTGATTTTTTGATCAAGGTATTGATCATGTATATCCCAATACTGTTGCTGTTATGTTTGGCACTGACACTTAAATGAAAACGGTTCTGGACCACCAAAGGGTTAAAAAATGGACATGTTTTCGACAAGTCCTCTGACTTTTGCCAGTATTATTGTTCATTATGATGACACTGTGTTTTTTTAAATAGCAGCTGTAGTTGTCATGAAACTATTTTCCCATTCCTCTCCTTTAAAGTGTGATGTTGTAAATTCATGTGACCTTTCCTGCAAAGAATAAATATTTCTTTTTTTATATAAGATCTCAAGACAAGGCTTGTTTTGTAACAAATAGTGGCCCATTACAAAGCAGGAAAAAAACTGAGCTGAGCAGAAAGAAGCATCAGTTCAATTTCACCTCATATCTTTCTAATAACTTACTTGTCACTTTATTACCTTCCAGTAATGTGAATGCTGCTGACAAGACTGTCACACTAACAGCAGACAACACCCTCTCTTCCTTACCCCCAGCTCTCCTGGCTACTTATTGCACTGGCCCTGAAGGGACACAAACTAATAGTGTGCTTTCAAGTTCAGCACTTGGCCATCAAATATAAAAGGATGTGTAATTGCCTGTTTATCCCCTGTGAAGGCGAAATTGAGTACAAGAACCAGGCTTTCCCTCCCCATTCCCTAACACACAGACACACACAGACACACACACAGACACACATACACAGGCATGCACACACATCTGCAGTGAGTGAAGGGAAGTCCCATCTGGAGCACTTTGATTTGTCTTTGGGAAGCACAGGGCTGCCACTGGCTGCTCTATCGAGCTATCAGGTAGACAGTAACAAGATGGCTTCTTAGCAAAAGGTCAGCTGAGAAATACTGTCTGTAATGGCACTCTTGTCTGCTTATGTAGCAACTAATTGCTTTGTATTGGCATAAGCCATACTGTGCCTGCTAGAAATAGTTGTTTGAATTTGCTGCATGTCCTGCTGCATAGGTTCAGTGCCAAACAGGATGTGCAGTCTATTTTTTTAACTGGTTTAGCCCATCCCTGGGCGAATTTCAGAGCAATCTCATCCTCTTGGGTTCCTATAATGACTGCCAATTCCTTATATCCTATTCTACTGTGATAGGAAAATCTCCTGCTGAGGACAGTGTGAACTTCTGTAAAGTGTTAGATAAACATATCTGAGACAGAATCTACTGTCCTCATGCAAGAAGGATTTTTTTCTAATTTATACCTTCATTTGCAAGAGCACTGCTAGAAGTACAAGCTCCAGAAGTGCTTCTCAGATAGGCCATCAGAAGAGAGAGAGTTTTACAGTGAAGTAACTTGGGAGCACATGCTATGTCTTAAGAAATTTTAAGTACATGAAGGCCAGTGTACCTGGCTGCAGTCACTCCCCTTCTATTTTATTTTGTGCTTTCTGACTGCTGAATAGCAGTTGAAAATTCAAGTAGGCAGAGGAGATGCTGAAGCATGCTCTCCTTGCAGAGTCTGCAGCATTCCCATGCTGAGATCATAGTGCCAGTCCTGTGTGTACCTGTGAGCATTGGGCACTGTGGGTTGAACATTGCTGGCAGCCAGCGCAGCACCAAAAAATCAAACACAGGATTCAGACAAAGCCCGAGACCAAGAGATTTAACACAGCCATTTTGGAGTTTCTTGTTTTTCATATCCTTGAATCAATTCATGGCATTGGTTGGCTGCAGCACCTCTTTGCTGGTTCCAGATGCTAATGCTGTCAACAGCACTGTGATGTAATTTGATGTTTGCTGCAACAGAGGTGATGGTGCCCACCATAAATTTGCTAAGGTCTTTTACCAGTCAAAAGTCACTGATCTTTTCCCTCCTTTTCCTTCCGAGTTCATCAGAAGCTACAAGGGTGAAACCTGCAGACAAATTCCTGAGGCCTGTTTGTATCAGAAGTCTAAAGGCTGAGCCCACACTCTGCTCCCCTGTCAACTCCATGTGTACATGGCACTGACGGAGGTTGAAGCAGCCGGATGAGCTGACCTGCGGTGATGAGCTTGGGCAGCCTTTCTTGCTGTACCATTTCCAAGGCTGTTTGTGGAAACTGAGGACTTTCTGATCGAAGAAATCATTTGTGTCCTTTGTGTGTGTTTGTGAATATGTGTGTGAGTGTGAATGTGACAGACAACGGAGAAACAGACACAGTGTTAGAACAAGAAGCCTTAAAATGAAGATTACAAATGAGCAAAATTATATCATTTCCATCACACTTGTATAGGTGTATACATAGATATTTCCTCAAGCATTTAAATAGCAGGAAAAGTCAGGTAGCAAATATCTAATGTCTAGAGAGATTTTTCTGGTGTTCTACAGATTTTGTACATTGCTCTCTTCAAACCTTTGGAGACAAATATTTTAGGAAAATTAATAAAAGCATCCAGGGCAATTATATTTCTAGAGAAGAAAGAGAGCAAGACTAGCTAAGTGATGCATAAAGATTTTATAAGGCATCCATTGTCAAACAAAAGGTTGAGAATGATCAGAGGATAATGCACAGTTAGGATGGCAAACTCATCAATAGTTAATCACAACCTGTCCACTTCTGCCACGAAATGCAAGAGACTATGAACAGCAGCTCTGGGGCATCAGTGGCAGTTGTGCAAGCACATGTCCATGCCTGAGTGTGAGAGCGTTATGCAGTCGTCACATCCAGATCAAGATGTTTTCACATCCCCACCATTCCCGTACCCCTGCCACCACCTACTGATGGGGCAGAATGCATCCCCCACCAATCACACCTGTGAAATGGTACGATAGCCACATGAACTGTGATTCTAAGGATGTTCTTCTTAGTTTACCTGATGACTTACAGAATAAATAGGGACACCTAAGCTGTTCAAAGGCAGATTTATTCATTATTTTTCAATTATACTTTTACATTCAGATTTTTTTAAAATATTTTTTTTAACAAACACTTGTGCAACCTTCAGCCATTGTCTTTAAATTTTCCGTTTTCTTTACCACCCCTTCTCCTTTCATTCCAATAGAGTGTCCCATTAAAATTCTGTCAGAAAAGTAACACATCCTCCTAGTGTTCTTCATTTGGGAAAGTTTTATGCATTCCATCTGTGAAAATGGTACATCTGTGTAAAGTGGCAAGATTAATAAAATGGCCACTGTTGTGTGTGTTTCATTCAGCAATTTGAAAATACAAAATTCAGCATGCTGCTTTTTCTTGTGCAAACTTTGGTTCTTATATCATGTGGGGCTCCTTTCCCAGAACATGGCTTGTTTTTGATGGGCAACATTTGTGTTCTCATTTCAAGCCTCCTGCCTGTCCTCCAGTTTCTAAGACTGATCTGTGTTCCAGTGCAATGTACGTGCAACAGGTATGCAAGTAAGTTGATCTGAACCTGAACAAAACCGAAATTTATGCTGGGTGAAATTCCACACGCTTTTACTTGCCACAAACAGTTCACTGCAACCTGTTTGTACCTATGCAAATAACTCATTGTAGGGATGGCTGAAGTGGTTTGAAGTGTCATTGTTTAACCGAAGGCTCTTGCTCACTATCACGGTTGACATTTTAACAGCTTTTAGTATAGAGGGTCAAACACAGTGATTTCCTATATAGTTGTCAGCTGTGTTTCAGTTCTCCTGAAGTGGAAAGATGAGAACTGGGAGAGTCACTTGGAGATGTAAAGTGAGATAAACTGGATTTGAACCTTCACGTATTTGGAAGTTCTTAGAGGTCTGTCAGTGCATTCAGTCACAGGTGCATAAAGCCTGGAAACTCCTTTCTCAGTAGGCATGGGAGGGCTCTCACAGCCTGGCTACAACACCCTGTGCCAACCAGTGATGCACCAGCAAGGGGGCTGCTGTATAGACAATGGAGAGCTGGCTGATGGCTGGCAAAGCTGGGCTTGTTCCAGTGGACTTTGTCAAGACGTGTTCCTGGGGTACCCCAGCCAGGCACAGGAAAGAGTGGAGTCGAGGCCTGATGGACATTTTTACAAAGGTCTTTCTCTGTTTGAAATAGAGGAGACTTTTCATTTTCACTGTTTGATCTCAATATAAGCAAAACGTGAGTGCTCTGCTGTCCTGCCTGCAGAACCAAAGCATGCACTATGGAATATAGCTGTACAAGGGGATACGAAAATTTGCATCATGTTGATCTAATAATTGTGACATTAGTAGCTTCATAAATATTGTATGTAGTCTAAACAAGTTTTTTCCATTAGTAATCTGAGGGAATTAAAGTTCCTGTTTTAATTTCACATTTCTTTTCTTGTATTTTCTGTACTGTAACAGTCCTACAATATGTCTTTTGCATAAAATGCATAAGGTTTTGGGGATATAAATGGAGTTTTACTCATACTTGTCCAAATACCTCTTGTAATTTGTATCAAAATTCTTGTACAATTTTTATATTAAAGATTTATCAGTCATTGATCTTTTTGTGTCTTTGTCTTTCATTTCTTCATTTTTCACTGATTCAAGCAATGCCCATTTCCATGGAAAGACATACAGTCATGGAAAGACGCTGCAAAGTTTGCACATGGCCTTTTGTAGTTTGAAAGCTGCACACTACATTTAAGAGTATTGCATACTTCCCAGAAATTAAATAGGTTAAACTTTTTGGAAGGCAGATAATTGTTTTTCCCCTTAGCTTGTACACATTTCCTTAGAAAAGTCTTACTTAGTGTGACATCCAGAAACTTACAGCCTCACAAATTTAGTCACCTGAAAAAAACCCTTGAGATGGACATTGCTCATACTTAAGTATGACTGACAGATGAAGAAATGGAAATGAAAGGTCTTGCCAATTTGATGTCCTAGACCAGTCCTGTTTTTTGCTTTTTGCAGAGGTACACAGTTCACTAATCTCAGTGTTAGGGTAGGAATTTTTTTCATGCTTTAAAATGGTGAGGACATTGGCCAAATGTATGTCCCCAGCAAACTTTATCTGTAAATCTAGGACTATAACACAACAATTTATCACCAAAGAATTCAACTTGGGGTCCTTGGGGGCTGGCTTTGTGCTTCATGCTGACTAGAAGAGGGTGCAGTGAGTGGAGATGTTTCAAAAACCCATTTGCAGGGCCAAAAACTTCCTTTTTTTAAGAAATCTTGTTTTTCTTCTAGGAAAATGTAAGCAAGATTCTTCTGGAGTAAAAGCTTTTGGTTCAGCCTGAGCTCTTAAGGTGCTAGTAATTTTCTACATACTGCACATCTTATCAATAAAGGAAACAAAGTAGTCTCACAATAGGATCATTTTGTCCATTGCTCTGTGCTTGTAGAGAAAAAAAGGCCATGTTACAAGCACGTCCAAGACAATGAGTTGCAATAACATTCATATTCATTCATTCTACAAGGGAAGACCAAAATAAAACTCAGTGCCATGAAATGCTGAGCACTGGGGTGGTGATGCCTCAGAGCACACCTCAAAGTGGGTATGTGCTGAACTTCCAGCATGTATGGTCCTGTTTGACATGATGGGAATGGGTATCAGCCTGCAAATGAGCCCCTCTTGAAAGTACTAGCTGGACTGCAGCGAATACTACACAGCCTGCCCAGCGTTTGACTGGAGTCAAACTTTTTGCTTGTCTCACATTTCTTGATCAGCCAAATGGAGGCAACTGGAATCACCAGCTGAATATGGGGACGAGGAAAGAAAGGAATGTGAAGGCCAAATAACCAGAATTGGCTAAACACCATGAGCTCTGAGGAAAGTTATACATACTCTCTGATGGATTCAGGATTTTCCTAAGGTCTTTTCTTTTTCAGCCCTGCCAGAGCAGCCAAGAGCCATTTTTCTGCGAAACATCTAGCTCTAAAAAGAGAACTTCACCTTCTGATCCAGCTACTTGATTAAGCTACAGCTTAAATTTAGTTTATGTGTTGAGAGTGATGAGCTATGAGGATACAAGATGTCTGCCACAGGTCCACTAAATAAAGTCTGAGAGTGTTTATTTCATTTGCCTGTTTTTAATAAGCCTGAAATAAACAGCTCAATAATGAGCTGAATGCCTTTAATTTATTACTGACTAGCAGTTGACACTTCATGTCATTAAATTACATCCTTCCCTTCCCTTCCCTTCCCTTCCCTTCCCTTCCCTTCCCTTCCCTTCCCTTCCCTTCCCTTCCCTTCCTTCCCTTCCCTTCCCTTCCCTTCCCTTCCTTCCTTCCCCTTCCCTTCCCTTCCCCTTCCCTTCCCTTCCCTTCCTTCCCTTCCCTTCCCTTCCCTTCCTTTCCTTCCCTTCCTTCCCTTCCCTTCCCTTGAAACTCCCTCCCTTCCCTTCCCCTTCCTTCCTGAAACTTCCTTCCCTGAAACTTCCTGAAACTTCCCTGAAACTTCCTGAAACTTCCTGAAACTTCCCTTCCCTGAAACTTCCCTGAAACTTCCCTTCCCTGAAACTTCCCTTCCTGAAGCTTCCTGAAACTTCCCTGAAACTTCCCTGAAACTTCCTTCCTGAAACTTCCTGAAACTTCCTTCCCTGAAACTTCCCTTCCCTGAAACTTCCCTTCCTGAAACTTCCTGAAACTTCCTTCCCTGAAACTTCCTTCCCTGAAACTTCCCTTCCTGAAACTTCCTTCCCTTCCTGAAACTTCCCTGGAACTTCCCTTCCCTGAAACTTCCCTGGAACTTCCCTTCCCTTCCCCCCTTTACTTCAAGTTTCCTTGCTCCTCCTTCTCCTTCTCCTTCTCCTTCTCCTTCTCCTTCTCCTTCTCCTTCTCCTTCTCCTTCTCCTTCTCCTTCTCCTTCTCCTTCTCCTTCTCCTTCTCCTTCTCCTTCTCCTTCTCCTTCTCCTTCTCCTTCTCCTTCTCCTTCTCCTTCTCCTTCTCCTTCTCCTTCTCCTCTTACACATTTTTTCTCCCCTTTATTTTTTATCTTGTTGCCCCCTTTCTTTTCTTCCTTACTTTTCCTTCTCCCCACCCCCCCCAAAGTGCTGCAAGAACATGCAGCTCCCTATTTCATCAGGCAGGGAAAAGAGGGAAGAATGGAGAAAAATGTTGAGCAACTTTGGGGGAAAGTCAACCTTTGTTGAGGCATGTGGTTATCCTCCTGTGTTATTAAATGTCATAGATGTGTTAATGTGGTTCTGCAAGGAAGCCAAGCATAATTATAATATTTTAATCTGTCATAACACATCTATAACTGGCATGAATTCCCCTAAACCAATCTTTTTTTCTAGCATAGGCTTTTCATACTCAGAGAAGAGTATGAAATTATGAGGCATCTATTAAGACTGCTTTTGGCACAGCTCTGAACTAACTGCTTGGGTAAGAGCACTTTGAAGCACACTGGGCCACTTGAAACTTGCTGTCTGCTTGTTCACTCCCTTCAAGTTGACAGTATGACATTAGATTAAGTGCTACTAATTTAATAAAGCCACTCCTGCACTGATGTTTATAAACCAACAATGAGCAAGGGGTAAGAACAGAGGAGGATAAAAGGTACATTAGTTTGCCTGAAGTGATACTGAAAAAAACTCCTTCTATTGATCTTACGTGAGGTGCAGTTATTTTTAAGTCACCTGACTCATGCTTATCCAATCCTTACCCATATTCATCAGAGACAGTATAATGAACAGATATTGATTAACTGAGGTAGCTGGAGATATTTCCCAACAGTGCTAGTTCACATTGATAGGTCTCCAAAGGGAATACGTGGAAGTGCAGCCCTGAACATAACTTATTGTGTTCTAGGTCCTTCAATTGATTTTATTTGAAGAAAAAATATACAGTGGCTCTTGCGTGACCTTTAGCTGAAACCTCTCTGTAAAGAACACAAAATGACCGTCAGACAAAACAGGCATTGCTGCTTACAGTCCTGTCTGTTGTGGCAGAGCCAAGATAGCTAGGTGCTGCATATGTGCTGTGGTTTCCATGGGATCCCAGTACACAGAATAGCCCTGCTTTCAGGTGTCAAGTTCCAGTAATTAACAAAACAAAACAAAACAAAACAGACAAAAAATCCTGTTATAGCCTATATGTTGCTCTAGTGCTTCAACTGGATTTCCATTCTGTCATGCTGATCCTCCCCCAACAACCAACACACAGTTCAGCAAAAGCTGTGAATGTAATACCATCAAACTGGTAATGCACCCCAGTGGAGTACAGTCCTGAATGCCAGCCTCCCAAGAGGTTTAAGCAATCTGAGTGTTATGCCACATGGAACTCACTGAATGCTCCTTTTGAAGTTTCATGCACTGCTTGGGATTGCTTTCTCAAGGCAAGTAGCTTGAGAGCAGTGTGATACTGATGTGGGACCTAGATCCCCGTTTTCAACTCCATTCCTAAACACTGCAGCAGAAGCTAGAAAAAATATCATCGACCAGTATGTGTCAAAAGGAATGCTAGTAATAAGAAAAATAGCCTTAAAGTAATTCACAGGGACCAAAACTGGCAAGCCCAAAATGCATGCTTTAGAAGTCTTAGGAACTTGCCAGAGTCTGACTCAAGCTTTGCAAAATTAAAGCAAATTGCAAAATCCACTTTCACTGGATAAATAAAGTGAGACCACACAACATAAAGATTCTTTCTGATGAAGTGCGGAGTCTTTCTTGATCAAATGTGATTGCAGAATTTATCAGATAAGTAATTTTCATGACAGTCTGGACAGCACTAGGACTACTTCTCCAAACTTGGTTAGAGCACTGTATATAGTTCAGCTGTCCATGGACAAAAAAGAAAAATTCAAAGGAAGTTTGTGTGTGCTCGAAGAGAAGAAAATAGGCACTTTTACAATGGTAACTTAAAAGAACTTGATTTTCATAGCCAAATAAATGAGACCTGAGGGAGAGGAATGATTGTGCTGTAAAAACTTCTGACAATGAAGCAGGGTGCAAAGACTAAGAAAAAGAACTATGTATGCTAACCAGAAAAATAGTTATATATAATTTTATGCTGGAAAGCAGAAACAAGTTTAAGCACTGGAGAACAGACAATCTGGACCAGCACTCCAATATCAGCAGAAGAAGCCAAAATGAGAACTAACTAGATGATAGTTTAGATAAAATCAGGTTATGAGGTTATCTGCAAAAGCAGGGCTTGGACTTCCTTTCCATCTTATTTTATCTATACCCAGTGGTGTTTAACTAAGTAACCAGACTGTTAGGAGGATAACTTCAAGGCCATTTGGTATTCCCAACTGTACCACAGTGCACATTAAATGTGTTCATCTTGCCAACTCATTTTCTCATGTCTAAAAAAGAATCTACACTTCTACCATATCTGATGGTAATTTCTGCTCATTATCAGCCTTTTGTTGGGTCAGTAAAAGTATCCTTGCTATACAAAATCTTTTTCTCCTTCTTTCCAATGTGATATTTTTATGCAACTCCCTCTCCTTCCTATCTTTACCCTTTTTAATAATACATTTTAAGATTGTTGAAAGTTTTCTTGGTTAGAGAATTTGTTTTAATTTGTCCAATATATTTTAATCCTCTGTAGCAAAATTATTGCAGAATTTTGCTGCACCATTGTTTTGTGAAATTTTAGAATTAAGATATCTAAGGCAAAGGACTTCCACAAAGATTACACTACTCTAGAAGTCCTGTCCAAAGTGTTTCACAGGGGCTGTCTTGCAGAGGAATATACTTCAGAGAGATACCCTCTCATTGGGGATTAATAATATTAACAACATGCCTTTTCCAATCATTTGGGAAAGGTGTTGAGAGGCATCAAATCACATATTTCATATAGAAGGTCATCTAATATATCTTCCATGACTTGAGAAAAGAAAAAGTTTGCAATTTGGATTTTAAAAAATTATTTTCTAGCTGCTCTGTTATTTTGCAAGATATAAAACATTGCAGTTACTGTGTAAAATTTTCCATCCTGTTCCCATGGCCTCTGGCATCCATTCACATAACTTTACACTCACTGAGCCCCATTTTGGCCTGAGTGTGTTCAATCCCACCTGGTGAAGAAAGGCTCTAATCAGTTTGACATGCCTGGAGCTGGTAGGAAACTGTACTCTATATCCTAGCCCTGGCCTTGTAATTAAGATCAAAATAACAATGGTCAAATCCTTGATGTGCTACAGCAATGTCCACTGATTCCAGTGATAAATACTGCATGAATGAAATGTAAACTGCAACTGGAGAATTTCATTATCTTATATATGCATTGCATATTGGCTTACAAGAATTCAAGCCAGGAAGTGTACAGTGTTTCAAGTTTCTCTACAAATCCACTTAATTCTATTCTGAAAACTTGATATTTTCCATAGCCCAGAAAAATCTTTACAATAATCTTTTTTCTTCTTTTTTTTTTTTTTTTTTTTTAATTTCTTGTGGTGTCTAAGACACAAAAGTAGACATTTCTAAAAGAATGTAAATTGCCAAAATTCAGGTGAGCCCTTTGTCACACTATTGCAAGCTCCAAGAGCTAAGCCGTACAGAAAAGACAGAGAAAGCTGTTAACTCACAACGAGGATGTCAGGGAATCAATTCTATGAACATATTTGAAATGAATAAGCCATAGCAAGAATTTTCATTATTAAAAATGCCAGGTCACAAAAAACAGTGTCAACAAGCACGAGTTAGACTCACAGACTCTAGATCAGTAAAAGTGTTAATTCATTGAGATCAAAGGGTCAACTATGTGTAATAAAACAAAAATAATGCATGACTAAAGAGCTTGCAAAATACAGTCATATCATGTTCAGGCAAGTTCTCAGAAGGAATTTTTGTACACATTGAACTCTTGTATTTTAGAATGGCTCTTACTATAAAACATAAAATGAGAAAACTTCTCATCTTAATTCAAAGTAAAACATCAGTTCTGACTTGTGAAACAGCTTTAGTCTAGCCAGTAAGTAATCACAATCCCAATATAATCAGCTTCAGACCTTCCAGAAAAAAGTTATTGGAGGAGAAAAAAAGATCATTTTCACATGCTAAATTTTAAATCAGGAGACCTTTTAGAAAAATTATCCAACAAAAGTATAACATGAAAATTCCTAAATATGGCATAGAGGTTATTTCAAGCTACCATAACTTTCAAAAGTAGAAGAAACTGAGAACAGGAAGGCCTGAAAAAGTAGACTGCTATTTTATTTCTAAGCTAGTTTCATGAGGAAATGAGTGTTACATCATCTGACTGCATGAATCTGGATCTGCCTGGGTGCATTTCTTCTCCTCAGTAATATGAATGCACACACTTATTTCAACCAAATTTAGTCAAAAGCTAGAAACTCCAAGATATTTGGTGTGAGTAGTAAGGGACAGGACAAGAAAGAGAGAACCCTGGGAATGGGTGCAGGAAGGGGAACAAGCTTCCTTTATGCTACTCTCCAACACAGGACTCACACATTGGAGAAAATAGACTTTGAGTTAATTCTCTCAGAGCTATTTGCCTGATGGAAACCATGCCCTGAATGACTTCAGCAATAAAAACTATTTTCCTGGGTTATTAGTTAGTTAGTTAGTTAGTTAGTTAGTTAGTTAGTTAGTTAGTTAGTTAGTTAGTTAGTTAGTTAGTTAGTTAACTGGTTTGGTTTGGTTTGGTTTCTGTGTTAAGGCTCAGCCCTCCTCTTCTGGTGGGGGTGTGGTGAAGCTGCTTGCTCAGTTGGATGAGGGCTTAGGCAGCCACCTACAGATGCAGAAAGCCTGGGGAGCTCTGGGAACCATCAGTTCAGCCCAGTGGACATCTGGGGCCAGCCACATCAGAGTTATTCAAGTGGTTCCCACCTTTCTCAAGAAGGAATTGATAGCTCCTTAGGCTATCGTGATTAGCTATTGAAAATGTTTTGATCCCTGCTTACCATCCAAAAGCAGAGGACAGCAGACTGCACTCACCCCAAGACCCACTGCCATGAGCTGGAACAAACAGGGGGCAGAGGAGGGAGGGACACATGCTTTTTCTACACCACCTCCTTCCAAATCCCACAGCTTTTGGGGTAGATCTGAGCCACCACATCCAGCTCTGCTGAGCTCTGGAGGAGTAGCACATTGCCATCCACCAAGCCTGACTCTTTCAAGGTTTCCCAGCTGCTAGCTCACCCAGCCCAGCATCCTTCTGCAGCCTGTGGCTGACAGGCTGCCATCAGGGAAGACTGGCAGTTTCTCAGCATTGGCTGACAGCTATTGCTGTTAATGCTCCCCCAGAGGTTTTGTTGTTATTGGGCTGGGTTTCTCTTCTACTCATTATTGAGTCCATTATTGACACTGTTAGCTGTCACTGAATCTCTATGGTCATAGTTTTGCACGGAAAGCAGATCCCATGAAAGAGTTTTAGCCAACAACCTGAAAGCCAGCAAAATGCAGGTCCACCTTCCCTCATCACCACTACATGGCATTCATTACAGCAGCAGGCAGCTTCTTTACTCTTGCATCCCTATGCAAGCCACAGTCTCAGCAATGATTTCAAGAATCAAGACTGTATATAAGTCATTAAAGCCAAACATATTTTAATCTATAATTGTGCAAGATTTATTTAATGTAGGGGTTTTTCATTTATAGTTCTATTGGAATAGTAATGTATTTTCAGCTTCCCATACCAAGATTTGTCAATTTTTACTGCATCTTTTAACTGTGCTCTTCCAGTCCAAGTGCCAGCAGTTTTCCAAAGCAGGTGGTGGAGGTAAAATTTGTTTGCAGCTTTTACCTAAACTACTTGAGAAAATAGCTTTTACTAATGGGTGTATGCATACATGGTATTACTGAAGCTGGTCCATTGAACAGTGCCTGCAGCAACTGTTGTGTCAGCTTCAAAAGGAAGGCTGCTTTGGTTTTTTTGACCCAGCTTTCCTGCAGCAGCTTAGCCCTCTCTCAGCTGTGCTTATGGCCCAGACATCTGTTAGATGTGTTAGTTGCTCTTTACTGTAGCTCTGTCCCTGTTCTCCTTCTCCCAAGCCCAGACTCAACAGGAGCCTGGGCAGGAATGCTGTACACTGACACTTCAACTTTCCTTGCAGTATACCCACCTCTGGTGTCCTTGACCACCTGTGTCTCATCAGCTCTCTTGTGTGCAGCCCCTTGTGTGTTATCCTCCCTCTGGCTCTCAGGGATTGGCTTCTCAGCAAGCATGCCACTGCCCTGCCCTTTCCTTTTGAAGTAGGCAAGGTGCAGGGAGGTCTGGATCCTGGCCCTGATCCCATCCCTACAGGCAGAAGGATGGCAGAGTCCCAGCTTAAAACTCTTGGGAGGTTTGTCAGTGTGCTTAGTGCCAGCAGGACAGTGAGGCTCAAGTTTGGTCTGCTGTGATGAGGGAATATCATGATAAGGCTACCAGAACAAAAAATGCCAGCGCAAACAAAACAAGACAAAACATACTATTAAAATCTGATGGTGACCACCATGGGAGCAATGTGATATTAAATGTTAGAATGCAGCCTCTGTGTGAAGAAATTACTCTGAGGGACTTACTGGCTCAGCAGCTTCACTGTGTGTATCCAGTAGTTCAGAAAGTAATGGAGTGAACATCCTTTTCTCATAACTTTTAATTAGACAGCTCATCAGCTGCATTCACTGAATCCAGAGCAGGAAACTTGACAAGGTGCTTTGTACCAGGAAAGCACATCCAGTAAGCTCAGTGTCAGGTCCCAGTAAAGGCAGCTGTGAAGTATTATACAGATTTACCTTCTGTGTAGTTAAGAGGGCAAGCTGGGAATTCCAGGGGACAGAAAAAGCCACCCCAACTGAATAGCTGTCAAAGTGATAATCCTTTTAAGAGAGTATGTTTGCTGTGTGCTGCTTATTTATACAGAGCCTGTGTGCCTGGTGAAACTTTTCAGTCCTCATGAATTCAAAGAGGTAAAGTTTCCATTAACACAAATGAGGTTGTTATATACCAAGATCCTGGGGCTCTGAGAATAGAATATTCCCTTGAATCACTGTAAATGGTGGAATCTTAAAAAAAATGGCTGGATTTTTTTTTTTAACTTTAATAAACCATTTAAAATAATATTACAGTATTAATATTCTGTGTCAGGAATTCCCACCAAAAAAAAAAAAAGAGAAAGACAAACCCACTTTATGTTCAGAATCTAGATTAGTTTATAAGCCCCTTAGTTTTTTTCATGCAGAAACTAAAAAGACAATCACAAAACACACAGATCTTGGGTTAATTTTTCCCCCATTGCTTTTATTGTTGGGTCTTATTTTTGACAATCAACATTAGTGGAAACTTGGAGGTGAATTCTGCAACTGAGAAACTACTTCAATATTGATGTGCACTTGACACTGAGTCCTGGTGATGAAAAACTTGCCTTGTCTGTGCTCATTGCTATAGGCCTCCATTTTGACTGAAATCCACAGCTACTATTCTAATATTAAAAACACAGAACAATGTACCCCCTGTGATGAAATCAGTAGAGTATGTATGTCTCTGTATGTGCCTCAGAGGGATAAAATGGGACTAAATTTGGCAGGGTGGCTGCTCACAGGCAGTGACAGCACTGAGTGGACAGGTAACCCTGAAAGTGAAGGTGTACCACTGCTCAGGAGGTAACCAGATTTGTCCAACAAAACTAATCCATGTAAGTACCACAAACTGGTCAGTAAGCATCAAGACCTACCTGGCAGTGGCAGAAGAGTTTAAGCAAATTTTCTGCTCCCATCCTCGTGTCCAGTCTGCAGAGGCCTCTGTGGTACTGGTCCTTTAACTTCCTCTGATTATGTATTTAATTTAAACAGGCACTTAACCTGTTTCAAGATTCTTCTTTAAATTTTTTTTTTTTATGAGTATTTCCTAGCTATTTCATTCTAACAAAGTGGGATGGGAGTAGTTAACATGTCCATTTGCCCATTCACAAACAAGCTATTTGCCTCCAAAATGCAATTACTTTCTTTTACCTGTTAGGAAATAACACTGCTGAAGTATCTCTGATGTAGGTGGGAGGTTGCCTCCAAAAAAATGGCTGAGGCATGGGCCTATTAACCTGACCATGCTGCACTAATGATTTCACTAATGCTTTACCTTCACATGATTGAACAGGGTTTCCCTCAGATGACTGGACAAATGAGAACAGATGATCAGCAGAGTTCATAAAAGTGAAATATCTTATAGCTGCACCCCTGTTGGTCTCGTGTTATGGGTGAATCTGCATGCAGAGGGGTGAGCAGGAAGAGAAAGGGAGTTGATTGTAAAACAGCTCCATAATTACCACATAGATGAAGCTATGCATCAGTGAGAAACTTGTTTTAAAATATGTACATTGCCATAGACATGATTGCCAAAGTCTGTTTTCACTTATGCTGATAGAAAGCTGGAAATATCCTATTTTCAGTTAAGTGACTTCAATTTGTACAAGTAAAAGTGAGAGCTGCCTCTGTCCCTTCAGAAAAAAAAAAATAAAATAAAAAAAGAGGGTGAGAAAACCAAATGCAACACAGTCAGACAAAGGGCATGAATCCCTGTCTCAAAGTCCTTAAACTAATCTTATTTCCTAGTGAGACAGCTTCCTTTCCACATTGCAAAATACCCTGTAGAGACTCTTTTCAGCTTCTAAGGAAAACGTGGGCAGTGTTTTCAGAATCCAGCCTTTATTATTTTTTTTAATATTCATTGAGTTATTACTTCACTATTATCAGCTTAAGTGGCAGTGCTAACAAAACAAGAAACAATAAATCTTTGTCAAGTGTTCTTGCTGTGGGATGAATAACCAGTGCTGATTCTGATTCCTTAAGAAAACTCATTTCTTGTAACATAAGCTCTGTTGAAGATGGTCATGTCAAATGATTAGACTTTTTACTTGGCCATATTGATTCTGTTCTACACCAATGCAGCCCATAATGCTGGCTAATGTTATTGACGAGCCATCAGTCCTGCAGAGACGTGTGGGGCATGCAGCTTTCTCCGAACCACAAAAACCTATCCGTGAGCAATGATGGAGAGGAAGAGGAAGATGCAAGCAAAGCACTCAGGCTGGCTTCATTCACCCTGTAATACATTAATGAAAGACATACACTCTCTTGGAAGAGACAGATGTGGCTCTCCAGAAGCCATTTATTTATAAAATAATTATGAATGCATGGTCAAGTCATGGATTTTCATTACAATGTGCACATCTAACACTCCTTCTTTGTTCATGCTGTGCTCTAAATGAAATATAAAGGGAGAGTGATAGCAGCAGAGACCTAAGAGAGACTACTCTCTCTTTCCCTTTACCACCTCTTTTTAAACATTGAGGACAGGTGGTACCTGGCTTTGCTGAGGTAATGCAAAGCTGTTTCTGGAAGGCACACTTCAGCTGCAACCAGAGAGGCAGCCCCTGCAGAAGTGCGGTAGAAGGCAGCGTCCCAGCTCCCTAAATGCTGGAACTTGTTTGAACAATGCAAGATCATTGATACCAGCTGCTGCATGGAGAGGAGTGAGTTTGATCTTGAGGACTGCTGAGCACAAGGCCTAACCACTTAAATCTCCATTTCATTTCCTTTTTGTTTCCTTTTCTATTCTTCCTTTCATGCTCTGCCTTTTTGAAAGCCCAGGGTAGGGGCTTTGAAAGTTAGTCTGCCTTTTTCTGTCTCAAAATGAGAAAAGCAGAATAGAGTTATGACCTAGTAATTCAATGAGCTCTGTTTCTTGAAGAGGAGGAAGACTGTGAAACTGGTAAAGAAGTCAATTATTGTACCACACGATTCAATTTCTGGCATAATAGTTCCATTGAAAGCTGTACTATAGTAATAGGGAGATAGATAAACATTAAGAACTTACAGCTAAGAGTTTGCTTTGTGTGCCTTTCAAGGGAGAAGCCATAGGATCAGAACATAGAAAACATAGGAGAAGAGGCCTTTCTGCTCAAAATTTTGGTGTAAATTCAAGTCTGGTCCTGCATCTTTGCAGTCTTCCATTTGCTTTTTAGTGTTATCTATACTGTACAGATTGTTTAAGAGACCCATTTCCTTCTTTAGGCTGATTGGATTTTAAAGTACAAATATTACTGAGTTTATGTTATGTCTATGGAAAACCATGCCACTTAGCAAGGTCCTGTAAGTTTGTGAAACAACATGTCAAATATGCTGATAGCCCTTCCAGTTTCATCAATTACTAGCACCACTGATTCCAGGGCAGAAAGCTGCATGTTTGCAATACAGGAAAAGTGCTATGTAAGAGTATAGATACCAGTATTATTGCTGGCAATCTACCGAGCAAGTGACAGAGCAGTTCAAGCACAGTGTGAAGACCTGCTGCACATGTCATACATGTGTCAAAGGTAATGCCTGCAACAAAAAATTAACAATAGGAACAGACAAAGCAGAGGAGTTGAAACAACCCACTCATAAATAAATTAAATAAATAAATAAATAAATAGATAAATGCTGGCAATTATTCTTGAATGAAAAGACAAGAACTACATTGGCTGTGAGGTTGCATCAGAAACGTGATAGTCCACTCGTAATGTGAGTTTTGCTTACAATGAGAGACTGAGAGACAAGGCTGGGAAGGTGGGTCAGTAATGCTAAACACTTGAAGAATTTTTTTTTTTTTTTTTTTTGCAAAGTTCAAAAAATGGATGAATTTTGCAGAGCGCAGCTGCAGTGATCTATATATATTATTACAAACAAGATAATAGTGTTCATAAGCAGAGATGAAAATGAACAGGAGCTGGCAAAATAAATGTTAGCTGAAACTGAATCCCACTAACCTCCTGTGGAACATTTGTGATATTAACCCCCTGCACACCCACAGCAGAACATTCACAGGGGGAGGCTGAGCACAAAGCTTGGTGATGTTTAATTTTAATTTAACTCAGCTTATCCAGGAGAGACCATACTGCTCTGTGGCACAACTGAAAGGCTGTTGAAGAGAATGTGAGTGCATGTGTGTGGGTACATGCATGTGCAGTTGCAAGCCAAAACTAAGTGTCAAAGCACCGTGATCTGGTTTTAGGTTTATGATAAAACAAATGGCTACACTTTGGGTCATATTATGTTGGTGTAAAACCATAGAAAACTTGTTTCATAGCACTGGGCATGTTTGCACTCAGAGATCACAATTTGTGTATTTCTCAGGCTTTTACATGGCCTTTTCTTTTTATCTGTTACCATGATCTTCCTTTTGAACACTATATTTCCCAGGACATTAAAAATTGGTTTTAAGCATTTTTTTTAATAATAATAATAATAATAAATAATAATAATAAACCCATAATGACAAAAAAAATCTTAAATCCAAACACCAACAATAAAAAAAAATTTTAAAAAAATCCCAGCCGTCAATCAAATGTTGCAATATTCAGCCTTTTATATTGTTTCCATTCGACTGGTTGAGAGTTGTAGCTCCACATATATGGACAGATGAAATTGACTTCAGTATGCTGTCCTCTTCCAGGACACAAATAGTAGTCTGAATCAACACATTCAATAATCATCTTCACTTCACAGCTAACACAGGCTAAATCTTGACCCTACTGAAGCCATTGGAAATGCATTGGCACCAAAAATTCACTGTATAACTGTCAAATATTCTGACTGAAGCATATTCCCTATTAATTTAACCAATCCTAGGCATCACTGAAGCCTAATTTCTTGTGAATCTCTGAGGTAATTAAATTACTCTCTTTTGACCCTCACGAGTATTTCCTCTGGAAGCTCAGGAGATTAAAATGTAGCCTATTCTTATGCAAACGTAAGTAAATCTAGCACACAGATTTTTTTAATTTCTTCAGCTGCCCTTTACAGTTCCCCTTTGTGACAAACTGGTGATTTTTGACATGAGAGAGCTTAGAAATAAAGTGTAAGTAGACACCATTTGCTGAAAATTGTCTTACATGCAGAGTTTGAATGAGTTTTCTTTCTTCATGCATACCTTTCTCCTTCCAGAAAGCTGGAAAAATTGCAGCCTATTTCATAACTGGCTATCAGCACTGTATATATAGTGTGAGGTCTACAATTCCTTCAGCTGTAGATGCAAAAGTCCAGCTTACTAATTTGATCCTTGCAGGTGGGATTGTAAACATGGGTTCCCATGTGAGTAATTACACTGAAGTCTATGGTATTTCTCACTTCCTTAACTGTCATACCTGTACTTCAGAAGAAGTGAATATTTCTATCTCAATATGTGCCAGAATAAGTAAAATTCTATGTGTATGCTAAATAGTCTATTCCTGAGAGTTTTCTTCTGTCACTTAAAGTTTATTTGCTTTCACCTGTGGGCCTGGTGCACCACAAATTTAGATCCATTGTCACTCTGGTAGTCACATTCTACATAAATTTACTGCCTGCACATAAAATTAATAACCTGACAAGCATTTTTCTTTTAATTCTTTCTCTAACTTCTCTTATAGGTTCCCCTGGGACTGAAGAGACCTACAACTTTCTTTCCTTGTTCCATGATTTCGGGAAACTGACGATCACCAGCATTAGCCCAAGTAAAATTTTTGATGGTGGAAGAAAAGAAACCATCCTAAGAGTAGTATTTTCTCTGGACTGGTGACTGAGAGACTTCTCATTATTTGTATAAAACTCATGTAATGCAAATACGTTGATAAACGTAGTTCTCTTTCATTAGTTGCCCATTTCTGTCTGAGCTCCTCTTAGCCCCATATGTACCCAGTGAATAATCCTCAGTGCAGTATATTGCAGCTCAGGAATTCCCCAGAAGTCTTAAGCCAGAATGTTGTATAGTATTACTTGGGTTACTCTTCAGGCACTTTTCACCTTCTGCCCTGTAGCAGTGAGCTGAAACAGCACAGTCCTGTGCTGATGCTACTCAGAAGAGCATCTTTAGCGAACTTTTTGTTGGAGGCAGGGGGGGAATAGCACAAAAAAAGTCACAGGCTGAAAACAGTAGTCAAATATTCTCATTACATTATAAGGGTGTAGAAAGTTCAATTCCTAGCATGTGGCAATATAGGAAGAATTCCTGGGCACTCTCTACAGAACCTAAATCAAGGGTATTTTAATTTGCAGTCCCTGCTACCTTTCCCACAATGAGACACAGGACAATAAGAGGGAACATATTTCTCTTGCAAGTTAACTCAACATGCAATATGCAGAAGATTAGTCAAGCTTACTCAGTGCTAGCAATCCACAGTTTATTGATCTCACCCTATCACTGCTTACATTTTTTATTCTTTAATTTTCTTTCCTTATTTGCTCATTAGTTCAAGAGATGGAGGGAAGGGGGAGGGAGTGTTAGAAGATCTAATCATTTTTAAGTTGCATTGGAAGAAGAAAAATCAAACAGAGGCATTGTCAAATAGCAGCCCCTGAGTAAGCGCTAACTGTCCAAACTTGTTCTAGGTTATTTGTCCCAGCCCACACAGCACAGCAGTATCTGGCCAGCCTTGCAGCCCTCTGCAGAGGTTACATTTCTAGCCTATGTGGTTCTTGCTGTGGAGGGATCATTCCTGCATCTTAGACAGGCATAGCCAAGTTACTAAAGAGATACTTGAGAAGGAATCCCCACTGAGTGACTGAGAAATGTATCCTTCTTTCCAGTTTTCAAGACAAATGTCATTACATCTTATTTCAAATTACAGTATCTGTTAGCAGTACACAGCAAGAGCTTCTGAGAAATTACAGATGTGTTATTGTTCAGATTAGTGGTTAACAATAAAAAGCAGATACTTTTCCCTTATGGTATTAAAATCAGCTAACAAGGGTGGTAACTGTGAGAATTAAAGAAAACTTGTCAGGGCGAGAGGGAAAGCAACAATTTCTTTTTCAAGATATGTTTAATTCCTCTTTTTTTACCCTCGTTCAAACCTCCTCACCTTCTCATTATTGTTTACTCTAATTTTTTTCGGGGTTTGCAAAGCTTGGCTGAGGGTAGTGGTGGGAAATTTGCACAGAATGAACATCTGATTTCCAACATAATAAGTAAATGAACACAAATTTACCTTCATGGCATTCAATATTAACTATTTTCTAATGCTGAAACAATGGCCTCCAGCCATCTCTGAAGTGTGCAGAGAATAGTTAGTCAGCAGCTAAGCACCGCTTTCTTTAACCACTATGCTATCAAAGGGAAAGTGGGCAAAGACTGGGAATTTTAATGAACAAATGGCATTCCTAAAGTTTGCAGTTCAAAGCTAAGTAAATAATGAATAGCTTGAATGCAAATTACCCCTAATTAACTTTGCTAAGTCTGTTTTTAATAAGGATAGATATGAAAGAATCACTAAGACTATAATATATTACATGTACCACAAACATTGAAGCAGTGATTTTTTTCAGAGGGTGGTAAGTGGATGGAATGAGAGTTTTTCAGCATCTTGGATAGCTGTGTATAGGTAGTTGTAGAAACAAACATTAGTGCCTACTGTATTCAGGAAGCAGATGCATTCATGACAGTAGCACATGCAACATCATACTTAGATAGATGCCACCCCCCCAAAAAAAGGGGGAGGGGGGTGGGTATGGGGAGGGAGGGAGAGGAAAGTGGGTGCTGAACTCAGGAAGAGGAGCTGCACCTCACTTGGAAAAGACAGCAGAGCCCACACAGGAGGCATAATTAGGAGAAAGCTGGTAGATCCCAGCCCAATCTATAGGCCTGCCTTTTGTACCTCCATCAACTTCAGTGTATGTTGGGTGTGCAAGGAATGCGAGATAAGGCCCTGAAGGCACCACTCGTAACAAACAAAATAATTTAAGGAAGAACACCCACGGAGCGGGAGTAGTCCAGCACCTGGCATGCCTCACAGAAAGGTGGGTTTTCAGAAGTTTTCTGATGCAGGGGAAGGGTGTGTATCCAAACATATTAAAAGGACAGCATGAAAGAGAATAGCTTGAATCTAAGTAGATTATATCTATGCTAGAAATAAAATTAATGTTGTATCTCTACAGACTCTATTTACTGCGAAATGGGCAGTAAGCCCCCGCATTTTTAGGGACTAGTGCACACATTAGGCTTCAGCTATTCTTGCTGATTTTAATGAAAGCATAAATATACCGGCATAGGAAAATAGTCCAGACAAGAAGTACTTTGGAGTAGCTAGTCAGGCATTTGTCTGCACTCTCGAGCCCCAGGAGCACAGATGGTTCTGAGTGTTACACAAGTCTGATCTCTCTGTTCTTTATTCAGGAATTACCACTTGAACTCTGAGCACGAGGCAAGTATGTTTGTGGAGAATATTGTGATTATGTACAGCTCTGCATGAGTGCTAGCTATGAATCTGACGATTACTATTGTATTTATGGTGTGCACTAATGACGGATATAATCCATTAAAATATATGTTTCACAATGAAATTGCAAATCAAAAATAGATACACAATATGGTTGTATAAATCTTGCAGAAAAAAATCAGTTTTTGAAATTTACTGACTTTTGAGTGCTTGGTTTCACTACCTTTTTGTTGCAATAATAATAATAGTGATAATGATATTCCTTTAGGAACCTTGTTACAGTTTCTTGGTTTAAAACAGAGAAAAATATTTCTCATCATATCTAGCCGTTATTTTCTATGTGTCACGTAATCCAGGAGCCCTATCTTGAATTACAACACCAAATTCTGGGTTCAGGCCTGCCTGTTGAACACGACCCATGTTGTTCTTACATACTTGAATTCTTTCAAACCCACTTCTCCAAAGGGATTCAAATGTGTAATTCCCTTTATTGTAACTTCTGCAAGAATCTCCCTACATTTTGACAATATCATTCATTCTTCAGATAAATATCACATTACAGATAGAGTACTTGCTTTTCAAGGTTCTAGTTGTTGGATTCCAAATATTGATATTATTCCTTCTTTTTATTTTCTTTAGTAAAGCAGAATTTTTTTTTTTTTATTGCATTTTTCTGCTGTATGACCTAGGCTCACAATCCATAATCATTTGTTTTGTTCTCCAAAATGAAAACAAGACCCTCAAATGAAAACCAAACCAGTCGGGTTTGATGGCTGTGTGGAAATATTCTCAGATCTGAGTGGTCATGCCAAAAGCCTGGACTCCACATTTTCTCTCTGTCTGTTATACAGGGCAAAAAGAGCCAATGAAAGTACTTTCAACTGGGAAAGATAATACTTCATGTTTGCTCTACAATGACCCCTCCAAGTGATCAAGAAGACTCCCACACTTACTTATGCTCAGCCAGCAAAGAACATTTTCATGCTTTGGAGAACACATCCAAAGGAACCTTAAAATCTGAGCACAGACATATTGAAGGATCCTTTCCCATCCTTAAGGACAAAAGTCAAGCAAAAGGCCCCAGAGAGTCTAGAAGAACAGTGAAAGAAAGAAAGAAAGAAAGAAAGAAAGAAAGAAAGAAAGAAAGAAAGAAAGAAAGAAAGAAAGAAAGAAAGAAAGAAAGAAAGAAAGAAAGAAAGAAAGAAAGAAAGAAAGAAAGAAAGAAAGAAAGAAAAAGAAAGAAAGAAAGAAAGAAAGAAAGAAAGAAAGAAAGAAAGAAAGAAAGAAAGAAAGAAAGAAAGAAAGAAAGAAAGAAAGAAAGAAAGAAAGAAAGAAAACCAACAAAAACTAAATAAAAGCAATGGCTTTGAAAAAGGACTTCAGAGAGATTCAGCCAGAGAGAGAAGAACATCTGGCTTAGGGTGAAAAGAGAAGTGGTGTCATCTGGGCAAAAAATAAAACCATTCTCCTCAAATGTGTCCTTAAATAAAGAGGGAGAAAAAATTATTTAAAAAAACCAAAAACAAACAAACAAAAAAACCCCCAAAAAACAAAAAAACAAAACAACCAAAAAAAAAAAAAACCAAAACAAAACAAAAACAAAAACCACAAAAAACAACAACAAAAAAAACCCCAACAACTAATCATGCAGGAAGGGAAAGCAAGTTCAGGGAAAGCCAAAAACGTGTAATGTTTTAGGAGGGCTTATTAGAGTGAAAATTAAGTATCATGCAGAGCTTTTCTTCAGTCCTGATGTCTTTTATTCAAAGATCCAGCACCCTGTAAACGTACTTTAACAACTCCCTTCAGATGAAATATAAAAATTAAAGACATTTACAACACATCTTAGTAGCAGATGTAGCCTTACTGTGAGGGTTTAGATCAAATGGTGATGTAACCCCACCAAAAGGGGTTATAACTCTAGTGAAAACCTCTCATCAGACAAAAACTTGGATATCTGACAAAATACGGGCTTCTATTTTTGCTTTGAATCCCATTTCCCATTGTCAAATGGGCTTGACTTTTTATTTACCTCTGGAAGATGGAAAAAAAATAGGCAATTTTGTTCCTGGATAGATTCCCTGTTTCATAATCTTTCTCCAGCTCTGTGTTAGGGTGTAGCATAAACAGCAGGGCCTCTGCTGAGTCAAAGTGGAGGTAGGCAGGAGTTTACAGGGAACTTGTAGTGAAAAAAACTTTAGGCAGGTTTGTGTTCAGCAAGATTGCCTTAAGTGGTAAGAAAATTAACAAATCCAAACGGTCCCTGTGCATTTTTCTTATTTTCCTCGTAGTGAAGTCTTTTCAGTAAAATCTATAGAAAAAGCAACACAAAATAAAGGACAGAAAGTAAAAGGAGATCTTTGTGCTCTCTACAATTACCTGGAAGGAGGTTTTAGCAAGGTGAGGATGGATCTCTTTTCACAAGTAACAAGGTAGGTTACTTGTGTACTCCTCACTCGTAGGAGATGAGGAAAAAGTCTCCGTTTGTGCCAGGGGATTTTTAGAGTAGATATTAGGAAAAATTTCTTTACAAAAAGGGCTGCCAAGCAGTGGCAGACATTGCCCAGCAAAAGGGTTGAATCGCCATCCCTGAAGGTATTTAAAAGACCCACAGACGTGCAAATTAGGGATATGGTTTAGTGATGGACTTGGTAGGTCAATGGCTGGACTCCATTATTCTAGAGGCCTTTCAAACCTCAACGTTTCTATGATTCTACTATCATTTTGTATTAACCTCTGTCAAGCCAGGTAACTTGCAGTTCTGCTCTCTGACATGGTCCTTAGTTATAATGGTCCATGATACCCTTATTTTCAGATAAGTGTGTTTAGTGCTGTCTATATATGGTGTTTGGTGCCTCAAGTTTGCATATGTCAAATGTCCCTTTTTGGTCTCCCATTCTTGGTTGAGCTAAGGCATAACTGTTAGATGCAAATTATTTTTCACAGCAAGATGGCAACTGATACAGAGCAGAGAGGACCTTAGAAAACTGGGCGATCACTCTGTTCTGATTGTTGAGTTGTGCAGATGGTGAAACTGGGCTTTCTGTCTGTGACACTCCATCCTATGGCATGGTTGAAATTCTGGCTGACAGGTATCTGCGTGTGCAGCAAAACACACCAGTAGGCTTTCTGCTAAGTGGATTTGTTTTTAAATTGTATGTCCCACAAAGGTTAAAAGGATGAGATGTGGACTTGCTGTCTGGGGGACAAGTTTTTTTAAGTATCTCACACAAAAATCTTTGTACAAAATCCTAATGTTGGTCTAGATTTATTATTTTGAAAATATAGAGCCTGTGAAAAAATTAATTTCTCAAAACAGATGTCATAAATAGCTCTCTAAAATGAAGTAAAATATGATGACGTGAAACACTATCAAGGAGAATAGTGTTGAAAATTCTTGGTTTGGTGTGATTTCTCTCTGTGTGTGGTAAAATAACTTGTTTATTTTTCATACTTAATTAACACATCCCAAGAATACATACACCAATTATAAAATATTAGGCTGTCTTATTTCCATTTTGGTGTGAAAAGTGTGCATGTGGACACCCACATTAGAATTTTGTGTGTATGTGTGTATGTAAATGTGTGCTCACTTACACAAGTCTAAGTTAAGCAAATGAGATATTTGTCTTGTTTGGTTGGTAGTAGTCCCAGGGCTGAGCTAGAACCCACTAACACGACACAGCACAAAAGCTCCCCTGCAAGAATGAGATGGGAGGCTCACTCGTGCATCCAGGCAGAACTGTGCTTTCTGCAGCTGGCAAGAGGAGGAAAGAAAAGTACCTCTGCCATATTTGTAGTTCTCACACTCCAGCAGCTGGCTAGGAGCCAGCTCAGCCCACATTGCAATTAAGGAGAACCTTGGGGCTGTTTTAACCAACAGTAGCCCCAAGGATTATGCCACAGTTCACACTCCTTTCCTCCCTGCCTCCTGGCCATATCCCTGAGATGTCCCCTATGCCAAGAGCTGGGAAAATTCTCCAGAGAAATTCTCAGCTGGCTTGTTGAGCTAGTTTTATGGCACCTTTGCTATCCTTAGACCTAAACCATTGTTGATAATTTTCCTATTGAAAATATGCTATTTTGCCATTCAAATTGCTCAACAAGTTTAAAGAAGATGACAGTTTGTACAGGAGAGATATAGCAGAAGAGTGAAAATGTGTTTACTTCAGGTATGACTACAATCTGTGTAACTGAGACAATGGCTATTTTTCTTCCAGAGATAATTTGACCTATTGTTGTGCAATTGTTGTACTTGATAGGGATATGTGTTAAGTCTAACAGGCTACCAAGTCCTTTTAAGCATTCATAGCCTTACTCTCCCTCCCCAAAAGGGTAAGGATAGCTGTGGGGAAAGACACCCATCACAAAATCCTGTAGTTCTTGTGGATGGAGCCACCCATTTATCCTCCCCTTATCTGAGAGTGCTTCACACTGACTTATATCTGATCAAAGTCATTTTCTATGACCTGATTGAACCTGTGTCCCAAGTAATTCTAATCCTCTCACTCAAACAGTGGAAGTACAAAATTAGCAATAAGCCCAACTAATAATAAATCTCAGCCCAGGTGTGAAGGTTTATGTTATCAGGCATGGGACCAGAGAAACTAAAAAAGCAATCTAGGAAAATAAGACATTTTCTTAGTCTTTAATTTAGGATCATGCTCGAACATGTTGTTTCAGGTTGATCCAGGTTGATTAGACTACATCTTCCCACCTGTTCTAGTCCAGCATTTAACACAACCAGGCTTTATCAGCAATAACAGAGCAATGAGCCTTAGCTGAATCCAGAGAAGCAGCAGCTTTGGTAAACACATGCCCAAAAATAACAGTGGCCATAAAACATCTTCTTCCAAAGACAAAAATTCTTCCTTGCCTTAGAGAAGAAAGTGCAACTAAGAGATTTTCCATGAGTCTAAATGTTCTTTATTCCCAAACCAGAATGTGCCACATGAGAGAGGAAAGATTTATCTGCAGCTCTTCATTGATGTTAACTAATACCTCATGGACTTGCTCTCACTTTATGGCAGAATAATAGATGCTGAAGACCCTAATAAGGGTGGGATAGATGAATTTATTTGCAGGTTCTACCTCTGGCTGCTATTAAAACCACCATGCCATATGTCCATAGTTTCCACACTCATATAGGGATGTTAATCTCCACACCTCACAGAGCTTAGCCTCTAATGTTGATAAAAGTTGTCATAGTCTTAAGTGAAAGACTCATAAACACAAAATAAAATGGATTTCTGTACCAGATTTCAAACATAAGAGGCTCTGTGGGCAGCTTCTCCACATCATTGTGAGGGCTCTGCATAGTTCTTCTGCTACATGGTGGCAAAGGACATAGCTAGAACGAGTTCATAGTTATTAAAATGCTCTGCTTTATCTATCAGCTTGCTCACATAAGTAGCCTGGCTGCTTTCTGTGGATTTTTTAAGGGGCAAATGTACTCAAAAATCAAGGACTAATGAAGAAGGGTTTTTTTATTTGATTGTGTATTACACCATGGCAAGCACAGCAATCATCTCCCCCATTCCAAACTTCACTGGATTTAAGATTATTACCAGCGGTAAGTGCTGTGTTTTCATTCTTCTTGTATTTAGACAAATGTGCTTTGTTCATGAGGCACACCTCCCTCACCCCATCTGTTTCAGTAAGCTGTGCTGTGCATGGGTCTCTGGGGGCCATTGCATGCTTTACTCAGTATCCCAAGAAGCAGCAGCTGCAGCTCCTCTGAGCAACATGGTGGGGTTTGTAATTGTAGAAATGGCAGCATTCAAGTAACAACAGTGCCAAGATGAGAGAAAGCATACCACCTTCCAAGCCCTATAAGATGCAAAGACTCTGGGAGGCACAGATCAAGCCTTTGATAAATTAATTCAGTTATCTGCCTGCTGGTGGGATCAGCTTTTCAGCCCCTTGGAGAAGTTTTTAAAAAGTAGGCAAAACAATTAGCTGTATATCTAGTCATTGCTGGCCCAAGGCAACATGCCTTTTCTCCAATTTCTTACCCAGATTTCAATTGTTACCAAAAAGATAAAAATAATAATTTAAAAATAATAACAAGAAAAGAAAAGAAAAGAAAAGAAAAGAAAAGAAAAGAAAAGAAAAGAAAAGAAAAGAAAAGAAAAGAAAAGAAAAGAAAAGAAAAGAAAAGAAAAGAAAAGAAAAGAAAAGAAAAGCAGAGGAGTGTTTGGAAACCTGTAAATAAAATGGCATTAACTGCAGAAACCTGGGCCTTGGAGCTCACCTGAAGCACAGTATGTGAAGGAGCAGACAGGCAGAATGTTTCTTGCAATGTCGTCTATTGTGTCCTTAGAATATCTTGCTAAATGCTTTGATACAAAATAATGCTAAAATAATAAAAAATAAAAACAAATTTAAAAAAAAAAAAAAAAAAAAAAAATAAAAAATAAAAAAAAAAAAAAATAAAAATAAAAAAAAAAAAAAAAATAAAAAATAAAAAATAAAAAATAAAAAAAAAAAAATAAAAATAAATTAAAGACAAGAAATGTTGCTTGTTTTCTTTTAATTTTAATGGCAATTTTCACAGCACCCAAAGTTGAAATATGGAATGTGTATCCTTTAGGACAGGAAAGGACACACAGACGTCAGAGTAGGTACCTGATGACATGAAAATTGAATATGGGTTTTGTTCTGCCTACATAGACACGCATATCTGTAATATACAGACACCCTAACTGAAGCAGCATTTGCAGGCTTTTTCTTCTAAATTCTCCAGAACATCTGGGTCATTTCAAAATGCCGGGCACTTGAGACTGAATATTTCTTGCTTTTTCATCACTAAGAAATTAAGTCTGGTTAAGTTACCAAGGGTTACATTGAATAAGGGGTGTCAATGTATTTTGTGTAAAGTGCAAGAACTTAAAAGAGCTTAAAATACTCTTACCTAGTATTTCAGCAGTGTGTTTCATTGCAGATCTGTAGTCTTCAAAGCAGTAGCCAAAGTCTGAATTCTACGTAAGAGCTGACACTGTCACTCTAAACCATTTTATTTTCCAGACTAATTTCTCCTCATTTTATTCATTAAAACAGAAAAAAGCAGTTAATACATTTACTCTCTGTGCAGAGAATATATATTTTATTGACTGGGCATTAAGGTGTAGTAGATGGATGTCACTACAAATCTCATCATGGAAAAGATAGATTTAATCGCATCATAAAATCTTAAAATATTCTGAGTTATAATGGACCCACAAGGACCATTGGCTCCTGACCCTTCACAGAACAACCCCAACAATCATACTGTGAGCCTGAGAGCACTGTCCAAACACTTTTGAACTTTGTCAGGCGGATGCTGTGGCCACTGCCTTGGAGAGCTGCGCTGATGCCCAACCACCTTCTGGGGGAAGAAGCTTCTCCGAATATCAAACCTAAACCTCCCCTGACACAGCTCCATGTTGTTACTTCAGGTGCTGTCACTGGTCACTGGGATCAGTGTCTGCCCCTCCATTCCCATTATGGAAGACATAAACTGCATTGAGGTGTCCCCTCAGTCTCCTGCAAGCTGAACAGACCAAGTGACCTCAGCCACTCCTCACACAGCTTCCCCCCAAGGCCCCTCACCATCCTCCTTGCCCTTCTTTGGACATTCTTTAACACCTTCTTTTCTTTCCCATGTGGTGACACCCAAACCAGCCCCAGCACTGGAGGTGAGGCTGCCCCAGCTCAGAGCAGAGCAGGACAATCCCCTCCCTTGCCTGCCTGTGATGCTGTCCCTGATGCCCCCAGGACAGGGCTGGCCCTCCTGGCTCCAGGGCACTGCTGGCTCAGGTTCAACTTGCCACTGACCAGGACCCCCAGGTCCATTTCTGAGGTGCTGCTCTTCAGCACCTCATTCCCCAGTCTGTCTGTACATCCAGGATTGCCCTGCAGATTGCAGGACTGGCTCTTGTTAAATTTCATACAATCAGTATCTGCATTTCAGTCGCTGCCATGGCTAGAGAGAAGGGAGGAAGGCAAGGGAAAGAAATATGTAGAGAGGAATGAAAGGAGGGAAAACAGCCCTATTCCCCCAGATCAGATACCAATGTGTTAATGTATTCTCTCTGAACATATGATACCAAATGGAGGTGCATGAATCTCAGTCCTGAAAACTCAGTGGGTAGAAAAAAAGCTGACTGCTTAAGCCTGCAACATCTTCAGTGCATCTCTAGACACAGCCTGGAGCAATAAAGTATGAAAGAATTTTCATTTATTTATTTATTTTAAGATTAGATACCTATATTACTATTTATCACATTATTTTTAGCATTTGGAGACTCCGACTTGTACATTCATTTGCCTAGTAGACTTTAAAAGGCAGACATATCAGCCACAGGTATGAGAAGAAAAGTTGCATCCACACAAGGAAATGAATATGCCTCAAAGAGCTGTAAAAAGGGCTCACAGAATGAGGTATTTTCTCTGGGAATCCTTTGGAGTGCAGCGCAAAATGGAGGCATCTATATTGGATAGACTGTAGCTATTGCTTTTGTCCCGCAAGAGGAGTAGTTCTTCACTGGGGAAGGGCGGAAGAAGCAGCCACAAAGTTGGGTTGGAAAGTGGAAGAGAGTTGCTTTAGGCTATGCACTGTCTTTCTGGGCGTCTGAGATCGCACAGAAAATCTTTCAGGTTTGTATGTGTGCATGGGTGGACATCAACCAAACCTGCACCGAAGATCACAGACTCACTTCTTTCATGGCTGAGCCCAGGCCCTCTGAAATGGAACTCTGTGTGCTATTGCAATACAAAAAATAAGCAGTATCTCAGTTCTGGAGCTGGACACTCCACAGATAGGAGACTCAAGTCCAACAAGAGCTTTTTTGGTGGTTTGAGGTGTTTTTTATGTTTGTTTGGTTGATTGGTTTTGTTTTGTTTCAAAGAGGCAGTTGTTTTTTGGTTTATTGTTTGGTTTGGTTTGGATTTTTTTGTTTGTTTATTTTTGGTAGGAGTGCAAGCAAATTTGTGCATATTTGTGGCTGAAAATGTAACTTGCATGTGCAAAATATCTCAACCATCACCCAAAGATTCTGCCACTGATTTTGGAGGTGGAGCCTGAGGGGGAGAGGACAGTGAGACTGGCCTGTTCGGAAATGTGTTTTTAGGGTAGGCAATAACCACCTGAAAAACAATGAACCAATGCTTGTGAAGCAGAAGCTTTCCTAAGTTTTACCAGGATATGATTTCAGTGACAAAATGGTGGTAGCACTATGCTGTGCAGGCCCAAGTTCCACATGCCTTACCTCATGTGATACAGCTCTTTGCCAGCACTCTTTTCCCCATTTTCGCCAGAGCTAAATATTTGCCAACCTCTAACAAAATAAAAGCCCACACAAAAATGAGGTAAGCAGAGCTGTTAGTTCAGATGCTGCTATTTGAGAGCTCACATAACTCTGGGGAAATAAGTACTCAGTATGTAATCCCAGCAATGACACTAAAGGTAAATGGATTTGGGGATTTTTGTCATGTACTGTGGTAGCAATAAAAGCAGTGACAGGGCATTTGTATCCCCACATCACATCTGGTGAAAATATTTCATCTGGGAAGCACAGCTTTTATCACATAATTTGCTCCCATTATTTTAGTGGCTAATGTTTCACACTGCTGGCGATCCTCACCTGAATGGCGGCTGCAAGGTGTCACTCCACCCCACTCCAGATTTGGGAAACTTGGGATATAAATTGAAGCCAATACATCCACTATTGGAGAAACATGTATTATTATTAAAGCTCATTCATCACACACTGAAGTAAATACCTTGCATGGGGGAATTGGAATCATTTTCAGTGAACTAGATCCATCACCTTCTAAATCAGGTACATCAGCTAGTGAATCAAATGCATCACCTTTGAATTACATGGACTCCCAGTTGAATTAGATGTATCACCTATTGAATCAAATACATTACTATTGAATCAAAAACTGTACGTCACCCAGTAAATCATGTAAATGTTACCCATACTGCACGTTGAACAGCTGCATCACCAATAAGTTTAACAGATGACATGTTAAAGCTTCTATAACATTTAAACAATAACCATAAGGGCCAAATTCAATATGTCAGTTACCAGTCCTGAAAGATCAACTTTTCAGAGCCAGTAAAAACACTGTAAAGAAATTTTCCATTTTTTCTAATATGTTAAGCCTATAAGTAGGCAAAAGCAGAAGGACTAAGAGGGAAAACAAGATCCAATTCAATAATATTGTCAGTGTAGCTTACAGCAACCATGAGATGCTGACAAAATCAAGACATAAGATAAGATGGTTGGTCCATAATATCATTAGCATGACTCAGAGAGGGCTAAGCCAATTGTTTTACACAGTGACTACATTCCATCTTTCACAAGATTCTCAGCCTCCACAATACCTTAGAGGTTGAGGCAGTAACCACTAAATGAAGGTGATTATTTATTTATGTATTTATTCTTTAGCACAAAATTTATTCCTGGGATAGGCAAAGTTTCTAAGGGTAACACCAAGCAAAAACGGACAACACAAGATGAGCTGTGCTCTGGAATGGAGGTTGAGTCAAACTCAGACCCCAGAAGATATAATCTTTTATCAGCTATATTGTTTGCAAATGTTCCGTAACCTTTAAAAACAACCTTATTATCAGACATTTAGAATAATTTATATTGCTTCTTATCTGAAATCCTAAGCGGTGGTAAGAAATCAAAATATTACTGTCTCTGATACAAACATGGACAGTTCCATTTTACAGACTGGCAAAATGAAGAAGGCAGCCTTTTAGAGAATCCTGACTTTCCCTTTCCATCCTCCTTTATGTTGCACCAGTCATACAAAGAAAGCATCAGATTTAGATGGAAGATTTCTTGATCTTATGACTGACTGACACATTTTTTGCAGAAGAATGTACTTATCTGCCCCAAGTTATCTGGAGTGCTGAAACTCTGGTTAGCCCTTGCAATAACTATTAAGGTGCAGTCATGTCTGAAAAAGAGAAGCACAGAGAACATAGATGCCCAAGAGCACTGCAGCAGCATTGCTCCAAATGAATGAAAGCTGAGTCTGTGCTCCCAATTAAGAGGTGTTTCTTGATATTTGCCTTTTGCTGAAGAGCTCACAGAGGAGAAGCACAGAAGACCAGAATGAGGAGGGAGAGCAGAGAAAGGAATGGTGCAGGCTGGGTTAGTAAAAAGCAGAGGGAAGAAAATAGAGGACACTTCAGTAAGGATATTAATTTGTGGAATTACTAGAATACTGAAATACATTGGTACTGGTGACCAAAATCAGCAGCTCCTTTGTTTGTGATCTGGTACAGGGTGAAGCAAATGTAAATAAAAGAAGTGTGCTGAGCTGAGAAGAAGCTGACCTGCAAGATTAACTCTTTATTATCTTAATCATCATTTTAACCCAATAAGAACATCGCTATCAATTCAGACTTACTGACACTGAGGTGGTGTAAGCATTCTCTTTTCACTGCCAGCAACACCCAGGATAATGATAGAAGGACTTCTTGACTGAGGTGCTTGTGTACACACGCAGAATGTTTTTTGAACATTCACAACATTTAACACTCTTCAGACACTTTAAGCTATGTATATTGTACCTTGCTTTCTCAAACATTGTCATATTTTAGAAAAAAAGAAAAGTCTAACACTCAACTCACAAAAATCCCTTTTAAAAGTTCCCAATGAGAATGGCTTGTCTTTTCCATCTTTTGTTATCCTTGTGACAATCATAATATGGAAGTATTAGGAACAAGACATCCGAATTGCAATGCCCAGTCGTCTGTAACAGACAGAAGTTTCATGCTCTACTCCTTAACCTTTTAAATAGTCTGGGGTTTTTTTGAGTGGCTGGTTGTTCCACCTTTTTTCTCCCAGGTTTCCAGGGCTGCACAAGGGGAGAACAGGAATCAGCCAGCCAGTCAGTCCAATTACAGCACATGGAGACTACTGCTTTCTTTCATGAAGGGCATGAGTGAGGAATGAAAAAAAAACTCATTTGTGTGACAAGAGTTTCAGAGAGAAAAGAGAATGAGACTATATCAGCAGGTGCCTCTGAAGGTGGCCCGCACAAGAAGCAGGTGAGCCTCTATCTATTATTTCCACTGTATGGGGGAAAAGCATATCTTTATATTCCTCTTTTGAGGTATGTTATGCAAATATCTTTCCTGAATGAAAATTTCTGTTCTTTGTACCCATAGGATTCTGACAGGCCCTCCCAGGAAAATCAAATTCTTTCTCCTAACTGTGATATTGCCCTGGCAGTTTGTGCCATCCCTGCCACTGGGGATAGTCTCACTGCAGGGTCAGCAAAATGGACAAAACAATGTGTGTGCCAATGCCTCAGCTGATGCAGTTCACAGCTTGGTGGTTGCAATTAATACACCAGATGTGGACTGGAGCACCTGATGTATGGGCACACATCCCTGCAGCTGGAGGCAGTGATTATCTTTAAAACTACTGCAAGATGAGATATTATCTGTCAGAGCAGTTATCATAGGTCTTGTTGTCTGCACAAGCAGGCCACCAACCTGCCCAGGTATTGTCTGTGTCCAGCCCTCAAAGCAATAACCCAGTGGTAATACCACCTTTATGACTAGCTCTTTTGTAGGGCTATTTGCTTTGCAGGCTACTGGCTTGGTTTCCATACAGAGATGATTTAGTAGATTATTTCTCCATCTAATTCAAGAGGGAAGACATCTGTTTCAAAGGGTAACAGCGCACTGGAGCCAGTAGATGATGTATCTAATTTAGATGGCAAGCTTGACACTTCAGTATGGAATACTCCACTGCAACTTTTGTGCAAAGCATTTCTTTCCATGCAGGATGTATATGTGTGCATGTGTTTTGGGGTGGGTTTGAGGGTCGAGAGCACATTCAGTTTGAATAGTTAGTAGGCAAAGCAGCCTTTATGACTGTTGTTCTGTATATAGTCTTTGTTGGGGAAAACAAACTGGCAGGCATGGCGCTGAAAGGACATGAACAATTAGTCCAGGCTCGGGGAAAGAATTTTCTGTTTCGGGTTTTTGTTATCAGGGCCTGATACCACTTGATGCAGACATTGCACAGGAAAGAACTTCAGAATGGTGACTGCAACTTGAGTACTTCATCCATATCATCCAGACAAGGGTAGACTTGCCTTTCAGCTCCAACACCACAGAACTCAGCTGTATCCAAAGATACCACTCTCTGTGAACATAGACTCTTGCACAAAGCTGATCAGTAGGAGTAATTCCCATTTCCAAGATCATATACATGCTGCAGCTGTTTCTGGGTGGATCACGTGCTGCTGCTGATTTGTATACAGAAGATAGTTAAGTACAGCTTGTAGAGACACGCTCTCCCTACCGCAGCACAGTGGGTTGTGATGGACGTTCAGGAAAGGAGAAGCCACAAGATTTTTCCACCAGTGCACATCTTGGCTAGACTTTGAAATGGGAGATCAAGAAAAGAATAGTATAAACATGATTTTTAGGAACTGGCAGGTCTTGACAGATGATAATTTTTCTTGTGACTGTGGGCAACTAATTTTTCTGCATTGACTCTTTGTTGTTTATGAGATACATATATAGCACAGAACATATTTTACTGGGCCTTCACGATAGCTTATGGACCAAAGACAGTCTAATAATGTCATAATTCAGTGTCATGGAAAAGCCAAAGCTAACAATGGTGGAAACTGTTATGCAAATCAAGCAGAATTTGGCCTCCAGCAAAACATCTGTAAATGATGTGGTAAGATCTGCAAGCTAATCACCTTTTACAAATAAGAACTGTGTACTTAGTTCAGCTAAGGGGACAAATCTGGAGAAATCATTCTTTTAGCTGAGCTGTTCTGAGCTTATCTCGGGAGAGTTAAGTACAGACCATGACCATGTACATGCTGTGGATGGCCTGCATATTAAAGGAGAAACAGAAAGTTCCCATAATTGGCCTACAGAATCTTTCACTCTTTCATCCTCCCTTGTTGCTACATGTCTTTCTTGCTTTTATTGAGTCATTATGTGATTTATAGAACAAATGCAACTGCATTTGCAGCACTGTACTTAGTGATTAAAAAAAAAAAAATAGAAAGTAAACATTTACTTTTCTTACCTACTTCTTCTTTATCTGCAGGCGCCCCCAGGAGAAGAGATGTGGAAATCTAAAAGTCCTCCTGATATTATACCGCCTGTTGCTTCCTAGAAATGTTTCTCTAAATGGGATCAGCCATCACTTCCTATTAGTACAACCAGCCTTTTCAGTGATGACATTACACAACGGGCAAGACTGTGATTACTTAGAGTCATAAGACTAGTCTTGTGAATATACTCCTGTGTCCTGCTGCATTCTGAGGGGAGAGTGCTTTGCTTTGCAAAACTACTGCAAAGATTTGAAATCTCAAGTGAATGGAGAATGGTATACAGCTGCTCTCAGCTCTTTGCTATGCTCTCTGGCATTGTGCACCATATCTTAATCTCTTCCATGTCTACTTTTCATAGACACTATCTAGTTGCCCTCATTTTGCCTTCTCAGTGGAGATTGCCATGCTGTTGTGAAGACTAAGACTTTTTCAGAGCAAGCTTGTTCAGGCAATGGGAGCAGGTTTTAAATTTCAGTGTCATTCCACTGACAAGGGAGTGAACTAAATGATAGACCAGATGTGTTTGGTGTGTGGTACTCTTTCTCAGTGCTTTCCATGGTTTACCCTTTCTAAAATCCTAGTGGGGTTTTTGTCACTCAGAAATCCCTAGCTGATGTAATGCTTCCAGATGAGTGTATCTTTGTGAAATGTATGAGAGAGTATATTGCTCACATATGATTGGAGAAGTAACAGGAGATCCAGCCAGGTGGATGAGACAGTGATGAACATCAGTCACAGAAAAATAAATCAGCAAGCATTGAATGCAGGACTGAAAGAAAGTAACTGCCTTCTCTCAGGTGCTTATTATGGCATGGGCCACCTTTTCTGAGAGGCCACAAGGAGACAGAGTATTTTGTCTATGCTTACCTTCTTTTATCAACTCATTGAGAAAGTGGCTGACTTCCATGCTGCCCTTCAGAGGTTAGATGTACAACTGCCCTTCCTCCACCAAATATGAAGTTTATTTCTTGTACTTGCATTTGGGCTGTGGTAAGAAGAAGTGAAGATGCTGCTAGTGAAAGATCACCTTCAAAATTTGTGTTGCTCCTACACCAGATATTGGGATAACTGCAGACAATGAGGGGAATTCGGGCCAAAGCCTGAATTATATTGAGCAGCATTCATTTTAAAACTTTGCATCAGAGCAAAGCATTAGCTGGGACAGGAGTTTCTTAAAATCCTGACGTGCCTGAGCTATTTTAGTGGATTAATGCTGAGGTATTATCAGTGAAGCAGATGCCCTCAGTTTGACTGCTTTTGTCTGGTCTCCTTTTCTTCCAGCTGGATGGAATTATGGAATGCTACCTAGGCAGAAACAATATGCTTGATGCCTTTTATGGAAGAATGGGTACAGATTTGCAAGTCACTAAGATGTACTTATTCCTCCAGTGGCATTCAAATGCAGTCCCACTTTGTGCTTGCTCTTTCCCTCAGGGAGAATTTTGTTCTTTGCAGAGATAGAGCAGAGGATTTCAGCAAGTCCTTCAACTTCAAAATTGTGCAAGTAACAAGTTCTGGTAAGAAAGGATCCACCAAAGTAAGCTCATAATCACCACTGAGTAAGAATTTTGTCAAGAAAATGAAAGAATCCCCCCAGGAAAAGAAACCCAAGTGTCTAAATTCTTCTCTCATAATGAAACTTAACTGTTACAGTTTTAATTTGCAAGACCAGTGTTCTGATTTTGATGCGGTGCTCCTTATGCTGTACAGGCCTTTAAGAAAAATGAAAAAGCAGCCTCTTCAGAACAGCCCCATTCGAATCTCACAATACAAGTCAGGGAGAGATCAAAGAAAGTCAGTGACCCAATGTGGATGTGAAGTCAGAATGAAGGAAATAACAGTTCAGAGGCAGCTAACTCAGTTCTGTGGATGCCTGTGTACACAATCACTATAGTGACCCCAAATGGAAATATGCTTGAGGAGATCACAGAATATATGCAAAATCTTTCACGTAAAAGTTTAAACTCATAATTTTGGTGCAGTCCCTTCAGCAAAACAAGTGCATTAGCAAAGAGAGCAGCTTGTAAAAGACGGAGAGTATTCCCACCTCCCCCTTGCTCTTGTCCACTCCCATGGTTGTGATAACCCTTCACTCCTTCAATCCTTTAATGCTAATTTCTTTTTTTAAGAGCAGCAAGAGAAATAAACAATTGGTTCAACAAGAAGAAAGTGAAAAACAAACCCTCAGGATATTGTCTAAAACCCAGAAGTCACAAGCCCCAAGACAATGGCTTTTGGTGCCTGTGGAGACTCCACATTTCAGTGGCAAATTTGTGAGCTCTTTGAGGGCCCAAGATGAGAACGTTGGTGGTGCAGGAGGCAGGTAGCCCTCAGACCAATTGCTAGGAAATTCATGCAGTGGTCTGAATCTGTCTGCAGAAACTCCAGATTTAAAGTTGGCCACTGTGGCTGTGAGTTGGTTCCATTCCCAGGTGAACCTGCAAACCACACAGACTATTTCCAGGCTGCTGCTGCTCAGAGTATCAGACAGTCCCCCTGTTCTAGTGTGGGCCTGCAGATGTATCTCAGAGAGTGTTATTGCCTCAGGTCTTCAAAGTAGGATAATTATATTAAAAAAACTCTTGCCTCTAAGTGTAACTTACTGGCTTGAACTGAGTAACCCACAGATCTAGCTTTACTATTTTCCATTCCAGAGCTAGGTAAGGCTGCAATAACTTCAAGCTCCCTCCACTATCACTCACCTCATATTTCTCTGTGTACCAAGAAATAACTCTCAGCTTTGATTTGTTTTCCTGAAAAGCCTTTTTTGACTATCATGAGTGGAATTGATATACAGAAAATTACTTGGACTTTAATAGCAGAGTAAACATAGATGCCTTTGATGGATTAAAAAAAACATTCATGCTGTATTGTCAACTGTATTATTAAATAGCTCAGACTCTGGAATGAGTACACTCTCTTTCCATGACAATGTAGGTAATCCTAGAAAATATCCTAGGTAATTGTGTAAGAGTGTACACGAGGATCCCTGAGCTAATATTTCAGAAATAGTTATCCATGCCTCATGGCTTTGGGGTGGGATCAGGCTTTTTTGTGTAGAAGACAATATTGTGCAACAGTTCCTACAACTCCTCAGGGAAGCAACATTGAAGTATGTGTTGTACACCTCTGTTGCAAATGGGGGTGTCTAGTGCCATTTCAGCCACTGTCTGGTTTGCACCTGCAGGTTTAGATGGTCCAGGTCTCTGTAGAACCTGTGTCAGACCTGCCAGCTCCACTCAGATGTCATGGGTTGCATGGATTCCAGCATGGATTCCACAGCACCACAGAAAGTTCTGTGTCAAGCAGCTGAAATGTGCCAAGGGTGCTGGGACAGCTGAGGTGACAAGAAATGGTGATACTTATAGCAGAACTAGAAGAAAGTAGAAATGAGAATTGCAAGAATGAGGAATGAGCTGGGGCTTCAGGTGTTGGGTTAAGAGACAGGTGGCCTGCATCCAGTACCCTGTCACATGCTCTCGAATAATAAGAGAGTAATTACATTAATAAATAATAGTTAAATAATCTCTCTTCATCTTCTTTTTGCTATGTGTTAAACAACAGGTCATTTATCATACTTGTCATTTCTTTTCAAGGAAGATAGTTTGGGGCTTCAGCTGTTACTGCATGTCTGCACAGTAGAACATGGATTATTGTATTGTTCTCACAAATAAAAGAGGGAGGGCAGAGGAAACTGTTCCTTCTTCAAGTCCTCCATCTCTTTTCTCTTCATCTCAAGCTGACTCTCTGGAACCTAGTGAGAAAGAAAGCATGCCTCTCCTACATTACATTTATTTCTGCAGTTTGCACTAAAAGCATTTGGATAGGTACTTATCCCTGACACCAAAACCACAGAGTCTCACTTTTTAATTTCTCTCTTGATTAGCTGATTTTTTTTTTTTTTTAATATAACACCCTTCCTTCCTACTCTGATATGTTTTTTCCCTTTTAAAAGTGTATCTGTCGCCCTAAGTGCAGCTGAAATGAGTGAACATGTTATATAGTGCTTCAGGGAATTCCTGAAGGATTGATTCAATTCTTCTGGGATCTGCATTCTGAGAACTGAGAGCACAAGTGCTGCAAAACCTGTTTGTGAATCAAACCCAGATACTAACATATATAATGTGTGTGTGTGTGCATGCATGTGTGCATGTGTTTGTATTAAAGGAAAAAATAAAGATTGACTCAAAGAAGGAAAATCAGAGGCAGAAAAAAGACCAGGATCCCAAGGGTTTTGGGGTATGTTTTTTTTAAGCAAAAGCTAATGGAATCCAATATAACTGCTGAAACCTTGTCATCCTTCCTATCAGTGAGAGCCTTTGAATAAGCTAAATCCTTAATCAGTATAGCCTAAGACCCCAATGACTATGTGTAGAAGTGTTAGTCCAGATAAATCCTTGAAGGTTTCAGAGATTTGAAGAGCACTGGCACTTTTCTGTGTAGTGCCTGCCCTTTGTCCTTTTCTCCATGATGTCATTATTGAAGTTTTACACTCACTATGCATGGTGTAAGTTGACATTGACAGTTTCAACACTTTCACACTGACTCTGGAGGATTGTTAGCTTTGAAGCTATTTGGCCTTGAGCAGTGAATTCTTTTTTTGAGCTCATACCGGCTTATAATATCTGAGAAGGTTTGCATCAGTATAGCCCCAGCTTGAATTATGAGACAAGGCTGTTTTCCAACTTGGAACTGATACCCACATGATAGAAACAGAGAACATTATACCATTTCAGATGGGCAGCAAAGTCAATGCTCCTGAATCCCCCTGGGATGCAACAATGAGTTTTCATTTTAACATCATAGTTAAAGCAACATCGGCAGAACAGCTTTTCTTGTAATCAGAACTCTGAAAAGCAGTTAGGCTTGGAAATGACTGTAAGAATATGAGATCTTCTGCCCTGTGATCTGTTTGTTATTAGGCTTTTTGGAAACATCTGCATGAGGCCAGAGGCATATTTCATATCAGTGTAATTTAATTCAAGTATTTTATGAAAATAAAAATAATATGCTGTGTGGTGATTTAGACACATTGAATATCAAAGCACACAAGCACTAACAAGCAACAAGTGAGCTGTTCAGACATTTACTCATACGAGCTGTCCCGTGGAACTTTATCAAGATGACACACATAAGCAAAGACTTAAAGGCTGGGTCCAAAGCCTAAGGCATTAGTGACCAGTTGGTGGTAGGTTTTGAGGCTCCTCCAGCTGAAACCAAAGTGATTTCTCTACATGTCTAAGAACCTTTGAGGTGTAAGGCCCTGGAACCCTCAAGGATAAAGGACTGTTGTAGCAGGAAGAGCTGTGGGAGGGAAAATCTTCCAGAAGTTGTGAGCTGAGTCTGTATCTATCCTTAATGAAATTTCTAGATTTCATGCATTTCCTGGGAAGACAAAACATGATAATAGGTCATTCATCTACCTGAAAATTTATAGCTCAGGAGGTGAAATGCCATCAACTACAATCCTTGAATACAAATGACATATACAGGTTCAAAATGCAGTGCTCCCTTTTGAAGTTCTCAACAGACCATATCACAAGTAAACCCAGCTGAAAAACTGAAATAGCAGTAATGGAATTAAATCTGATTTTTCAGTATACCTGTTTCAGTCTTTTAATTGAGGATGAAAACAGTGTCACTAAATCAGGATAAAAGTTTTTTCTCCACCTTTATGCATATTTAGCTTCAATCCTTTAGCCAGATATTGTGAAGAGTCAGAGCTTATTTAACCAGTCTTGCATCTCCTGTATGATACAGACAGAAGCATAGCTATCTTGAGCCCTTCTCCCAAAATGTCTTGAACCAGAGAAAAACTTTTGTTGGATTTTCTAACCGGCAATGTTTGGCCATTGCTAATCCCAGAGCTATGCATAGAACCCATAAAATTTTAGGGTTTGAGAAGTCACCATAATCTCAACACAGCAACATTTATATGAATAATGGGCAACTCTTCCACTGAACTTTTGGCTGTCGTTCATGCTCTCTGCCCTCATATTCCAGCAGTTGCCTTTTCCCTTGCATTTTCAGGCAGGCAAAGTCTTGAAGCTCACTTGGTCCCTGTATCCTCAACAGTGACACAGGTCTGTCTTGGGACTTTCCCACTTGAAGTGGTGTCAAATTCAACCAATATATGCATGGGAATGACCACACTGTGTTGACACTGATTGACAACAGTCTTCAGGCAGAGGTACACAATAGGGAGTCTTCTCTGTAAGAAGAGAGAAAGTAAGAATTGCCAAAACATGTGTTCCAGCCCTCTAAAAGAAAAGGTTCTTCCATTTTCTCTGGTCAGTTCCACTAGCAGAAGCTATGCAGGATGTATCCCCAGAGGAAGCAACTTCTGCAACCTGCTCACCAAAATGTGTGGGCAGAGCTTCTTGTCCTTCTGAGCTTCAGTCTCTGGAGTTTTCACATCCTTCTTTTTTGTCTGGAGGTTAGTCGTCCCATATATTATTTATACTCATTATTTAGAGGATTCAATTTTAATAGCCAGCCTTAAAAGGCAATACCATCTTCTGAGCTCTAGAAGAAAATACAAGCATTTCCAAATATTTTTCTGATTTATCTCATGCTATTTTGCAAAGACAAATAAATAAATTATATCAACAAACATTCAAGTAATACTTATTTTGGCCACAGAAATCCACATGAAAGGCAATAATCTTATATTAATATATAGTCTTTGTAAGGTATAAACTCTCATCAATAGTATTATAACCTTGATCAGCTCTCTGAAATTGCTTAAAATTTCTACCAGTGAAAGAATTAAGAGAACTTACTTTACTGATTTTGCTGGGCTCTTTTCCTCTTGAGCTGTAAACTCATGTGTAAGGTGATAGGTGGTTCTGAAGGAAAGATGGAATTTCAAGAATTGTGAGAGTACAGAAAGATACAAAGAAAAATTACAGCCTTAACGAAGTATAAGACTATTCTTATTAAAATGGTGCAAAATGATAACATTTTATTTAATTTTTTCACTTTCATACCAGAAAAAAGTTAACTGAAATCTACTGCTGAAAGTACATTAATCCAGTTATTTAGTCAGTATAAAATACCCTAAGTCACTGAAATTAAGGGGCTAGTACTGAATTTCACCCACACAGGTGGAGCAATTGCACTGAATTATTATTGTATTGTGTACAACCTCTGGTACTTCTCTACCAGTGCTCTGGAGTCTGCTGGTGTTACTGTATTTATAAATTGCTTCTGGCTACCTACTCAGTAAGTCACCAGAAATGTAACAAAAATCAATATAAGAAAAAAAAAATTCTTGTTGCCGCTATGATTTTCTTCTACTTATATACAGCCTAAAAGAGACATAGGAAAGCTACTTCTGAAGCTTCAAATCATAATTTTTCTTTTCTGTTACCTAGTTTCTCAACATATGGACTCATTTTACTTTCAAGTAGAATCATTCTAAGACAGTTTCAGTCTGCTTGGTTTACTGGTGCTTTTGTGGGCACAAAATATTCTCCTGTCTTTGTTCTGATGAGGGTCATTGTTCTCACGTAGTAAGTGACAGTTCTTTGCATGGTTGGGTTAAAACTTGTCTTAAAGCAGCCTGACTTTGGCCCTACATTATTCTGGCCCAGGATCTGGCTGCTGATCAGGAAAGCTTATATAAGGCAGGGTAGTGTGTCAAAATCTCTGGTCAGGATGACTATCTTCCTCTTGGTAGGTTAAAAATTAAAGTATTTGCCAGATAAGGACTTATTAATATGTATGTGTTGCTGTTGAGAGCTACAATAAGATTCCTATTGACTTTCCGTGACAGCTACTATATCATTTACTACCAAAACTCTTAGTCAGTTGCTCAATGATTTCTTTCATCTCCTGATGAAATATTTTGGCACAGAACAACAGTCCCCCTATAACTATTTAATACAGCATTCCCACAGAGGGAGGATGGGCAAATGGGTAAAAATGAACAGTAGTGAACATTTCCCAGCTACCAGTGTGGACTGACATCACCCCAGACTTGTAAAAAAATGCTTTTTCCCTAAAGTCCCAACCTTTCCTCAAAAGAGAGGGGTTCATTTATTTATTTCTTTTTGCCTACAATACATTTGTGAGTGGCAAGGCAGCATGAAAAATAGAGTGGAGCAGACATTGACTGATGGAAGTTTCTGAGGGGCTTGTATGAGGATTATTTGGGCTCTGGTGCATCTCTGGGAGACAGGAGAGCAACTTGAAGTGGGTGTTTAACAATCAGCTACCTTTGACTCTAAGCACAAAAAAATGAATGAGACTTAATAACCTCAGAGACAGAAAAAGATGTGGATTAAATTGGAGTTTTTCATCGTCTTGCCTTTTTAACAGCCAAGTGGTGGGACAGTGGGGCAGAAGACATCTGAAATATTTACAGAGTTGGGGAATAGCAAAGGGAGCAAGATGGGATTGAAGGTTAATGCCACCTTTAATATGGAAAAACTACCCTCTTCCTGTGACATATGCCTTTGGGATGATCTTGATAAATGCATGAGTATGATCAAAATGTCAGCCAGACTTTCATTAGTTTTCTATCTCCCCCTTGAATGCTCTTCTGCAGTCTAGAAGTTGCCTGCAAGAGTCTAGAAGTGGAGATTATCCAGACTACACAGCTACAAGGACAGTTTTTGAAGAGGGGCAAAAGACATTTCTGAAATAATTCCCTTCACCCCTGTAACACTAAAGAGAAATCTGAGGCTCTCACTGTGTGCATGTGCATATATATGTTCTGACACCCATCTTGGGATCATACTACATAGGATTCATGTTATTGCATCAACCTAATGATTGCAGTGCTTGGCAAAACTGAACTTCTGGCTAGAAGGATATTTTTGAGTGTTTAATATCATAACTGTAAATGATGCCTCTAACTTTGTTTCTTTCACAGTTCCTAAGAATCCTGGTGGTTAATTCAATTTGGCAGCATGATTGCATAAGAATATTTAAGGATACTTTAAAGTACTATAAGAGATATATTAAGAGGAAAACTTACCTAGGATCTTTGCAGAGAGCCCCAAGTGGCCTTTAGCTGACAGCCTTTGAATGTTAGGGACTTCCCTGAGAGGGATCTTCCCCTCCTGAGGGCAAACAGTCTCTTAAATTATTTGGCCTAAAAGGTCTCTCTGTGTTCTACTCTGACAATCCACCTGCCTTGTCTGGACAGAGATTATCTCATCATATACTAATTTCATTGAATTCTTAGGTTATACTTGTGGGACATCAGAAAAAGAAAAAAAAAGGCTCCTTATTAATACCATAGCAGTGGGAATTGGTTGCATCTGCTTGCTGAATACTGATCACATACAGCCTTGCTGGGATACCTGAGAAGACATTCTTATTACCTTCCTCTACCTGCATGGAGGGCTTATGAAGGATCTGGTGTCAGATAAACAAACATCATAAGGCTATCCCTAAAATCTTTGTAATATTTAAAGTGTCAAATTCCTGAGGCTGCCTTATCCCAGACCTGTACACACAGTTCCTGAAAAATTAGGATCTCTTGATGTTTTTCTTATTCAAGGTCCTAGTCTCCCCTCAAAATTCACATTGCAAAAATCAGCTTTAAGTCCATATCAATGGAGTAGTGAAGTACACTTGGAATTGCCTAGTTGCTGCCTTCAGCTATCAGTAAAAATTGTGTGGATGTTTTATAAAAGTTTTCTTTTTAAGCAATAATAATAATGATAATGATTATTATAGTGTTATTTGTTAGTGTTTTGCATTATAGGTCATCTGGCCCCTGGATCAATGGGTGCACTGTATCTGTTACATGACAGAGAGATTTTTCAAAACAAAATTTGGATTCTTCTCAGAACAAAGAGAGTCAGAGCATGCCCAATGGAGCTCCCTGGAACACAAGCAAAAGCACAAAGGAATTACAGGACCAAAGGAAGGAGAGAAGATATCTGAGAAAGAACACAGAAGCTGAGTTTGCTGCAAATCCATGCAGCAATGTTTCAGCATTATCTAAGATAGATAAGAAGACAAGAAGGTTAAAAAAACAGTTGTGGTAATGAATCTTGGAGTGATGTGCAGAAGAGGGGGCCAAATATAAGCAAAGTGTTGGTAGTAAAAGTGACCAAAACACAGTGGAATAGTAGTCTCTGGAGGAAATTGAGAAATTAAGGGAATGAAAACAAGAAATTGCACTTAGAGAAAAAAACAAAGCGGACACCTGCACATATATGCATATGTCAAACAAAGGAGTATACCTCTTCCTTATCCATGTGCACAAAAACGCCAACAATCCAAGCCAGAGTTTCTATCAACATAGTTATTATACACAAGAAGGGATGGGTAGCTGGGAGAGTGGGATGAGAGTTACAGTGCATTACAACAAAAATATAGAGGGAATTTCTGAAGCCCAGGATCTCATACTTCTCACAATAAAGCAAACAAGGCAACTGGCAGAGTTCTATAGGGAAAATGACATCACTGCAGATTTTTAGGGATAATCATTTAACTGGATTAGCCCCAAAGTGCTGTGTCTAAAATCAGCATCCCTGTCTCTTTATGTACTCCAGATGAAACACATTAGCAGAAATATGGCAAGGGACATTCACAATGCACTGTTCTACATTATCAGCATTTTTTACAAATCTGCAATTAGTCTAAAGGGCCTGGGTAAATTAGGCCTCTTGATAAATGAAGCACCTAGACAGGTCTCAGATTTATTGGATCTAGCTGTCCTGCTGTCCAGAGCCTGTCGGCTAGGCTGTGGTACAGAGATGGTACAGTGGGAAAGTCTATGAAGCCAACAAACCTGTGAACTGCTGAGCAAATGGTGAAAAGCCCTGACTAGTGCTGCTGACTGATTAGATTTGAAAGTTTCTGCCAGGAGTAGTATAAGCTTAGGGAAAATAAATGAATAAGTTAAGAGATTCTCTTCAGAATTAGGTATATATGTGTGAAATCCTCTGATATTACAGTGACAGAGATACAGTGCCTGAGACAAAGATGAACAAATATCAGAGAATCAGAGGAGAGAGGAGAGAGGAGAGAGGAGAGAGGGAGAGGGGAGAGAGGAGAGAGGAGAGGGGAGAGGGGAGAGGGGAGAGAGGAGAGAGAGATGGGGAGAGAGGGAGAGGAACACTTAGTGAAGACAAAGCTAGTATTTCCATATTGTACAAATTCTGGAGAAAAAAAATGATGAAATGTTATTAACCCTTCTCCTTCCCCTGATCCTAAACAAGTTCATCTGAGAGATGAATATTTGCACTCCTGAAGGGAAGACTGGTAGTTTCTGTTCCTTTTCACCTCCAGAGTAATTTTAAAGGAAACAGCACACTATGATGGGGTATCTTTGATACATGCAGCTATTTGCTTACATGTACAGCCTGCACCTAGCTATTTTAATACCTCCCTAGAGCTAACTATCACACAATAAGGTTGCTGTCACTGAGAAGCAAAAATAGTCTGGGGGAAAAAAGGTATGTGGAATGTCCAGAGCATTCTTATTTATATCTTGAGATCATCTGCAGTGATTTCCATCTACAGTGTGGCGACACCTGCCAACTCCTCTGCTGTTGCTCTTGCTGAACTCAGCTGAACAAGCCAGTTAGGATTTTCCAGCAGATGTTCAGATGTTTCTCTTCTCCCCCTCTCTGTCTTTGTTGCCTTCTGTCTTTAAAAGCCCTGTAGGACCCCAGGCTTGCAACTGTACTTAGCTTCTCAGAAACAGATGACAACCAAAGTTCCACTTATTGCAGTACTCAGATCAGCAGAGCAAATAATTGAGCATAAAGACACTTTATATTGGTTGTGGAAAGTGGGGAAGAGCAGTAGAAAGAACTAGAATGTCTGGACCCGTTTTGTTTCTGAAGGAAGTGCAGAGGGCTGCCTCTCCTGTCTGTCTCCTTCTTTGCTCCCTGATCACTCAGCGTTCTTTAGTAAACCCACATTGATTTCCCTGTCGATAGTGTTCCCTCCAATCACAAAGAAACCATCAGTGCCAAATGAATGGCCAAGTGTTTTCCAGCAGCACACTTAGCTAATCCACCTTATAAAAAGCTTACTTTGCTGCGGCATCTCTCTCCTTTCAAATGAGTACACTCTATGTGATCTTAGAAGAAAGAAAGAAATCTCTTGTGCCTACCAGGGACCCAAATTCACACTGGAAGTGCGCAGTGCATCCAATTACACTGCAGTTTGATCCTGCTACTTTTCAAGACCTTCTAAATTATGGAATTAAAATGGTTTAGTGGAAAAAAGGACTGGTGACACTAGCAGTGTTAAGAATTTAGAATGTGCCTTCTCATATATTAAAAAAGGCTCTTTGAATATCTTCAAAGAGATTTAAGAATTTTTATTCCTTTTTAAAGCTGTTTTAAAACTGATTAGGCTTTTTAGAAGATGTCTGTCTCTTTCCCACTGCCTTTTCTCCCAAGCCTTCCCTCCTGCTGATTAATCAAACTTTTCTTTGTTAACGTAGGGCACTTCTGCCAAAATAATATCAGTTTGCCAAAGAATGAAGCAAGCAGCCCGGTACTGAGACCTGGCACTGTTTTGTGTTAAGGTCTCCTTAAACACTGTAGGTGTAAAATGACTAGAGAGAATCAGCACTTTTCCAACTGTTTAATCTTTCCAACAACAACAACAAAAGTGCCTGACACCATTCTCATAGGAAAAAAATTAAAATTAAATTTTAAAAAATAAAGGGAAAGCACAGAGGGAAGCTAGAAGTTCTAATGTCCTGTGCACTTGAAAATCATAAGGGAACTTCCTTGGGAAAAGTCTGTGGGTTTTTCAGTGGGGACGTGAAGCAAGATGTATGTCTGTTTGTCTGTGAATGAATGTGCACTATGTTGAGGCTGAGGGCATTTGCATCCATGCATCCTAGCCTGTGCTGCACCACTGTGGAAATGTCGATATTCACCATTTGAAAGTAATTAGCAGGCCTGTTGTCTTTAAAGTATTCCCCATGTTGAAAATGCTTACAATAATAAACACTAACTGCTTTCAAAAGGCAAACTGGAACCACTGCATCTGGGTGGCGTTCCACAAGTGAGCACAAAGGCACATGTATCTACGGGTGTAGAGATATATATGGATGTGTGTGTATGCATGTTTGTGTGTACATATGTGTAGATGTGAGTCTAAGACAAAACACACGACCATGCCTGCCAGAAACAGAAACCTTCTGCATATGTTATTCCTGTCCAGGAAAGAAAATCAGAGATAAGGTGGCTTACAAAGGGCTAGAGAGAGAGAAAAGCTGACAGGCTATCCTGCAGTATCTGAAGGGAAGAAAGCACAGTCTTGTGGTTCAGGCACAGAACTGCATATGGCCAGCTCTACATGCTGAGACCAGACTTGCCAAAACAAGTCCCTTGCTGGAGACAACCTGGCTTTTAGGGATGTTCACTGGGACTATGACAGAGGGTTTTCAGCAGCCTTGATCATCAACAGGAGGAGATGAAGAGATGTCTGGTTTTTTTCACACTCTAGGATGTTGGGCAATGAAAAATAAAATGTCTAAACTTAGTAGTGCTTCTTCAGTGGTCTAGCTGATGACCTTTTTCCACTATAGAGGATCTCCTGAGGGTAGCACTGAGGCTCTGTTCATAAATGCTTATCAAATATATTGATATTCTCAGCTGCTCTGAGCCAAGTTGCAAAACGTTCTCACTCCATGAGGGTCAGGTTGCTAACAAGCCTGTATCTCTTTTCACACCAGTGTAAATCAGAAACAACACCAAAACAGTCATTGTAAGCCATGCTGTCATCAAATTGGAATGAACAAGGGGAAGATCATGCCTGATTCTGCTTGTCAGTTTACAGCTAAGCTGGAAATCACATGCTTGGCCCTAACTGAACAGTTCTAAGTGAAACAGAACTTCAGTTGAGTTCATTCAAACCCCACAGAAAAAATTAACCTGGCCCACACTGTCAGCAACAATCAGGTTAAATCATGGGCCTGTAAAGTTGCAGATGATAAAAAAACAAACAACCTCCCAGTGAGGATGATATTACCCTTTTGAAGCATCAGAATCTGGGATCAGAGCTCACCCTCAGGACTATGGCTCCCAGAAATGCACAGCCCTTGCGCAGTTCTTCCACTTCTGTAAAATCCAGGGCAAGATATGCTGTGGCTGTCTCTGGCAGCTCTGTTAGGCTAAACAATGAGTGCTTTAGCAAACCATTCTTACATCTATGAATAATAATTGGAGCACAGATTGGGGAGGGCTCTCCAGCACATCATCTCTCTGTGGGGAGGCTTGCAGTTTCCTGCAGTGACAGAGCAAGCGGGAGGTCTGTCAACTCCTGGAAAACCCATTCTTGGAGATCCCAGCTTGCTCTGGTTTGGCAGGAGAGCAGGAGGCCATGAGCCCTCTGGGCGGGTAGGGATGATGCTGATGGATTTTCAGAGCTCTGCTGAGTCTTGGAGCTGCACCGTGCAGTAGCCCTGCCATACAGAAATTTGGGAGGGAGCCCCTGAAGGACAGACAGCCCCCGGGGCTCACAGGCACATTGTACCCCAAGTCACAGCTCTGGCATGAGCTCACGGGGAGTCTTTGCGTGAGCAGAGGGTGAGCAGCCCTTCTCCATTTCAATGTGTGGGTACCCCAACACCTCAGCTTGCACCAGGTCAGGTTCGGGTTAGATATCAGGGAAAATTTCATCACTGACAGGGTTATTGGGCATTGGAACAGACTGCCTTGGGAAGTGGTGGAATCACCATCCCTGGAAGTGTTCAAAGGGCATATGGCACCTGGGGAAATGGCTTAGTAATGAACATGGCAGTGTTAGGTTACCAGCTGAAGTCAATGATCTCAGAGGTCTTTTCCAACAGCAACAATTGCATGATTACATGGTACTGCTTATTTCCAATGGCATTTTGAATCCTAATTCTTGGGGGAAAAGAGATATATGAGATAGTACTAATCTTTTGGTAAAAAGGAATCCTTAGAAACAATAAAGTGTCCGACTGTGTTTTCTTCTGATATTGTCACTGTCCCTATAAAATCTGCTTGCCTCCCTCTTGGCCTCTCTGCATCTTTGCTGGCATTGACTTTAGACACTAGAGCCAGCAGAGTCTTTGTATCTCCCCCATTTAAAGTACCATAAAACATGACTGAACAGGGAATATCAGAGGCCGTTAAACATGCTTTAAAAGTTCTTTAATTTGATGTATCATGATAACTGCACTTTAATAAAAGCAATCTCTGGCCTTAATAGCCATACAATAAACTGTTATTTATATGAGTCAACGTGCCTGGCTGAGCCTTCCAGGTGTGCCCCAGACTTCGAATCATCAGAGCAATCCAGAGGGAGGACGTTATCTGACAGAACCCAAACAAGGCTTATAAACAGGTGCCATTTTGCCTAGCCTCATCTAGGGGTATGCTGGCTATATTAAGCGCCTGGCACAACATGGCACTTTCAGTGCTTTGATTTATTTCAGTATTACATTTAATTGTTTCCTTCTTGCCGAAGCTTTAACATGCAATGCTTGTAAATATAACCTGCGCCCTCCATATGGCATGCTGGTTTTCCATTTTCAAATGCAATCGTCCTGGAATAATGACTGTGGTATAACTCAATTTGAGTTCTGCTGCTGGGGACTTTATTACATAATGCTTTCTAATTGACCCTCATAGTTTAATAAGACAGAACATTTCGCCAGAACATTGACAAAAGTTATTAATTTTCACTTCAGCAGAGACCAGTGTCCCAATTAAATCCCATGATAATGCCTGACTGACTGACTGACCTCATTATGGCTAATGCTTATTAGTCCTGCAGAGAGGATAACATCACACACTGTTAAAATGGCTAAATGAGCACATACAACTATTCAGCATGATTATAATTTACATACATGACTAATTTTACTCCACCAGTCCTTGTCTGATGAAACTAATGCTGTAAACTCCTGTCACACAACAAGATAGCCACTGAGAATTTTGAACCTATCATAAAACCAGACCTGAAGTGTTTAAAAACAGTTAAATCCTGCCTGCCTTCTTGAAAAACAGTTATAAGTAATCATACTATGTGTACTTTAACTGGCAATGTGCTTATGCATGTTTCTTTTTAAAAAGTAATTAATTCATATTCTTTAATGAACTAAAATAATGGCTAAGATCAAACTTTTCTGAAAGCACTTTTATGTGCCTTACAGTGTAACTACTCTTCCTTGTGAAGGGCTGTGGTTTTACATTTTCTTAGGAGATGTTAAAATGGAGTGTACATAGCAATTTTGCATTCATCAGAACCTTTCCCTTTGCCTCTTTTCAGTCCTCTCCAGGAAATCACTTAAGCTAAAATTCATTATTAATATGTTATAAACTATAGAACGCACAAGTTTTAAAAAGTCACCTGTTTTGACAGAACCTTCTGGAAGAATGGCTACATTTTTCAAGTGCTTTTAAGAAGAAGGGTAGGTGAATACAGTGTAAGTTCTATCCTTTCACTATAGTTTTAAGTTGTTATAAATACATACATCTCATGATATGAAGAATGTACCAGTACTCCATCCTCAAGATTTTTCTGCAGGTTTATTGCATCCTTTTCTCACAGGACTGTATATTTGACAAAGAACAACAGTGAAGGCCTGTCTCCCAGGATTTGGTTTGTTCAGAGGCAGGGCAGTGTGAACTTTCAGAAGAGAAATTGACAAGACAGGACAAGACTCACAGATGCTGGTAGATGAAGATAAATAGCAACACCCACTACCGCATATGAGCACATATGCAATCTCACCAGGGCCAGGTGATGGCCTAGATTTTTAGGTGAACAAGGTTAACTTTCTCAGACACGCCTCAACGACACCACAGTCTATGTCCCCTTGCCTTTCAGTAAGATTTACCCTGTAATAGTGTGGCCTCTCTGAAAAAAGTACTTCCAAGCCTGGAGAGCATTGGTTCAGGGGTCCTTCTTCTTCAAAATGACCATAAAAGCAAAGCCAAGGTCAGCCAGAGAAGTTGCTGCCACTGCATAAAGGCTGCATGCATGAGTTCTCTCCTCCTTCTTTTTCAGACATACCACTTTTTCATTCATAAATCCCATAACTCACAAGACTATGTTGAGTTTCATTCTTGTTTTCAGTCACATTTTCTGTGTTCATTGCTTGCAGTCACATACCTCACACCTAGGCCTTCAATATACTTCTTGCTCCATCCCCATCTTAATCACATTTCATCTTCTGTCATTGCACCTTGGAAAGGAATATAGCTGACAATGTCTATAAAAATGAAGTGCAAACACAGCAGAAAATTAACTCTCAGGCATATACAATAGATGTTTGCATGGTTACAACTGAGCAAAGAATTTGGCCCACCACGTTTGTAAATGAAACCTGTAAAGTGCTGAGAGATGCTAATTAAGTTGATAGTGTATTTTTAATGAAAAAAATGTATTTGTCTTTTGCCATTTAACTGTCATGTTTCATTTCCAGTATTGTGTTATGTTCATTAGCAATGTGATGAGACATAACATAGCATGATCCTTCATGAGCCTTCACTGTGTAAAATAAGCCAAGCAATTGTGAATGCATTAAAGAAACATCTGATCACACCATGGATTATATAAACAATTACTCCAAATAGAAAATAAGATACTGTAAAATAGATCTTCAGCCCTGATTGAAATATTCTCCATACTCTATTTTGCTACCACTTTTAATTGTCCTTTTCAATGCTTAGGGGAGGGAGGGAGGGAGGGAGGGAGGGAGGGAGGAAGGAAGGAAGGAAGGAAGGAAGGAAGGAAGGAAGGAAGGAAGGAAGGAAGGAAGGAAGGAAGGAAGGAAGGAAGGAAGGAAGGAAGGAAGGAAGGAAGGAAGGAAGGAAGGAAGGAAGGAAGGAAGGAAGGAAGGAAGGAAGGAAGGAAGGAAGGAAGGAAGGAAGGAAGGAAGGAAGGAAGGAAGGAAGGAAGGAAGGAAGGAAGGAAGGAAGGAAGGAAGGGAAGGAAGGAAGGAAGGAAGGAAGGAAGGAAGGAAGGAAGGAAGGAAGGAAGGAAGGAAGGAAGGAAGGAAGGAAGGAAGGAAGGAAGGAAGGAAGGAAGGAAGGAAATAGAGAAATAGATAATAAAAGGCCATAGGGAAGGGGAGGAAAAATTGTTGAAAAATGAATGTTCATGGATATTGGTCAGGTAAAGGCCTTAGATAATGCTGGGACAGACAAATAAAGCAGATTTTGTGTTCAGGAGGGTTAGAAAAAAAAGAGAAAAAAGGAGGGGAAATAGTATGAAAAGGAGTTTTTCTTTTCAACTACTCAGAAGTCAAAATGCTACACTGTGGAATTAAGTGAAAAGGAAGTCAAGGAATTTGTAATAGAAGACTTCTTCATCTGTGGTCAGTCAACTGTTACAATCCAGTCAGATCATGGTGGGAGCCACGTGGACAGAATGTGGCTGTTAGTAACAATTGCAGTTCAGAAAGGAACATTTTGTCCATTTATTTTAGAACAATAAAGAAGAGCATAAAGGTCACAAACCAGTCATGGGAGTTGAACCTAAATAAACTGCTTCCTTATTAGTTCGCTCTCAACCTTTAGGGATGCTCTCAGCACTCCTAGAAGTGTTTTCTCTCTGGTTCTTGTCACTCATGAAGCTTTTCTCAAACAGCTATTCTGAGGAAACAGCTTGCTGCTTCCATTTATACTGTATGGACTGACAACACAAACTTTACACCCCAGTGTGCTTTCTTCTCCTACTCTTCCCTTGCCTCTGTTAGCACTTGCTTGATACATGAAATCATGGTATTAATTTTTGAGTTTAATGCTTAAGGTTGCAGTTCCTTTCGAATACATGTAACTGGAGGCCACTGCAAGAACTGCTGTCTGAAGCTGATTTTGCTGTGATGGGTATAAACAGTCTGACCTGCAAATCATTTGAAAAATGTAAGATAACAGCGTAAAGAGAAGAAAATAGGTGTATGCTGCTTTCAAGCAGTATATGTGGAGATGGAGAAAAAGAGGAGGGAGGAAGTACTGCCTTCAGGCTGAACACTGGCTATGCAAGAATTCTGTCTACGAATTACTGGAAGAAAAAAAATGGAATACAAAGGAAAAGAAGTACTTCCTTTCAAAATTGTTTACATTGTAAAATTAGAAAAGAACTTGCTGTAACAAAACAATAGCCTTCCTTCTGCCACCTTAGCTATGGAAAGCTGATTACTGATAGTAATGCTATGCTACAGGTCAGGTAAAGATTAATCTATCCTATTGAAACTGTAAGGGGAGTCTGGGTAAGCAGTAAGTAATCATTGCATTTGGAATCGTTCCAGAATGCAGGGGTTAATGCACCCATTCTTGCAAAATATATTTTAAGACTTTTAATGAGCTGAGTGGTCAGTATCAAATCTTGGAAAGGTGTCTAAATGCTCTCCTGACATCATTCTGGGCTGTGGTTCAGCATGGACTAGGGATGAGGGAAGGGAGAGAAAAAAAGGAAAATGCCACCTACAGTACTGGGTTGCCAACACCTAATAAAGAACAAGGAAATGAAAAACTAATCAAAGGTGAAGAAAGAACATGTGAAAAATTTAAAAGATCAAGTCCAGGGTGGACTGTAGAAAGGACTGGAAGGAATGGAAATAATGGAGCAAAGGAAACAAAATAAGAAAATTAAATCTGAAGAATGGAAAATATCTTGCTATCTATATAAAGATAAATAAGACTTTAAAAACCAACCAATGAATAAAAAAAAACACAAAAAAAAAAAAAAAAAAAAAAAAAAAAAACCAACCAACAAGACCAAAACCAAAACCAAAACAAAATGAAAAAAAAAAAAAAACCACCCATAAAAAATACAGGGAAGAAAGAAAGAAGAGATAGTTGGCCTCCAGGATGTGGCAGGAGTAATTTATTGATAGAAGACTTCACTGTGGAAGGGAGAGGCATAGAGAAAGAGAAGGAGAGAGGGAGAAAAAGAGAGAGAGACAGAGAGACAGAGAGACAGAGAGGGAGAAATTAAATTAATTCTTCCCTTCTGTGTTCACAAAGGAAGATAGGAGACAAATGCCAGGAACAGACATAAATTTCCCTGGGGTAGAAGACAAAATATTGAAGAAAATCAGGATTGTGTCAGACCAGGTGATTGAGAAATTAGAACTTCTGAAGACTGAAAAAGCTTTACAGTCAGTCAGATTAGTTCCAACAAAAAAACAGTGAATTAAGGATGGGGTAAAGAAAGGAAGGAAATCTTTAGATTGTATTTTGGTTCAGCAAACCTGGGGTAAAATGGTTCACAGAAAGTTCAGGAACTGTTGAACCAAGTATCTCAGGAACTGCAGGATCTGTGTTTCATATTGACTGTGACTCCACCCTAGAGGGACAGAAAGTAGGGGAGACTTCAAAGGTTTTCCTCACAACCACGGAGGTCACCATCTGCCTGTTTGCTCACTTTTATGTACCTGGCACTTGAGATCTGCTGGCAGCCATTTCATTGTGGCTCCAGTGGCAGGGTGGGCCAGTAAATTCACATTTGGGGTGTCAGGAAGAACTGTGCTCCCTCTACCCTTTAAATCAACATTGTAAATGTGTCAACATCACCCATAGGAAGCATTAGAAAGTGCTATTTTAAAGTGTTTAGAAGGCAGCTTGGATTTTTTTCCATTTGAGCTTTGTGTAAACAAGGGTTTTCTACAACCTGGGGCTCCTGTGAGAGGCACCCAGCCATCACAATGAGAAAGTACATGCTGCAAAATACACAGCAAAACCAGAACCGGTGAAGGTTCATATTTGCAATTTATGCATCTAGATCAAATTCAGCAGTAAAACAGTAGCCAAATCTTGCTAGAAAATAGCTGTTACAGCATACAATTCATGCCATATTTTGGCATTTAGTGTTTGCAACGTTCTGTGCTGAAGGAAAAAAAAGGTGTGGAGCAGTCTTTGTGACTGAGAGGGTGTCAAACTGAAAGAGATGGAGCAAATTAGAGATTGTTAGGAAGCTTTGATTACTCACAATTTCTCAGAAGATTACACTCTAGTTATTTGTTTGGCTGCTGCTTATGTCACTGGTGTGTTTGCTTGGGTCTAAAAGACTTGCACACAAAAGCCCTAAGCTGAAGTTAATGGGACTGACATGCTGCAAGAGACTAGATAATTAATACCAGGGGTTTGGGTGGAGCAGGACAGGACTGTTTCACTCGTTTGTTTTGTCCTGCTCATTTATTACCCATTGTATGAAACAGCTGTAATTCTTTAGCAACATGTAAATCTCTGCCAATTAATAGCAAAGAACCTCACACACTGATTGTTGCTCTGTGTCTTAGTCTTCAAGGTCTGCCTCAGACACCATCCTAAGGAGTAGATGCTGTTCATGGCTTTGCTTGGGTGTAAGAAAATATCCCAGCCTTATGGTCTGAGTAACTGTGAAGTTTCCATTTTGCAGGGCACTCAAAATTCCTGATATTACAAGATTTCAGTAAATTCTTTTGGCACACTTAATTATTTTTTATGTAAAAGGCAATATAAATATAGGTTGTTCATGGCAAAGTCTCACACAGTGGATTCCCATTACAACTACAAGAGCCTTTTTATTTTTTTTTTTCATTTCAGTAGAGTTGTTATGAAATGCCTACAACCCATTGGAATGACAATGTCTAAGTATTTAACAAAATCTCTTACGATCAAAATTTTCCAACCTGGATTATTATACAGGGCTTTTGTCTTGCACAAATAAGTAGTTGCCTGCACAACAACCAAATTGCCTTACATAAATCTGCAAATAGCCAGTGAGCTTCTCTCTCTGCACATTACCTATGCACACAAATGTCTTTTGAGAATAGCTCCATTTTCACTTCTACACATATATAGATGCAAGAACAGTCAGATTCTTGCTCATATTATCTAAGAAGGTTGATCAAATACTAAAAGTTACAGGATTAATTGTTTTTCCTTTACAAACAAAACCAAAGACTGGGATTTGTGTATACAATTGTATATCACTTTCACTGGAAGCAGAAAGCTTCAAAAAGAACTGCTGCCAACAGGACAACAAAGCTCATGATTTTAACCTTTGCCCTGTAGTCTGTAAGTCAAAGATCAAAGTTCCCTAGTTCCAAAGTTTTTTGCATACAGTCATTCAGCATAACACATGCTTTCAAGGAATTTCTTTGTAAATACAATTATAATGTGCAAAACCCAGCAAAACAAAATGGTCACATATGTCTATGTTGATTGAAGGTTAAAATTATAGGTCACTCTCAGTTTCAGTTTCCTGGGGTTTGCATTTGCTCTCTCAGATAATAAAAATTGTGCTTTGCAGAACAAAGTGTGCAATAAATAAATTTAGAAGAAAGTTTAATTGGTAGGTTCTGGGAGAATGTGAACGTGAAAGCACTTACACTATGCACAAACTTGATATGATTGTAATAATGTCTGCACAAAAGGGGAATCCTGTTGTTCCTTTCACCTATGGCAAGAAAGTCTGTATTGCCCCAGTAAAGATTCAAGAGCACTAGACACAAAAGTGTTGTGTTAGCTCTTAGCAAATCTTTTGTACTGTTGAAAATTTCTGTGACTGTTTTTGGAAGTAGTGGCTTAAGGCTCATTATATATTGCTAGTTTAGTGCAGACAAACATAGTAGGTAGCTTTTCACCCATCACCTTTAAAAGTGGATTGAATGCATTGTGTTGTGTGACCAGAGAGCACAATGCTGACAAGGACCCTCAATTGCTGCCTGTATTTTTACTGCTTGATTATCAGCAGAGCTGTGTGGAGCCTGATGTCTCTTCTAAAGAGCAGCAACTCTAAAAGTGCATCACATTCTTCATGATGACATAGACAGTAAATGCCTATTGCCAAAGAAATGTCCTGAAGGAGGACACAAAACACTGGGGGTTTTTTTGTACCTTTGGTGTCAACGAGCAGATTGCGCTTCTCCATGATGTTAATCTAATTTGAGAAAACAGATTGTTCAAAACATCTTGTCATTGCTTATAGTGCTGTAAGCATAAATGTGCTATATTTTCAGAATGCAATTTGCAAGAACCTCAGTTTGTGTGTTTAAAATTGTGCAAGATTTGCAATAAAGTGTAAAGACAGTTGTTTTGCACTTGTTCTGGTGCCAGAGGGACTTGAGGAAAAAAGTATTCTCCAAATCCTAAATTTGAACACTGCCTTTCAAGAAGCTGAATAAAAAGTTTAAAATAATGGTGTAGGTTTTTTTTTTTTTTCTGCAAAGAATAATTTATCAAAGATTTTAAGGTGGGAAAGGGTAGATTGAGTTTTATTTTTCATTTAAATAAAAAAATATCCAAGTTCTAATATGATTTTGCTTTTCTTCACAAATTGCTACTAGATATTTCATTTTCTAATAAGTATTTTGTTCATAGTGTCTTTTCTCTAGATCTGGATTTTTGCAAAGTTTTAAAATTTTTGCATATTTTACCTGCTCATAAAATGTAGCACATTCCTATTTAGCACTGGAATAAAAACTACTGAAATACCAAAAGAAGCTCTGGTATTTCTGGCCACAAGTTCAGCTATGAAGTCTATGAAATCTTCCAGGGAAACCTATCCCAGCTAAATATCCAGCCCAGTTTTGCAGACTCAACAGATGTGGATGGTTCAAATAAGCATCTGGACTTTTGATGTTTACATAAAACCGAATGCTGGTTTTCTGAGGTTCCCCAGATCTAGAGACCTCCCTGCACCTACTGACATATTCTGACTGAAATCTGAACCATTTGTGACTAACCAGTATCAACTGTCTGAACCAAAACTGGGGACAGAAACCATCTCTCTCATAAAACATTTTCAGGGTGTTCAAGGCATGAGGCATGCCTAGCATTTTGGCTACGTCTCTGATTGCTATCAGGGGCTAACACTTCAGCTGGGACAGATGACCATTACACCATTGACTTCCTAGATTTCTGGATTGCTTTGAAGTGAGTTTATCACTTACTGAATAACAATATCCTCACAAACAAATTTTGGGAAGGAGGAAAAAAAAAGAAAAAGAGAGCTCTTTGGTTGTATTACAGGGCTCTGGATTCAATTAATTTGTAAGAGTTGAGAAAAGCCCTTTTCTTTTTTAAACCAGACATTTATTTTTAACAAGGGATGAAATCATTGGAGAACAAAAACTGAGACATCTGTTGTTTTATATCTGTTTATTGTAAGTGCTTAAATGTGAGTTCGGTTTCACACAGTTTTGACATTGTTGCTTCATTAATAATGATTACGTAATTGCAACCACAAAACAAGCTGTAAGGCTGTAACATTTTCATTACTTATTAGCAAAGAACTCAAAACAAAAGACAGATCAGCAAGGAGGAAGCAAAGATTTTTGTGTTGAAAGTGGTTCATATATAGAATTTCATAGCAGGATCAAGCTGTTGAGAATAACTAATAGACATTTTCTGTTAAGGAATTTAATTTAAAAAAAATTCAAAACATCTTGGAAGACCACACTTATTTCAGTGTGATTTTGTGGGAAAAAAACAGCAACTCACTGTTGCTGTTTGATAAAGTTGAAAAACATCACACTGTTTAAGTAAAAATTTTTTTCTGATGAATTTAAAATTTTTAGAGTACGACTGTTCAATGCATTTTTTTTCATTTAAATAATGTTACATAAAAAGGAAATTTTACTTTTTTTTCTTTTACAATTAAAAATTTTAATGAGATTTTAAAATAACTTCCATATTTTCACAAGTAGAAATTTCAAGTTCCTTTCTAGCTGCCATGACATGACCTCACCTGCACAGACTACTTGGAACAGGCCATTTTCTTCATAAATTTCCTAGGCAATGAAGAGTGCGGTAAAGATGAAGTGTAGTGGCATCATTCACCATAATTGTAAAGGAGGAATGCTGGTATCTCACAAATAGATACATCACAGCCATGCAAGCAGCAGAGACACCATATCCCAGAGCAGTAACAGATCACAGTGTACACTGTATTAACCACAGCTCTATTTTTACATATGTGATAAGTGTCTTCTGATTTTTTGCTTAGTATTTATACAGATACATAAATTTTCCACCCTGAAGTAGTCATGCCAGTATGGACAGTTGCTATGGTACTCTGATTCAAATTAGCAGTCAAGTTTTTTTCCCCCCGTACTTCACAGGTTTCAGGATACTCAGGCCTCTGCTATATTGGCATCTCTTAAGCTGCCATGCCAAACTGACAATACCTGGGGCACAAAAGCCTTCCCATGCAGCAGTAAGCCCATAGAAATACTCAGTCTGTAATTGCGATCACAAATCTTAAATCAAATGAAAGCCAAGATGCTGCGGTGTTGTATCATCAAAACTTTGCAGGCTCAGATGGAAGGACTAGGGAGGATTGGCAGGCATGTGGAAACAGAGCTGTAATAGAGACAAACAGGGAGTCTTAAAACTGAGGACAGAGAGCAATTGACTCTACTAATGGAAACACATGCAGTATTAAATGAAAGTGTTCCGCACCTTCTTCATAAGGTGGCACTTGGGAGCCCAGTCTCTCCATCCTGTAGGGTACATTTCTAACACAGTGTGAGGGGAAAAACAGATGAGTGATTCCAGCTCCGGTTAATGGGAGCTGTGCTCCTAATCCATGGTGTGCAGTGTGAAATATTTACCTATGCCTTTCCAGTGAGGTTACTTATGTAATTCCAAGGGAGGAAGTAGCCAAGGGGAAGCTGCTTTATACCAATTAAATGGAGAGGAATTGGATGGAGGGCAATTCAAAGCACTCACGCTTACAGGGAGATCTGTGTTTAAACATCTCAATGGGACATTTTTTAATGAAGAACTAAACTGCACACCCTGAGTATGTCAGAAGGGGATAGCTGGGGTCCGTAACACTAAATTTCTCTCTCAGGAAGGAGACTAGCGTGCAGTGTAGCTTCCTGCTGGGTGATATATTTACCTTATCAAGATGATCACAGAGAACTGTATAAGTATGTATATTCATAAATCACTTCACCTCCAGACTATGATGGGAGAATGTTGCAAGGTTGGAAGGTTTAGAAAACACCTCTAAGTATCTTGAGGCTTTTGTCGAAGTTTATCAGATTCTGTCTGACCTTGAGAAATCTTTTTACTCCTTGTCTTCATCTTGCTTTTAAACTTTTCTCCACACTCCTCCCATTTCTTGCATTCTCCATTTGGCCTTTCTCAGTCCCTTTTTCAATATACTACAAAGCTGCAGCTCCTGTCTGTACACATAAGCAATTCTTGTGCAGATCTTCAATCTCAGTCCAGACTGAAGGGATCAAATCAGAAGATTCCAAAAGATACTGATAGCTGTGTAATACATCATTATATTAAGTCTCTTTGACCCAGTTTGCCAAGATCCAAGTGAGTCAAAGCTGGAGTAGTTAACACCCTGAGGACCTAAATTAAAATCTAACTTAGATATTGGGCACTTTGTTGCAAAAACAGAAACTCTCCCTTATGTTTGGAAGAGAGATACGTGGATACTACCTGATTATTACCTCTGATGATGGTCCTGTGTATTCTACATACACAGATTGAAAGTCTCATGAGAAGATGTTGAATAGAGCACTCCACCTTCCATCAGACCCAGAAAAATTTTACTATGGATATTTTGGAGTTAACAAAACAAAACTAATCACTACAAAGGAATAGTTATACATTTACTACATTATCCCAGTTCTCAAAACAGTTTAGAATTTTGCCTATACTTCGGTACACAGTTTTCTAATTATTCTGATTTTTCATGCAGAGCCCCCTGTAGGAAACAGTTTAGATGCAACTTTTTCTTACGCTGGACATAAATGAAACTCCAGCTCAGGAACTGAAGCTCCAGCTTCCAGGCCCACATTTTGGCATCAGTGGAGCTGCTCTGCATTGGCACAGGTGTAAATGAGATCAGAATCTGGCCTGTGCTGTACCACTGTAGTCACACTTGAGAGCTGAGCTAAAATTCACAGATGAGAATGTGCACACATCTGCCAAGCCTATTGGCTTGTCAAACCTCAGGTTACATGTATTTGCAGATACTCTCTCTGACCAGTAACACACACAATCATGTGGTGTAGGATCACTGCAAAAAGTGATCTTGTACACTGAGCTCTGGAATCCAATTCTTGTCTCCTGTGATGTGTAAAGATAATAAAGATATTGGCCCCTTTTGTCTGCAAAGTCCCTCTGGTCAGACCAAGAATAACTACCAGATGCTTCCATCCAAGACCCTCAAGCAAACTCAGCACTAAGAGCTCCTGCCTGCCATACTCCCATGCCAGAAAAGATTGCCGCTGTTCCCATGGAGTGAGAGAAGCTGTAGCTGCTAGATGGGTGGAGAGCAGTGGGATAAGTGGATTAGGGTGAAAAAAATGGCTGCAACTCTGGGTCCTACCATATCTGCCCAAATTATCTTTCTCCTGTGGCCTGCCCTTGTGCTCAGAGCTGTACTGGATTGCCTAGGGCACTACTACAATCTACTCTCTCATGAACACTTTCTTTCTCTTATTTAACTCTTTCATCTGCTTTTGCATCTCAAAACAAGTGATTCAGAATTCTGCATCCACTCTGACAAGAAAAGATGAACCTTTCCATGGTATACCCCAGCTTAGAAACATTATCTACTAAGTCAAAAAAAAAAAGAAAAAAAACCAAAAAAAAACCAAAAAAACCCTGGGAAACCTCAGGAAGCAGAATGAATGTGCATTCTTGGAAATCACTAAGACAAGAAGCTAAGAAACTGAAGAATATATTGCCTTACACTCCTTCCCTAGCCCTTTCCTCAGCTGTACTTGTCTCTCTCAGGAATTGTGAGACAGGCCAGAAGAGAATGAAACAACTTTGGTCTGACAAAGTTGCAATACATGGATGTCCCAGCAGGTTTTTGATCAATTGCTTGATTTAGGATCTTTGAACACAGATACATGCAACCCAGTCTGGCTTCCATCAAAATACAGTGAAGTGCAGAAAGAAGACAGACTTCCAGAGGAGGACAGGTTATCTTTCTTAAGTTTTCTTGTAAAGCACCACAAAACAGTGCACACGAAAGGCAAAATTATGAGTGACCCAAGAAGACCAGGAGAAACAATAAAAATGTTGGGAGCAATCTCATGTCTTAGAATTATAAGTCATCTGCATTCTCTAACCACCAAGATATGCTTAAAGGTGAGCAGAGCTATCTTGAAGAAATCCAACAAGGATAGAACTTCCTCCCAATGAAAATTCAACCTACTTTTCACCTATTCATTGGTGCAAGTTATTTTGGTGAGAAATATTCTACTTTCCTCGTAAGCTCATTCTTACTAGTGCCCAGTTTTAGCCACCTACTCTCTTTTAAGCTGGAAAGAGTTTGTTTTCCCCTCATGTCCACTTCCATACAGTTAGGACGTATCTCACCTCATGGCTCTGTCTTCCCATCTGTGGCAGACTGCAGGGCAGTGACTGCAGGGCCATGAGGAGAAGTAAGCAACAGAACAAGGAATAAACAGACTGAGGTGCCAATGGGAATTTCAGAACTGACTCCCACTGGGCTTGGGCAAGAAGGCATAAATAAGGAAGTCTGCAATAACTGTGGAAGTCTAAAAAAGTCAGAGAAGTGAAGTGGCTGTGTTCACTTCTGGGCTCTTCTGGGGATGTAAGCAAGATTAAATTTCTATGCCAGCCACACTGCAGGGCTGCAGCCATGATCTTCTGATCACAAAAAGGAGTATTTGCTATGTAGGGACCAAATAATACATATGAGGGGACACATAGATGGCCACACTAGTCTTGTCCACAGTGGTCATTATTCTCCTGCTGAATCAAACTCCTGTAGAAAAGACATTGCACTCCTGGTCCAGGGGTCCTAACAATTCCACACAAGACAATCCTAGGATAGAAGCAGTTCGTGGGAGTTTGTGACATCTGTACCTCTTGTTGATGCCTGTAGGCTACTCTGAACAGATTCCTCTGCCCTGCTGCAGCGAAACCACCTCTTCTCCCTGTCTGGGAGTTTAAAAATATAATTTTTTAGTGTATTTCTTACCATTCAGCTGTGGTGGAGTGGGAGTGGATTATTCCCTTTTCTCCTCAGTGATTACTTCAGAAAATGTTCCTCCAGGAACAACTGCTCCCTGTTCAACCAAATGCAAGATGAACATCAGTGCATCAAGTACCCAATTTTTCCTGCATCACCTCTAATATCTTTGTCATCTGCCTTGCTCTGTGTTCTTATAAACTTATAGAAGTTCTTTGAGCAATGACCCTATAACGCTTGTGTCCCTGAACCCAGCCTCTCCCTATAGAAACTAACAATTTACTCATACATGCACCAGGCATGGGCCCCTCAAGTGCACTGCTGTGTGAAAAAGAGCAAACAAGAAAGGAAAGAAATTACAGGAATAAACCCCTTCCCCAAGGGTTGGAAGTCCAGAGAAGAAAGACACATGCTATAAAGTGACAAAATACTTTATTATTATCATGTGAAGAAACCTCTTTATGTTGTGAAGTGCAAGCGAGTTGGATTGGCTTCACAGGAAGAGGCTGCTAGTTAGCAGAAAGTACTGAAAGCAGCTCATGCTTTAACTACTCTCCAGAGACTGGCTGCCCTCCTGGGAAGCAAAAAAAAAACCAAGATAAAGCATTTAAAAACATTTCTCACTGGGAGCTGGCTCAAGAAAGCCAAAACAGTCACCATGCACAAGGAAAGCCCCCACACCTTGTGTGTTAGGCCAGCTTCATACATCAGAGGCCTGCAAGAGAGCAGAGAGATGGCTTTTCACCACGTCTCTGACTCGTGGGGGCTGTCTGGGGCTGGGGCAGGTCTGCTGGAGGGTGTGGAGGGCAGACAACCCCAGCCTGCATAGGCCAGCTGCAAACCCTCTGCATCCGCCAAGGCTCAGCATACCCAGGGGCACAGGGACAGACTACAGGGAAAGACAGGGAACATAAACACTGGCTATATTCTTGTCTGGCCCTCAGAGGCATGTGAGAGACAAAAGAACACTTCCCAGAGCTGCCATCCTTGTGTGTCTGTGGGAGCAGAGCACACAAACTGAGGGCTGTGAACCCTCTCTGTCACACAGGTTTGGGCCACTAGCCTTAGTTCTGGATGTCTCCATGTGCTCATTACTGAGCCTGGTCAGGAAGAGGAGATGCACAGCACATCCTATCATATGTAAAAAATTAGTAATAATAATTTAAAAACCTCCCTAGAAGCCACAAGGCTGACAGCAAACCTCTTGGTTCTCGGCCAGATGCCAGCCCACCCCTTGTTCTGCTCTTCTCACCCTCCAGCAATAGGTCAATAGAGCATGTTGGGGCTCACCTGCCATGGCTAGGGGTGCTCTGAGTGGCAGCAGACCCCACGTGCAGCAGTGCTCATGCATGCTGTGAGGGAGCTGCCTGGATGCTCTTGCTAGCTGCTGGCCTCCAGACAGTGTCTGTAAGGGTGGCTGGAGGCTGTGAGGGGTGTTCTGCAGTGGCAGGTCACGGGAGGTTTGGATTGCCAGTCACACGAGGGAGTGGCTGGTCGTGCTCCTGCTCTCTGGTCCACCCCACTAAGGACTCAGCTTGGAGACTCCTCTGTGCTTTTGTGAGCAGCATTATTGTTGAGGGGCCTCAGACAGAGCTACTGCTGGCTCCTCACACAAGCTTCTGATGGCTACTCTCTGTGGTGACTTCCACTGCCCTGGGTGAAATGCTCCAAGGTGCCTTGCTGGGGGCCAGAAAGCCCTGCAGACCCCCAATGTGGTGGCACTTCCCTGCTCTCATGCATCCATCAGGAGCTGGACAAGCATGTTTTGGGGAACAGCAAAGCCTCACTGGGTTTGGCAAAAGAATACATGGAAGGGGCTACAGGTTTCTTGGGCTGAATGTTATTCTCACTCTGCAAGACAGAGTGCTTGGTGTTTCTAGACATAGCTGCGGGGCAGATGTATCTGCTTGTCTAGCCTGAACCCCACACTTGGCCTGCAAATACTATTCTCAGGCAGGCTTGAAACCCTTCCTTCTATCTGTAAAATCATGGTGACAGAGGAGGAGGTGGATAGCAATCAATTGCTCTCTTTTTCACCATAAGAACCAGGGAGTGGCAAACATATTAAGTGGGAGGTATAATCAAAATAAAAGGCATTCATGTGAAGAGTACAAAGACTGCTTATGGAGCAGGACCAAGTCAGGGGAATTCTGTTTGCTTATGAGCTTTTGGGGTGAAGGATCTGCTCTCCAAAAACTTTTGGAATTTCTTCTAAAGAAAAGATGCAAGCCAGACAAACTCTGCTGACCCACTATTGCCAAGTGGACCTAACTGGGATAATTTAAACATTTTACTCTTTACCCAAGACCCTGTGAAATAATTGGATTAATTAAGAGCTCTGCATCCTGCATTAAAAAAAATCAACAGAGTAAGGTCTGACAGACACACTAGTGTGTCTCCTACCTTAACATGTAGCCTTTTAGCAAAAAAAAGTCAGCGGATACATGAGTGAAATTAAACAATGTATTGCAGGATCATGCAAACAAGTTAATTATCAAAAAGCAAAAGCACAGTGGCTGTGCTTTTACAGCCACTTTTAACTTCTCAAGCAGTTTAGGTAAGCATTGCTTTGTAGCCCTGAAACAAAGAGCCATTGCAAAAGGGTGTCTGAGCAAGCATATCTCTGCATTCAGTTGATCTCTGAAGTGCAGGACCAAAGAAATTGTTAAAGAAACATATTTTTGCTGCTGTGTTCTTGATGTCCCAGTTTGAGTTTTAGTTCTGGCAGGTACAAAAGTTTGTTTCCTCCATTGCAAATAGGTGTCCTTATATGCCACATACTGAGCAATTGACTTTCTGTGAGTTCTGACTTAAAATAAAAGAGAGAAATAAAGGTGAGAAAGAGAAGTTGGGAGAGAAGGAAAGAGGTGGTGAAAGAAAGGAAAAAAAAGAAAAGAAAAATAGAGAGCAATAGGGAAAGAAATGGGAGCGAGGGAGGGAGGGAGGCAAGAAGGAAGGCAGAAAGGAAGGCAGGGAGGCAGGAAGGCAGGAAGGAAGGATTCCAGGAAGGAAGGATTCCAGGAAGGAAGGAAGGAAGGAAGGAAGGATTCCAGGAAGGAAGGATTCAAGGATTCCAGGAAGGAAGGATTCCAGGAAGGAAGGATTCCAGGAAGGAAGGATTCCAGGAAGGAAGGATTCCAGGAAGGATTCCAGGAAGGATTCCAGGAAGGATTCCAGGAAGGATTCCAGGAAGGAAGGAAGGATTCAGGAAGGAAGGAAGGAAGGAAGGAAGGAAGGAAGGAAGGAAGGAAGGAAGGAAGGAAGGAAGGAAGGAAGGAAGGAAGGAAGGAAGGAAGGAAGGAAGGAAGGAAGGAAGGAAGGAAGGGAGGGAGGGAGGAAGGACAAAATAAAAAATGGCAGGCAGGTGGGAAGGCAGAAAGGAAGGAGAGGAAGAAAAAGAGAGTGAAAGAGAAAGAGAAAAGCCAGAGCTCTTTTAGCCTCCCTGTGAGGTCTAGAAGGTTTCATTACCAGTGATAATTCAGCTAACAAAATCTGACCCAAATCAGTTTATGCAGCTGTTTGGTCCTCTCTTCACTTTAAAAATAAATCCTCAAGCCCCAGTTGGATAAGCTAGCATGGCAAGGGAGATTTAATCCATACCATGATTTTGGTCAGATATTTTTCAAACACTGGCATAAATTTTTAATTTGGACTTTGATATCCAAACAGGCCCAGCTGTAGTCCTCCTGGGGATCCTTGCAGAGTCTTGGACTTTGAACAGGCTCTGCAGCAAACAGCAGAGACTACTGGAAATTCTGACGACTGGTGCTGAACTACCAAGCACTACAATAAACTGGAAATCAACATATCCTGCCACTTGGAGGGACTGTTTAGAAAGAAAGGAGAACATATAGAAATAATGTACATAGAGGCAGGAAATACTGGTGCATTTGTGTCTCCATCTGGGAAATATTCTAGGAATGTTCTCAGTAACACAGGATTAACACCTTGAAATGAGAAAAGCAAATAAACACAACTGGATATGGTTTCATTATTTGCTTCATTCTGTTTTGATTTCCTCTACACGTTGCATATACTATGTACCCTTTCCTTCTAGATGTGGCCCTAGATAACCATGTGTTAACTCTTCAGACGCTGACATATAAAAGAATCTAAAAACTGTTTCTTTTTTCCCTTTAGCAAATCTAAATTTTCCCACGTCTTCCAAAATGTCAGTTCACTGCAGGCTGTGGCCAGCTGCTCTTTTGTGAGAGTAGCAAGCCAAGAACTTGCAACATCTAAAATACATTTTCCTACTGCTTTGGGTCCAATACCCATTAGAATTAGATTTTGATATGTTAATATCTGATCTTATCTGCCCATATTAATGCCACAGACACAATCCTTGCACAGTCATTACGATAAGTTCAGCACAGCCTAATCTTAAAGTTTCACTAGATAGCTGCACTTTGGATAAATAGGAAGATCAATGTAATTTCACCTTAATTAATTCAGAATATTTTAACCACTTGGGCTTGAAACAGGAAAATTTGACAGTTCTACAGTTGCCCAAAATTGAACATATCTGGATAAGCATATGCTTATCTTTGCCTGTCACTTTTAGAACGTGGCAGACTCTGCTTCGTTTATCAAGGGTATTAAGGGCAATTAAGAGGTAGCCTTTGGATTGATTGTCATGTTTCATTTCTCCCAAAAAAAAAAGTGTTTTCCTAATGGTGAATTTATAATCCAGCATGGAAACATCACATGTCACTGTGAATACAGCAAGCGATCACATAAGATAGAATAGAAATAGGCTAGGAAAATTATCTCAGAGGGTTGTCCACTGTCCTTTTTTCTGTTACTCCTGGCTTTTACCAATGGTTACATGTGTTTTATTTCTTGAACAACAGATTCACTTTAAAAAAGAAAGTGCAATTAAAAATGTCAACTGCTAAAAAAAAAAAAAAATCATTTTACAAATAGGCAGCCAGATAGGTAATAGCACTTGGTTTTTAAAGACCCTGGTAATAACGAAAGGAACTAGAATCACTGGAGAATTAAGTTCCTGTCACCACTGATTAATAATGCACAATACAGTGTCAGTTTCTCCAGCAAAAAGACAACATATCTCATTCTGAGAAGGGACATAATTTGCTGCATCGCCTTCTTGCTAAAATTGTTGTGGTCTGCTTTTGTGATATGAACTCTTGTGTCCAGAAGCTGGACTGTGTCCATCAGCTCACTTCAGGGGCTCTGAAATAACAAGATATTTCAAAAATTTTTGTTTTGAACTTATCTGAAGTGCAAAAGGTTTCCCTGCCTGTGATGGTCCACTGATTGCCTCTATTTTTGACACTTGTGTTGGAAAAACAGACAACCTCGAACCAACCTAAATCATTTGAGTTTAAACTCTGCTTACTAAGCTCATCAAATACATCTCATTGAAGATCTTGATTTTTCTCATGAATCTACAGTGAAGAGAAAAAATGTCAGGTCTGCATAACATAGGAAATTCCCTTGAAACAAGCCAAAGTTCTTCAAAATCTTGTAATGTGAAGAGGGCCAAGAAACTACTGTAAATGGTAATAAGGCTCTGCAAAGTAGCTGACTTTATGCAAAGCAGGCAAGTGCAGTCAAAACACTTACAGCAATCAATTGAAGTTGTTGGGTAAAGTTTTTTCCATGTCCCATAAATTATTGAACAGTTAATTTCGTCTTTGTGCCTGCAAGACATTCTAGCTTTAGGATGACAGCTTTATCCATTAAAGGGAGTGTGGTGACAGCAGTACAGAGAGTGCTGAGAATGCAGGGAGAGAAGGCCCATTCTCAGCTGCATTACCACAGAACAATGCTGGGATACGTCAACATCTTAATCAATATGCGAGAGTCAATTAATGACGAAGCACATGGCTTAAGCAGGATCTCATTATTAAGTTCATGTTTAGTCCACCAAATAAATGAAATCAATATAAAGCTGAGTATCATACAGCAAATACATAACATCCACTCTTTACCCAGTCTTTCTTCCCTCTTTATTCTCTCCTGGGCCAGATTCACACATGCCTCTTTTCTCTTTCATATTGCAAGGGCAGATATTGAGGCAGGCAGCAAAACTGACAGAAGTTGAACAGATTGCAAAGGGCCAAATTCTCTCTTCAGAGCCAAGGAGAAAGCCTCTTTGTGGCTCCAATGGTATCCCTTTGAAAGAAAAGGTGTGATCCTTCAGAAACCTATGCTTCTGTTTTTCTCCCTGTTGGAGGTTTCATCAGATCAATGCTCTTACTGAGTCCTGGAAATGCAAGCAGTAGAGAGAACTGGCTTTTTACAGAAGGGACCTAGGATGCTATCTGGGTCACTCACGGTCTAGATTTATATTCTAGGCTGTTCCATAGTTTTGAAAAAAAGATCAGGATGCATGAAGGGAAGCTAGCATATAAATGGTTGACTTCATACCGTTATTGTAGAAATTACTTCAGATATTTTATCTTCTCCTGTGCTTGTTGATTTGGGGGTTTTGGGTAGCAAAGTCAATGGAGCTGAATCTGTACTTCTGCAGGCACAGCATGAATATGTCGAATATCTGGTTTCACCAATAACCAGGAATTTTATGTTCATTTTTTGGCCAGTTGTAGTAGTTCAATTTTAAATGGAAAGGTCAGAAGGTGAAAGCAGTGACTGAATATTGGGAATTGAATATTTCACTTGCTTGATTTACAGCAGAAGCACTTCTGTCTTTATGCCCTTGAAGATTCAGAAATGTATGGGGGAAAAAAAGAGAATTAAGAAAGATGGCTTATATGAAGTAGTGTGAAAATGAATAGTGTGATCTGATCAGACAGTACAAAAAACTGTGTATGGTAGGTGCTGGTTACACTAAGGTAAAGATATAAGTTTGGAAAAAAGAAAAAGACAGTCTTTAGGGACTGTCAGGGCATTATGGACCTGCCCTGCGATACTAGGAGTCATTTCCATGGCAAAGGTTGGGCTATCTACTTAGCCTTCAAAATAATCTTCTGATGTGTCTGTGTTCTCAGTGACACCCCTGCAAAGCAGAGTGAGTAGAGAGCCTTCATCTCTCCATAAGCAGCCCTCAGCCTTGGGAGTGCCCCTGAATTTAGACTTAGATTTTTAAATCCCCTGTATTGAGTGACAGAGAATAGCATAGGGGAAGGAGAAAATAAGAGTGGTGTTGTCAGAGAGCAAACTCCGCTTGGTGTCTGGCATTAGGAGGAGAACAGATGACTAACTCAGCCACAGTACAGTCTTAGTCTGGACTGATCAGAAGATTCAGGGCTAGAGTCTGAGACACATTCTGTTTCCACCTATGCAGAGTGGGAAACTTGCTCTGGTGTGTTTAGGACGTGCATATAGCTGGCAGGTAATGTGCTCTTTCTTCTGCTTTTGTTACCAAGTAGGTAATTAGAAAGTTGTGCAACACAACATGTTCAGGGTGGAAAAGGTGTGTCCTAAATGTCTGAAGAGCAAATAAAAATAGCATGATGTCAGTCACTGCATGGAACTTTCTCACCTTTGTTTTTATCAGAGAAAAAAATGTGAGAAAGAATTGGCAGTGTAAAGGGATACTGAAAGAATGACATATTTGTCTGTTAAGTATAAATATGAACAGCTATGGAGATCTGGTGCTATGGTGCTAGGTTTTAACTCCAGTAACATTCATCTAGTGCCAGGAAACACTAGATTTAGTACCTGAGGGATTGCAGTCTCAAATACCTTCTACATTTTGTTTTAATATGTTGCCAAGAATTTAAATTGGTAAAAGCTGGGGACTGACAAAAACTTGATCCCCAAGAGTTTTTCTGGCACAGGTTTATCAGGGAATATGGTGCCATTATTTTTATTATAATTATTTTTTTTGGTGGTGGTCTGGGAGCTCATTTATAACTCTGTGACTTCTACTCCCAAATGTATTTTTAAGAATCTTAAATAAACAAAGGGTTTTATTTTCTTGGTGACGCTAGGAGCTGTCATTCATTTTATATACAATATGCCTACTTGGACTGTAGTAATTTTAACATACTTCTTGAAAGATCAAGAGCAGGCAACAAAAAAAAAAAAAAAAAAAAAAAAAAAAAAAAAGGAAAAAAAAAAAAATTAAAGAAAAGACTGTGGGGTACACATTCCATCCAAACCACTACCACCCATCTGGAGTCTCTCTGCCAGTGAGAGATGAACTTACAACGTGTAGTAAAAATAGTCAACTCACTTAGGCCCAGTCCTGCTTTCACTGATGTCAACAACCAGCATCTGTTTTGCAATAAATATGTAATGGGAGCAAGCATTTCACAGGGAAATATAGACTTGCAAAGGAAAGGCTGGGCTTCTTTTGGAGACAGACATCTAACAAAATAACATTTAACCTTTATTGGACTTACTTAACCTTTTTAGCTTCCCACTAGATAGAAGATCCCTGTAATGCTGGAAGGAAAATCAAAACCAAGAAACTCCCTTTTATATTGGAGTCATGACAGAAGGAGCCAAATTAGTTGATGTAAAATCTAGATTAATTTTATAACATTGGGTAGGAAAGCAAAGGGGGATTTAATCTCAATATGGATTGTGTTGTCTATTTTGCAGACCAGAGAAGCTTCCTTCCCTTGGAGTAGAGAATGCTAGTATAGTCTTAGTGCTGCTCTGTTAAGGTGAGGATCCTTCACTCTTGAGCCTTTGAAGTTTATGCAACTGACCTGCAAACCCTTTACACATATCAAACAGGCAACTACAAATAAAGCCTCTGTCAAATAGGTTTAGTCACTTATTCAAGGTGATATAGCAAATAAATAGAACAGAAAATAAAATCAAAGAAGTTTCTGGTTCCCAGATTTATGCTCATTCCATCAGATCAGGTTGTAGCCAACAACAGCACATTGAAAACACAAAAGTAATATATATATACAATAGCATATTTATGGTTCCTCATTGCTTTCACATGCCATAACCAGATCTCTCTCAACATACTTTCAAGTTCACTAGGTAACAGTTTGTAGGGTTTGGTGTTTTTTCACAAAAAGAATTTGTCATCTTGTCCCTTGAACAGACACAGCAGAGAGTGCATTGCCCAGAATGCCTTCAATTTTACTATAGAACTAGGTTAGATCTCTTAGGACTTGTTCTCTTTCTGATACCTGTATTACGGATAAGCTATCCACCACACTATTTCTTCCCTGTAGCTCGAAGTACAAGATAAAATTCCTTCCACCTGTTGGGTAAAAAAAAATCATTGTATAGAAGCTATGGTGGTTTTGGTCTTCTCTTGAATTTTGCTAATAAAAGCACAAGCACAATAGCTTTCTTATTAAAAAAAATATTGCTGAGGTTTATAGTATGCCTTTACCTTGAAGGAACACAAAACACTTTTCAAATTGCAGCTAGGACCTGGCAAGCTTCTGTGCCCTCACAGCGTCCCATTGACTTGAATGATGTTCCCAACACATAAAGAATTCTCCATATGGATCCACTTGCAGATCTGGCCCTCAAGGCACAATTTGTCCCTATGCCAAGAGAATAAAAGCACTTTGAAGAAAGGAAATTTTATACCTTTCGGGTCAGAGTTTCCACCTGGGCTTTGTTCCTTATGGAAGAACAGGGGTTGTGAGTTTCTAAAAGTGATGGGTCTTCTAGGATCTGCTGAAGAGCCCTGCACTAGAGCCCCATTCCTTTCTGGCCCCAATTCAGCATTGATTTCTGAGCAGCCATATTGCCTTTTCTGTATACTTCTGCACATGAATCTACCTCTCCTGCATGCTGCTCCCATTCACCTGAGGGATTTTGCACGCCCACATGTGTCATGCACTTTCCATCCCTGGCATTGAGGAGGATGGGATTATTCCCCTTGCTCAGGGGATGCTGGCAGTGCTAGAGATGACAGTACTTCAGCTGAGAGTCTGTCCTCAAAGGAAATATGCCTCAACAGATGACTGAGCATAATCTCAGCAAAGGACCCTGAGCAGTCTTCCACAGAACTGAGTGATGGGAGGGACGCAAGTGCAGCACCAGTACCTTACCCATTCTCCTTCCCTGAGGTGTAAATTATGGATGGGTTTCTCCTGGTCCCCAAAAGCAGAAATAAATCCCAAGTACTTTATAGAATGTTCACTCTGTATGACACCCTGTAGAAAGGTAAGCCACCCATTGACAGGGTGATTTGATAAGTAATGTCCCTCATTTCTCTCAGGGGTGGAATTCAGCTGGCTGAATAGACAGATTAGGATACCTAGATTAATATGCCTAATCATTAAAAAATTGCATAAAATACCTGGAGACTATAAGGGCAAACACTTTCACTTTAAGCTAACTTCCAACTACAGCCCACATAAAAGCCCCAGACATTTGTTCGCTGCTTTCTCTGTGCAAAGGTCATGCATAGCCATTAGTATATGTAACTGGTCATGCACTACATATGTAAGTGCATAAACTGCAAAAAACAAATTTCAGCAGTCTTCTTCTGCACTGACAATTTCTGTTGCAAGTAGGAAGCAGATAGGTTCACCTCATAATTTGGGGGTCTGAAGAGATCACAGAGGCAAGAACCATGCCTTTCACATGGAACAGTTAAAATCTTAATAATCTACTTGCAAATTAGCAACACAGAGAACAAATTCTTAAGTTTGGACTTCTGAAAATTGCTTTCAGGTGTGATGCAGTGCAGCTTGCCCCACACCAAATTTATAGTGAATTTATATTAACTTGCAGAGCCATTCCATCTAGTAAAAACATTCAAGAAATGTTTTCACACTGTTCTAGAAATAGTCAATATATGATTTGTAATGGGAGAGGTAAAATACTCTAGATAGGTAAAATACTCTATCAAAACAAATGCAAATGAGTGTAATATTTTAGACTATATTTAGCACAAGGAACATGCACATCCACTAAAATCCCCTGTTCAGCCTTTCTACTTGAAGCATGTGTTCATTAATTGCTTGAATGTTCCACATCGTCTTAACTAGCTAGGAACATCCTAGCTGAATATGCTCCCCACCATCACCTCAGATCAATGCGGTGGTAGGTCTCCTTTCATCCCTAGTCCAACAACCCCCCTTCAACAACAGAGGTCCTTTGCAGGCACAGGGCCCTGATTTATGTTTAATGCAGCAGTGTTTTTACTGCTTTTGGCACAAGATGTTTGAAAGAGGTGAAAAAGACACACAGGCAAAATTCTGTTTAGAAAACAATTCCAACATAAGCACCATATGCCTTCAACTCATAGGCTCATTTCCAGGCAAGCCACCACAGCAAGCACAACAATTAGCCCAGTTTTAAATTTTTTCTTCCTTAAGAAGTGGATGGGGTTGTGGGGGAGGGTAAAGGGAGCAAGTGAATAGGGAAGTGTTGTTTCCTTCCTATAGGATTTTTTATTAGTTTTTTTTTTAATTGCTTTTCTTTCCTTCTGCTGGTTTACTACCTTGTATCTATCTACCCCTCAGGAGTTTAAAAACCTCAAGTAAGTATTATTAGGTTTTTAGTGTGTATTTTCTAATTGTGTGTGTGTGTCTGTCTGTCTGTCTGTCTGTGTCTGTGTGTATGTGTTGTGCCTGTTTTGGAAGTAGTTAAACCCTTATGCCAGAAGGAGCAGGCTGGATTTATCGACTCTAGTCCATTGGTTGGGATGGCAGTTTGCACTAGCAGGGACCATGCCTGCATACTGTCCCATTTCTTCCTAGAAGAACAGACACCAAGCATCTGTTGCACGTAATTTTAGTATTTGGTCAAATCTTTTGATATGTACATTAACTATATTTATCTGGACTGAGAAAAGAAAGTCCACATTGCTAGAATAAAGGTAGTAGCTACAGCAGTAAAACCAGAATAAACAGTTTTGTTGCCCTTTGATCTATGTTATTGGTGATCAGAATAAGACCCTTAACTGGCATCACCAAAATGAGGTTGAGAAGACCATGTCAGGGCACAAGGGAGATATGACTTTACACAAGAGTATTATCACTATGTCTACAAGAACTGAAAAGTTAAAGGCTCCCCAACATTCAAGATTGAAGTTGTTCTTATTTTTCCAGTAATTCAAAGTCCTGTAATGTGGGGAGATTTAAAGGAAAAGAGAGCAAAGAGAGATCATCCTTGTGGTTCACAACAAGCAGAGGGTGCTGCTTAACCATAGGTAATAGTCATCATCATCAGACAACTGGAAAAAAACAAGATTTAAAATTTTAACAAAAATTTAAACAATGTATTATCTACAGCTACAGATAATCCATTCTTCTAGCACAAGATGTATATCACTATTATTTAATCAGTAATGGCTGAAAGAGCTCCATTTCATTTAAATTATTCAATGAATAATAAACCATTTTCATAATTCAGTCAAAGTATAGAAAAACACATTCACTGAATATTTTTTGCATTGAGTCTCAAGATATTATTTGCAAATAAATTTTGAGGTTTCTTGGCCGGTTCGTTGCCTTTAGGCTGTAGGTTCTCCCAGGGTACCCATGCTTTTACAAGTGTGCCTTTCTAGGGTGAAGGAATAACCACCTCTGGGAGCATGTGAATCCATGTTAAGCTTGCTGCTAGATCTGCAGAAATAAACAAAATTTACGTTAGGAGTGAACGAATCTGAAACATGAAAAGCCTTCTGTATTCCCTCTGTCATGATCTGTACTTGGAAAATATTGAATTCTACTCCAGGTCTTAGTAAGGGACATATCCTTTCCTTTTGTTTCAGGGAAAAAAAAAAAGAAAGTGTAGAAAAACTCAAGAAAATTTATACACAGTGGGGGTGGAGAGGGCGAGGATGTATGGAAATCCAATAATTTCCTTTTTTTGTCAAAAGCAAGTTGAAAATCCCAAAAGCTAATGCCACTGACATCATCTGTCCAGAGCTCCCAAGGCACTTTACAAACATCAGCTGACATGTCTGTCACTGAGGAGAACATCATTAGCAGGAATTTAGCTCAGAATTAGCAGCATGATGGGAAGTTAGTTGGCACATTCACAACCATGGATGCCACACCAATCGAGGAGGTTTGTTTTAAATTAGGTTTGTTTTAAAGATGGGATTTCTTTTATAAAAAAGCGAGTGATCCTTCTGTTCAGTATTTCCTTTGTTTTGGTGCAACAGAGATGTCAGCCAAGGGAAAAACGAGACAAGATGATCCCAAGACAAGTCAATTCCACTAGTGTGTGATGACTGTGCCAGAGTGCTCTGTTACACCAGGAACTATAAGGGGAAAATATTTGTGACAATAACAGTGTGCCACCAGAAAAGAGAGGAGGTGGGGGAGGGAAAATTTCTGGAATGAAGAGAATTAGCTAGGGGTCAAGGGCAGGGAGCTTGAATTGCGAGGTGGAAGCACAGAAAGAAACAAGTCTGGGAGAGAGATCTTTTCTGGGCTTTTTTGTTGTTGATTTTTGGGGTTTTTTTGTGTGGGTTGGTTTTGGCTTTTTTTGGGGGAGTTGTGTTTTTTGTTTGTCCTTGTGTAGGGTTTTTTAATTTTTTATCTTTACATTTTAAATATTGGGGGGGGGCTGGGGTTGCCTTCCTTTGTTTTGTTTTGGTTTTTTTTTTTTGAAACTGGAGATTCGTAACTTGAGTTTGGAAGTTAAGGTGCAGACCCAAACAATACAGTACTGCTAGTGCAAAATCAAATTTTCCCATCTCTGTACTCTTTGCCTGCCTTGGCTTTCACAGCCTCTGGCCCTTCTCGGCCCCATCTGCCCTTTAGCCACATTTCAGTCTGTATCTGGACAATACTTCGTGTAGGTTCATGAAATCCTATCAATCCACTCTTTTCTTTTATTTTCAAAGTACCAGGCTAGCAATCTGTCTGCCCCATTGAGTACAAATTCATATGTCCTCCCGCCTCCTCACCTTTTTCTTTTTTTTTTTTCCTTGCAATTAAAAAAAGTAAAATCTAAGGCCAAACAAATCAATGTTTACGGATTTGTAATAAGTTTCTTTCTATTTATTTATTTATTTATTTCCTCTTCAGTCACTAAAGAAGCAGCAGCAACTTGCAAGGAGCAGTTGTTGCCAGAGGGTGAATCATAGCTATATTGATTTGATTATGTAAAAGCTCAGAGGAACCTAAAGCCAGATACAGAAATATCTCATAGTCCAAACCCTGTGGGACACACACTAGTAAAAAAGCAATCTTTATATTGTTCCTGATAAAAGCATCATTAGTTTCCTCACAGTGAAACCATTTCTCTGCTGATACAGTATATGGTTTTCCTTTTCTCTAGAATCCACTCAGACATAATTAACACTCAGTTACGAGACTTCAGGTTTCCTCTGGAGTGCATGCTCTGAGGCTGCTGAGAGCGTGGGTGCACAATCCTGAGCATCTCTGAGTCGCTCCCTCACCCCTCTGCAGAGCAGGGGTCCAGCCTCCTGGCGTGGGGTGTGCTGCACCTGAATTTCGGCACCCCCACTTGCACCCTCAACTGGCTGATTGGTGGGGCTGAGAAAGCCCAGCACTGGCACCACTGCAATGTCAGAAAACACCTCTCTCTCCCCTCCAGGCTTTATCCCACAACAAAGGCACAGAATCGCACAGGCCTGCACAGACAGACTCGTTCCCAGCTTGTCACAACAAAATGCTTGCACGTGTGGTTTTCTGCAGAGTGGATCCTAAGGGGAGCATTCTGCTGCCATAGCTGGCTTGAAGGTGGGCTGGAAAAAGCAGGGACAAAGAGTTTAAACTAAAACATCACGGAGAGCTCAGGCTATATATTTTTACTTATGCTTCTATTAACCATGCAGCTAATGTCTGGGCAGGCTGAAACTGGGATAGGCAAATTCATCAACTCCAGGTCTTTGTGTGTATTGTGAAGGAAGAATACAACTGTTTTTTTTGAAACCAATCTTACTAGTTCATACTTTCATTATAGAGGAAAGATGTATTTTAAGTCCATCTACTTCCTTCACCTCTGATTCTCTATTTCTTACCAATTTCAGTCTTCTTTTGGCCCAACCAAAGGAAAATACCAGTGAACTTTAACATCCCTTGTTCAAATCTGCAGTGTGGGGCTTCGCTGTAAGATAATGTAAAGTGTTACCATGATACTAAAGGTAATCCTAGACAGATATGGCATAGCTATGCCTCTTGCTAAAATACTACGTGCTTCAGAGAGGAAACTTTGTGTAGGTGAGAGAAGGGAAAGGACAGAAAGACTCATTTCAACGCTTGCACCTGTCTTCTCTTCAAATCAATGTGAAGACTCCTCAAGGAAACTTCAAGACATCTGGGAGTTTTGCTGACAACTCTGAAGGATTCATACACATAAAATTTGAAACAATGCCAGGAAACTCAAAATGTCTAAATGTGATGATTTTGGGGGATCATTTTGCCTAGTTGCAAAAGCCTTTAATCTTATTGCAGTATCACTAACATAAGAATGTTTCTGTCCCATACTTTGCTTGAATTGCCAAACAATTGTGATCTCTATAAACCAAAAAATTATCCTCCTTTTTTTTTTTTTATGTATGCCTCTCTCTCCCTCAGAGCTTAATCCATGTCTTTTTCTTCCTCAGAGCTGTTCCATTGGCTGCAATCCTGGCTTGAACTCTTCAGATAGCACTACATAGTTACATACAGGCTAAAGCACAACATTTAGGAGACTTGTAAAATCCAGCCTGCTGAGCACTTTGCATAACCAGTGCTGAGAAGAAAGGCTGTTCACATAAATTATTTACACAGCTTGCCATTTGCAGTGATTTTTCATTATCAACACAGGAATAATTCCAGTGGTTTCAGGTCTCTTCACCTGCTTCTGCAGTACCCACAAGGGTAGGGGTGTGACTGTATAGTGTAGGATAGCAACCTGTCTCCTTGATTTATTTGTTCAGCAGGATGGACCACTGCTGTTCACAGCCATCTCTGTCTCCCATTGAAATGTGGCGCTGAATCCCAGAGAGTGCCACGAAATACTGTCCTCAGCAGTGAGAGCTGAGACCACTTCAGGTCTCTCTGAGTTGAATCTGGTGCATAGTCCCCGGATGTCTTTTAGCCCAAAAGTGAAAACAAATGTCATGAAAAGAGAGAGAGCTTCAGTATTGGAGAAGCAATTGATTCACCCATCTTTCACACATTAGCATAGGAAGTTTTCAATAAAATATTAAGTGCACTATGATATTGTGTTTATACTCTGAATTCTGTACACATTTACAGTTGAACCACATTAATTGTTCTCACAAACCTGTGGTCTTTCGTGGTTTTAATTGTAACTTAAAAGAAGACTTAACCTTTTGCATGACCTTTGCAAATTGAGTGATCTGCTAACATGGCCTACAGCATTATAAGTCTCTTCAAACCATCCACAGATATTCGTCCCTTTGGCTTTCTCAGCATTCAAAACAGGTGAACCTGACACCTCACTTGTGGCCAAGACAACTGCTCACATTTGATGGATGACATGTGATTTGAACTTAGGTTGTGCCAAAGCAAAACCTGAGACTGCCTGGATCCATTCTTTCTGAAGTCCTCAAAAACTTTGACCCAAGAGCAAACTGGTATGTTCAGAAACAAGGCACATAAGAAAACCTTGTGTGAGAAAGAGTAAAAAAGCCCAAATTGTTTTTTAAGCAAATGCTGCAGTTTGAGAGTAGCTGACACACAATTTTGTTTTTAATAGATTTACTGACCAAAATACTTTTTAATTAGAAATGTTTTAATTATAATTCACTTTCATACATTATAAACCAAAAAGATAGAGTTCATCTTAATTTATCTGAAAATATCAGCATTTCTGTTTTAGCAAGAACTGGTGCTTTCCACTCTCTGGAATTAAATTATTATGATTGTTTTTCTTGTCTGTAGCAATGTGGGTCTTTCTTCAGTACAAAAACCAGGCATCAATGTAAGCATCAAAGAAAACCTGGAACCAAAACCACTGACACAGGTGAAATTACACAACGGCTAAATGTGAAACCTCATTTTGATAAGTCTTGCAACTGAAAATTTGACAAACAGAATTGGTTGACTTCATATAACAAACATCCATATGTTTTGGTTATTAGTCTATATCTATTCATCAAGAAACCCTTCTTTTACAAAAGTTGTTCTCACATTGAATAATGCTCAGTTCATTGGCTTATTCTCTGCAAGAATTAATAAACCCCTGAAAAACTGCTGCGCACAACAGCTATAATAGCTCTGTCAGGGTGCTTCCCAGTCTCTTCCTCTGAAAATAAAGCAAACTCTAACTATAAATCAAGGACACTGAAATGAAGGCCAGTTGCACATCACAGAGAATGATTTTATAGGTGGAACGTGGGCTTGCTAATTTCTAGAATAAATTATTGTGCTTTATTGAAAGCAGTTCCATTTACACACTTTTAGTTGCAAAGACTTAAAAACAAAATCACAAGCCCTGTTATAGGCTAATTTAACATCTCTTTTTTTTTTTTTTTCCAGGCTGCTCCCAGTATAAAAGGTTTAGCTGACAATGTGCCAGGAAATCTGTTTCATTAAAATAAACACTGATACACTCATTGTGAAGTTATCTCACTTATAATATCAATGATCTTTAATAGAGTTGTTTTATTACTGGAATAACATTTCTGTCTGACAAGTCTGGAGTCAATATTTAACAGATTTAGGTCAGATTTAGCAATAGGATTTTGCAAAAACCTGGTAAGACTGAATTCTGGCTGCAAACTCTTAAAGTAGGTTTACAGATTACAAAATGAGCATTTTCATAAATATGCATGTCTCATAAATATTTGAGAAAAAAATGAAATAAGATCCAATATCTAAATGATTGTCTAATTAATAATTCTTTTGATAGGGTAGTCTTGAATACATATTAAACATGTGAGAAGAAAGAGAAAAAGAGAGAAAGAAGGAAGGAAGGAGGAAGGGAAACAAGGCAGGCAGGAAAGAAGAAGGGAAGGAGGGAAGGGAAGGAGAGAGGGAGGGAGGGAAGGAAGGAAGGAAGGAAGGAAGGAAGGAAGGAAGGAAGGAAGGAAGGAAGGAAGGAAGGAAGGAAGGAAGGAAGGAAGGAAGGAAGGAAGGAAGGAAGGAAGGAAGGAAGGAAGGAAGGAAGGAAGGAAGGAAGGAAGGAAGGAAGGAAGGAAGGAAATTCCAGGAAGGAAGGAAGGAAGGAAGGATTCCAGGAAGGAAGGATTCCAGGAAGGAAGGAAGGAAGGAAGGAAGGAAGGAAGGAAGGAAGGAAGGAAGGAAGGAAGGAAGGAAGGAAGGAAGGAAGGAAGGGCTCCCCTTTGAAACAATGGCAAGATTTTAAAATCCTACTTCTCTATTTTAAAATTTCAAAATCAGTCAAGAAGACCCTTTAAGCTCATCAATATTATATGAAAGTCCTCACATGTACAGCCTGTTGCACATGAAAGATTGCTGTTTGATTCCCAGCACAGCTGGGGTCCAGGGCTTCAGGCAGCAGGACTGCATGAATTTAAGAACACTTCTAGTTGAGGAGGTGTAAATCCTGAGGAAGAGGAGGTTGGAGAAGCATGCTGATGATGACCCATTGCATGCTCCTGCAATTCAGCTTTGAATGGGACTTCTGCACTGGTTGTTCAACTTATGAAGTTATACTATAGCCAAAATGTATTAAAAGCAATTCCCAAATTATTTCACAAAAGCAAGTGACGCAGTCATTCCACAGTCAATTGAAGGCTTCCATTTCCTGTAATTTGCAAGCGTTTTGATGGATTTGTTGACAGAGCTAAGAAATCTCTAACTATTGGATGAATGATCATTCCCTGTGGACTTTGAGAGATATATTTATTATTTTCTTTAGACTGCAGTTCCACTGTAAGGGTTTTTATCACCCACATAGAGGAAAGGAATAGTGATGTCAAAAAACTCATGTATTGAGAGTTTTGTGAAGTTAGTTGTCTGATCTGGCAGCAAAGCAGATTTAGGAATTAACAGAAAGCAACAAGCAATCCCAACGTCCTCTGGACAACTTTGAGCAGTTACACTGAAAGGGTTTAGCAGGGTGTGCTGGTTCTGCATTGCGGGGGGATTGCCTGAGAGGAGCAGCACCGAGCATGCAAACACAGGAGGGCTGTTCCCTCTCTGGGAGCTTCCTCTGTGGGCCGCAGGGACCAATCAGAGAGCTGGTTTATTGGTTGACAGCCCAAGTAACCAATTAAAAAGTTATTTTGCTTTCATAAATTACACTGATAAAGTTAATCCGTTCTCTTTTCACTTCCATCGAGAAGGGAAGTAGCAGTCAGCCCCGGGCCCGGCCCGGCCCAGCTCGGGCCGGCCCCCCTCCCCATGCAGCTTGGCCGGGCGGGGGTGGGGGAGCCACCGAGGCGCCCTCCCCTGTTCTCAGCTGGGAGCCCTGGTGGCCAGGGGGAATGGGCCACCATCCAGCAGACCTTTGCTGGGGTCCTGCCGCCCCCCTCCCCCCCACCAGTGTGGCCATGGCTCAGCCGAGGCTTCTGCCGCCGTTTTGGAAGCAGCCAAGAGAAGGAGCGGCCCCCAGCTGCCCGCGCGGTGTGGGGAGCTGCAGCTGAGCTTTGCAATTTTGTCCGGCCTCCTCCATGTGGCCCTTGCAGCTCGAGAAGCTCTGGCAAGTTTCCAGCATGGCATGGCCTGGGGCCTTCACCTCTTGGGTGCAGTTTTAGCCCTTTTAATGCCTGGATAAGACTACAGATCTCCTGAGCTCCCCTGAATGAGAAGAATAAAGCAAGGAGTCTACTGAAGTCAGTGAAATAAAAGCTAAGTTTCCAGATGGGAAGAGATTGAAGAGATGCCGCTGATAAGTAGCTGAAAACCTTTTTTTGTGGGCTATGGAGGGACTGGGCTACACTGAAATTCCTTTAAACTGTGGGAACCTACTTGGGGGAGTGCTTGAGAAAAGGATCCTTTGCCTCGAGGGAATCGGGCTCTCCGTTTTGGGACTGGAAATATAGACAGAGAGATTTTATAGGGAAAGATATGAAGAGGATTTTGTCTTTGAGCAGCTTGCCTTTAAAAGTAATACCCTCAAGTGTGTGGCATAACCCATAACACAGCTCTGGAAAGACTGTGAAGATGAGAGGAAGTTCATGGTTTGCAGTTTTTCCCCTGGGCGGATGCAAATTGTGAAAGTGAAGACACCCCCTATGCCTAAACCAAAAAAAGGAACTTTTCTCTCTAGAGTGAACTGAAATGATAATATTTAAGTGGATAACTGACTGAAGTGTTCTCTGTATGTTGCTATTAAGAAATGTGGAAGATGAGTGAAGGGGGAGGAGGGAATGATCTGGAAATCTTATTCTGAATTTCTTTTTTTTTTCTTCTGTGTTATTAATACATTTCTTCTTATACCCTTTTAATTTTTAGGCCTGTCTTGTTTTTGCTCCTAAATCCTATCTCTAAAAAAAAAAAAAATTAATATATTAAAATTGGAAAACCCTAATCAAACCGTGACACAGGGGTATGGAGAGAAATACTCTCTTGGCTGGTAAAATGGAGATTTATACCAGTGGAGCATGAGGCTAAAACCACTTTTCTTTGGAGAAAGCAACAGAGCTGTGATTCACAAACTGATGCACTGGCTACAGCCTAATTCCTTGAGTTGCAACAAGATCTTCATAGTCCTTCACACCTCACAGTTCACCCATGATTCCCATACCTAGGAAATCACATCAGAAATGCCAAGTCCATAAAATCAATGGAGAAAAAAATTTGTTCAAGTCTGAGTCATCTCTAACCCTGTAATTTTCAACTAAGCTGAACAACTTTTGTTGACACTGATGAGTACAGCTATTTGTGAAGGTACTGTACTTGTTCACCAATGCAATTATTGGCTACAAAATTTTTGACTTTTCCTCATACCACATAACCTTCCTCATCTGTTCCCTGGTGGAAGTAGTTACAGTAAAACTGTAGTTTTACTTAGAGTAACTCAATAATTACAGCTTCTGCTGCATTTTCAGAATAGTTGAGAATGGGTTTCTTTCCAAAGGAGTGGTGTTAAAGATTCAAGATATGATACTAAACCTCTGTTTCACACACAAAACAACATGCCCAGCAAAATGCAGCCAAGGTGCATTAAAATAAACAAGAGATAAGCAAGGAATGCAGTTATTGCTCTTTTCAGAAGTTCAGAAAAAGGACTCCTACCTTCATGGTTTGTGAAGAAATAAAAGCTTTGGTATCTTTTAAAAGATACCAAGAGTAAGAAACTTGATGTTTTCTGTCAGATGCTGCACAACAGGGACATGGAGGCATTTGACCATCAAGGGTTGGGCCAACACCCCTTCTTTGTTATGATACATGGATCCAGCATTTCAAGTTATAGCCAGGAAAATTATTTTTATGAAATATGTAAGTGAAAGGATCACATCTGCTCTCCAAGGTGTTTGCATCTGATAATCTATTATTATCAGTAAGCTCAGGAATTATTTTCACTATAAGTTAAGATGGCTGGGTTTTATGAGCACAAAGGTGCATTTATATAATTTTAGAGATGCAAAGTTAGACTGCAGTTTTTTATAATTTTGTCCATTACTGTAACCATTGACTTTTAATGTCCTTAACTGCAGCAGAAATACTTTCTTTCTGAGCTTCCTGAAAGTTGCACTGTGGTTCTCCTAAATTTCCCTAATAGAAGATGAAAATGTGTATCTTGTTTTTGGTCTCATCTCCTGAGAAGCTGAAAAAAGAATCATTATCCCTAGTAAGTGGCACATACTCAGTGCTCAGCACTAAGATGCTGTAGTCAAAGGCATTTTACAAATGCTTAGGTATAATATTTCCATACTAAGAAAATTAATTCAATGTTAGAAGCAGCTACAGACATGTTATGAGTAAAGAATGGGTGTTTTGGAACATGAAAATTATTCACAAAAAATAACTAATAAAAATTATAACTGGCTGGTCTCAAAATACTGCTAAATTTTGTCATTGATTTCTGTGGAGATTTCACGTGTTTTAAGAGATGTAAATTTTTTATGACTTTCATGCAATTAAGTGATGATGTGCATCATTCCTGGACACGAACAAAGCAATGTCCTCAAAGCATCATCCACTACAGCAGTGTAAATAAATAATAGTACACCAAATTATTATATTTCATAGTATTAAAGAGGGAAGAGATGTAACAAGAATGACTGAGTCTCTTTAATCCACTAATATTTCTCCATAAGAAGTTAAACCATAATCAAATTGTAAATTAAATTATTTCAGAAGACTTAAAACAGCGAGACAGTAGGCAGCAAAATTTGGGGCCAAATGTATGAAATGTATGGAAAGTAAATATAAAATCAGTGTTTAGCACCAGAGCACAATGAGCACAGTGAAATCACAATGATCACATTTGAAAACATTAGAAAACTTCATAACAATACCACCCCAAATAACTGTAACTGCCATTGTCCCTAGCAATATAATCAGCAAATAGGTTCCTTAAGATATGAAGTCTGAAGTATCTGCATGAATTAGCAGCACTTCAGCTGAAACAGCATAATTTCTCTGCCATTACAGTTACTGAAATAAATTGAACATCTTCCTTTAACAAAAGGAATTTTGCATTAATTAAATCCATATAAAAGTTTATTTTAAAAAATTAAATTTAAAAAATCAAAAAGGATAATATACCATATATTTGCATGTACCTTAACCATTGTAGATTAATACCAGCTCTGTTTCTTCCCCTCTCCAGGAGGAGAAATGTGAAGCTGATGAAAGACCAACAGCACAAAAAAGTGAGCTGCTTGAAGAATTCGCAAATGTTTGTCAGATTATTTTACTTACAATCTGATATGCAAAATCATAAAGCTAAAATACTTCATACAAATATCCCTGCCCAGCATCCTTTGCTGATCAACAGTGGTTTTTTACAAGGGTTTCATTATCATAAGCCCTTGAAAAATTCTGAGTCTGAGGGGCTCTGAAGGGCATGCAATATTACTTAATAACACTCAAATTGTATGTTAGTGTATTTATCTACAATGTGTGCCATTTGTACAGCCTGGCAATTAGTTTAAGCAGCTGGAATTTCTGTTTCAAATTCTGATGTTCACTTGCTCTGGGACATAAGGACAACTGCTTATGTATCTGTTGTAGAGGTGAAGTTAAAAGACTTATTTGACTTCAAAAATTTCAATTGGTCTAAAGGAGTGTAGGAATTATTGGGTAAAATCTTCAATACTTTTTAATCTTGGTAGCTATTCAAATAGCTCCCAAAGCTATACTATCTGATGTCTACAATACCTAGGTGCTATTTCATCTATTCTGATAAGGAGTTTATATGTAAACCTATAAAAAAAAAATCAAGCCTTTAAACAAAATAAACTGAAAAAATTCTTTGTAAAGAAATAATAGAACAGCATACAGACAAATCCAAGCCAAATGAAAATTAACTTTAAATGTTTGTCCTCTGCAGTATATCGCATTCACACAACCAATTAAAAGAAATGCCATCTCGTTTGGAAAATATCTATTGATTTCCCAGTTCATCAGATCAGCTTGATGTGTCCGGCAATGGCTCCTATGACATCATCAATATTTTTCTATTTAGAATAATGACTTATTTTATATGCCAAGAGCTATAAAAAAGTCTATATACATATATTTCTAAAGACATCAGCTTAAAAACCATCTTGATTTCCCTCCTTAACATACAATATTTTTTATACAACTTTTAAAAAATTTGGGATCTTGCCATGAGATTCATTTATGAAACTCAGTAAATTTGTTTAGATTATAAACTGACCTCTAAATCATGTTTCCCCTATTAGATGCTGTCGCTTTGGCCTGCATTGGGGTCCAAATTACACACATTTTTCTTTTAGATTATGCAGAACACATTTCAGAGAAATTCTCCCAGCCCTGCTTCCCCCCTCCTTCTTTCTTCTTTTCCAGCCTCCTGTATCTTTTAACTGCTACATATTACCTCTAAATCTTTCTACAGAGTCAAAAAGGCATCCATTCAGCTAGATGTTTATTCTGTTCAATTCACTCATGTATGTTTTTTAAGATACACTTACAGCTGACTCCCAGCCCAGTTTCTAGAAATGGAAAACAATATTTATATGCCCCAGACACAGATGTGCCTTTAATCAGACCTCTCCATAGGGCCAACTGGCATATAAAAACCAGGCAAAATCTGAGCCAGGAACCAGAGATGAGACAGCTCCCACATCTAACCCTACACAATTCTTTCTTCTAAGATTCTCACTCTGTGAATGGGGGAAGTGGAAGAAATTCCTTATCTTCCCCACTTCTTTCCTATTCAACACGGTGGGCTCTTAAGTTCCCCTCAGACACTATTTTATCATGGGCCAGGATGAAGTTCAGCAAGCTTGGGAAAGCTCCCTTCCCCTGGAATTGCTAAAAAAATTGAGTGGTATTGCTATTTTTGAATATTCCTGGTTTGGACTACTTTATGGAATTTAGCCTGTTTCAAAGGATGTGGCCTGTGGGACCCCGTGCAAAGCAGGCTAGAGCATGGTGTTTCAACCCTTGCAGCAGGGCTGAGTGACACAGAGCCAGCTCTTCTGCCACTGGCAATGCCATCACCTACTCAAACTCCTGTGTCTGGGGCACACCACGGCACTCAGAGTACTCAAAACAAAGCACGTGGCATCAAACCCAGTAATTTATCTTACCACTTCGGTAGTCCCTGGAATGTGGTTGCTGACCTCTGCTGGTTATCCAAGCTACAAGAGACGTGGCTTGCCTGTCGGACCTGGAAAGTTAAAAAGGAAAATTTATTAACTCCTAAGGGAGGTGCAGCCATGGTGTTAGACAGTGAGAAGAACTGATTATCTAAATTCCAAATTTCAGAAGATGCTGTCCTATGCTACTGGCAAATTAAAATGCAGGACTTAATCCTGTGTTGCTTTATCTTGGTATCATTTTCCTAGCAAAAAGAACTAAAGTAAATAAAGCAGAGTGGTAGCTTCTGTGACACATATGCTGTCATCTAGGTTGTTTCTTTTACTCTGCTGATCGCATGGCTCATCACTCTAATTCCTGTTGGCCCTGTTTTCCCAGGGGAAGACCCTAATGCCCTCTAGCACCAGACTCAGAAGGGATGCCTGCAGTGTCAAGTGCTAAAAGCCACAAAGGCTGAAGAGCAGGGGCAAGCCATGTCCTTCACAAGGTTACACATAATCTGTCCCAGGTAAGGCTGAGGATTACCTCTTCTGTTTTGGGCCTAAACCCTTGGTTTGAATTTGTCTTTGAAAGCAAGTCTAAGGTGAAACTGAGTCAGCAACAGTGTACTCAGCAGTGCCTGAAGAAGGCCAAGTCCCCAGAACCATCTTCAGCTGGTGGAGATGCACTGCTTCCCCCTCTGTCCCTAACAGCCATCCCTACCACACACTGCCCAGAGTGAGCATCCCAGGATTGCATTAAATTCATCCTCTGAGAACGAAAAAAAAGCAAGCCCTTCATCTCAGACATTATTAAAGTCTGCTATGAGTCATGTTTGTCCTTGGTTATATTCCTTCCAAGGAAGTATTTTCCTCTGCCCATGGAAATGTGCACTAAATATAAACACAGCTTTCTCAGTGACATTTGACCAGTTTAATGACTATACCATTTTCAAGGACACTTTCTGGTCTTATGTACTGAGTCCAGATTGTTTCTATTTGCATTTTTTCTGACAGAATAGTGGCTAAAACAGACTACAGTCTATTTGAGTCTGAAATAACTTCTGGTTACATGACTGCCTGAGATTTTCCATTTAAAAAGTGACAAACATTCTCTCCTTTTTCTTGTTACCAGTCAACATGCATTACTCAATTCAACACTGTATTGTCTTATCTATTTTTCTAGCTTTGTCACTGATCCCCTAACTCCCTATCTGTTAGCAGTGCTTCTCATGATTTGTTGAATAACAGTGAATTATTTGATAAAGCCAATACTAAAAAGGATTCCAATGAGTATCCTTTTAAGATCAATCTTCTGTAAAAAATTTGCTCCAAACGATTTTTTCAGCCCAGTCCTGACTTAGATAGAAGGGACAGACTTCTGTGTTAGAAAATAATGTAGCAGATGGTCAAAAGGAAAACTGGGTATCATGCTTCTAGAAAATAAAAAACCACATCCACACTAACTGTTTTACAAATGGCATTAAACTTATGTTGGGCTAAATAAATGTAAAAATAGTGTGTGAATACAGCTTTAGGGTGAGTACACTGACTTAATTTGCACTAGTTTTCTGGACTGAATTTATAAAGACTCTGTAGAATACCACCCTTACAGGTGACTCTTGGGACAAATGATCTATGTAAACAGTGAGGTCTCAATTCTCAGATGTAAGCCAACATTTTCAGTATCTGCTTGGTGAGACAATGGCTCATTTCTTTACTAAGGGGTAAAATTTGTCCTCTGATATGTGTGAACAGCTCCCAGTGAAATAAATAAAAATGTCAATTAATTATTTAGCTTAGTTACAGGGGGTTAACCAGAGCAATAATGAGGAGAAATTAAAAGAAGAAAAATTTAGATTGGCTATCAGAAGAAAATCCCAGGCAGTAAGACTATTTGCATACATCTCTGTCTCAGTTCTTGAACTAGATCTGGACTACACTTCACCCATCATCATCATAACATTAGACAGTGCAATAATTTCTCAAGGGAAAAGAACACTTGGGAACATTTAAAGTAGATTGGAGAAACATCAGGAAATATAGCACAGAAATCAATTCAACATTAACAGGAAGATATAGGGGTTGATCTTTATCATCTTTGCATTCCACATCTTATAGCGTATTTCCAGCTCCAGGATATAGATGTCTGAGGAGGTGAAAGGAGACAGTTGTAGTTACTGAGTAAATAAATACTTCTGCTCCTTACGACAAGTAATCTCCTATATGGAAAGGGCCTGGAGCCTGCAGAACAAGGTTTGCCTCTTCTTTCTCAGCAATGCAAAGAAGCAGATTGATCAAGCCAAGGCAGTCTTATTGTTCAACCTGGAGTGTCCTTCACCTGTAAGATACACAGTTGTTACAGCTACCAGAGGCAATGTATGATAGTAAACCAAGGTGGCTCTGTATGTTTCTGTGATGTGTGTCATGGATGAAGGCACTATTGGTTAGAGTGAGCCTTCTGATCACTGGGATCATTCAATTTTGTTTAAATCAGAAGCAAGACACATAGACAAATAGCCCAGCAGTCCCACTGCTGTGTAATCTAACTCCAGAAATTTTGCAGTCAGCTTCCTTGAGATAGGAAAAGACTGCACTACATTTGTGCAGCTTGGGAAACTAGAATACCATTCTAAAAATTGCTTCTGCTAACCTTGTCTTCAACAGAGAATAGGGACATCATCTTCAGCATTTGAATCAAGCATCAAATCATGCGTCCTTAGTATAAAGAACTTGAATATCATATACATAGGTTAATGTGTGAACCATACAGGGCTAAAAACTGTTCTGCAAATACACTCTCACATGCATATTCTAAACTATGGCAGCAGAAATGATGGCAAAGCCTTTATGTTTTCTGATAATACAGCTATTTGAAATACTGTTCGCAGACTCTCTCTCTCCCCAACATGTCACACAGGACAAGGAATGGGACAGGGCCCTGGTGGTACTCAATTCATAGGCATGCCATACAATCCAACAAGCCAGGTTTATAAAGGCATCCTGAATGAGGCCCTGTGCCTGCAAGGGAAATTTAATTGGATTTCTTTACAGCTTGCAACAATTCAATGAAAAATTATGTAAGAAGAGCATGATTCAATTTCAGCAGGCACTTGAATAATAATATTTTTTTAAAAGAAAGAATTCTTCATACACGCACAGAAAAAAAAAAAAAAGAAAAAAGGTAAAAATGAAAACAAGTAAACCATCAGTTTTCAATCCAAACAGACTGCATGGCCTAACTTTATTCACAACAGTACAGACATTGTGCGTGTCATTGTCCCAGGTCAGAATATAAAAGCACAAATTATATACCATTCAATGTGAATATATAAGCTTTCATAGCTTCTGGATTTGACTTTTAGGAATAATAATGGAGTCTTTCAGTTTGTTCTCATACTCTGAATCAAAGGGACTGAGAAAAGAAAATAAAATATTGCTTCATTCTGCTATCAGATCACCCTCAATGAATAATAAAAAATTTCAAGCATTACAGATTTGTGCTGCTTGGGTGCAACTTAAATATTTCTCTGCTTTTCATCACATACATTTTTCACATTAAGTAGTAGCCAAATACAATCATAGGACCTTAGGGTTTCTTAAGGATACATGCAAGGTGCTTGCAAGTGTGTCTCTGTGTGTGTAGCTGTAGCTGTACAGCACAGGTGCCCAGCTATTGTACCTCACAGGGCAATGGAGCTGGTGAAAGATCTAGAGAACAGGTCGTATGCAGAATGGGTAAGGGAGTTGGGATTGTTCAGCCTGGAAAAAAAGGAGGCTTAGGAGGACCTCATCAGGTTGGACATCAGGATAAATTATTTTGCTGAAAGGATGGTCAAGAATTGAATGGGCTGGAGGTGGTGAAGGGAGGTGGTGAAGTCACTGTCCCTGGAGGTGTTTAAGAAGCATGGATGTGACACTTAGTTGCAGGGTATAGTTGACAAGGTGGTGATTGGGCAAAGATTGGATATGGTGACCTCAAAGGTCTTTCCCAAATTAAATGATTCTGTGATTCTAAATACTATGTGAAAAGTGGCACCTAAATTAACAACCATCTGTGGATTTCTTTTACATCCAGATAAAGCAAATTATTAATCTAATGGCAAATTCAAATTATTTTATTGTATTTAATGGTAAGTGAGAAACAGGACTCAAATTAGAATCATAACTGCTACATAACTTCACTTAAGTTTAAATCTGTCTGTCTTACATTCTTGTCTTTCAGTGGAAGTTTTGGACTGATAATGTAGAAGTACTTTGCATCATTTTCAGTGACTTCAGCACACAAGCAGAGAACAAATGAGATTTATGATCCAGAAAAGAGCAGAAAGAAGTTTGAAACTGTAGAATGAACATGTTCATTTTATGCTTCTGGTAAAATTATCATCAATCTCAATAAGAATGATATTGATAATAAAGATTTATCATTAGTTTTTAAAAAGAAGGCTGTCTTTTATACCTGACTGAGCTCTTTTTAGAAATTACAGTTCAAAACCTAAAGCCTTTGAAATAAAATGTAATATTAAGTGCATAATATTTCAGGAAATGCTAAATTTTGTGATCAAGTAAATAACATTGACTTGCAAAACACACAGACCAGTCAGTATTACAGCAGAGATCTCTCTCTTCTGTAGCTCTCTTATTAACACTCTTTATTTTAAAATTTCTTATACTAAGTTTTTTTTTAAAAAAAACAGCACTCTTTTCCAGAGGGTCCTGGTATTTGACTTGCTTCAGATTGATGCCACGATGGTTTATGCCTTATATTTATTGATACTTGAAGAAGGATTTCCTCAGACAGCCTGCCCCCACCTTTCAAGTACAGAGGCTGTCTTGAGGCTGACAAATTCCTCTAGTAGTTTTGACTGCTGATCTGAGGGTTCAAGCCCCAGAGGTGCCTATAACTGGCCTTATATTTTTGACATTTCCCCCCCTAATATTTAATTCTATGCCCCTTCTGAGCCCTCACTTTGGAGGAACTACATGAAAATTATTATTCCTAGAAGAGTTAAGATTTCAGGGAAAAACAGCAAAACTGAGCCGTGGACCAAGTGGGTTACATGAAGCCACTCACCACCCAAGCAGCTAAAAGGCTTCTAGTCTGGTGGCTCAACTGGTGGACCCAACATGGACCTGCTGTGGCTTATTTTACATTTAGCATTAAGGTCCTTGGAACTGAACAAGGGAGGGAGGGAAATTAGGTTTGTTGGTACTAAGTCTTGCTGTCAAAAGGGAGTTTCTGAATTGTTTTGTGGAGAAATCTAACCTGACTGCAGTGAACCTGTGGAGAGAGGCCGGTGGAGAGCCATGAAGGTGGCCAGAAGGTTGAAGCACCTCTTCTATGAAGAGAGACAGAGAGAGTTGGGAATGTTCAGCCTGGAGGAAAGAAGACTCCAGAGAGACCTTAGAGCAGCCTTCCACTACCTGAAAGGGCTCTACAAGAAAGCTGGACCTTTTGACGAGGGCATACAGAGACAGGATAAGGGAGAATGGCTTTAAACTGAAAGAGGGTAGGTTTTAATAAAATAAGAAGATTAAATTCTTTAAGGCTGAGGGTAGCAAGACGCTTACCTTTAGAAGCTGTGGCTACTCCATTGCCAGCAGTGTTCATGGCCAGGTTGAATGTTAGGTTGAGAAACCTGGTCTAGTGAAAGGTGTCCTTGCCCATGGGAAGGGAAGGTTAGAACTTTAAGGCACCTTCCAACCCAGTCTGTGATTCTGTAACAGGAAACTATAGTATTCAAAATGTGCAGGGGAAAACATTCAAATGTCTTTTTCTAAAAACAGAAAAGCAGCACCAATAGGAAGCCCCCAAATTTCAGAAGTTTCCCTGGGAGAGTCTTTAAGAATAATGGAGAATGTAAAATTACTCTGGTGTGTTAGTGGAGTTCTGTTAAAACTTAACTGTCTTCCCTAATTTAACACTTGTGGCCTTGAACACTTCTGGGGATGGGACATACACAACTTCTCTGGGCAACATGTTCCAGTGCCTCCTATACTCTACTGCCCTGTAATGTTTCATACACATTCACATTTTTGGAAAAAATTCTGTTGGTCTGGAGAACTCAGCTAAGTGGTTTTTACATTCTCCAAGGTGCAGAATAATTTATTGAAATATAAGGAGGTAAAGGTCAGTTAGCATTTAAGGTTTGATACTGCCCTGCGGAGATGGATGGAAATTTTGTGATGGAATCTCATGGGTCAGCACTGGGCCTTATGAAGCTCAGAACTCTGTAGCTTTATACTTTATGAGTTTTAATTTTGACTTGTTAATGGTTTTTGTTTAGAAAATGATGGACAAAATAAGTTTTTTTTTCCTGATCTAATTCCATCTTCAGAAATATTTATTGGCAAGTAGGGCTCTCTGATGATGAAATGCAAACATTCATCTCCACTAACCTTACATCCACAGTATCATTCTCAAAGCTGCTGTTTGTTATAAAGCACACAAGTGCTATTAATGTCAAAGAATAAGTCACTTAAGGCCTCGCCCTCTGCTAGGAGTGTTGACTATGGGTTTCTATTTGTCTTTGTCTGGCATGGCAGACACAGTTTGATTGGAGGGTAGATGTGTAGGTTGAAACTAGAATTGTTTTCTTTATAAATATTGTCATGAGAGCAAAGCATAGTCTGTGTCTGACTGGACAGATATAGATTGTACAAATAAAGCATTTACATATTAATTATAGCTGTGAAAGAATTCTTTAACAGCTCTACTTAAAAGCAGACACCTGCTATTGAAGCTATGTTACTTTTTATGCTATTTTGATAAGCACAGACTTTACTATACTAGTTTGCATTGCATCAATATGCTCAGTGTCACTAATCCTCATTCTTCAGATGCTTAAGACTGAGATACCTTAATTTAGAGGAAACTCAAACTAAATGGATGAGTAACTCCCCAGATGACATTGCTTGCTGTATATGTAATGGCAGAAATAAAGAGCAAATTGCCTTACAGACATATTTTTGTTTACTTAAATAAGTGTTCCATGATGTAAAACACAATTTTGAAGGTACAGATTGCTCATATGTACTTAGAAATTTAGACCACAAAACCATCACCCAGAAGTAATTTCTTTTCCTTTGTCAAAATATTAGTGTAGCTGGTTTTATGTTAGGCAGATATACTTCACCTGACACATACTTAACACAGAACTGGTGATTAAAGACAACTGAGCGTTTTTATTTTGTTGCCAGCACAGATGTCTTCTTTGAGCATTTGCTTTCTCTTCCTTGACACATTCCCTTTTTGTTTCAGTAGACAAGCAGAAATAGAATGTGAGTGGATTGGAGAAGTGCTGAAAATTTGTAGCCCTTCCATTGCATCAACTCCATTGGATGGAAAACATTAAGAGTAGTGTGGGAGTGGGAAGGTTGGATGCACCATCAGCTCCTCTAGGAAATTAAAGTTCAGACCCAAGCAGAGTTCAGACCATGCTTCCATGTCGGGTGTTTTGAGCAAACTGCAAAGATTTTGAGCAGTTCTCCCTTAGCTTCTGCTTAGTGTCAAGTCAGCAGAGGCTGAGCCAAAGCAAAAAAAAATTGTGACTGCAAGGAGAAAGCTAGTAGATGTGTCTTGAGCATCACTCTGAGGATGCGCAATACTAGTAACACCAAAGGCAACAACAAGCCCTGGAAGAGATGGAGCACATGGTGAAATTAATTCAGGTTAGGCATGTAGACAGTAATATATGAATAATTATAAAAATGCTAAATTTGTCTCTCAGACTAAATCACATCCATAGTACGGAATTCTCCCAACCTCCAAGACAGTAAGTCAGCTTGTGGTAGCTCCTGAAGCCTTCCTGGTAACCACCTGAGAGAGCAATGTTTGCCATGAACCAGGGACCGTGTTGAAGCAGTAAAACATTATTTTACTGCGTTGAAAGTTTCCTGGCACTGTTAATTAAATGATGAAGATTCACTAATGAAATCCATGCTAATAAAATCCATGCCTCAGGGTTAGATAAGCCCTCAGAGCTGTCTGTTCAAATGGCAGTAGTTCTGATATTGCCTCCTGTGCAATCTACTTGTCAGTACATTGTTTCTCCTTTAAAGCTAAGGGAAGTAGTTGGAACATGAGACACCCTTTGCTAAACTGTGAGATTTTTGAATCAGTTCAAAACCAAAGGAGAAGCCTACCAGAGATCAAAAAGAGGACAAGTACCAAGACAACTACAGAGGCATTGCCAAGACATGTAGATATGCAGTTAGAAAAGCACAAGCTCCACTTAAAAATTGGCCAGATGTGTCAAAAACTATAAGAAAGGGTTCTTTGGGTACACAGGTATGCAAACAGCAAACAGAAACAGAAAGAAGATATTGGCCCTCCCTTAGACATGAGAAGGGAATTAGTCACCAGCAACACTGAAAAGGCAGAAGTTCTCAAAAGTTCCCTTAAAAGTGTCATCAGCAGCACAGTTGTGCCCCAGACCTTGGGAAGAAAAACCCTGGCTGATAAAAGCACAGATTCCCCATCAGTCAGAGAGTGTTGGGATGTGAACCTTTACAGAAGCTTGGCTCTGTAAAATTCATAGGGCCTGACCATATCCATGCAAGAGCTGGCTAGCATCAGCTATGAGGCTGCTTTCCATGATATTTGAGAATTTTTGGAGTTGGGAAGATGTCCATAAGCCTGGAAGAAAGCTAATGCCATCCCCATCTCTAAGAAGGGCTAAAGGAAGACTCAGGAAATTATAGGCCCCCAGTCTTACCTCATTCCCTGGAAAAATTACATAATGAATCCTCCTGGACCCATCACAAGTCAGATGAATCACATGACTGGAGGAGGCCAGCATGGATTCACCAAGGGCAAATCATGTTTGATAAGACTGAGTGCCTTCTATGACTAAGTAACCTGCTCGATTGATGGAAGGCCAGCTGTGGACATTGTCTAGTGCTGTTTCTCCAAGGCTTTGATATGGTTTCCCACAGCCTCTGGCTACAGAAGCTGATCCACTGTGGTCTGGACAATCGGTCCATGAGGTGAGGAACCGGCTGAAAGGAGGCACTCAGAGCAGGATGGTAAATGGCTCATTTTCCAACCAGCAACTTTGCACAGCTGGGGTTCCCCAGGAATTGATTATGAAAATTTCATATGAAGACTTTCATTCTTCATAAATTTGTCAAATATGTGATCAAATTTACCCTGGTGAAGTTTGCTGAGGATATTAAACTAACTGAGGGAGGGGGGTGGATGCTTTGACAGCCACGCTGCAGGAAGATCTGGATAGGCTGGAAAAGTGAACCACATGAAATCCAACAAGGTCAAGTGTGAAGTTATGAATCTGGGAAAACATAATACAGGAGTGCAGCACAGGCCAGGATCTATCTGGCTGGGGAGCAGCTCCATGGAAAGGGACCTAAGGGTCCTGGTGGACATTGAGCTCAATATGAATGAGCAGTGTGCTGCTGCAGCAAAGAAAGACAGTGAAATCTGGGCTGTATCAACAAGGGCATCACCAACAGAGATGAACAGCTCACTGTTGTCAACACTTTTCAGACCACACCTGGAATAATGTGTCCAGTTTTGATCTCTGCTATACAGAAAAGATGGGGACATTCTAGATAGTAGGGTCCAGAGAATAGCCATAAAGATGATCAGAGGACAGGAAAGCCTGCCATGTGAAGAAAGACTTAGGAGAGCCCTTATCACCATACTTCAAATCTGAAGGGTGGCTATAAAGAAAATGAAGACTTGCTTTTTACAAGGAGTTGCATAGAAAACGTGGGGCAGCTGGTTCAAGTTTGTCCTTGGCGTATCCCAGTTAGACACAAGAGGAAAAGTTTTCATAATGGGAACAATCAGCCTTTGGTATATATCTCCCTAGCTCAAACTTTGGAAACTTTTAAGGTTTAGCTGGACAGGGTGCTTGCCCATCTTGTCTGAACTGTTCTTTTGCCAAGAAAGTTTGGACCAGATGACCCTCGATGTTTCTTCTAGCTGATGTTCTATGAGCATTGTCTGGTTCCTAACCAGTACAGTCCCATATAGTCTGGGGAAACTTCTGTCACCTGGCTCACAACATTGCTCCAAGCATAGAAATATGGGAAAAGTAACTAAACTAGAGAGAGATCAATTTCAAATGGGATCAGTCAATCTACCATTTTGCTGTTGAGAAAGGGGTATGTCAATGGTGTCCTTCCTTTTCACATTTTTCCCTGCAAGCGTCACACTCTAGCTCTGTACATACTGCCAGGTCAGTCATTTTCCACTCTCCACGGTCAGCTGGTACCAGCTGTGAGCTTGGAGGATGAGCAGAAGAAGAAGTCAAGACACCTCATTTGACAGCAGTGGTAGGCTGTTAAAGGATGAACATTTTGGTAAACTAAAGCATGAAATACTTTAAGGATTATCTCAGTCTTTACCTTAACAAATATATTCTTTGGAAAAAAATATGAAATAAATATCAACTCCAGAAAATATTTCATCCATTTTGTACAAGTTAGAAGACATGACTGTGATTATTTTGGCCTATTAGTTACCCGTGTGTTACCCACACATTGATTCAACATTATTTCCATTACTGTTGGCCCACCACAAGAGATGAAGCTCATCTGTAGTCTATGTGGCCCTTTGGAGAAACAAAAGGGAAAGGCCAGTTGGCTGTATTTTTGGGAACCACCATGAACATTTTTCTCTGGTGGATGTAACTGAGAAAGTGAGATATATAACAAAGGACTTCACAACACTGGGAACTTGAGCTGCATCAACTGAAGACAGCTGCTTGTGCTAGAATAAAGGGGCAAAAAGCAGCTAGAACCAGACTTCCTGATAACAAGAGGGCTAGTTTTGGTGAGCATAGAAACAAGTGAATCAGTGGGGACATCTTAATTTACACTGAGTAGAAACAATTTAAAGGTAGAAGACTCTTCTTGGTGTTCAGATAAACTTTCCTGCTACGCAGTATAATGCTTCTGCCATTTTGCCATCTCTTACGAAACAAAACTCGTTACAAGTTTTCTGGCTTGAGTTGCTCAGATTTTATGTACTCTTACAGCATGGGTCTGGAAACTATTAATAGAGGAATGCTGATCAGCTCAAAACTGATTTATCTGGAAGAGATCCTGAAAACTGTAGAGTTAATAGGATTTAGGGAGGAAGGGACCTCAGAATAGTTTGCAGGCACCAAATGACCAGAAGCTGGACTTTTCTGATGCAAACTGCGTGACATAGACACCCAGTTTCTATTAAAACACTCTAAGATTTGGTCTCTCAAGGCCTTTTTACTTTAGAAGACTCCATTCCCTTTGGCCTTCAAAGTTCTCTACAGGAGGTAGTAGCTGCTGACAGTGTTGTCACATCAGCCTCTTTTTAAAGAAATCTGAGTTGATTTTTGAAAGCTGTTGACAATAACCTGTAGAATGTTGAGAGAAATGAAGCAATGTTTTCACAAATTGTTACAAAGGAAACATCCCATAAGGTTTTTTGACTAATTTGCCATTGTTTGTTTCTGGAAAGTAAAATAAAAGGTGTTGGCACGCTCTGGTCCTTCCAGCTCTCAAAAAGTCTCTCAAAAAGGCGAAGCATTCACAAAAAAAATGCCATCCATGGTGAGAAAGGGGTCCTCTCCTCCAGTCCTCCAAGGGCTAGGTGTGTTACTTTGAGCATAGGCTGATGCCCACCTTATTCACACACCAGGAACTAACATCAGCAGTAAGTCTTTCCAGGATGAAATACAAATTAAAATTTTGTGCATGGCCACATGAATGATTATTTACTTCAATCAATCAATCATACATGAATTTCCATTCAGGATTTTAATGGAGAAATGTTTAATATTTAATACTAAACCCTCTTGTAGGTCTTGTTACAAAACTAATTCATCCTCTGGTTCAGCTCAAAGCTACACAGAGCCTCTCCCTAAGTGATTCCTTTACAAGCAAATCCATCACTTTCTAAATATAACTTTTTAAAGGTGCACATCTTTCCAGCTGCTGACATGTTTTAAAACATGTACCTTTTCTTTAACGAGAAACATCCCAAGTATCATACAGTCTCCAGTGGAGAACGAAATCCTTTGTTATTTTCTTAGCTTTCTTAAGGTCAAGAAATTGTAATAGAGAGCACACACTTTGCAGCAGCTGTAACTATTGGAATCACTATAGGAAGCAAGTAAGCATGTAAGGCTTTTTTTCTTTTTTTACGGTGTACTGGAATAGTGGAAAAAAACATGATGTAGTGACTGGAGTCTTTATGTGTTGTTACTCACTTTGGTTAGAGTGTGGCTGATAGCCAAAGGGTGCTCCAAGAGAGGAGCAGTGTTTCTCTATGTTTGCCTCCTTCTAGTAAAAGGGAGATGGAGAACATGGCTTCTCCTCCTCACCTTCTGGTTTAGCTGTTGTTCCCTTCTGGGGTGGCTCAGAATGGATAATTACTGCAATGTTCCCAAGTGTAAGTGTTCTCATAGAAGTAATTCCATGTCAATACCTGGCATGCATCTTATGTTCTAGGATGTAAGACCATATCACATTTGGTATATATCCCTGCCAGTACAATTGACTGTGCTGGTTGAGCATTAAAAGTCACCTGAAAGGAGGAGCACAAAGCACAGAGACACATAGAGAATATTTCCTCTAGGAGAACTTCCTCGGTGAGCTGCAGGGACCAATCAGAAAGCTGATTTAGTAATTGACAGCCTGGGGAACCAATTAAAGTTATTTCACTTTCATGAATCACGCCGTAAAGTTAGTCTCTTTTTTTTATCTTCCGGCCTCCAGGGAGGTAAGGCCAGCCCAGCCTGGCCCGGCCCGGCCCTGCTCCCCTCCCTGTGCGGCCTGGGCGGGCAGGGCTGGGGGAGCCACCGGGGCCACCCCCGGTTTCAGTCGGGCCCTGATGGCCGGGGAAAGGGAAACCTTTGCTAAGATCCTAGTTCCCTCCAGCATGGCCACAGCTCAGCCGGGGCCCTGCTGCCGCTTTGGAAGCAGGCAGGGGAGGAGCAGCCCCAGCTGCCCTCGCAGCTTGGGAAGTGCAGCTGGGCTCTGCAGTTCCATCCGGCCTCCCCCACACAGCCCCTGCGGCCAGAAAGGCTTGGCACGTTTCCAGCATGGCATGGCCCGGCTCCCTTCACCTTCTGGGTGCAGTTTTAACCCCTACAATGCTCAGATAAGATGGCAGATCTCCTGACCTCCCTTGAATGAGAAGAATAAAGCAGAAAGTACACTAAAGTCAGTGAAATAAGAGCCAAGTTTCCAGATGGGAAGAGATTGAAGAGATGCCACGGACAGGTTGGCTGAAAAACCTTTTTTTGTGAGCTATGGGGGGACTGGACTACACTGAACATTCCTTTAAATTGTGGAAAACTGCTTGGGGGTGTTGAAGTGTTTGAGAAAAGGATCTTTTGCCCCAAGGGAATGGGGTCTCTGTTTTGGAGACTGGAAAGATGAACAGAGACATTTGATGGAAAAAAAGATAAAGAGAATTTTTGTCTTTGAACAGCTTGCCCTTAAAATAATACCCCATGTGTTTGACATAACCCATAACACAGCTCTGGAAAGACTGTTAAGATGAGCGGAGTTCCATGATTTGCAGATTTTCCTGGGCAGATGCAAATTGTGAAAGTGAAGACACCCCCTACGGCTAAACCAAAAAGGAACTTTTCTCTCTAGAGTGAACTGAAATGATTATTTAAGTGGAAAACTGATTGAAGTGTTCTCTGTATGTTGTTGTTAAGAAATATGGAAAGTGAGAGGGGAAGGAGTGAGTGATATGGTAATCTTTTTCCAAACTTTTTTTTCCTGTGTTTTATTAATAAATTGCTTCTTTATACCCTTGTAAGTTTTAGGCCTGCCTTGTTTTTGTTCCTATCTCCAAGAAAAATTAAGAATATAAAATTGGCAAACGCAAATCAAACCAAGACAGTGACAAACTCAAAGCCAGATTCTTTTTAAATTCCTAAAGGAGGCAGGGCAGAAAATCTGTGCTGGCTTGTAATGAACATCCCATTTTGGGGTATGAAAGACCTCTACATCCCATAGAGAAAGTTGAATCTTCGTTATTCAGATATCCTGGGTTGTAACTTCAGGCCCTTAATTGCAGCTCAAAATTGGATGACACTTGGGGTCTCTGTTAGTTTAGATAAGTTGCTTTCTTCTTTTTTAGGCAGCTTATTTCATTAATATAATTCCAATGTTTTGTAAATCTATGTTCAGGCAATAAGTTGCCTTTAGTGTGGTGATAGATGTTTCAAAAGCTTTTCTCAGAAATTGATGCAGGATTCGTAAAGCTGTTGTGGGCCTGATATCAAGAAGATGGAGAAGTAAGACATGTATGTTTTCCTTTAAACAGAGACTTCTTTCTTTCATCTCATTGTCTTCTGAATTCCAAGCTGGAGAAGTCAGCAAGCTTCACTTTCAGGGCTACTGGATACCTTTGTACATGAAATATGAAATCAGGCCCTGTTTATGCCTTTTGTATGCCAGTATAATTTATATGTTGGTGGATTTTGTAAGAAAAGTTGCAAAATAGCAAGGAAACCTCATAATTTGCCAGAGAAGTATACACAACCCATTTGTTTTCTCGCAAAACCAAATAGAATTAACGGGCATTGTGGAGCCGCAGCCCCTGGAAAACATCAACACTCTGACAGTTTCTTCCAGTTAACTGTTCTGAACATAACAGTTTCTTCCAGTCATCTAATCAGAAATTAAGTGTCTACAAGCCAGAGCACAGAATCCCTTAATCTCATTTGTGAAGCAATTGTGCGTCAGGACATCAGTATTTAGACTAATACTGTCCTGTGATTTTTTCCTAATCTATCTATTTCAAAATGATGGGCGAGGATAGGATAATAATAGTATTTTTGGCAATTGTCGTCAGCTAAAGACCATTCCTAATTCATATTTCATTCTTTTATATTACCAAAGGAGGAAGGATACGTCTATCTGTATTAAAATGTTACCAGCAGGTGCCTGTCTGTTAAGCCAGGTGTTGTTCTTTTTTATCATGTATTGTATTTTAGCAAAAACAGTACATATCCTTAACCACATGTACAGGTGTATGTGTACACACAGAGTTAATGTACAGGGAACTTATATTGAAAACAAATATACATTTAAAAAATAATGCAGTACTTTGATTCTGTCAAACTGCTTGATGAATTTTGATTACTCAGCTTCACTTTTTTTATCAGTACAAACCAAAATGGATGTATATGAAATCACTTATGAAAAGTGAGGTGAAATTTAATGACACGCTCGTGTCTAAAACTCTTGTCTAATAAAACATACTTCCCAGGAAAAAAGCAAGTAGAATTGAATTCCCCACAAAAAATTGTTTTCAAGAAACTGAGCAGTGCAGCAGAGGGAAGACACATTATTTTTGCTTTCTTTGGACACATACAAAGAATGAAAATAGATACTGAATTGTCATAAGCATAATCCTCAGCATCGTCATCACAGAGAAAGATTCCTGTTTCACTTTTTCCTCAATAGGAACTGAAAGGATATAGGTCTGGATCCCATGCTTTCAGAGCCACTGTTGTGAGATTTATATATGGTCCTTCACAAAGAGAAAGATAATGACTGAACTTGCACGGTATAAATGTTTAATATTTAGATAGGTAGTTTTCTAAAATGCTACAAAACTTTGAATAATTCACAGTAATATTCTAGGAGTGTATTTTCTCAATCATACTGGAGATTTCTGCACCCAAAATATAATTAATTACTGGGCAGACACATGTGACTGACTCCTCATGTGCTAGGAGGAAACCTTGCAGAAACAGAAATAGCCTCTGACAGCTGAGGCAGGAATGAACAAGAAAAAAAAAAAAACAAAAACCTCTCTCTTGTAAGTGGTAGCTCTTAATTTTTTTTTTCATTTTTTTCTTTCCTTTTTTTGTTTCTTTGATTCCTGGTGATACTATGGTAAGTATGCATTATTTTTATTTTTGGTTATACTTGCAGCATCTTAAGGGTGTTGCTTCAGTACAGTCAGTTTTCCTGTGTTGTACTAATGGGTGGCAACTGTGTGTTTTCCTAAGGAGTGGCTGTCATTGATCAAATTTCTCTTTGTAGCTACAGTTTGCTTGTTCATTTGGTGTCTGTTGTCACCAGTTTTCCAAAAGAACCCACCTCTTCTAGCAGAATAAAACTAGAGGAAGATGTTTACTTTCAAATGAAGAAAACTGAAGTGATACAGACTAGTCCAAAAGAACTTGAAGTGCACTGAATGAGCTTGGGCTGTCCATTTTGTGTCTTAGCCTACTAATAACTGAATAATTCTGTCCTGTCTTGACTCTTCAAATATTCTGAGTTTCAATATAGAACTGTGAATGGAAAGAGGATATATCTTTGGAAAAATCTATATTTATATGGAGAAATGTGTGTGTGTGTGTGTGTGTGTGTGTGTGTGTGTGTGTGTGCGAATGCATGCACATGTGTGTTGTAAAGTTAAGTTGGTTTGCCAATTTCAGACTCTTTTCTTACAGACAGAAATTATCCAACTAACAGCGAAATGAGATATAAATTATATATAGTTTAATTAGATACAGTCAATATACTGTTATAACTTTTAAGAATTACTAAAACTGTATAAAAAAAATAGAGGGCTTTTCTCCCAAATATTTTTTACTTGGAGTGGACTTGAGAGGAAAAACAGCTAGAAATTGAACATAGGCTCTTTGAGGACGGAGAGAAGGATTAGAGGAAGGTTAGGAATGTGAATTTGCTTTTTTACAGAAATTCCAAATTATCTTTGTTGTGAGAAACAACACTAACATCACACTGTCATTTTCTGATAGATCATGCTAGAGGGGGAGTCTGTCTTATTAAAATATTATTATTAAAATATTCCCTACAGGTTCAGTGAATAGAGACATTTCCTTAAGGAAATATCTGTGGAAACATCGCCAGAACTTCACTGTATCAGGAAAATTTCCTCATCAGGAAAATTTAACAGACTAACAGTTTAGAGCATAAAAATTAGGCATCTTCCAGTGTGGTTTGCATGCTATTCTAAGAATCACAAAGTACTTAAGAAACTTCTGTTATATGCCTACAGAAGCCTGCCTTATTATTTCTCAGCTTTTCTCTGCTGTTTCTGTCAGATTGAAATACTACTGGTTACAAAATTATTCCAACTTAAGACCTAGTAGTAGGATAAAATGCCCATTAAAAAAAAAAGTCCCTTAATACAGATATGTGAAGTGAAACCAAAAACCTTGTATCAAAAAGGAAAATATAGTTATTGTTATCACATCTGTCAAAGGAATTACCCTGTTTCAGTCAAACTCTTTTGCACTAGTTCCTGTAATAAAGGATCTAAAGGATGACTCCAGGAAGAGATCAACTTGTTAACAGAACACCGTATATTGACTGTGTTCAAAAAGTCTGTATATTCAGCAAATCTCCATTGTAACACACCCTCTGATATTGTAAGAGCAGTAGTTCCTGTGGTGAGTATTTGACTCCAGTCTGAACTGTATCTTTTGCACTACAAAACTTCAAAGTCAGCCACTTCAGAGAAACGAGATGGAAATGCTTTTCCTTTAACTCTGTGCTTCACTGTTTAATGAAGAGTTCTGTCTTTAAAAGGCCTATGGAGCTACAGCAACAGAAAGTAAGGATAACAGGATAGAGTTGGTCCAGACAATGTTTAAGAATAGCAAGTTTATTCTGGTGATATTGAAAATATAATCTAATCATAAATAGGACAGGTTCAAGGTCTTCATCACTTGTGTCATTGTAAAAGTTGTGCAATGCTGCTGAAGGCAATTTTGGGGGACTGCTTGACACTAGATTTATGCCTGGTGTTCCAGCACCCATAGAGTTTTTCTAAAGCTACAGAAGAAAAGTTAGTGTACTTTACTCCTCCCAGACCTCACCCTTCTCTGCAATAGCAAGGATTGAGGATTAGCTAAATTTCATTTACTCTGGCTTAAACATCAGGAATGGCAGGCATTTGCTGGGTATTCGACCTTTAGCGTGTCACGTTATAATAAAAAAAAAAAAGGAAACATAAGGAGGACACTAATGTAGAAGCTGTAAACTCTTGGCTCATCCTTTTTTATTACATTTAATGTTCTTGTTTTACAATCTTACCACTCCCACAAGACTACAACTGTTACTATACAGCACAAGCAATTGATGTGTGCTGATTGTGATGGTAACATGAAATTGGCTACGTTAGAATGCTCTCATTAATAACAGATGAAACTCTACATTCTTTGTCAGTAAAAGTTTGTCTTTGATTTTTACTAAATCAAAGATCTAAAGTTAGAGGTAGGATATGATTCTATTCTTGCTTATCTTTCTTTTACAAGAAAGCACCTAGGCTAGTGAAAAGCTTAGAAGAAGAATCAGTATGAGAGCTGGTGTTTGTGTGTATAATATGTGAGTGTACATACGTATAAGTATACATGTTCTGATTAATATGATTCCTTATTATTCTTGATCCTGACTGAACAAAATTTTACAGTTATGAACAACATCGTAATTTTAGCAAGAGCTCCATTTAAGAGAAACAGCTCCTTTGGGATTTGGTTGGTAATTCTTCAGGTTTACTCTCTTTTCAGCAAACAGGAATTGGTTATCACAATTTAACAAACCGATGTAACCTAACATGATTACAAAACCACTTACATAGAGCATGGTATGTAGGACATGGGACTTCAAGGTCCTAGCCTCCAGACTCCATTATTAGTGCAGTCTTAGAAAAATATCTTTGCTGTGTGAACATATTTTTCCATCAGAAGTATAATTTTAGTTGTTGATTATTTTGACAATGTTTGCTGGTGTGTGGGTGGGTGTGTAACCTGTAAATCAGGGCAGTTTAATTTAAGCTTACAGAGCTGTGCTAACTGGCCCCCATTGGTAATCAAGAACCAATTCTTTTAGTGTTGAAGAGCCTGCTCAGAATGCACTTATCACTGGAAGTAAAAAGATTGGACCAAACATACAACTGCTGTAAATGAAGATAGCTGTGCTGATTGCAGTGGAGCTCTGCCAGCGTATACCACCTAAGGGTTTGGTAAAATAGTTTCAGGCAAAGAAGGTACATTCCTTTCAGAGGATTAATTATGTTTTATATGCACTTACTGGGTACTTTTGGGGTAAGTTGGCTACATTATAAAAAGCAGGTAATAAAAAGAAAAAAGTAACCTGAATTTGTAGGTGGTCCATTTTATTGGACTAAAAATAAAAGGCAAGCATTTGCAAATCACAGTGTCTTCCTTAAGAGCTAGAAAGGAGGGCAAGTTGGGGCAGCAGAAATGAGAGCCTGGTTCTGATTCAGACTTCATAATTATATTCTGAGACAGAGATCAAAGCAGGGGTTGAGCAGGAAATGGTAAAGAGAAAGTCAGGTATCACACCCTTCTCTGTCGCCATCATGAGCCAAAATTTGGAAACCAGTCCAGTGTGGTGAATGCATGTGTTTGTTTAAAATAATTGCCTTGACTAAAGCTCATTATTGTTTTCTTCTGACTGCATTAGGTGGGAGTTACTGCCAGCGTGTTTCTGGTGGTACAGGGAGCTAGTTTAATACAGCTGCCATCATTAACACTGACAAAAAATCCTGGAGTTTAAATTCAGCTTCTAGTCAAGTTTTACCAGGTGAAGTGCTGCTGAAACGGGAAAAGTGGACTTGAAGTCAATGAAGAGTTACTTCCATCTTCCATAATATCTTAGTGGAAAGAGAAAGCACCATCCAGAGGTTTCAGCAGGTTGATTCACAATGAAGCAACAGGATGTATTAGTTCAATGACCGTGCAGAGGATCTTTTTCTTCCTTCTTTCTTTCTTTTTTTCCTACTCTGCTTTCCATAGAATGTCAGATGAAGAAGCAGTTTTTGGCAGGACAGTAGCAAAGTGGATCAGTCTGCATACGCACAATTTTCTAATGGGTATGTAGGCTGTGAAATGAACATTCTGGATGTAGATTCACCCTCCAGACAAGCATTAATCTAAAGTTTGCTAGTTATCCCAGTCTTTATTTTGTCAAACACTGTTTGTTCCATGCAGTCTCTGCCCTACCAACTTCACTAGTGTTTATAATTAACTGATTCAATCAGGGAAGATGGAATTGCAGTTCTTGCAGCTAGTGAAATGCAGCAAAATCTGTTGAAACTGGAGAATCTTTATATTTGTTTAAAACTTTTAAACTTCATCCTTTTATGGAGAAATAATAAATATATAATTCAGACGCACAAATTGGAGCTTGGTTTTATTTTCTTTGGTGTCAATTTCATTTGCTAATTTGTGGGTTGGGTTTGGAATAACAACAAGTCATTTGCTGCAAAGGAGTGAATAGCTGGCCCTGGAGGTAATATCTAATCTGCTCTGTTTTGATAGTTGCCTGCCCTAGGGGAAACCCCAGCTAGAGGGGCAGACCTACTGTACAGACCTAGCTAAGCCTCTGCTCAGTTTCTTCCTGTTAAGCTTTCCCTCTTGAAAACAGTCATCCTAAAACTCTTTGTAGAGGTGCACAAGGGGTTTAGAGTAATCCCTAAGATCTCTGTGCATACAGCACAATGTACTCATTATAGAATAAGTGAGGCAGGAGCTGCTACACAGAAGTGCTATGATGTATGATAAAATGAGGAGGCTCAGGCAAAATGGGGAAGTCTGCTGTGGGTACAAGTGAAGAATTGGAGAGGACAGGCAGTATTATAAAAGTGGCCCATTTTATAAATTATCAAAACATTAGTAGCCATATATTTTTTTTTCATGTAAAGATTTCATTCTTTAGCTTACAATTATATAAAACTTCCAGAGGCTTTTGTGATGGGTCCCAGAGAAGGTTTAATTCCCCTCCCACTTTCAAGCACAGTTCATACAAAGCTGTACAGCACAAACTCAGACCTTCAAGGTAATCTGGTTTTGCTCACAAAACAGAACTTGGTCAAAGTGTCTTCTTTGACTTCACACAGTTGCTCACACAGTTGTTCACACAGTTATACCGAAATGTTGCTCCTTGCTCAGTCTGTCCCTCCCCTCCCCTCCCCTTCCCCCACTCTAGACAGCGAGATCAGAACTTCTACAAGTAGGACAAAGGAGTCATTGGGCTCATTAGGTCGAAAAGTGCATTTCTAACCCAGCCTTGGGAGCAACATCTGCGGTCTTTGCAGAGCAATGAATGAGAGCATAACAGAGCCAGAACCCAATCAGCATCCCAGAGGCAGGTCAGTCCTTTCTCAAAATAATCTGGCACTGACTCTTGTCAGGAATCAAATTTTCGGCATGATCTGGTAAATCTTCCTGACAGGAGAGTCACCTGAAAGCTGTATCAGTTTGCCTTGTCTTTCACCCACTCCTGTGTCAGCTGAAGTTGTTTCCTGCTGGAGAGTCTCAGGAGAGGAACACACAGTGTACCTAGCAATCAGCTCCCTCACACTTGTCTTTCTCTTCAGGGTGAAGATGTCATAAATTGCAAAAGAAATAGTTGCTTTGAGTTATGTCAAAATGTATGTTCCATTTCATTTCAACTGCTCATCTTTTGGAAACAGATATCTAACTATTCAGGTACCAATGACCAGAACTTTGCCATTCATGGCACCAAATAAGATTAAATATGTTTTATGTTCGTTAACAAAACAGCGTTTTAAAACTATGTGCTGTATAAATGCTGGAAGTGAATATGTAAAATAGTTGCAGCCTGATCTTTCAAGATGTTTGAGGGTCTTTCAGCCGACAAACTCCAGACTGCAGTTACAACTGTAGAAAATTTTAAATTTCTTCCTTCCTGTTGCTTTAGGAGAAGTCTTGCCCCTTTCTAGGACGCTGGCATGATTCTCTTGGGGCTTTTTTTTTTCCTATATAATAAATATTCACATATTTTTCAGTTTTCTAGACCTCAAAATCACTCACATATCTAAATTTCATGTTCCTAAAGGAAATTCACAGCACATATAGCAACATTACTTTCATCTTCCATGTGTGCACAATGAATAAAAAATTTTAAAGAATTATAGAGAAATACAGTCCTGTAAAATTAAAGATCACAGTTATTGGAAGACATTATATATAGAAGGACACAGTTTTCATAATGTAGTGATTTCTGTGACTTGTCCCCAATAAAAGTAGTTTCTAAAACAGGCTGAGCAACTTGTGTTATCCAATGTATTATGTGGGTTTATTACCAATATTCTAATTAATTATTGCTTGCAATTAAATTTGTGAAACCCTTTTATTATCTCCCTCTGTGTAGATTGTAGAAAGTTCAGTGTAGACCAAGTGTGTAAAATATTCTTGGGACCTAAATAATCAGGCAAGCTCACAATCCAGACAGTGAAGGTGTCAATGGCAATTGTGCCAGATATGCATTTATTTTCACAGAAAACACTCCAGAGTTTTTTTGCAAATATTCAGACTAGCCATTTGGTAAGAACAGGCTGGAGTTTGAATTGCATTGCTCAGTGGAAAAGGAAGGGAAAGGGTGGCTGGAACCTAGAAGATATTCAGAGACTCAAGATCTACAGGGTTAGAGTGGATGCTTTGATTCCTAGAAAATTGCTTCAATTTGTGCTTGTAGGATTTCAAGATCAAATAAATTTGAATTCAAAGGACCTAAAGTCTCTCAGCTATGCATATTCTTGCCAATCAGATCTGGGAATTTCACATAGCTCTGGCTTTTATCCCTGATCCCACTTGGCTTTCACAAAGTGAGTGAATTTCTGAATTTCTGCTCTTCACCACACTCAAGTGTTTCTCAGGGTTTTTTTGGGGTTTTGGTTGGTTGGTTGGTTTTGGGTCTTTGTTCTCTTCCCAGTAGATCGTAGGATTATACCTTTCTCTGAGAAATTATCCATTTGAATCCCCTAGATAAGATTCCCTCTTTCCTTTTCAAGCTTGTTGTGGCAGTGTTAGAAAGGGGCAATATGTCTTGTCTTCTACTTTTGAAGATGTTTTCTCTTGGCATCTGTGGGTTTAGTCCTTCTTTCTCTCACTAATCAAAATTCCAAATAAGCCTTTTATTTTTGTCCCAAAAGCTCTCTTTATCATCAAATCTTTCAATCCATCATCATTAGTAAGTTATTCCAGCCAATGCATTAATTTACCAGTTGTAATAACAGCCAGCATAATCTAGGAAAATCGCTTCTTCTGCCACCTGGATATTATTGCAATAACAGAAAATAAGTATAAGAAAATCTATAATTTTACTTTAAACCTAAAGAAAAAACAAGACACCGGTATTTTTAGCTTACAAGCAACCAACTAGGACTCAGAATATACTTTTCACATTCTTGTAGCAAATGTGCAGCCATGTAACTGTGCTAATTAAAGGCCATGACAATTAACTTCTTGGTCATTTCGAGTTACATTTCCCTTACTGATCCTCAGCAAGAACTGTGTGGTGGCTGTGGCCACTCACTTGATGGAGGTATCAGTGGAAGTCTGGCAGCTGAGAGGCAACTTGTCTCATCTTCTCACCCCTCCAGCAAAAATCCTTAATGTTTGTTCAGCACTGATGTCAGCATCCAGCCACCCGTTGCTGGCACTGTTCCTCTTTCTTCTCTCTTCCTTCTGTTGGGGGAACCACCAGAGAAATGGGAGAAGAAGAGGTAAAGAGAGGAGCCATCAGCAAATACAGTGATGGAGGCCACAGTGATGGATAGCAAGAAAAGAAACACATTTTGGGCCACATTTGGATCACCTATATGTATCTGTTCCACTTGCACTTTTTCACTTTAATTAATGTGGTCTTTTTTCTCCAGTCCCCAGAGCAATATAAGTCATATCTATCTGCATCCTTCTTACCAGTATTATTCACTTGATTCATGGGCATGCTATAGGCTAGGCAAATCACAAGAGAAAAATACAAATTTTTTGCCCCAGGGATCTTGCATCCTGCAGTCCCTACACCACTGTCATTTAGGACTGTATGTATGCAAAGGCCTTTAATTACCTCCAAGCAGTGATTAGTCAAGGGACCCTCCTGGGAAATAAGGGCTATTTGCAAGAAACAGTGAAGGAAAATTAAGTTTGCAGGTCTTGAAGGAAGATTCTGACTCGCAAAGTTTGGCCCACTGCATCCAGAAAAGACAAGGTTTGCCATGAAAAGCCCTTAAAATATCAATTTCACATATCATCAACAAAATACTGCAATAAATTACTATAGACTTCTGAGCTATCAAATGGAATAAAAGGTAAATTTTGCCACAGAAAAAACAAAATGGGATCAGAGGAACTACAATCTTGTAAGTAGTGAACCTTTGCCCTAACTAGACATCCAGTTGCTTTTAGATTGAAGGCTACACTTGCCTTCTCCAGAGATGAGTGGCAGAAGGAGGAAGTCTTCAATTTAGGAAGACAAAAAGGAGCTAGGAAATAAAAATCTTGTATTCTAAAACTGTTTGGTGATAAACCTAATGAGTCCACCAGTGTACTTCATTGGGAAGGGATGATGCCATTATAAGCAACAGCACAACTCAGAATCAAAAGAAGTACTACCTTTCCTTTGAGCTTCATAGTGCTGACTTTTGATTTTATTTCATAGAATTATTTCATTCAAACCATACTTAAGTAGCTTCTTAAGTTATTTCAGTTAGGTAGTAATTTTCAAGATGTGTTAAGAATTTAATGAAAACTTTAAATATACAGATAAATAAATGCTACTGCTTAGAATATCAATCTGATTTCATGATCATGACATAAAATATACTTTCAATGCAATATTTTTTTTTACAAAATAGCCCTTCACATATGTATGAAGGGACAACTTTCTGCTGTCTGTGTTCACCTCTGAAAATGGCAACCACTGCTATGAATGCAGATTGTAGAAAAAAAGAGAGATTTTATCTAGTTCCAAATTCCCAATGAGATATTTCTAAACACACACACAGAAAACTTATGTATTTGCATGACTTCTCTGCACACATGCTTAAAATAGTACAAAATTGGCCACTGCTCAGATGAGTCAAAATAAATGATAGAGCCAGCAATAAAATTATATTAATATGTCTAGATAGTGACTTCCCTCAGGCTCTGCAACTTGTGAGATCAGGCCAGCAGACCACCACCCATCTCCCTGATGCACAATCTGCTCATATCAAACTCTTCACTGCAATGCTTGAAAGATTCCTGATCCCCAAGGAAAATAATAGATGGTCAGGAAACTCTGTGCTAAGTTCAGAAACTATTTCAGATGTAGTGTACAATGCCTGAAAAGAAAATGAACTTATTACTCACAGCTGCACTGCAGCATATTCAGAGATGAAGTTTTTGGGGGCCCCCTCATATTTTCTTTGGCCTCCACACAAATTGTTGACATCATTTATTCATTGCCATTCATCTGCTGTTGTTCTGAGTTTAAAGCTGTATTTCAAAGATAGGGAAGGTCTCGTCAATCAATGGGACAGTTCCTCTGGGAACTCCTGAACCTTTCCTATTGCCTGAAGACTACAAAAACTAAATCCAGTAGTCATCTATACCTTTAAAATTTTCACTCAGTGAATTCAGGTCTCTAAAAATTCCAATAAATAAGTAAACTCATAGATAGAAAAATAATTGCACAATAGCTTCAAAGATATTTATGTCCTTCGTATTGCCTCACAGCATTGCAACTGACAAAGTGACTAAATTTGGAAGGGGTCTCTGGAGGTCACCTGGTCCAACCAACTTGCTCTAGGAAGGACATCTGGAGCTGATTGTCCGGGCCTTATCTCCAAGGATGCAGATTCCACAACATACCTGGAGCACCTGCAACAGGTATGTTTGTGCTCATAGAATACTAGGTTTTCTTAAATTTGGGCTATCAACATTCCATGGCTGTTACTCCTAAAGCACAAGTACTCATGCTGGCTTTCATAATGAACCATGAAGGGAGAGTGAGAAGTCAAGGATGACAGCCGGCACAAGGAGACAAAACTTCTGAATTAATGTCTCTAACACTGATTTGCACAAATTATTTACAACTGTTATGCAACCACTTTACAGAAAAGTCGTGACTCAGAAGCGAGTTAAACCATGGGCTAATATACAACAGCTCACCTGTGATTATGAATTAAGTGCTAGAAGATCACTAAAGGTCTTGGCTTAGGTGGCTAAATTGCTGCTTAGTTTAAACTTCAGCACAATAGTAAGTCACTACAGTAGTGTAAGTGGTTACTGCTTCTTTTTTGGGGATATGCAGTATCATCCTTACGTAGATTAAGTTGCTTTTGATGTGGAGAACCAGGACAAAGCTCATTCAGCAGAGTTAGGCAGCGGCTGTGCTGTATTTTACAGTCATCCATTTAAATAGAAGTGGGATTGCAAGGAATTTTACATATCCAAACTTAAAGCATGGTGGAAATTGGTCACCAGTCTAACACAGTAGATTTCAATCACACTGCAGCAGCAAAAGAAGTACAGCTCCTGCACTGTGTATTGTCATTTCAAAAGGTACACATAAAAATCTTATCCCTTTTCCCTTTTGGTCAGACAAATTTTCTGAGATGTCACATTTTGCAAGGTCTCTTTTTCACAGAAATGTACCCTTTTTCTAATACATATATGCTACATGTTTGCAGTAATTACAGAAGATGTTGTCCTTTTCATTTATGCCTGCGCAATCCAGTTTGACATCGTGTCATAAAAGTTTATGTGTTGTGTTCTCTGAGCTCCTTACTAATATCCCTGGCATTCTCCCTGACTATCCAAAATCAATACCATTGCTCCTCTCTCAATAAAAAATGGAGCATTGAACAGGGTCCAAATGTGCTCACTGACAATTTCCAGCAATTAGATGTTGTGCTAACAAATGATCTTCCCATGGGGTGATAAAGTAGGACCAGAAGAATCACCAATGTCTTTCTCAGGGGAGCTTGCAAAAACTGGGACCTTTAAGAAGTGAATTCAGTCTTTGTCCCTGTTTCTGTCATTGCAAATTCACAGAGATACAGAAATCAAGACAGGGAGGCATTCATATTAGGAACCTTAGCAATCAATTTTTACTTGCAGATGGTGGATTGTAATCAATGTTAATTAACCAGACTCCTTTTCAGACCAGGCTACACTGAGAGACAACTGTGTACATTTTTGACCAAGACAGCTGATTTTGCTGGCCTTCAGAGAAGAATAGGGATGGCTTTGTGAGCAATAACAAAAAACAAGACTAGGGAAAACAAAGAGACTGTAAGTCTTTTTTGACAATATGCCTTATATACCTTCAGAGATAGATGAAGTAGCAGTGGATAACAGAATCACAGAATATTCTGAGATAGAAGGAATGCTCAAGGACCATCAAGTCCAACTCTTAAGTGAAAGACCTGTATGGGCATCGAATCCACAACCCTGGGATTTGTGAAGGTGTCAGTGGGATAGTGCAGGGCTGACCCTGTGGCTCTTAGCTCAAATTTGATCTTACATGTGAAGAACTAAAATTCTTCCTTTTCCTTTTTTTTCCCCTGCAATGAACTATGCAAAATAGATTTTTGTTCTGAGGTCAAGTTCAGGAGAAAAAGAGCTGAATCAGAAGTGTCAGCCAAAATGTTAGTCCTCACAGATTTGTCTTGTGAATTTCTTGCTATTCATAAAACCCTATTTCTTTGAAGGCTGCAATTATGCAAGCATTTTAAATTTTTGTATTAAAAAAAAAAAAAAAAAAGTTTTAATTTTCAGTGCTGCAGAAATTCCATGCATTTTTCAAAAACATAGAACCCTAAAAATTACTGTTAGCCTATTTCCTTTTCTATTTTTAATATAGAGTGAGAGAACAGTAGGACAAGGGCTGTACAAGGAACTCCTGGAAAGATAACCAAGGTCTGAACATATAGGCTGAGTTATCTTCTGCTTTCCAGAAGTTCTTGCTGACAGATGGGTGGACATAATCAAAGAAAGATGATACTTCTTCTTGGTCTGTATCTGCTCTTCAGAAAAGCAAAGAAGCACTTTTTCTAGTGTTGTCAGATTGTTGCTTCTTAACACAAGATCCTTTAAAACTTTGTAGTGCAAGTGAAGGACAATATACTGCAAACCAGGATTTTGCACCTGTATGCAAATCTTGTTGCACTGATCTGTGAATTTTGCAAATAAAGCTGCCTTTTGAGGCATCTTTGACTCCAGTGAAGATTGAGGCTTTCAGTGATCTCTGAGTGGCACAAGAATGAACTCCATATAACACCAGAAAATACTATTATTCCTCAGGTTCACCCGGGTTCTTGGTTGCAAAATCACTCTGACAGGGACCTTTTCTGTTCTGTGTTTGTTTTCTGGAAGCCATCAGGACACACCTTCCAATTAGTTCCTCTAAGTGCAGCAATGACACACTGGCATTACTACAAGACTGGTATGAGTTTCTCTTAGACTTAGTCTAAGAGAAAACAAAAACATAATACAATGTGCTGTAGTATGTATGGTAGCAGGTAAAACTCTGGTTTCTTGGACACAGGATAGGCAAATCACCCAATGGTGTTGCTCAGTTTTCTTTATGAGTTGTTATTATAACAGTAGTTCCTTCTATCTGTCCTCTCTTTTGTCACTTGAGATGTAGTCTTGCAGAAAACAACACCTTCTTTACGGATCTGCATAGCAAGAAAAAGGGTACAGAGAAGGAGATGTCTGGATTCCACAGCAGTTTGCTTGGATTGCTAAGATTTAGGCAATACTATCAACTGGTGTGGGGGGGGGAAATTTAAAAAATAGAACAACACTGACTAGTGTATGAAGTTTTAGAAAACACAGAATTTCTTTCTCATACTTCAGATATTTAGGGGTAATTTATTTTCTAGGAAGCATGAGGAGTATGGAATGCAGTGCCAGGAGCATCATTTAGTCCAGTTTTATTGCAGACCTGGCCTGCCACTACTAAGAGAAAAAGGTATTCTCTGTTTAATGCTACTAATACAAGAGGTAGCTTTATGCTATATGGCTACTCCAACACGCAGCAGAACGATCCAGTGGAGAATTCAACGCTACAGGAACAACAGTAAATGTAGACTGCCTTCTAGTGCAAGGTCTGGAAGCCATTCCTGCTTCAAAGAAGGGAAAAAGAAAAACCAGCCCCCACATAAAAAGCTCACACCAAAAAACATACCTAATTTTCAAAGAACATATTTGCTGAAAATAATCATCAAATTTACCACTCCAAGTATTCCTAGTATAGTCTGTATACAGAAAGAAAGCCTCCTTTTTTCTTTCTCTCTTTAAAAGGGACTAGTTTCTAGCTTTCTATGAAGCAGAAACTTCTATCCTAACTGAGAATGTGAATTGTAAGATGTGGTAAAATACATGTAACCCAGAACCATAAACATAACTTCTATTAAGGAAGAAAGAAAAAAAACCAACACGGAAAAGAGATAATTTAGCTTGTGATTTGCCATACAGAATAAAAATTGTCATGTAATATAATACTGTAAGTCTTGACTGTCATCAACCCTCATTCTATCCTGAGCTGTAAATAGCTGTCATTAATAGGCATTAATAAGTTTATTATTCACAGAGGCAGCAGAGAAACTGCAAAGCAAGTGAAGTTTCACTGCTTTTTTACCTGACTTGCTTCTGTTGGGGAGCATTAGTAAACACCAAAGAGCTGAACTCTATTCTTGAAACTTCTCAGACAAAAGTACCTCAGCCAGTGGATACTAAGTTGATGATGCATCATCAGCTTTACCATGAAGACTTCTCTAGGTGACAAGTTGTTTGCCAAACACCATATCTGCTGAAAGGCAACTTGCAGCAACAATTTAGGCTGCTGAAAGGACTGAATGCCCTACTGTATGCAAAAGGTCTTGCACCTGATATAAAGAAATAATATCATTATTTTTAGACAGTGGAACAAAAATCTATTGGCAATAACATTTGAAAAATAGTCCGGGTTTTTTTTTCAGGCTGAACACTGAAGTAATGTTCTTCTGTAAAGTTTGAATTCTGTCTTATTTGTAAGCAATTTAAGCCATCTTGTATGTCTAATATGAGACTCAAGAACAGACCTTCATATCCTTTGGTTAGAATTTGCTTAGAGGTTTTGAATAAATTTGAAAACAGCAGCAGAGAATGCCAGACTCCAGCAGTTCTGGGTTAACAGTGGTTTTGAAGAAGAGCAGTTTCAGATGACATGAGCCATTCTACACCATGCATTCCAGGAGTCATCTAACAGAGAAGTGGATGAAAAGCACCATGAACCTTCTTCAGTGCAACTGCAATTTGGATGCAGGTCCACAAAGGTAAACCAAATACTTTCTGACTTGATTTGAATTTCAAGTCAAAGAATCACATATATGCTGTCAGGAATTTCAGACTTGTGAACATAGCCAAATTTCAGACCTTCATTGAATCCTCACAGAAGCTCAGCAGTGCAGAGGTTGAAAATATTCCTCTGTTTTGCAAGCCACCCTGCCCTGAGAGAGTTTGCAATGGTGGAACATTTTGCTCAACTAAACCAAACCGGAAACTCCACACATGAGCATAGACTAGCTCCCCATAAGTGCTGGAACAGCTGAAGCCTGTATCTAAATACTAGTGAAGCATTAACAAAGTACAGTGAAACTTGCATTCAGAGCAATCTGAAACATACCAAGTATTTAAGAGACGTTTGCAAAAAATTCTCATTTCTTATTTGACAAAGACAGCGTTCAGTACCTTGATTAACTGAGGCAGTGGGTAACCCTCTACTATCTCATAAATATCACTTTGCAGCATTTCCAGTGGTCCAATCTGTCCTGAAGACTACCTTGCCCAAGCAACTGATGTATTTCCTGGCCCCTTAAGATATTGGTTCCTTAAGATATTGGTGTTAAAGGATCATTTTATCCAACACTGAAATACAGCCTCCCTTATGGTGTAACTTGGCAACTATTTAATAGCAGACAGAAAAGTTGTACAAAAGGTTTAATATGGAAAGTGAAGGCCATGAGAAGAAAATCCTTCTTTAACAGTAAGTGGCTAAGATACTTTTCTGCTTATAATAAAAACAACCATTTAGAAACAAGTAAACTCATCATCATGATGGGTGAAACACCATGGCTTCGCAGATTTAGTTTTACTACTAAAACATGGGGAATCACTGAGAATTGTCTCTAGAATTTGTGTTTCTAATTTCCAGGGCATAACATATTTCTGGAGCTTAACATCTAGACGATGCATGCTAGAGAGCAGAGTAAATAGGGCTCTGGATGTTACTTAAGCAAAAGACTCAGACTTGCTTTTTGAAAGGTTACCAAGAGGTAGATTAAGCATCTTGGGTTTTTTCATAGAAGTGGTCTCTCCTATTTATTTGCATTTCAGTGCTAGTTTTCTAATGCCTTCACCAGCAAAAATTCTCTTGGCATAAATGTGTGTTATGTTTGCCATTGGATGAGTTCATTGTCATGTATCTGTCCAAGCAGAATTCCAGAGATATTGTCAAAGACACAAAGCAATGCAAGTGAATTTTGCCTTGCTGACACAGTATTTGGTGTTAAGTGCAGGTTCTGTGGAATGGCAAACTTATTTAAATACAATAATTTCTGATTATGTGACAATTCTTTTTTTAGGGCTTACATGACAGTCACACTTACTCACAAGCTAGCTTTCTTCCAACAAACTCATTCAATGTTGGCTGGAAAAGAATGGCAGGTCAGTGCCAGACCTTCTCTACTTTATTTTCTAGTTGTTTCTTTGTAGGTCTTGGTCATTGAACAGTAATGATGGCCAAAGCAAGAGATCTGTACCCTAATATCAACCATTTAACTTTCAGAGAATTCAGAAAAGCCAGGAGATAGATCTTAAACTGCTGAACAGAACTGGATCTTTTCAAAGAGCAGTTCAGACCTGACCAGGACTCAGCTATGTTTTTACTCTCTACAACAGAGCTAACCCAAAGTGAGAAAGCTCCTTAATTAGATGCTTCTGTACAAATGTCTTAAATTGGATAGGGTGAACAAAGGCCAACATGTAGGTTACCATTTCAGAACCTGGTCTGGCTTCCAGAAACTCAGAAGCCAACTTTTCAATATTCATGTGAAAAACAGAGGTAATATTATGAATCACTATAAAGCAATCAGTTTTCCAATGTAGTGGGATTAAGATACATCATTAAGATATATCTTTAGTATCTTACTACTATTGCATTGTGCTATAACTAAAAAGCAGTCCAAGCAGACAGGGAAATAGATTCAGACATAGTTTCATCCAGAACACTTAAACGATGACAGTATTGTCTGCACTCATGGATGGAAGAATGAGGCAGATGTCAAAAAAAAAAATTTCTGTCCCCAACATCTTTCCAAAAGTTTTCTGGAAGAAAACATACAATAAGACAAGCAGAGTCTGTAAAAATGTTGGATGCAGATTTGAGGGGTAGAGTAATGGAAATGGAGCTTTTCTGGAACAAAAAAAATATCTTTCTTGAGAAAGAAGAGTGAGTGGAGCCTGGCAGCAACACAGGGTTTGGTTTGTAGGGAAGTGACAAAAACAAGACCAAAGAGACAAGTTAAAACTGACAGTGCAGAAAAATTATCTGCAGAAAGAAGCTAAAGGCAAAATATGGCCAAGTAAAGTATCCCCATAAAATTCCCTAACATGAGCATTCTCAAGTTGAAATTTTATTTTCTCTTTATTTTACAAGATGTAAACTGATCTTTCAGTTAGAAAACACATTAAGCAAGTTCTTTCTAAAAAGACTGGTTCCCTTATTAAAATTGCAGAGGGTTTCACAGTCCCCATGAGCAGTTATTGGGGTTTTGTGCTCTTGCCCTCAAGTAAGGGCCAAAATCTCTGTTAATTACCAAGCAGATTCTGAAATATGCATACAGTCCTGTGCAAAGTAATCACAGATTGTGCTGCTCACTACATCTAAAAACTAAAATGCAGATGTTGAGAAATTGTAAACTAACTACAGTGGCCTGGAGTTAAATATTTATGTTAGTAAAGACTGGCCCAGCTCTTGAGTTCCTAGAAGATCAGAGTTAACTTTCAGCTTGTGACTCAGTTGTAAAACAATGCCATTTTCTATTCTCAAGCCAGAAGACAGCTCCAGACAACACTCCTGGGAAAACACGATGCTTAAAATGGGAGATTTTCTTCTCTGAGTTTGAAGACCAAAGTTTTCAGATGATTCTGTGTAGGTCTCTATTATTTACTGTTTCACCAATGAAAAAGAGCAGGTGAGAAAGAATAAAGGCAACCCATCTGCTACAAATCGTATCCTGATTCATTACGTCTCTTTGCTTTAATTTTTGGCAGGGTTGTGGAAAAGAATCTCGGCTGTTAGGGTACTCCTGCTCATACAGAAAAACAAACAAACAAACAAACAAACAAACAAACAAAAACCCGTGAACATCAAACTAAAGTGTCAAAGCAGGTAAGAATTTCTAGCCCCGTTGCAATAATAACATGATTTGATGACATTGCTGCATCTTTTGTACTCAAAAGTAGTCCTATAGTTGTGTTAAATTAAAGTATTATTTTAATCAGAAAAGCTGAACTTTGTGTAACATAGCTGCTGTAGAACAGGAATTAATATAATAGTAAATGTATAAAGGGACACTGCAAAGTTTGATACAAAACCCTCTCCTATTTACTCTTTCCTGGACAATCAAGGAAAATATATCTGAGCTTCTTATTAACAGACAAGAGAGGTTATTTAACTTTGCTGAAAACAGCACAGATATTCAAAGCTATACCAACTTCTAACCTTTTTTATAGAAAAAAATTGTTAAATATTCTTTATGTTTTGGCAAGTTTAGGCCAAAGTTGGAAAGGCCAAAGGCCTAGAAGGCTAGAGGCCAAGTGTTTAACCTGTTTGACTGCAAGTATCATAAGAATACTCCATTTGGAAATATGTATAGCCAACAGAACTCAAGAAAAGTAACTCCTCATAATCAGGGGGCAAGTTTTACACAAGGTTCCTTTTGCCTGTATGGGTCACTGGTGCTAGTTAGGGGATAGTTTGGAAGTCACAGATTCTGGGTCTAGAACAGATGTTGCAAATGCTAGCATTTGTGTTCAGTGGTCACTATTTAATTTCAGTCAGAGGTATCTCAAAATTCTCTTTAATTTTCTAAGTCCTATAGAAAGGTAAAACAGGAGTTATTTTCAAACCAGAGTTTATTTTTTTTTCAGGATGAAGTCTACTAATGAATAAATAGTTTGCCATTTTTAAATGAAATTCATAGAGTTTTGGGATGTTTGTATTTTACTATTTTAGGGGTGAAACATGCAAAAATGAAACAGAGAAAGGATTATGTTTTAGGTTTTGCAAATCACAAACAACATTAACTTCTTTTATTTATAACTTGTTCATAAAAACTGGTTGCATCCAAAAGATTTCTCCAGGCACACTTTTTGGGAGATACTTGTGATGAGTTTGCCATTGAATGACCTCATTCTCATAATTCTGTTTGTAATGAGTAATAACAACAATGAAGATGTTATCAAACAATAAAATCCCCCAAAGAACTGGAACCTGTTCTCAGCTCACAGTGTATGTAAACCCTGGAAATAAATGTAGCATTGCAATATCCTATAGTAGTGCCTGTGAAAATGTAACAGGGTAACTTTTTCTCCATATAGAACAATGTGAAATTGAGAGAGGACAATTGTACTTTACATTCTTTTTCTCATCCTGTAGGACTGAAAATGCTGGGGTAACATCTAATCCTTCAGGCCTCAGTCAGTGTCCCTTGCCCATTTCAAGAGTAAGACATGCTCTCTTCAAATGTATGTGTGGAGGCTGCAAGTCAAAGACACTGACAAAAGCCAAGTGTCCTATCTGTCCTGTGCTAAACATTAGTCTTTCTCCCTTTATTTGGCTTTATGTAGAGTTTACAGTTGCCCAAGGGAACTTGTGCATTGTGAATTGTCTTTTTTTCCTCAGCTTTCATTTCATAGCATATGTGTTCTCTGCATAAAGACCTAGCTATCAGGGCTCTAGAAATCCATGAATATTCATACTATCTAGCTCTGGAAGCTTATATATTTTGTCTAGAATGATATTATCACCACAGCTTGCTCAAGCTATCTATTGTCTGAGGGATGTTTATGAAGGAACAACAGGATCAGGTGAAACTCCTGCACTCTCTTTTTCATGCAGTTAGTGGCAGCAGTTTCACGTATTTTTACAAAGTCGTCCAAGCTAGTTTATTGCAAGCTCATGGGCAGCAATGAGCTGGACATCAGTGAGGTGCTAAGATAAGAAAACTTACTCATGCACTTAGCCCTAGCAAAGATGTTAACAACTGTTCTGGGTGGGAATGCAATCCAGGTTTAGGAGTTCATGTTCCTGGCATCCTCATTCAAGAGTGTCTTGGCAAGGTTGACAGATTTCATAAAGGAGAAAAATAACACTGAAGTCAGCTTAGAATGTGTCTCCAGGAAGAGTAAAGAGTACTTGAGATGGAAGATTTAGCCTCACCAAACTCCTGGCAGTGGCAATCAGACTGGAGGAATGCAGCAGTCTGCTCATCTGATGACTGTGGCTGTCCCAGCCTACGATTATCCCAGTATTTCAAGCACCTGATGGACTGAACTCACATGGACAACAGATGTGGAGATAAGTAGGCAGAGCTGGTGGACATCAGAGTCCCACAGAAGCTTCCACAGTGGGTAGAAGGTGGTATCTTTCCCTCCTCTTTTGCTGCCCACAGGGTGAAATTCTTTTTTTATATCCTTAATGAAGTGGTCATAGCAGTCTCTTCACTTAAAAAAAAAAAATTAAAAAATAAATTCATAAAGACACAGCCCAGAGCCTGTGTTTGTAGCTTAGAATTTCCTTCTTTTTATTTGCTCAATTTCTGTTAGCACAGTCTAGTGTTGCTGAGTATCCTTTATTTCTCAAGTGATAGCAGTAGTCAAGATTTGGCAAAAGTTGAACTCCCCATAGTATGCTCAAGGCTATAGTTTATCTGCAATTAATCTGCATGTAAGAGAATCACACCTAATTTCAAATGACCTTAAGAAGGCCCAAACTGTATGTGCATGTTCTCTCTTGTCTTATTTTTTTGAGCAGACAATCCTGGGGTGCCATGGACTGTGAGCCACTTTTTGGGTATTAATGTTGCCAAGAGACTTTCTGTGACCACAGCGCTGTATGTGTGCACTTGAACACAGAAAGGATGTGTGTGCTGGACACTAATAAAGTGAATTTTCATCTTGGTTTTGCATTTATCTATTCTCTCTACCCAATGTTCTCCGGAGAGGTCATGACGTCCAATGGTCCCTCATGTCTTGTTATTTTACATGACCCACAAAGGCAAACCACTTTTTTGTGTTTTGTTACATACACAGTGAGGTGGAAACTGTTGCAGATTTGTACAGGGAAGACCATCCAAGGAGAAAGGTGGCTCTGAGCCAGATTTCAGAGAAAGGAAGAATGGTGAGACATGTTCTTGGATAAAGATGGCAGTTTAAGAAGGGAAGGAGTTACAGCTTCCAGGCTGGTTGTAACAAGGATTTTCAATGGAAAAGGAACATAAGATAGTCTCTGAATGCTTTATGTTGATCAAGAGCTTCTTGATAGGGATAATGGCCTTTTCAAAAGCGAGTAGGATATCCTTTGCAAGGCTGTTGTGACCTGCTGACACAGAGCTGAGAAGGCAGCGTGCTGTTCTACAGTTGACACTGGTCACTGCACAACCTGGGAAGGAAAGGACCTGTCGGTGAAGCCAGCAAGGTGTGAAGAGTCAGATAACTTGGCACTGGGGCAGCCAGGGCTTCCAAATGTCCAGTATTTCTGCTACTTGCTCAGCAGAGTGCCACAGTACACAGGCAGGCCCATGGAAATCTGGATCCTGGGACCCAGACCACAAGCACCGCCTCTCTTTAATGTGAGAGCCTACCCCTCTCTCCTTGTCAGGGACATCCTGTTCCTTTTACTGCCCCCTACACACACAAACCATAGTTTCTTATATGTGAAGATAGAACAAAGGAAATATCAGCCCTCTGGGGTGGCAAGGCACTATGGGGAGTACAAAGAGGAGGACTTGCCAAGGATTCCGGAAGGATTTGCTTCCAAATGAGGGGGAGGCTGAACTGAAAGACCAAGTCAGGTGTATGCCAGCATTTTTTAAAAGATTCCTTCATCACCCCTCAAACTCCACTGACAGTCTTTTAAATTAGGATTCACCTCTAAATTAAGATGATCTCCTTCAGTTCAAGCCTCACAAAGTGAGAGTGATGAATTTACAGACCATATCTGCTCATTCTTTCACATAAAAAAGAGATTTCCAACACTCTCAAGGAATGCCTCTGTGAGTGCACAGCACAGTAGGTTTTAAGAGAAACACAGAAATACTGTCCCTCTGCTAATTTGTCACAAAGCAACTACTATTTCATTCAACCCAATCAATTATGATGGCAAAATATTTGCTTCACACAAATACATGAATGATTTCCAGGGATAAGGCATTTCTTATGAAGAAGATGAGAGAGTAGGGAGGAATAAACCAATTAGCATTAGAGAGAGGAAGGAGTTTTTTTCAATGTGAGACCAGAATTCATTAAAGCAACCGTAGGAGCCCATAGAGTGGCTCAGTGTGGGTGCATGAAGTGAGAACACAGATTATGGTAGAGAGATGTCTGCCATCATCCTTTACTGACCTCACTGAATACTTGTGCTTCAGAGCAAGGTGTAATAACTGTGTAATGGACTAACCCAGAATAAACTGACCCCAAGAGAAGCTTGCACCTAGCCCCCTGCTCAATTAGTGAGTGGGTTTTGCTCTAGAGCTTTAGGGTTTATAAGACACATTTGTTTTTCTTGCCTAATAATGATGGATCTTGTAATTATCCCTGTGCCGTCTGATGCTTTGATAGAGCTCATTATGCTCTTAATCTCAGTGATACACAGCACTGGCCCAGACGCTGGACAGTGTTCCATGTAAGGTTGCATGCTCTGATGTTTTATAGAGTGGAAAGTTGAATTCCTCTTCCACAAGCCTACCCAAAATATTATCTTCAAGGAACAAAGCCTGCAATAGACTATTTTCTCCAAAAAATAACCCTGAAACCTCCCCTAAGCCTCACTCCCTCCCAAGGGTGCAGGTGCCCCTCATCCCCTGGCATAGGCCATGGGGTTCCCCATTTTTCCTGGGGGCTTTGAGGTATCTTGCAGCCTGGCTGTGCCCCATGGCACCGTGCACCTGGCCAGCACCATGAATGCAGATAAGGGAGGCAGGGCCAGCTAGCTGCCCTCTCCAGAAAGCCTACCAGGGACTCCCAGGATCACAGCACAGTCTGTGAATTTGGAAAGGATTGCTTCAGGCCTTTGTATCTGAGAAAAACAAACAAAACCAACAAGAACAAATAACAGCAGTGACTGAAAAGGGAGTTACCAATAAAGCACTGCCTTCCACCATGTAAATTCTGTTTCATCACTGTGTCGTTCTTTGTCTCCATTGAAAAAAAAAAAAAAAAAAAAACTTTTTTTTTTTTTCTAAGGGAAATGTTAAATAGACAATTTGCTTTTTGCATTCCTTACAATCTTCATAGATTTGGCTTGTGTTCTTGCATTGTGGGCTACTTTGTAACCTGTGTCAGGGCCTTCTGCTGCTTTTTGCTGTGCTTTTTTTTCAGTGCATGTTGGCAGGTGTTATCCACACGCTCTGCAGACAACCTGCTGATCACATGGAACTGCTCTAATTCCTTGCTCCCAGCTGCTTGGTCATGTTAAAGACCAAAAGGTACATTTCCGAATACTCATTGCCTGTGTAAGGAAATGCTGTAAGCTGTGGCAATGATCCTGTCAGCTCAAGAACAGAAAAATCTGATCAACAAAATATGCTGTTTAAACCACAACCTGCCATAATTTTTATGAAAAAATAATTGAACCTGTTATATGAAATAAAAGTGCAAGTGAAAAAGGAAAAGTAAGATAATATTTATTTTTGTTTTCATTAAATGTTTATTAATCTAGATAGGGCTTTTTGAGGGTTTTCAGTGTTTATTTGCTAGGAAATTAATAGGAATATTTTAAAAGCATTTTAGAGTCATCAAGGATATTTAGGAAGAGTTATGAAATACTTTGAGATTGTGCATGCTTTAATTGCTGTTTCACTATAAAAAATCTTCACCCCATTAAATTGAAGACAGTGGTCACACACGCTGCTGCATGGGTGTAACCTCCTGTCGAAACTTGGGTTACAGAATCAGGACCTTAACATGACATGAAGGAGAGGGAGACATGTTTTTGGAGCAGCCAGATAATTTCTATAATTTTGGCAGCCTTTCAAATACTTAATACAATATGTCCAAGACAGTGTGATCAGTTGAGAAGCAAGGATTTTTTCTTGGAGCTGGCACTTAAGTTTTTGAGGTCTGCAGTCTTAGTGAACCGTTTTCTCATTAAGGGATGAAAATGTTAAAAATGTCCTGCAGGCTACCAACACGTTCTTATCTTACCAAATCCAAGTACAAACTCATAAAATCTGTTTGCATTTCTAATTCTGATTCTAGTCTAGCTCTTGTCAGATAAAAAAGGCATCATATTCACTCCTTTTTCTATTCATAGATTAATTGTTAACTTTGGCTCCTTTTTTTTGTTTGTTTGTTTTTTGTTTTTTGTTTTATGTTGTTCCACACTACACTGCTCTAAGACTAGCTTCAGTTTTAGTACATACTATATATTTTGCTGCCATATCCTGGGAACAATCAATGACCTTTCTTAATAATGTATCACTTTACTGAATGTTACACGTAATTAAAAAAAAAATGAATGCATGCTGTATTTATATTTGGCAGTAAAAATCCCTGCTCAAATAATACTGCAACACAATCATATAGACAGCCATTGCTATTCATGGTCATGTATGAACAAAACCCAAATGTCAAGATTCAAAGAAACAGAAATTTTAGTAATGCACTTTAACCTACACTTTCTTTTCTAGCTGATAGATTCCTACTCACAGTATTTTCCACTGCTTTGGATGCAATCTGTTCTGGTGCTGTATCTTCACTGATTTTAACTGAATATTATCAATCTGAAGATAGCAAGGAAGATTAGAATAAAGAGCCATGGGTAAATGAGTCTCTGTGTTGCAACTGAATTTGGAAAGTGGTAGAGGATCTCTCAAGATCATCATGCTACAATATAAAAAAAAAGCAGCATCCTCCAAGTAAGTCGTAGGACAATTTACTGCAAAACCTCAAACCTGGATTCTTTTACTTTTTTCAATACAGTTATTCTTACTCACATTAGCCCATGCAGGGAATCATCTGTCATTCCTAAATGTTCTTGACTCCTAAGGCTATATGAAGAAGCACAATACAGAAATCCACAAAAACTCATCAGTCACTTTCCTCCTTTCCTAGCAGATCCTTACTTCATTTTGCAGCTATCTCCACAAAGCATTCCCTATTGTTCAGCTTCCTAGTAACTAACAAGATTCTCATGAACCCACAGTTCCCATCTCTGCATATGCAGTCAGCTAGCTCACCTGTGACTTTTCTGGGGAAAGAGCATGTGATAGGCACCATCCCACAGGAACCTTCTCTTTCCCTGTTGCAATATAGCCTTGCTGTTTTGTGACTTGCTAGAAGATAGGAAGTTTATTTTGAAAGTTTTAGTAGCTACAGTTTTATACAAACTTTATATATAGTCACATCCTAAAGTACTTGGCATATTAGACAGATGTTAGATATGTTGCAATACTATAAAATGTTTAAGGAAAGGAAGAAACACTATCCTTTGCCTTTGCAGGTTTGATTTCCTTTTCTTTTTATTACAATGGTAAATTAAAAGAAATTGAAATAACATCTTTTTTGAAAGGGGATTTTTTCCCTCCATTGTTTATTAGCCATGCACAACTGCTTAAATAGCAGAGTCACCTTTGCAGATCACACATTTTTGCATAGTAACTCTTCGTGTATAAATATGACTTGAGTGTTCAAACTCCAGCACACACTGACTCATGCTGCTACTGATTGTTTCCCTACTATAGGCATTCCATTTTCAACAGTGATGCCAAAGATCTCATTAAAGAAACAAGATGCCTCCTCTACTTAATGTAGGGCCCAGTGATGGCCATGAAGTAAAGGGAATTTAGAGAACAGTCAGGTCTTTGTAACAGGTAGCCTTCATTTTTCTGCCAGTACTTCTGGGTTAGAAAGCACACAGTAAGAAATGGCCAGTGCAAAATGTCCCTGCCATATCAGCTGTGATGAGTGCACACTCCTGCCTTTGGCATAAGGACTTGGAGTTCCCACACATCTCACAGAGTCACTTGCAGGGCACATGCAGGTTATTAGACCTGGCAGTAACCATCCCTCTCTTGTGACATGTAGCTTGCATACAGAGGTGCCTTGCTCAGCCAGAAATGTCAGCCTGGGCAGATGATCCAAGTATCTTCTGAAGTTTACTGCTGCCTCTCCTTAATTCTGTCAGAAGTACATCCCACTTATCTGTAGTTTGATGAGGCATTACACCTCTTTCTAGACACTAGTCAATCCACATTTAACCAAGAGGCTATGAGCTACCATTTCTTCCCTCTTCCCTGGCAGTAGGATTTTGTCATAGGCTGTTGCCTCTGAACCATGCTTTCTCAGGGTGATAAACAAGTCCATGCAAAGGAAACTCAAGTATGGTGTGTGTAAGGATTAATTTAACAGTATTACTGGAGAAAGAAAAGCATCTAGAACTTCGGATTTTTTGCTGTTCAGGATTTGGGGTTGGCCGTTCTGTTGTTGTTGTCTTTTGTGTTTTTCCAATAAACACAAGCCTGCAGTAAAAATTGTTGCTTTGAAATTAAATAATTTGCCATCTGTATGATGTTACTGGTACTGTCTGTGGAGCTACTGTTACTAAATATGTTCTGTCTAACACTGAGTGTGGTGACAGGGCTCAACACAAATAAATGATAATAGAAAGTGTTCTTGGTCACTTTCAGACTAGAAGAATGAGCTCAGTCTGATTTGGGAGTGTATTATAGCAGTGTATTATTTCATCTTCCTTTCTTTTTTTTTTTTTTTTTTTAACTGGTGGGAGTGATCCATTGTCTCTAAAATCAAGCTGCTCTTTGCAGTTGACTTCCCACTGACAAGAGGAGCAAGCAGTGATTTTGCTTCCAGATGAAACCTAAGGAGAACAAACATCTGTGAAGAATGGAGAATGGTGGCAGCACAGTGAAGTGCCTGGGAGCAAAGTGTTCAGCATGCTCACTAATAAGTGTCAGCTTGATTTGAATCACTTGCTAAAGTGCAGTCTGGCTGAAGTCGAAAGAACATACCTTTCCTCAATGAAATGGAATCCCAAGGCATAAATAAAAGATTTCACCTGGGAAGAATGATCTATTATCTCCATCCCAAGAAAGATGCTTGTGATTTACCACACCTCCTTGTTTCAAAGCAGAAGCAAAAACAATCCCTTCCTCCAAAATAACCCCTAACCAGCAATCACCAGCACTATCTCCATTAGCTGGAAAAAAGTCTAAGATGCATTTATACCTGTGATTTAGTTGAAGTCAGCTGGGTCATTGAGATGAGATAACAGACCAAGAGACCAAGTAAGGGACAAACTGGGGCCATGGTTACAAAAATCTTGAGAAATTCAGTAATACTAAAAAAAAAAAAAAAAAAAAAAAGCTGTATCACAGTGGCTTCTGTCCAATCTAAGACTCTGATCATATATCCCAGTCAAAGGAGCCAACTAATTCATTCCTGACCATATGGATGTTGTAAAGTTTTAGAGATCAAACCCCTCCCTGACAGAATCTTGGATCAACGAAAGAAAATATTTCTGCTCCCTCTTGAACAGCCATTTCAGGTTTTGCAGGGAGCCTGATCCTTGTTGGGACAATGGTTTGAATGGTTTAGTCAATGCTAAAGAATGTTCACACAGCAGACACAATCAATACAGCTTATAATTTATTTACTTCATTCCTGAGTCTGAAGGGTTTGATTTAAGGACCCAACAAGGGATCTGAAAGTGAGCAGCAGCTTTCTGGTGTGAGTGGCAGGTTTTAAATACTGTCTAGGTCGTAGTAGATCTTCCACAGCCTCTTGCTTAGGGCTCCATCAAAAGTAAGACACTATTCATACACACTCTCAGCAGACCACTACACTATCAGTGTCTGCTGCTAGCTGGTCCCATAAATTGCATACACAAAATACAAAACCACCAGGCAGGGATGACTGGGCCCCTTTTGATTCCATTCAGTTGTGAAGCTTGAGCTTCTGTGGGTTCTAGAAGGTGGAGGCACCAAAAATGATAATTGCATACAGTTTCTACTTCCATCTTCCATCCTTCTACTGACTGAAGTTGCAAAAAGGAAACAAGATAGTGAATCTGAGGTGGTTGCAAATTGAGAATAACTGGGAAAATGAAAATTTCATGGAAAACCTAAAAAAACCAATATGAGGGTCAGTCAGCAAACTATATGCTTCTTTCAAGTGGACTAGTTTACTCAGCTCCCTTACAACTTTACCTTCTTTCCAGAATGAAGTAAATTATCTGTGCTGCTAGCAGTGTGGGAGTGCAGAGTACCTGCTGAGACCATAAAACATTCTTAGGTGAAACTGTTCTTTACTGAAAAGCCTGTGTTTTAATTTGCTCAATATTTAAGCCTAAAAATGGAAGCCACTTTGCCACAGGAAGTGCCTAGTATCTTTTCTTTTCAGTCCTCAGAAAAGTGTCAGTCAGATTTAGCACAAACTGGTCAAGGGTAGGGACAGCTGTGAATGCATAGGAAGGTTGAAAATTATCATGCTGCAGTAAATAAGAAGACACTGCAAGAAAAAAATCATTGAGTGACTTGCCCCTTGTTCTCCCCTTCCACATTTTGATGACCTCTAGTAAAGGTGAATATGGGGTGACTGCATAACATGCTTATTATACATTTTTATTTACAAGATGTGAGCTATTGCTTAAACCTCTAGTCCCATTTACACTACAAGACATAAATAAACAGCTTAAATTCATTGAAATAAAGAAATGTGAGATTTAGTATGTTCTGCATGTGTACCAGTGTTGCCCTAAGTTAACTTCTTGGGATCCCCCAATGATGGGAAAAATTCCATGGGGGGCATAATAATGCAGGACTGGGAACATCCGTTAGTCCAGGGAGCAGTGTCCTCAGCCCTGTGGCTACATCATCTCAGATCAGAGCACACTGCTGGTATTCAGCCAGAGAGAGCCTGCACAGAGCGAGCTAGAGTGATAAGGGAAAACATAAATGAGGCCAAGTCATCCCTACTTTCCATAACAGAGCAAGAGCTGCACCAGAGCATAGGAAGCAGGTGGCACTGAGGCTTCCCTGAGACCCATTCTGAGCATCTTCTGAAAAAATCACAGCAGGTTTTTCAGTGTCTAGGTGGAGCTCACACCACAGTGCAGCACTCTCTTTTCCCCATGTGCTGCACAGCAAGGGTCATTACTGATAGTTGTAAAGGCACTAGAGAAATAAGTTTATTGTTGGAGTTCATTGGCCCTCTGCTTCTGCAGCTTTTCTACATTTCTCACATCCTGCAAGAACTCAACACAGAAATTATCTCTCCTCAAGGTGAACAAGGTCAAATTTTCTTCTTAATGAACTCGGAAAGCACATTGTCCCCCCTAAGTACTTGGCAAGGACTGTACAGTGCATGTACATCAAAACCATAAGCAACTTTCGCACTCAGAAAGAAATATTAGCATTGGCTGCTGTACAAAAGGAATTATAAAACAACAAAGAGAAGCATAGACCATTTGGGATATTCCCAAATGGCAGGAAATACAAATGGCAGGAGTAAGGTAGATAAAAGATTCATGCACCAGACCAAAATATACTTTTTCTGTTCATAAAATTACACTTTAAAGGTATACTTTGTGTTTTACAACTCAAGCCCATGTTGATAAAAATGCCATTTCTCAGCCATCTCTAAAGGGGCTCTTTGGTCCTTCCTGAGTGAGATGAAGGATGATTTATTTGTCAGTCAGGGAACAATCTCAAAAAGAAATTTTGCTCTTCTACTTTTTCTCTGGAAGAACAAGAGAAAAAAAGCACCACTCTTTAGGCTAATGTACCTGCACATAATATGGTCACCAGATATTGCCATATCTTCTGGCATTCAGCATCAGAGATGTTGAAATTTCTGAAGAAACTGGAAAATTGTAGTGAATTTCCAATTTCTGGCACCAATACAGCATGACGAAAAAGGTGCTGCCATTCTGTATGACCCAGTGCTGATTCTATCTGGAAGAACTGCAATTGACTTTAAGAACAAATTTTCCTTTTTCTGAGTAGTTTTACTTTGCAATAACATCTCTGCCTGCTTAAGTAAAATGAATGTTATTCTGTGCTTAAATGAAATTTATTTCACCCTTCGCAAGAAGTTACTAGTTTATTTTGGGGGAGCTAAACTTCTGTTTATAGAAAAGTGATGGGTAGAAAAAAAAATTATCTCTTCTCCTTTTGGAAGCTTTGGAATTTTTTTAAATGACTTTCCACTGGAGAGAAGTTCCGGAAATCCCACCTCTATGTAGTCTAATAAACCAATATAATGCAAGTCTGCTTGCTGCTTTTCACATTATTTTGGGTGGGTGTTGCATTATTGCTGGATTGCTTCCAAAAATCATCAACATAATAATAAAAGGACTTGTTCAGAAGATGTTTATCCAAATACCTAACCAGCTTTTTGAGGAGAAAATCCATATTGAGCAGAGATATCATTTGCAGCAATAATGTCTGGAAGAAAAGAAAAATGGAATGTGTCAGTCAAAGTAAACAGACTCTATAATGCAGCCCCCAGGAGGCTGTGTTACAGTGTATTATATATTCAGTTGCAAACACCTAGCCCTATTTTCAAAGTCATAAACTGGGGTGGATTTGTCAGAGTTTCAACAATATAATTGTTTAGCTGTAAATTTTCCTGCTGGCAAGTTCCAGAGTTTTCAGATAATCCCAGGCAGGGATTCAGGCTTGCCATCACATACACAATAGATTGTTCACAGGTAGTGTATGGAGCCTACAAACCATACTGCCACAGAAGTATGCTGGGGATTACGAGCTCCCTCAAGCACACAATTTAATTTGAATATATGATATGCAGATACTTCCAACGTGGTGCACAAAGAGAATGCCATCGTTGTGGATTATGTATGATTAACGGTGGAAGTGCATAGTAGGTTTAGATGAGTGCAAATCACTCAATTTTTTTAGCATCTTGAGCAATAAGAGGCATTCCCACTTGAAGCTGTGTGGAGAGGGCTTGGCTGAGGCCTTTTTTCAAAATAGTCAGGGGAGACACCTGTGTCTCTGTTAACATGAGGCATGGCCCATAGCTTCTTATTTTGGATATTTTTCTCCTGACTACACAACTTTTGTCCTGGCAGTAAGACCTCCTGAGGTTTTCTGTTTCATTTGAATGCTTATTTGCTTCCATCTAAGTTATACAATGGGGCTTGAAGTGTTTATAGAAAAAGCTACAAAGATAGCAGTCCTACTGAAACCACTTCTTCATGGGTAAACATGATGGGAGCTGATGTACATAAACTAATGAAGAGGAAGGGAAAGAGAGGAGCCTTTCCATTTCTCACTAGATTACTAAGTCAAAGACTATTTGCCTGATTTAACTGGAGCTTTCTCTAAAAACACCATACACAGAGGCATTTATTTATCCTTAGATGGAAGCAAAGCAATGCTGGAAGACTCCAGAGAATGGTGCTGTGTCCCTTCTCTCACACAAGCTTCCCTCTCTCTTACTTGAAGGGTTGCACAAATCCTGCCAACATAGACTTTCCACTCCTAAAATGCACTGCAAATAACATTCACACACTAACTCTTAAAAATCCCAGGATCAATTGCAACAACTATAATAATCTGTGTCCCTAAAATTACTTTATAGTGTGAGAGCAAGACAGCGAAACCCTTTCCTCTATTGCTTTTTTGATCTATTGCTGATCCATCATAAAGGACCTCCTAACACATTCACAGTGAGTTAGTTGCTACAGCTGCTGTGATGGAATTTCCCTATGCATCTTAAAGGACCACATGGTTTTGGCCCCACTGTGCTGTGGCACAGGACCTGCCACTTTACCTTCATGACTTTCTCTCCCTGCCCACATCTGATTGCTGCACTTCAAAGAAACGTGTCTCACAGGAGGTCATCCAGAACATCCTCAAGGGCTCCCCTCTGAAATTACTAACTCTCTGTGTTCATCTCAGCTTGGGAAAAAGGAAATAAGAGAAAAAGTGGAAGCATTTTCCCAGTGTTTTGAATAGGAAAGATTTGTCAAACTATATTCATTCCACACTCAAAAATTTGTTACAAGGCATTATGCAGAAATCAGGAAAAGCTGTGAGGAGACTGCATGGCTTGAAGGGCCAGCATAAATCATAGAACAAAGAAAGTTGAGGTTGAATCAGGCTTGCAGGCACTTTCCTCAGGTGGCCCAGCACTTCCACGGCATCCTGCAGTAGCAGGTTTGCTACTGACCTCAATGGTGCAGGGAGACAAAGCAGACAGGACACAGACACACAGGGCCGATCATGATGCTTACTCTGCCTCGTTTATATGTGACAGGGTAGTTTGCAGACACCTAACGCAGTGGTGCAGCTCAAGTGCTGTGATTTGGTGAAGGGCAAGTACTCAATGTTAAATGCAGGCAGTTCCATTTGCTGAAAACTTCGTAGCTCTTCAAAAGTAATTGGAAGTAGAGCACAGCATTAGAGCATAATGCTGAATGCTAGAGAGAGAAACAAGCAAAGTATTTGCTGTCTTTTCTCTTAATAACATATAGAAAGAATTGCCTTATCTGTCTCTACTTTGAATACTCCTGAAGATCAAGAGGCTGATACTCAAAGGTATTAGAAATTCCCCTATAACAGAGTTATCTAGCTGGAATCTGTAACTCTGTGCTTGCCTCAAGCATTATCCAATAATTAATCAGATTGCCTTGGTCACACATACTTGGACTGTAAAATTCCTCTGCAAGAAACACAAACAACCAGTCTTGATTCCACAAACACAAGGCTCTGATTTATTCATCCATTTGGTCCAACTAGAAACAAAGCTATTGTTTTTCACCTGGGGTGTGAACCAGCACTCATTGATGTCAAAGGCAGTGCTCCCATTGACTTCCATGGGACACAGGATCAAAGTTTTTGCCCACCAGCTAATAAGAGTAAGTCATGCTGGTAAGAAGGACAAGATTTCCAAAGGCAATTTAGAGTGAAACAGATTTATGTTAGGTTACAGAAGATGCTCCTTATAATCAAGCCATCTAGCCTCATCATTTAGTACCTATACTGAACAGCTGTGCCACACGGGCTAAACTCCCAAACTTTCATTTCAGCCTCTGTTAAATTCAGTGTAAAACTCTGAGGTAATTTCCTTCCTTTCCTTCCTTTCCTTCCTTCCTTTCCTTCCTTCCTTCCTTCCTTCCTTCCTTCCTTCCTTCCTTCCTTCCTTCCTTCCTTCCTTCTTTCCTTCCTTCCTTCCTTCCTTCCTTCCTTCCTTCCTTCCTTCCTTCCTTCCTTCCTTCCTTCCTTCCTTCCTTCCTTCCTTCCTTCCTTCCTTCCTCATTTCTCATTTCCATTCTTTACCTTTCGTTTTTTTCATTTTTTCTCTTTTTCTTTCTTCAATTTTCATAACTTTATGATTCACTTTCTTTCTTCTTCCTCATTCCTTCTCCTTTTCTCTTTTCCCTCTCATTCTAGCATTTCTCTGATCCTGTCTGTCTTCTTTTCCTTGTTTGTTTAATATTTTTCTTGTTCTTCTCAGTTTTCCTTCAAAATACTAAGTATAACTTTGGTTATGCTTTCTATAACAGCTGAAAAAAATGTGCTTGTACAGCATGAGAGAACATACAGGTTCTGGAATATCATATTTGCAGCATGTGGATCCTTCATTCAGACTCCCTTCCTGCAGCTTCTTGCTCTCCAGTGTTTGTGGGGGGAAAGTAATGTGGAGAGGCAATTGGCCAGGCAGATGGACACTTTTCTTGGCACTGGACAGGAGCTCACCTTTATAAGATAAACTTTTTCAGTTAATGTTGGAGTTCTTTAGGATTTACAATAAATTATTTGAGAGCAGAATTAGTCCTCATGTAGGATATATACATGTATAGTTTTGCTTTCCCCAATTACTTTAAAACTGGCTTTTCATCCTTAAAACTGGCTTAACATCTTGATTGTTAGTAATTTCTTCAACAAAAATGTGATACTGTTTCTTCCACACATTCCTTAGGGCTAACTATTCCTATTTCTGCTTTTTCTTCTTTTTGCTTGGCCCTAAATGCACTAAAATGTCCCATCTCCCATCATTTGAAGGTTAGGGGTGACTGGTTTATCTAGAGTTCACTTCAGTTGTATTGACATACGAATGCAGCAGCTGGCATACTTGGGCCTCTGGGCTCCAGCTCATAAAGCCATTTCCACACTGTAAGAGGACAGGATGCAGGCTGTGACCCATCAGTAGGCTGTCTATACACTAAAATAATGGAGATAGTGATAAACTGTCACCAGAAGACAGTCTCAGTTCCCCAACTCTTAATGGTAGAACAACACAATAGGGTCAGACTAAAAAGGTTTCCTTATGAAAATTTTATCAGCAACTTTGGTAAATTGCTGTGGGAAAGGTGCTTTGCTCTCAGGCAGACCTGGAACCTGTTTTTACAAGGTACAGCTCTCATGCATTGCCTCACTCCCGCAAGATATTAAGGGCACTCAAATTGAATTAACACCAAATCAGGCCGGTGCACTTAACAATACAAATGCACTTAAGGGACGCCTCAGAATGATTTGTGACTAAAGAAAGCAAAGAAGAAATCAGCCTTGAAGACCACAGGGGTGGTGTTGTGTGTCATATACAGGAAAAGCCATAAGTAGAACTTAGAATACCGGAAAACCATGAACTTCAAGGGCTCTTAGATACCTTAGACCCAGCCCTAAAGTAGATGGTCTCTTTTTGTGGTATGCAGAAACAATTGATAAATAAATTACAGCCAATTTTCTTAGCGGCATGCTCTCCATTACCTCTGACAGCAGTGTAACTACTTTGCTAAAATGATAAGAGGTGAATAATGGTATATCAGGTAACAGCAAAGGAAATTCTCCGAGTTGCCAGTTCTCTCCATGAGAGCAATGACACAATGCAGAAGTGAATGAGATGTGACGTGGCAACTGACAGGGAGCTCCATGTAGACTGATGCTAAGGCCAAAGCAGCTGAACCATAACCTAGTAAGAGCAGGGAAGCAGTGGAGTTTTGTTTTTCTGTTAAACTGTCAGAGTAATCTTTTTTAGGAAGCCACCTCTCTTCACCACCATTTTTCATCAAGTTACCTAATTGTCTCTCTCTGACCCTGCAGGCTGTATTCTCCCATAAGCTAGAGGACCAATCCTGCAAAGTTTACCCCAAATAAAGTTCACTAAGAGCATTCCACATTTCAAGATTTCTTTGCTCATTGAAGTTTACAGAGGGATAAGTACATCATGGGGAAATTGTTCCATAACTCCCTTCTGGTCAAAGACTAGTATTGGATTAAAAGTATCATGCATTAAAGCTGTCTTTTACATGGATATTCTCTTAAGTAAGTATGATATTGGAAGCACTATTAATGAAAGCAACATTCATCTTTCTTCTTGACTTGGCAAAATAGTGGACTTGGAACCTTAAAGTGACTGGAAATTATAGTGAAAAGGAAAAGGAAAGAGTCCAGACATTTTTCTAAGTCCAGGACCTCAAACTAAAATGGTGTGCTGGTTTTGGCTAAGATAGAGTTAATTTTCATCACAGTGGCTAGTATGGGACTGTGTTTTGAATTTGTGCTGGAAGCTGTGTTAATAACAGAGGGATGTTTTTGTTACTGCAGAGCAGTGCTTAGAGAGTCAAGGGCTTTTCTTCTCCTCACACAGCCCCAACAGTGAGTAAACTGGGGGTGCACAAGGAGTGGGAGGGGACACGGCTGGGACAGGTGACCCCAAATGACCAAAGCAATATCCTGTATCATATGGCATCATGCTCATCATCCTGTGGGCAGGAGAAGGAACAGGGAATGTTCAGAATGATAGCTTTTGTCTTCCCAACTCACTGCTACTCATGCTGGAGGCCTGCTTTCCTGAGGTGGCTGAACATCTACTTAACCATAAGAAATGGTGAACAAATTCCTTGTTTTGCTTTGCTTGTGTCTGTGTCTATTGTTTTATTTACTAAACTATCTGCATCTCAACCCAATGGGTTTACTCACTTTTAATCTTTCAATTCTTGTTCCCATCCCACCAGGGGGAGGGAAGGGAACAGGTGCCTTGCTGGGGCTTAGTCCTCATCCAAAATTAAACAATGACAAGTAGTGGTGATTTCTGCCCATCAATTCTACAGCTGATGCTTTTGCTGATATTATAAAAATTAGCCAACTCAATCAGACCTTTTTATTTGATATACAGGAATTTCCTTGTCCTAGAAGGATGCTTTATACCAGCTGTTGAAACAAGACTCTTTTAAACTCATCACAGAGCTATGGAAAAACAGGGCAAAGCTTGGGTTTATATTCATCAGCAACATCAGGACACTGTGAACCAATGAGAGGTTTCCATGAGCTACATTATGACTGCTGAGCAACATGTTTATACACTGCAGAATTTACATGCTTATTTATTGACAGAATTTTCCTATCTAAGGAAACATGATACAGGGCTATTTATTTGAGCCTGCAGAGGCAGAACAGCTCAATGGCTGTGGAGTGCACACTCATCTTCCACATGTGTGCTAAGAAGTAGGAAAGAAATATCCCACATGCCTGCAAAGCCTGGTGAGGACTCTAGCAACCTGTGGGAAGAGAAAGACATGAAACCACCACTATGAGCAGCAGGAGCTGCAAGCAGAGAACTCTCCCCACTCATATCATAACAGACAGTCCATGGTGCACTTCATCCACATGGAAAAGGTCTCCTTCCTATATGGCCTGAAAATCAAGCCCTAAAGGGGAGCCAATGGGAGACACTCAGTGTAGAATAGACCTTTTTTGCATCCAGAATAAAGTAGAGCAGCCAGGACACAGGCTGACAACCTCACACAGTCAAACTCCCACCATGGGAGGAAATCCTTGACAATGGCAGAAAGAACTTCTCCTTCCCCAAATATTCATCCAGGCCTTAGTCTGGCCAACTGAAGACATTTCTATAATTCTGTATATTTTAGTGGGGAAGAAGAATGAGTTAAAGGTTTTTTGTTGTTTTTTTTTTTTAGATTTTGTACTATTGCTACCTGAATAGCATCAAACAGAAAGCAAATTATTACTGAGTCTACATCTCTGAGACTGAATCAATGTCATCCAAAGCACTCTGAACAGAGAAGAGCTTCAGGATGGAGAAAATGTCTGCAGGCAAACCTCTGTGCTCACAACAGCAGAGCTGGAGAGGGAGAAGAGGTATGCTGGGCAAGCAGTTCAGCCTCACCTCTGTGCCTTTTGTCCTTCAACCCTTCCACCCTTCAACCCAGTAGGAATTCAACACAAATAACTTCACTGTGGCTGCTGAACCAGATGACCCACTAGATGTCCTTCTTAACAAAAGTTTTTATAAAGTTAACAAAAGGACTGTACAGCAGCTTCCCATTAAATCAGGGTCAGCATCAGTTTGTGCTCTTAGTGTGCTTATAAACAATTCCTCTTGGAAGAGTAATCAAATATATTTGATTAAATAGCAAAGTTGTTTTGGTTTGTTTTTTTTTTTTTTTTTTTTTTTGCCTCACTTCAAGAAATATGTGTCTTAGCATTTAAAGAAAAGCATCACATCCTAGATTCTTAACCAATTCCTTAATTCCATTATTAAATAATGTTCTTGAAAAATTTCTGGGGACAATTTAAATTTTATAAATTCAAAAACTGAAATGTGCTTGTATACCTAATAGATATTTGTGTGAGTCAAAATTAATCAGGCTCACACATCTTGGTATAGCAAGTTTAAGACACAAAGAAAGAATAATTAAAACTCAATATTTTCATACATTAGCCAGACTCTAATATTCTGCATTTACCTTGTTTTCTTTATTTTCCTTGGACGTATGACTTCATATCAAATTTCACTTCAAAAACAGAAAATGGAAAGTTATGAAATGGTTAGTAAAAATAAATTATTAATAGAAGTTGTAATAAATAATCAATATTCTTAAAATCCAGTCAGTCAATAGGTTGTTAACCACTATTAAAAACTGTGCACTACACCTCATCTTGACATGCTTATAAGCTTTGATATCACTTGTTACTGCAAGGCTTATACTTCTTTTTCACCTCTAGTAAGCATTTATTAACCTTTTATAAGCTGTCTAAGAATAAAATCATACTGTAAAATGTGAAATAAAATACCTTGTGTTCAGAAGTCCTGACAGAATGTCAGTTCTGGTGCAACTAATCCTTCTTATGAAGCTACTGGGTGATTTGGAGACAGCTGAACTAGATTTTCTATTGTGCAGGAAATAAATAGCTGTCTAGGAATCTCTCACATGTACCAGAATTACGGAATGAATGAGACTGCAGGGGGTGTCTAAAGGTCAGCTGGTGCAGTGTCCCCTGCAGCCACCCAGAGCTGGTTACTCAGGACCATGCCCAGACAGCTTCTGAGCATCCCAAGGGTGGAGACTCCACAACTTCTCTGGGCCACCTGTATCAGGGATCAGTCACACCCACAGTGAAATACTGTTTCCTGATGTTTTCAGGCAGAACCTCCCGTGTTTCAGGTCACACATACTGCCTCTGGTCCTGCCTCTGGATACCTCTGAAAACACCCTGTCTGCATCTTTTTTTAAGGGTAAGATGCCCCTGAGCCTGCTCCTCTTCAGGCTGAACAGTGCCAGCTCTTTCAGCCTTCCCTCACAGGAGAGATGCTCCACTCCCTTCCTCACCTTTGTGGCCCTTTGCTGGACTCTCTCGAGTATGTCCATGACTCTCTTGTACTAGGGAGCCAGAAGTGGCCACGCTGCTCCAGGTGTGGCCTCACCAGCACTGAGGAGAGGGAAAGGATGACCTCCCTCGACCTGCTGGCAGCAGCCCATCTAGCACAGCCCAGAATATCACCAGCTTTCTTTGCAGCCAGGCATGTTGTTGTTTCATGTTCAGCTTGTTGTCCCTCAAGACAACCAAGTCCTTTTCTGCAAAGCTGAGCAATACATAGCTTTAGCAATCACCTGACCCAAATTTGATGTAATGCTCCCTGGTTTCCAGTATGCCGTAGATTAACTTGAATTCACAGTAGAAAAGCATCCTCTGAATTGAGAAAGTTCAAAATCTGGTCTAGGGAAAATGAGTGAGAACTCCAGGAATCTAGCTGCTCCCTTGGGTCTCTCCCTTAATTGAGAATTGCTTAATTTTATGCCTAAACACACTTACGTTACTAAGAATTTAGCAGATTTAGAATATAACAATATATCCCAGTAACTTTCTCTTCCTGAACCAGCTTCAATGAAAACAGCTACGGAGGCAGATGTTGGCTTGGCCCATCCTAAGGTTTAGCAAACACTAATAATACTAAAACTTAGTAATTGCCAAACAAGGAGACAAACGGTTGTTTGGTTTGAAGTCAGTCCACTTACATATCCCCTGACACTTTAAATGAGTTCATTGTATTTTATGAGCATTAAAGCTTCCCTCTCCAACAGTCAACTAGTTCACTTGATTTAATTTTAATACATGCTGTGAAGTTATATCCCTTGAAACTATTGGGTTGTTTGAGGGTCCCCAGATGCTCCTTCCTCAGTTCTCTCTTTCAGTCCCACTTGCTCCTCTCCACACACCTCTTATGTCTTTGCTCAGCTGATGCTACCCTACACACATATATTCATCACAACAGGAGAGTTTTCTCTCTCACTGACTCATACTCAGCAGAACAATATAGAATAAATTGCCCCTACTTCTGTATATATGATCATATATGTTTGTTCATAACCTACAGTCTTCAGTGATTAGAACTACCTGACTTAGGACTTCCACTGAACCATGAGGTGAAGTTTTCTTTTTTTATTTTGTTGCCTCAAGTTCTCATTCTGGCCTAGAAATAGGAAATACATATTCCTGTATTTTAGTTTCTCCCACCCCTGAATTCATAGCTGGACAAGAGTTGCCCATTACATTTATCATACTATGTGTGGAGTTAGGTTTCCCATTATATCCATAATGTGATCAGCAGCTGGGTATCCTTGCATAGACTGCCAGTCTCTCATAAAGCCCACTAATATTCAAACAAAACCTTCAATGCCACCAGAAATACTTGTGATTGCAATGGTCTAATTCAAGAGCTGCAACCATGCAGTCAAAATCCTATTGTGACAAGAGGAAAGGCACATCCACTTTTCTGTCATATACAAAGCTTCTAACAGCAGGTCCAAAAAAGAAGTGGTGGGTTACATTTAGTTATCTAGCTCTGACAAAGAGGGATGCCTAAATGCACCTGTATACAAAACTGTGAGAAAGACTTGACTTCCACTCTATTTCATATAAGAAAACACTGGAATATTTTTGTTTCCATACTGTGGAGAATAAAAAAGAAAAATGGTCATGAAAAAAACAGAGTTCCATTGACTAAATCATTGCTAAAGCTGTGGGGTTTTGTCATGGTTCCTGAGAGAGTCAAGGAGTTCATGTTTTTCAGAAAATTATCTGTGACTGATGATACTTTGGGACTTTTTGCATGTGAGTGGGTGGATGCAATGCTAACCAGTTGAATGCATTTCAGAAAAATCCTTTCCTGCTGTCAGGTCCCAGACTGCAATGGAATATGACAAAGAGCAGGAACTCAGCAATGCCATGACAATGTTGTGGTAGAAAGTGTCCTGGAACAGCAAACTCTCCCAGAAACTGTTTAGAGCAATGAGCTTTCTGTCTTCTGTAAAGGAAACAAAAGATCTTTTATTCTTTTTCTCTCTTCCCATCTCCCTTATACCAACCCCCCCTCCCCCCCTTCTCCATTTCCTATGTTTAGAACCATAGCCTGTTTCAAAGGTTTGTTCTGGCATGGTGACCAATTGGATCTCCATATGGTATTTATTTATTTATTCTTTGTCTCAAATGCTTTTGGCACAATATATTTGCATGAGTTAGATGGTGTTTATAGAAAACTTGAATACTGGAGTTCACATAGAAGGTCATTGGCTCATTTCTTCTCTTACTTTAATTGAATTTTCCCCACTGTTTTTTCTGCTGCTAGACATTTTATTTTTTAATAGATATTGATTTCTCTTCCAGATTTTGCTTATTTTTTTGCTTACTTTTTGTTGTGGTGATGGGTTTTTTTTTCCAACTTGACCACTCATGAGTTGCCTGTAAAGCTTCAGACAGTATTATTACATTGGAGGAGTGTGGTCTTCTCTACAATCTTGTCAGTTGGAGCTAATTCACATTTAATTTTCTCTGAAAGAGGAAATTTATTCTGATTGAGTTCTCATATCAAGAACAGCATCAGCAAAGGCTGACATCCCATTCACTTTAACAACCTATTTCCTACCTTTAGCAAACAACTGCTAAAACTGCTCCCATTTTACCTGCTTGCAGTATTTGTGGAAAACGTCACTTAACAAATCCTCCAGTTCAACAGAGGGCTGTGGCAAAGCTCCAATTCAGAAACAGCATTAGCTCCTGTTTCCTCCTTAAGTGACTCAAGCTATGTTCAACTGAGCAGGAAGCCTCTTCTCATATCCACTTGTAAATAGTGCCAAATGGTGCTTAGGTTTAATTGCTCTGTTTTTCTACCTTCTTGGACTTCAGCACAGTTATGTGAAGAAATAATTTTTACTGGTCATCTCCAAATTTTAAGATTAAGATTAGGAAGTTTATAAATATATATATATATGATACTACATATATCTTAATACCATTTTAAGTCATTGTTGGTTAGCATTCGTACAAACTGGCTGAACAACCAATTCCAAAGTGTTGGCAAAGGCTCCTGTTGGAGCCTGTCACAAGTGGTGACCCCAGGTTCAACAGTGAGCCTGGTGCTGTGTAACTCCTCCATGGGTGCCGTGGGTGAAGGGGCAGGTGCCTCCTCAGCAGCTCATGGATGGACAGAGCTGGGAGCAGTGGCCGGTAGCCCAGAGGGCCGTGAGCCCTTCAGAAGGGCCTGGGCACCCTGGGGACATGGGCACAGAGGAACTGTCTGAAATTCAACCAGGGAAATGCAGGGTCCTGCACCTGGGCAGGAACCGATAACTCTGCTTGAGCGGGGAAGTTGAGCCAGAAGACCCACAGTGGTCCCTTCCAACCTGCCCCAATCTATGATTCTGTGATTTTGTAAGGACAGGTGACAACTTCATCTAGCTATGCAAACTGTAAACTTTTCCTGAATCTGGACTTGATGGAGCACAGCCATCTTCAAATGCTTCAGATTTATCCCAAGACCTAAATTGCTTGAAGGCAAACCTTAAGCAGCCACCTTGATTGATTGAAAGGAAAATCCTATGGTGCTTCTTCCTAACCTGAGTGCTTTATGCTGATGGCTGCAGCATCCATGGCTTCTAGCATCTGACTGAACTGACAATATCTTTCAATTTTTATATTATATAATAAAATTCATAATCCATCTTAGGAAGGAAAGCTCTGTGTTTTCTCTTTACTGGGTATTCCAGCTCATGAGCAATGAAGCATCAGTAGTGACATCAGAGGCTTCATGATGACCAGGGGAAGTGGACCTTTTGCTCTCAGGCTATGGAGAGCTATTCTGCAGCTGAAGGGAAGATTTTCACACCTTTGGCAAGACGCTTTTTACATCTGTTCTCGAGAAATATAGTACTTAAGCAGGTATCAACTTTACACAGCTAAAAAAAAGGAAAGATTCTCTACCAGGGTCATGTCCTTGTTTTATGAAATTGAAAACATACAATATCATTATGTATAAAAATCTGGATATAGTATGAAATTCTTCTTCCCTGGGCTAACAGTACAGATAATAATTCAGTAGTCAAAATCACTAATGCAGCCTCATCCTTCTATATTTACAAGTAATCAATGAGAAGTAGAGTAACATCCAGAAGTTAAGGTTAATGAAATCAAACGAAGAATTTCGAAAAGTCAGATGTGTTATTGATATGCCTAAATATTGACTGTAGCCCCTATGATTAGATCAATAGGGTTTAATGTCAGAATGGACACATCATAACAAAAGACAACAGACTTCCCCTAGGAAATGCCTGGTTCTGCACAATGCAGGCTCTTGAACTGAAGCAGACTTAGAAAAGAAAAGAAAAGAAAAGAAAAGAAAAGAAAAGAAAAGAAAAGAAAAGAAAAGAAAAGAAAAGAAAAGAAAAGAAAAGAAAAGAAAAGAAAAGAAAAGAAAAGAAAAGAAAAGAAAAGAAAAGAAAAGAAAAGAAAAAGAAAAAGAAAAAAATCTTGACCAAAATAATTTCCCCCAGTATGAATCATGACCTATGTTGTTTCAGAGACTATTACTTTGAAGAAATGTCCTTGTTTTAGACAGAATTTGTCTAACTTCTGTGGAAGAGCAGACAGCTATAGAAACTGAATCGCAAACTTGAATTTCCCATTTCTTAGTCTCATTAGGAGTTTGGTGAATAGAGAAAGTGGCCCTGCATGTCACTCCACACTGTATATCACACTCATGTTCCAGCACAATCTGGGGCCTCTCCTGGAACTCTCTCCATATCACAGCTCCTTCTTGAACCGTGGGACCAGTGGTGGGCAATATTCCAGCAGGCTCAGTGCCAGCCTGAACAACACTCTTTGTTCATGAGGACCACAAGCCAAGGGGCTTTTTCCCCCTTAATTATAAGATTGCCTGTAATGAAAGAGCCATGGAGATGTCTATTGCTTTCTTGGATCCTAGCTATGCTAAATAGCCAACACTGCTATTTGTTTTCCCTCCCCATTCCTGTGGAATGAACAGCTATTTATCAGTCATGGTCATTGCTCAGGGAAAAGTTAAACAGCACAAGGCTGGGTCAAACATCTGTGGCCAGAGAAAAGGAGCTGTTTATAACTATGTTCCTGAGACCTGTCCCTTGTCCATTATCTATTTGAGTGCAATAATGGTGTGGTGCCATTCTGGGCTTTAAAATGAATGGCATGTTAATACAAATGAAAATGCAAGAGAGGTTTCTAGGTTTATTGTATTAACAAGCTCTTTTTATCAAACACCATTTTAAAATGTCTCAAATACACCAATTATTCTCTTAGACCTTAACCTAGGCTAATTGCTAACAAAATTATCATCCTTTCATTTAGGACCTAAGCTTACTTTCCATTATTTTATGTGGTACAGGTGTCCAAAACAGCAGGCTGAATATCCCTTTTTTCTCTTGCCCAGTATTTGCTTTAGTCTGTTGGAATGGTTATGAGACATGGTAGGGGAAAAAAATGTCACTGCTAGTGCCCCAGAGAAGTTTTATGCCATTTTGTTCAATAGGTGATTAAACAATCTGCTTTTCAAAGGTGTTTTGTAACATCTTCCATTATCACTGCAACTGAGAAGTGTTTAGCAGTACGTGACAGAAGAAGGGGCTTTTATCAAGTCTTCAACAAAAGTATCTATTGAATTGTCATATTTTCTGCACTATAAATAGTAACTGGACCAACTAGCAATGGAATATTGCCCACTTCTTTTGTTTGTCAGAAGATCTTTCCGTAGACACCTCTGCAAACTTTTGCTTCCCCTCATCAATTTTCAGTTTTTCCCGCCTTTTAACTCACATACATCAGTGCTATTTTCTATTTCTCTAAAAATTTTTATATCTTAGGAAAAAAAAAATTCAACTCTATGCCCAATATTTAAGAAGCAATAAGAACGATAATAATAATTTAATTTATTATCATTTTAATAATAATTTTAATTTTTAAGAATAAGAATAAGAATAAGAATAAGAATAAGAATAAGAATAAGAATAAGAATAAGAATAAGAATAAGAATTAATAAGAATTTCAAATTCCTCGACCTTTACGGGTGACATGGGCCACCCACTAGCTGCTAGGGCAGTGGGATGGTAGCTGCAGAATAGATGCAGCTTTAAAAACAAAGGAAAACTAACAAAACAGAAAATAAGTAAGATATTATTCTAAACTTCCCACAGCAATGTTTTTAACAGAACAGTCCAGTCTGAAAGGTTCTTGAAAGTTTTACCTAACAGCACTGTTTACCTGACCAAATTTGTTCATCTGTTCTAAGATGCAAATATATTTAACACTCTTCAGACACTCAGAAAACAATCAAGCTCTTTGAAAAGAGCTCCTTTGAAAACATAGAAGTTCTTGTCAAATTTTTGGAGACATGGAATTGTATAATTTTAGGAAAGCTATGTAAGATTGTTTTATTTTTTTCACTTAATATTCTCTAAGAAAATGAGGAAAACCAAGATACAGAGAAATTAAATTATTTTATCACAGTGTCATGCAAAACTGTCAAAACATCGGGACTGATTCCTTGAGAACTGAATAGCAAGTCTGGGTTGCAATTGACACAGCAGATGTAATAATACAGGTGTGACCCTTCAGTCCACATTTACGTGCCACATGAAACCAAAAAAACAATTTTCAAGTCCAAGAAGTGTCAGCTAGTTTAACATTACTTAGCAGCTTGTTAGCAGGTTCTTAGTTTGCAGCATATTTGGTGGCTACCATAAACAGAGTGGATAAAGAGACACCCTATCAGTTGTAACAAATCCACACCTGTGAGTGATCTCAGTGGTCTGGAATTCCCCAGTGCTTGATGGCCACACACCTGAATGAACTGCTCTGCAGAAGTGAGAAGCTGAATTTGTACAAAACCTTTCCAAGGAATTAAGCCCATCACAACAAGAATTACAATGCACCGAGGTCTTCCAAATACTTGAACTCAGCAATCTTGCTCCTATCCACTGATGTGCTGTCAATGGTGAACTGACTTCAGGCAGGAATGCCATACCCATACAAACTGGAAAATTATGTCCTGCATGAAAATGGTTACATTAATTTACAGGCAGGCAAGGTCACCATTTTGTTGAAACTTCTTTTGTATTTCACAAGCGGAAATGACAAAGGCAAAGCTTCATTAGTGACCTAGTAGTCCCAGACAGACAAATCAAGGTCCAAGGGAGATGAAATTCCTCCTGCACACATTACACGTAATCAATCATCAGAGGTGCCCTATCATTAGGAGGGGCCTGCACTCACCAGATGCTTTGATGCACCTCGTTTCTTCTGCCACAAAAAACAGCTGTCATCACTGTAAGACAGTTCTGGTGTGCTAGCATCATTGCCAAGCTGGGTTTCAGGCTAGTTTCCCTCCCAGAGTGATTTTTTGGTTTAGCACCAGGCATCCTGTACCCATAGGTGTTGACAAGTGAGCACATGTGGCTCACATGACAAATGAAGGCATGACCCTAGGAGAGAGTTTGGGAAGACCACAGGTTACCCTGCCAGTGGCACCAGTGAGTCTTTGCCCAACACAGAGCTCTGCAGGATACTGTGGAGTCAAGAGGCTGCAGGGGCCAGTGAAGCTATTGGGTATCAATAACTTCAGAACCACTGTGCGATGCTCCATCATCAGGCATGTTCCTACAGCTGCTGGGCTTGCTTGAAGATTCAATTTTTTCTGAGATCCTCATAAACGTTTTTCATTTTAAATCTAGACACTTCTATGAGGTTGCTGTCTTAGGCTATTTAGTATTTTGAAATGCACAGTGCCATGGCTCGGTACTAGGGCCAGTCCTGTTTAATTTTTTTATTGATGACTTGGACAAGGGGATGAAGCGACCCCTTGGTCAGCTGGCAGATGACATGAAGTTGGGTGGGAGTGTTGATCTGCCAAAGGGTGAGAAGGCTCTGAAGAGGGATCTGGACAGATCCCTCTGATCTATGGGCTGAGGCCAATGGCATGAGATTCAACAAGGCCAAGTTCCAGGTCCTGCGCTGGGCTTACAACAATCCCAGGTGGTGCCAGAGGCTGGGACAGAGTGGCTGGAAAACTGTCTGACAGAAAATGACTTGGAGGTGCTGGTCAGCAGGGGCCAGTTTGTGCCCAGGCGGCCAAGAAGGCCAATGGCATCCTGGCTTTTATCAGCAATAGTGTGGCCAGTAGGCCAGGGCACAGATTATCCCCCTCTACTTGGTACTGGTGAGGCTGCACCGCAAACCATGTGCACAGCTTTGGGCCTCTGATGACAAGTGGTACCATGGAGGTACTTTTACACTATAAAGTATATAATTATAAACATAATAAACTTTATAAAGTATAAAATTAAAACTATTCTGTGACTGTACAGAGATAAACAAAAGTAAAACAAATTAGTTGCCTGATCATTGAAAGGATTGTTACAGCTGAATTAACTAAACCAAAGCTCCAGGCAGACCAAAAAGACCCCCCACAAAGCCTGGCAAGTTTGCCTCAGTCCGGAGACCTTGGAAAGTTACTGCAAAGTCTAAAGCTTTACTGAGCAGTACATGACTACTGAGAGTTTCTTGTCAAGAACGGAAAAAAAATAACCCCACAGGAGGAGGCATAATTCCAACAAAATGTTCCATGTTACTGTAAAGTGAAAAGTAAATACAAGAGTGTATTATCAGGAAAACAAGTTGAACTGACACTGACCTGGTTGGTTGCCACTCAGGCTCATACAAGCTTATTTGCACAGACAATCCCCTTCCCCCACTCCAAGACACAGTCCACACCCCACACCTCAGAATTTACTGATGTAAATACTGATGTATTTCCTGTGGCATATTAATGAACAAAAGCAGAACTGCCTATAAACATATTTCTGAAACAGTGTTTACACTGCAAGGATAATCAGCTCCTAAGCTTCTAACATATGAAATAGATACTTCTGGATGTGCCATGTATCAACCTGAAAGTGATGAAAATACTTAACAGCTTCACATAAGCCTTTTTTTGGTTAGAGGAATGTGTCTATATAGTGGCCCTAGTTATCCCCAAAACATTATCTTATTCTACTCCATGCTTTGTAATGACACTTGTCTTTTTCAGGCTTGAATACCTATTTGCATACACAGCTATTTTTCCATTTTCCAGAAAACTCCACATAAAATTCTGTACAAGTGGGAGTGCACTCACATTTGCATGAGTAGGAACATATATCTTGGATAGAGATCTTTGCAAAGTTGATTTAAATCCAAAATAATTTTTTTTTGATCAGGGTTAAAAGCCTCCAAAATTGTAGACTACAATGGAAATAATGCAAGTGTTCATCTAATAGCAGCTCTGCAAGAGCTATTCTGTAGAGCAGGAGTAACATTTAGAGAGCAAAGCTACAATGTTACATTCCACAAGGGTCATCTGTAGTTTTAATACCATATTTGCAGTGAAAAAGGGAAACAGTAAACACCAGTACAAAATTTTTACTAGCAATATTAATATCAACGGCTCTTGTAAAACCAATAGCATAAATCTTGCTCTTAGCATCATAGCATATTAATTAATCAGGCCTGCCATCCTCATTTGCCCTTGACTAGGTTTCACTGATGATTACCCAGTGGAAAATTCGGCCCCTTAATACAAACAATATCCTTTTTAACACTTTCTTTCCAGTGGCAGAGGCATCTTCAGGGAAGGAGGCTGGAACTCCATTCTTGGCTCCAGACACCGTTCTGCGATTTAATGTTTCATACAGATTAAAAACCAACTTGGAAGGAATTTCTCTGCTCAAACAGAACAGCTTCTCCTTCAAGACCTCTTCTCTTTTCCTCAACTTTAGTCACAGGATTACTGCCAAATATTTATGCATCCTTTGAATGTGAGGCAAGAGATGTATTAAGTGCTAAGTTATTCTAATTTATTCAGCTAAAGGAATCATATTAGCTAGCACAAAGCTTTCCCTAATTTTGCACTTTAGGCCAGTCACAAGTTTTACTTGTAAAGGACATCAGAATTATATTTTCTTGTTGGTAGTGCTAACCAGGAAAAGAAAGAGAAAAATAATCTAAGAAATTAAACCCTTGTAAATAAAATATAATTCACAGAAGGCACAGAATTTTCCTCTGGGTCATTATTAGTGAAAGCCAGTGAGAGGATAATAAGGACACGAGGCCTGATTAATTAAACATTTGCACTATTGTGCGTAATTACATTTTTGTGAATCATGCCACGGACATCTGTTTGCACAGGACCAGGAGCCTCGGCATGCTGCTCTTCAGCGGGACCTCGGGCAGAGCCCAGCATGGGACGCCCAGCCGCGGGGCTCCTTCCCGGACCGAGCCATCCTTCTGCCTGCCTGGGCAGCACATCGCAGCCTGCCGGCCTGGCAGCGTGCTCACCGCACCTCCCTCCCGCAGGAAGCCTCCTGACTGGCCTGGTTTAGTGCTCTGAGCTGATTCTCTCATTCACATCAGCGTGTGAATTCGCAGCGACAACTGCACATTTTCACACTAGGTATCAGAGTGCACTGCGGCACTATGTGGGATGTATTCCCACTTACCTCACGCTTCTGTGTTCCAAGTCATCTGCAGCTCACAGGAATTAATGTCTGTGCTTCCATTCGAAACATTTTTGAAAGATCTGTGCCATGACATATTTGCAGTTTAAAGCATTTTTCAGCTTTTAGTCGCTAATTAACAGATCTGTGGGTTTGCAACACTGACAAAAAGCTCTGAGCTCCTGAAGCATAGTAAAAACTTTGGCACCAGCATTATCAGCTAGATTCTGCAGAGTTACTAACAGAGACAGTTTCAGCATATTTAAAATCTAGTGTAGTAGAAACACTGAATTGCCATAACATGTACTTACACAATAACTCTAAGCTGCAGCAGATTTCCACTCCAAACTATGATTGAACATACAACATTAGGGGAATCTGTTTCTCTAAGCTGGCTGGGATTGACAGTACTCCAAGCAGCCCTGCCATGACAAATGATCGATCCCTCTTTCTGGGAAGACTGGGAACAGCTCTGCTGCCTCTTGGACACACTACATTCCACTTCCCTGGGAAATTCAATATTTTGGTTAATTCTTCCTCTTCCTGGCGTAATTTGGGGCATCTGAAAATACTCTATTTTTCTAGAAGTGTGACTCTTCTGGAAAGCACCACTAAGAGAGAAGTAACATGTAGAAAGATAATACAGCTTCATATATTTATACCTTTTCTTTTTTTTTTTTTTTTAATTCAGATTAGCAACTTTCCAATCTTTACTTCCTCTTTCAGTTGATAATTGCATTTGAGTGACTTCACACCACTTACGGTTCTCCTTCCCCTGCCCATGTAAGAACAGCCATTAAATCAGAGTATTTCTGAAAAACACAAAGTAATACACAAGAATAACTCAGCTAAATAGGCTATTTCTTACATGATAGTTGAAAGGCACAAGAGCCTTTACAGCAATCGAAAGAATAAGAGAAAAAAAGTTTTACATTTGAAAACTTCTGCTTTGTTTTCTGTTGTAAGAGGAATGGGTGTAAAAAATCCTGTTAGCAGAATCCTGCCAGGCACTGTGGGTGTCAGCACCTTGTGTATGCAAACAGATATTTCGGCTGTGTTCTAGTGCTTACAGAAATCCAACTGTCACGGGTCAAAGAGACATGCTGAGCTGGCTCAACACAGTTTTAGAAACTCATAGCTAGTGCTTCTCCTTTGTAGTAAAGCACTGTCTTCTACAGCACCACCTCATTCTTGCACTAAGTGAAAGCATTTGTGTCTCATTAGTGCCTCGTTTCCCTTCAGTCCCTTCCCTGCACTACACACAGCCTGGCAGTCTCTGCATTCTGCTGCAAAAAACAAACTTTGAATGCCCTTCAGGTGTGACCACTAGTAAGACTGGTCCCTGTGTGGGCCTAACAAGTCAGAAAAAGCACCTTCCAAACCTTGGAAGATGGGTACAGGCTGGACTGAGGGCCTGGTACTGAAAGGTGAAAATACACCCGTATCCTTCAGTCACATGTTCAGACCGACAATTAGATGTATGGCATCCTTTCAAGGAAACAGAATGCTCATGAGCTTCCCCTGCATGTCTTCTCTTTTTTTCCCTCTACTCCAAAGCATGACTAGATGATTTCACAGAATCATAAAATATCTTGAGTTGGAAAGGACTCACAAGGTTCATCATGGGAAACTCATGGCTCAGCCCAGGACACCCAAATAATCACATCCCCTGCCTGGGAAAGTAGTTGTCCAAACACTTCCTGAACTCTGTCAGGCTGGTGCTGTGACCACTTCCCTGGGGAGATATACCAGGGTTCAACCACTCTCTGAATTGAAAAATATGTCCTAATATCCAACCTAAACCTCCTCTCACACAGCTTAAGGCCACTCCCTCGGGTCCTGTCACTGGACAGCACAGAGAGGAGATCAGTGCCTGCCCCTCCTATTCCCCTCAGGAGGAAGATGTAGACTGCAAACATATCCCCTGTGTTTCCTCCTCTCTGGGCTGAACAGACCAAGTGACCTCAGCGACTCCTCACACAGCTTCCCCCCAAGGCCCCTCACCATCCTCGTTGCCCTCCTTCGGACACTCTAACAGCTTCTTTTCTTCCTGATATGGTGACACCTAAACCAGCCCCAGCACTGGAGGTGAGGCTGCCCCAGCTCAGAGCAGAGCAGGACAATCCCCTCCCTTCCCTGCCTGTGATGCTGTCCCTGATGCCCCCAGGACAGGGTTGGCCCTCCTGGCTCCAGGGCACTGCTGGCTCAGGTTCAACTTGCCACTGACCAGGACCCCCAGGTGCCTTTCCATGGCACTGCTCTCCAGCATCTCATTCCCCAGTCTGCCCATACATCCAGCATTGCCCCATCCCTGGTGCAGAATCCAACACTTTCTCTTGTTGATCTTCACATGGTTGGTGATTGCCCAGGTGATTTGTCAAGGTCTTTCTGCAGGACCTCCCTGCCTTCAAGAGCATCAGCTTCTCCTGGTTTTGTACCACCTGGGAACTTGCTTATTATCCCTTCCAGTCCTGCATCCAAGTCATTTATGAAGATGTTGAAGAGCACAGGGCCAAGGATGGAGCCCTGTGGAACCCCACTAATGACAGAGCCCCAGTCTGTTGTCATCCCATTCACTGTAACCCCTCGTGCCTGACCCATGAGCCACTTGCTCACCCATCCCATGACATGTATCCAGCTGTGGGCTGGACATTTTGTCCAGAAGGATCCTGTCAGAGACAGCATCAAAAGCTTTGCTGAAGCCTAAAAAGATTACACTGTCTCCCCTTGATGAATTAGGTGATGTTACCTTGTCATAAAAGAACAATTTAGTCCAAGGGTCTCTTCCTCCGGACTGTGTGATGCCCCGTAAAGAAATAAATCAGTTGTGAATACAATTTTTTAAAAGAACATTTCCTCTTAGATTTTAGTAATTTGATATATTTTATCATAATTACTCCTAATTATTCCTTGAATTAGCCTGGTGAACATCAGGCATTTAAATACAATATGCCCGAACATCTCCAGTGGGACAAGCTGCAGTGTGTACAAGGGGGAGCTTGACAGATACTAGGATCACAGGCCATTTCTTAACATGACAGAATAAGAAAACCAAAGATGAAAACTGGTGCCAATTTTTAAAGGGTAAGAAAATGCACTTTACTCCATTCAAAAATATTTATTGACTCATCATTTTCAGGCAGTTTATTGTAAAAGTGATATTACACACAGGTTTTCCACTCAGACCTCCTGATGGTCCTCACAAGAAACTAAATAACCAAATTGAAACAACAGGAATAATCCTAATTCCCTCCTTTATACAACTGCATTTATAAAAAAGGAATGGAGAATTAACATGTTAAACAAATTCTAATGTGTCTGTGTGAAGAATCCAGTTCTCTGAAACACTGAAGAAAAAGGTACCTTTTTAATAAAAAACATTGCCAGGGCAAGGTTTAATCTTTCATTTTTCTTCTAGGGCTTTCTTTAAACCAGCTACAATTCAATTTTGACTGGAAATAACTATGAAGAAAACAGGTGTTTCTTAGTTGTCAGTAAGTTTTCTTGGTTTTTATAGGTCTTGACCACAGATTATGACTGAATTTGTTGCATTTTTTAAATGAGTGGAAAGAAAATTAATTAGCAACACGAAAGTCTTAGTGAAATCTGGTGTCATGAAAGGAGGCTGAGAGTATGGATCCCACAACTCTATGTTAAAATTTACTCTTGAACAGTATTTGGGGCCCGTCACTTAATCACTCTGTCCCTCAGCTTACTTCCCCAAATTACAGATTTTGATATTCCTCTGGCTCTAATGCACTAGTAGACTCCAGATTAAAAGCACTAGGTAGCCATGTTGTTATGATAGCAAAAATACAGAAAACCTGTTCAATTTTCACGTGAGACAGAATTGCTAATTTGCTAATTTGCTTTATGGCTTTGGAAATACATGCCTGAGCACTGTCAGCATGAAGCTCCTCTCCCTCATACATACTGGCATAATATGGAGCGGTGCTAAGTACTGTAAACGGTGTGATAATCAACTTGCTCAATTTTTAAAGGAACCTGGACAAAAGAAACAGAGAGAAATCTTCATAAGTATTCTACAACTGCAACTTTGCTATTGAGATAATTGGCTTTGCCAGAAACTGCACTGAATGTTTTGTGGAAACAAACAGCAGGGAATTCAGAACAGTTTATAGGCAACAAAGAGTAACCAGGGAACTTAAAACCTTGTACTGCCCAGTACTGACCAGATGATGGAACTGCAGAAATCAAGAGAAAACACTTTTAAGGGCATCAGATATGACAGTAAGGGAGCAGGTGAAAAAGACTGTAAATAACAACTGAATAAGTGGTGGGAATGCACAAAACAACAAGCAGTTCACAATGGTTTCAGTCCATTTGGACCTCACAAATGCTAGAGCATTAAGATCCTATATGGGACAGCTAGCACTTCAGAGATGACTGGCCAGCCAAGACAGCCACAATCTCCTACCTGCAAGGATCCCCGAATGCAAAAATGCATCAAGGGTGACTGAAAAAGTGAGTGGTTTACGAAGGGATGGTTTTGGCAAAGAGCTATCACAATTGCCAGTCAATGCTTGCAGAGACCACTGAGTGACTCAGGGACAGCTGCCTGGGTGAAGCAGTTCCTGCATCAACAAAGGCAGCCCTGCAGCCCTCTGTAGACCTGTGATGTGGAGAAGGCCAGGCCAGGTTTCTGACATTCTGGGAAATCTAAATGTTGCTTAAATTAAAAAAAAAAAAAACAAACAAAAACAAACCTACCCAAATTAGCTAGTACACAGAGCTGAGTCAACCTTACTTACTCAGCTTGTGTTTAAATTAAACCTTTTTTTAAGGACTTGGCTAAACTGTAGAAATACTGTGCTCTCAGCTGTGACTCACTTTCTGCTACTGTATTTCTTCACTATTTGTGCAAAACTATGATGGAATAGTCTTTAATGTCAATAAAAGAAAAAAATTTTGAAAAGATGTAGGAAGGAAAATGGGGAAAAGTATATATAACCTTTGCTATATATAACAAACTGGAGACACCAAGTAGTCATGAGGCAGCCACTTTTCCTTCTCCACTGAATCCCTCTAACCCAGGCTTCATTCTTCTACTTTTTAAATTTTATTTCAAGTTTCAAAATGTGAGACAGCAAAATCTAAGAAACCACAGATAAGGGAAATGGGACCCACATAAGATAAGGTGTCAGGATATTCAGCTCTATTTGTCTCAGAGTAAGGGAGTGTTTTAGTTTAGACTTTAAAACTCTTTTAGGCCATAGCCAGAGAAGTCTTAAAATGAGATAATGGCATTTACAACATGTTTTCATGAGTCTCAGAGAAAAGAAGTGCTTAGTATTATTATTTCTCCCAGCAAAAAGATCTCCACCCAAAGCAGGAGAAACACTGAGAAGCACATACTGCCTGAGTAACATTCCTTAAAGCATTGTGCATCCCAGAAAGCAAGTAATCCAGCTTGAGTGTAATGGTGTTGATGAATAAAAGGCCAAAGTTCCTATTCACTTCAACAGGGTCAGGATTTCCCACAGGAGGCATCCCACCTTAATGCTTGTTTTTCAGTCTTGCCTCCAAAGCACCAGCATTACAGTTGTGATGTACAGTTTCTGGTGTCTCCACCTTTGCAGGTTTAGTCCAAATATTTTACAGCTGGTCATACCTGGTTATCAACAGCTGATCAAACTGACAACACACTTACCTTTTCTGTGTCATCTGTCCTCATGGAAGACAGAGGTATTTCTGGCAAACATTTGCACTTAGGGGCCTATCTTACCAACCCATTTATCATCCACCCACTATGTACTTCCTACAAAATCAGCAGGAAAACTCAGAATGAAAACCATGCAGCAGAAAAGATCATGTCTTGCAGTTCCCCTGAGCTGTGGTAAAAGATCCTTCTGAAGGTGATTTCTGGTTTACATGGCATAGACCTTTGAAGTACACTCAATCTGGAATCAATTCAGGAATTTACAGATATGGGTTATCAGACTTTGTTTATTCACAATGATAAGAGGAGTTTAATTAATACCACACATATTGGTCAATTCTTTGCTTTTAAACCTTACCTTTTGCCCATCAGCCAATCAATATGTATTTTAATCTTCTTCCCTTTTCAGACATGGTTTTAACATCTCACAGAACAGAGTAGCAGACTTCACAATCATTAATTGCTATTACCAGCTCTTTCATTTTCTGAAGATCAGCAGTTTCTATAAAATCCACTTTCATCCATGTGTTATATTACCCATTTTATTCACCACTTTTTTCTGAAATATTCTTCTTTAAAACTGCAGAGGTTCTATTAAACAGTATTATGAAACAGTTCTTTTATACTATTTTCTCTATATTCTCAAATTTTCTCATTTGACGTGGAAAAAAATAAGAATAAACTTCAGTTGTAGATATAATTCCACATCTATCTAGAAAACCTAAAATATGGGGTATATGAGGGAAATATAGTAATTTTCCCTGACACAAGTATAATTAATTTTTGTTTATTTTTGGATCTAGTCTAACATTTTAACCTGAGGAGTTCTAGGAGATAATTAAGCCTATGAAAATGAAAATGTTTAAAGCTCTGTCAGTCATAGCCTACTAAAGACAGACATATTTCTCCTGATCATTGGTCACATGCAGCACACAGTAGCAGTTGATATTGCTTCATATTTGTCTCCCTCTCTGTTAATCAACAAAATCAATAGCTACAGCCACTTCCACTAGCCTCTCATTTCAGTTTTTTTGCATGCAACTGAACTCAGACATAGAACAAAAGTGGGCCACAGTCGGGAGCAGAGTCAAGTGACCCAGGAAGAGTATGGTATTACTGTCAGGCTCTGCAGGGACAGACTTAGAAAAGCCAAAACTCATCTGGAGTTAAATCTGGCAAGGAATGTGAAGGACAACAGGGAAGTATTCTACAAGTGTAAGAAAAGTAAAAGGAAAATGTGAGCCCAGTGCTGAATGGAGCAGGGAAACTGATGACAACTGACATAAAGAAGGATGAGGTACTTGATGCCTTCTTTGTCTCAGACCTTGCCAATACAATCTGCTATTAGGATTCCGAGGCCACTGAGACCAGAGAGACTTGGAGCAAGGAAGACTGACTTTGTGAAGATGGGCTGAGATAGAGAGAAAATAAGCAGCTTACATATAAGCTCAAAAGAGCTAAGGGAGCTGTGATGTCACTGTTAGGCCACTTTCAGCTGTCTTTGATTGGTCATTATGACCAATCAAACAAGAGGTTCCCAAGGACTGAAGCAGAGAAATATCATCCCAGGAACATAAAAAAAAAATTTAAAAATTTGAGAACAGGTCCTCAGTCTGTAGGAAAGCAATGAACAACTGCTTCCAGAAACTGTTTCCAGGTCTTCTAGAATGTGACAACTAGCTTGGTGGATGAAGAACAGTGGATGGTTTTTACATTGACTTTGGCAGCATCTCTGACACTGACTCCTGTAATATCATCACAGACACGCCAATAAAGCACAGGTTAAATAAATGAATTAAAAAGCGGCTGAATAATCAAGCCCAGTGCTGTTCAGCATCTTCACTAATGGCCTTGAGGATGGAATAAAGTGCATCCTCAGCAGGTTAACAGATGATACAGAACTGGGCAGTGTGACTGATACACCACGGCATTTCACTGACAATCAGAGTTGTTTCCACAAGAGACAACTCCAGAATTCAACAAGGAGAAAATGAAAATCCCATAACTGAGGAGGAATAACCCCAGGCACAAGCATATGCTGGCTACCCAGATGGAGATCAGTTTTTCAGCAATGGGTTTGGGGTTTCAACCAGCAGCAAGCTGGCCATGAGGTAGCAATGCATTCTTACAGCATAAAAGATCAACAGTACCATGGGCTGCTTTGGGCAAAGAGCAGTAAGCAGGTTGAGGAAGGTGAACCTTTCCACTCTGTTCAGCAATGGTGAGGCCACATGTAGCCATATCCTGGCCAGATCTGGGCTCCCCAGGACAAAAGAGAAATGGATATACTGGAACATACTTTGTTGCAGGGCAACAGAAATACTGTATGTACTATACTACCTTTCACATGAGGAGAGGCTCAGAGAGCTGAGCTTGTTCAGGGGAGACCTTGTGCACATGTATAAATACCCAACAGCACAGAATGAAGACAAGGGAGGATATGAAGGGATATGAGGGAGGGAATGAAGACTCCCCTCTGTGGTGCCCAGAGGCAATGGACACAAACTGAAACACTGAACATTCCCTTGGAACATCAAGAAACACTTTTTCACTGTGTGGGTGACACAGATTGTCCAGAGGGGTTCTGAAGTCTGTATCCTTGGAGATATTCAAAGACCAACTGTACACAGTCCAGGAAACCTGCTTTAGCCGACCCTGCTCTGAGCAGGAATTTGGAACTAGATTTTAGAAGTCCTATCCAACTTCAGCCATTCTGCAATTCTGTTATTTGTAAGCCAGTGGCTTGCTTACAGTTATACGCTGCAAAAATTTATGGATTTGGTCACTTCTGTGATTCATGAGAATGGTCACATCACTCCTCTAGTGGTATCACGGAGTAGATGAAGTAATTATCATAAAACTGGAACATTGCCAAAACAAACCAAATATTCTTGGGTATTGTAAGCTACAGAGAGAGGGAATGAACTATGGCACCTTAGGATATGCTCATTCTCTCATTTGCTTTGGATACAAACCTCAGGTTTCAAAATGATGATGTTTCCCCTCCAATCTTTTATTTGACTGACAGCCATTCATATGTGTATTGGTGTATCTCATCATTGCTGTATGTTATACACAATGTTTTTCATGTCTGTGCCAAGTGAATGGATCAATTTTTAACAACCTTAATTCTTCTGTCACTTTTGCTGTCCTCTAAGTTCTCATCTTGAAAAGTTTTCATTAATATGGTCAATCATCAAGGCAGCAGTGACCGAAGGAACTCTGGGAGTGAGGTTTAGATCAGGTTATACAGGAGGAGTTCCATTCACAGGAGATTTAAATAGCTTCAGGAAGCATGGCAAACAGGGGTGGCATGGCAGTGAGGGCATGGCACAGCACTTTGCATGGCAATTGACACAAGCAGGGCAAACAGCAGGGGGCTTCTCTCCAACCACCTGGGAGCAGCCAACAGAGGCAGCAAACAGACTGAATAGCTGGTAAGGAAGAGCATCTTTTGGCCCCAATCTTTTTAGCATACTAGTTCAAGTTTCCTCAGCTAAGGTGTTGACCCACCAACCTCAATCGCACGTAGCTGCAGGGGTCACTGAAACAGCCATGTCAGAGGCCTCCAGACAGACAAACCTGCTGATGGGAGATGGAGCTTCCCATGTCACAGGCTGCCAGGAGTGCCTTTCTGCAAGGCTGAGACTGACAAACACTTACTTTGCAGAAGATGTGCCGTGCTTGAGGAGCTGTGTCACCAGAGGAGGGAGATGTAGGAAGAAGTGAACAGGCTATGTAGTATTTGAGCACATGAAGAAGGGGCTGAGGAATTTTTCAGAGGCACTACAGTCTCAAGGTTCTTGGGAGTCTTTAACTTACATTGCAGTGGAGAAGCAGATGGACTCAGAACCCTGCACAGTAATTAGCCCAAGGTTTATTAGTCAAGGGTCGGTCAAGATGAAGACTGGAAGCAGGTCACAGTATGCACCAGGAGGAAGGTTCCTCCTCCTTCTCAGAAACTGGCAAGTGGGACTGGCACCTTCTACAGCATGCGTAAGGCCCTGGAAGTAAGAGGGCCAGACCATTGATGAGGTGGGTAAAGGTCCTTCTGGGCTCAAGTGGTGTCCTAACAAAACACCATTTGTACCCCGCATCACAACATCCTGCTAAGAGGAAAAGGAGGGTAATAGGAGACTCCCTTCTAAGGGAATGGAGGGCCTGACGTGCAGACTGAACCAAGCTCACAGGACCACAAATAAGAGACATTTTTGGAAGTCTCCCCAGTATACTAAGGCCTTGTGATTACTATCCTTTATTGGTTGTTCAATAGGGAAGTGATGAAATAACAAAGAGAAGCCTGATGCAATCAAAATCAGTGCTTTGAGAAGACTGGTAGAAGGATCAGGGATACAAGTTGTGATTTCCTTGATCCTTCTGGTAACAATGAATATTATTAATAGGAATTAATAGGAATATTAATAGGCATATCCATCAGGTCAACATGTGGCTCTTAGACTGGAGTAACTGAAAAAAATTTGGGGGTTTTGACCATGTTTTACTCAACATCTGATCTACTGACACCTGAAGAGATTCACCTTCCTCAGAGAGGAAGAATTCTAACACAGGAGCTAGCAGTGGTTGTTGACAGAGCTTTAAACTAGCTTGGAAGGGGAAAAGGGACCAAACCAGGCTTGCTATGGTGAGCAATAGAACGGTGTGACAAAACTTAAGGAAACAAGCACTAATAGAATCCTTCAATCAGCTTCATTGACTGCAACATACCACACCTGAAATGTTTCTACACTAAGGCATAGCCCATAAGGAACAAAGATGAGCTAGAAGTCTGGCCCTGTCCAGGCATAACAGGAGATTTGACATAACGGGCATAAATGAAACCTGGTGGGATGAGTCCTGTGACTAGAGTGCCCTGATGGACTGATGTAACTACAGCTCTTCAGATGGAATAGCAGGGCAGAAGAGGCTGGAGGGTGGCATCGTATGTAATGAAAAGGAAAAATGTGTGGAGCTTACTGACAATGGCACCGTTGAGAGCCTTGAGGTAAGAATCAAGAGACAAACAAATAATGTGGATATTATCATGGGACTCTACCATAGACCTCCCAGCCACCAAAATTATGTTGAAAAATTATTCTTTGAGGAACTAAAGGACACTTCCAAGTCAACTGACCTTGTCTTTATAGGGGACTTCAACTTGCCAGAAACAGCCTGGGCCAGAAGATTCTTTAAAAATCTGGATGACAACTTTATGGAATAAAGGGAGTCGGTCCTAAGGGAGCTGACTCAGAAAGATGCTCTCCTAGATCTCCTGCTTGTCAACAAAGAGGATCTCGTGGATCAAAGTGGACACTGGTGTCTTGACCACAAAGAGATCAAGCTTAAAATCTCAGTTGACAGCAGGGAAAGTGCAGGCAACAATTCAGTTGCAGGTGAGCAGAATTCAGGTTGCTCAGGGAATTAGTGTGTAACATCCCCTGGGAAAATGTATTTGCAGGTGCTCAGGTCCATCAGTGCTGGTCACTACTTAAACATCACCTTCTATATATCATAACTGGTAAATGGAGAATGTTATTCAGGGAGCTATCAAAAACACCTAAAACAGAATGCAGTATCTGGTCATAGCCAGCATGGCTTCATGGGAGGAAATATCTGCTTATCAAACCTGATTTCCTTTTATGACAAGGTAACATCACCTAATTCATCAAGGGGAGACAGTGTAGTCTTTTTAGGCTTCAGCAAAGCTTTTGATGCTGTCTCTGACAGGATCCTTCTGGACAAAATGTCCAGCCCACAGCTGGATACATGTCATGGGATGAGCGAGCAAGTGGCTCATGGGTCAGGCACGAGGGGTTACAGTGAATGGGATGACAACAGACTGGGGCTCTGTCATTAGTGGGGTTCCACAGGGCTCCATCCTTGGCCCTGTGCTCTTCAACATCTTCATAAATGACTTGGATGCAGGACTGGAAGGGATAATAAGCAAGTTCCCAGGTGGTACAAAACCAGGAGAAGCTGATGCCCTTGAAGGCAGGGAGGTCCTGCAGAGAGACCTTGACAAATCACCTGGGCAATCACCAACCATGTGAAGATCAACAAGAGAAAGTGTTGGATTCTGCACCAGGGATGGGGCAATGCTGGATGTATGGACAGACTGGGGAATGGGATGCTGGAGAGCAGTGCCATGGAAAGGGACCTGGGGGTCCTGGTCGATGGCAAGTTGAACCTGAGCCAGCAGTGCCCTGGAGCCAGGAGGGCCAACCCTGTCCTGGGGGCATCAGGGACAGCATCACAGCCAGGGAAGGGAGGGGATTGTCCTGCTCTGCTCTGAGCTGGGGCAGCCTCACCTCCAGTGCTGGGGCTGGTTTGGGCACTGCAACACTGCAATACAAGAAAGATATTAAACTATTAGAGAGTGTCCAAAGGAGGGCAACAAGGATGGTTGAAGGGCCTTGAGGGGAAGCTGTGGAGCAGCTGTGTGAAGGGAAGCTTGAGGAGCAGCTGAGGTCACTTGGTTTCTTCAGCCTGGAGAAGAAGAAGCTGAGGGGAAACTCATTGCAGTCTACAACTTTCTCCTGAGGGGAATAGAAGGGACAGGAACCAGTCTTCTCTCTGTGTTGACCATAGGACCTGAAGCTGTGTGAGAAGAGGTTTAGGTCAGACATGACAAAAAGGTTCTTCACCCAGAGGGTTGTTGGCACCAGAACAGATCCCCAGGGAAGTGGCTCAGCACCAGCCTGACAAAGTTCAAGAAGCATTTGGACAGTGCTCTCAGGCACAGGGTCTGACTCTTGGAGACGGTGCTGTGCAGGGTCAGGAGCTGGACTTGATGATCCTCTTGGGTCCCTTCCAACTCAGCATATTCTCTGATTCGGTGATTCCATGTAACATGTATATGATTACATAGATTCTTCTAAGAAAGCATCTGAGTTCATGTAATAATGGCAAAATAGTGCTGTCTTTGGGGACATGACACCTGTTTTAAGACAAAACTCTCACAATATGAATAACTGAGGCAAAGAAAATGCATTAAAATGTTACTCAGAATGAACTTATGTTGGTGGTCAAAACATGAAAACTGGATTATTAGGTTTACAACCCAGTTGACAAACACTGTATTTCTGATAGGATGTCTAAACTCTGCTCTAATATAGGAGAAATTCTAGAAACACTCAAAGCTGTACTACCTGGATCTATTTTCTTCCTTCATTCATTCTCACAGAGTACTCCCTCATTCTGGCAAAGGAAGAATCTTGATTGTGAAACAAATATACATATATTTATATATGCAATAGAAGAAGCAAAGCAACATACAGGAAATTAGAGGAAAAAAAAGAAAAAAAGAAGTCTGTAGAAGCCATAGAGAAATTTCTATCACAAGACTACAAGACTTTTTTTAGGACTACAGTCCAGATTCCTGTCTAAAGTCAACCCAAGTAGCTCTAAACACTTCATCTTCATGTCCCTAAGCTTCATATTTTCCTGAGGTCCTCGAAGTTGTCTATAAAAATTATAGTATCTAAATTGGATATGCATTAGACAACTGGTTTAATGGAAAAGATGACTAGTGCTTGCTCAAAGAAATAAGTTTGCATTTGACTAGCTCACATGGTGAACTGTAACTGCTCTGTGAACTTTCTAAGAGGTTCTTTTAGACTCAGACAGAGGTAGAAACCATTTCAGTTATTAAAAGAAACCAAGTCTTTTTGTGCAGCAGCAGAAAAGAGGAAACTCCTCCCTTTCGAATTAGAAACCTTTATAGTGAAATTCTTTATGGCTAGGAAGAGAACTTCAGACACTTTTCAAATAACCCCAACTGTTTAATCTGTACCCTTTCAGAAGTCAAGCTGTGTGTGTACGTGAGAGCGAAACATTTTCGCTGAAATAGGAAGAATGATATGCTTCTCAACCCACTGTAAAACTACCCAACTCTTACTCTTAGGGGAAGCAATGTACATTTCCTTTGCAGAGAATGGCATTATACGGGTTGTGAATCTTCATCCTTTTGTAGTCTAGTTAGAACCAGTGATCACAGAGGACCACGGTAGGCAAATGGACACTACATCCATTAATAAAGATATTATGTTTTACCTAAGTAGGAAAGGAACAGGGTCTAAGTTTAGCTAACAGAAAAACAAGCCAGAACCATGCATACAAGATCCTCTTTATCACTTCCTTTTCAATATACTATTACTCCAGAGTCAGTTCAATCAGGCTGTCTTCTTCTAGGTTTTAAGCAATTTGTTTGAAATTCTAGCAAATCCAATATCTCAGTGGTAACATTCATTGATTTCCCTACCATTCCCTATGCAGTGCTCGGCCATTCATACAGTCACAAAAGTGCAACACAAATAAGTACTCCAAAAATACTTAATGAAAACTTTTTATGTAGTGACAGCTGAAAAGGTGTTTCACACTGGAGGAAATTTGCATTTTCAGTAAAGTAAGATATATTTACAGACTGCAGGGCATTAATACAGTGGACATACCAATGAACAGATGTTGCAGATCGATAGCATTTTTCATCTGAGAATCAAAACTTTTTTATGGTACTGGAGTAAAATTGGTAGAAATTTAGCCTATGAGAATTTATAGTCAGACTCCTGGACCAAGGGATTCCATCTCAGAGGGTAAATGAGAGGGGTTTTGTGTGTTTCTTTTTTTGTTTGATTGTTGTCATTGTTGTTTTGAAGGGATTTTTTTGGTTTTTGGAGTTTTTTGTTGGTTTGCTTCGGTTTTACATCTAGCAGTTGACATGAAACATAAAGCGTTTTTTTCTCTTTGTCTTATAAGTAGCCACAGCAGCATTTGGTGTCCAAATCCTAAGTTATTGACAAAATCACAGAAGCCTCTTCTTTAGAAACAATCAGAGCCTGAGCAAGGCTACAGGTGTCCTCTGAACCTAATCAGAGATCCATTGGTTTTCCTTTCTTTCTGATCCTTCACAATTAAAGCTGCTTCTAGATTATTCTCTCCTGTTATAAACTATTTTCTAAATTAGAGGATCCATTGGGAAAATATTAAGACAATTCTTCCAATGGGTCAGTTTTACTTACCTTCTTCTTGAAGCTTTTTGGCCAAAGCTCTGCATTGTAGCTGACCTAAGATTATATTTGGCTCACTCCTTTAAGTAGGGCTTTATTTACAATGCCAAACAATAAATTCATCACACCTTGCTGTTAATTTTTGAGTTTCCGGTTTTTTTTTTTTTTGATAGTAATTTAACACATCATACCTTGATGGAGGCTTAAGAGTTCACCAAGCAACAGCTGGTTCTAACTGCTACAAGTGCTTCTGGGAAAAATATGTAGTTAAGGGAAAAGGCACACAATATTTCCACATATACTACAAACAGCTAAAAATGTATTAAGTAAAAATATAGCATTAACATGTTTAAAAAGCCAACACCAACTCAGCTGTTCATATACAAATGCATTGCATGGATAATTAGACTTTGAACTCGAAGAGGTTTCCACAAGTCTCCTTATGGCTTCACACCTCTGTATTGCTCAGCATTGTTGTGAGTTTTTGGAAGCAAGAAAGACCTACCTTTTGCCCTTGAGCCAGTGGTAGAGAGAATTAAGTCCCCACAGGTCAGAACTCTACAGGTCTTGCCTGCTGAGCTATACAGGTCTTCACAGTATACAACAGACTCAGTGCAGATCTTGGAAGAAGATAGATCTGCAATTCTGATGAGAAGCAGTTAATCTGCTTCCAGACACTTTCTAATATCTTAGACACGAGGACAAAACTACACATATTTAGGTAGACACATTAAGGCAGGTCCTTAAATGCACTTAAATGCTGCTACTAAAAAGCTGAATGTTATGACTTTCCACAAAATCACTCCTTGTGATTTAGTACTCACATGAGATTCAAACACTTTGTTATTCCATTAGGAGGCCAATACCAAGGAGTACCAATACCACCTAATAGGACAGTATAAGTTCCCTAAATGCATCAAAAGGTCTACACAAGCTAGGTCCATTTGCAGTTGCAAGCTCCAACCAAGTCTGGCTGATATCAACTTGGAAAATGACACTGGCTTGGAAACAAAATTTCTACAAGTCATAACTCATGAGCATTTGCAAACTCATTTCCAAGACAGAATTCTAATGACTTCCAGAAACCACCCTGCAGTCATGAGAAAAAATCCTGGAAAGCTCAGAGTCCAAAAGTGTAACAAAGTCCTACAGGACTAGACAAACAGCATGCAAACATGTCCAGCCAAAATAAGGAAGTATAAAGCAGCTGTCCATATGATGGCAGTTACTTTGGAATTGTTTTTCCATTGCGCAAAAGCACAAAACCAAATATATGCAACCCAATGCACACACAAGCTCTTGTAAACTCACTGGTGTTTGTTCCTTCTCGTATTCCTCTTCAAAAGCTTTTGAATTCACAATTTGCACTATTTTCTACATCTCAATTGCCAAGCCAGCATCTATTACCTCTTAGGGGTTTAAAGCTGATAAGAAGAGTTAACACTGAGAAGTATTCAGAGAAATAACATAAACTTACTTCTTCCAAACTTAGACAAAGTCAAGATGAAAAGCCATTAGTATGTCCTAAGGCCAGAAGCTGTCAGAAGGCACTTCCATAATAAAACTCTCTTCAGGAGTTGGGTTTGTACTTTTCAAGGTACATTTACTAACTTGTGTGACATACCCAACAAAAAAACCCTTGAGATTAATTTATTTGTCTAAAGACTAGATAATTAAGTCTCACCAGTTCTCTCAAGAGGCAGTCTAAAAACATACACATAGCAAAGCAAAACAAAACAAAACAAAACATATACAAAACAAAAGCAAGCCTAGTTCACGTTCCCTGTCAGTGTATAATGGATATTGCCACTATTTAGACAGAACAGGTTCCTATGCCAGCAGAGTATGACTATTCTGTCTTGCACACTGGTTTTTCTACAGCAGTATGATATGTCAGTGTATACTTTGCTGAAGAGAACTTTCTGTCAACAATCAGTGTTTCATTGGCATTAATGCGCAGTAAAAGACAACGAAGCATGACTCAATTAAACCACCAAATACTGCATTTAAATAACATTAACCCCTGACATTTTAAAAGAACAGTGCAGGATTTTAGCTGCATGACTCTTGTTAAGGTCAGTGCTTTAATATATACAGCTTCCCACCCCAAATGTCTGACATAAATTTGTTTCAGTAAGCCAATTGAGAATGAAGACTGAAACCAGGATTTATCTACTACTGCAAACATTACAACTAAGATTTCTCCCATGCTATTTTTTATGGGAACAAATTTTATTAACATTCACACAGCATTGAGGTAGGAAAGAATTTCATTCCCAATTCTCTTGCTTTTGTTTTGAAAAATATCTTATGGACTGAAGTTTAAAAACTATTTTCAAAAGCATTTTAGTCAGCAAAAATCTCAAATGCTATATATATGACTGTCACAGGATGGAGTGTAGCTTTGGGTTCCTCCCCATACATGCCAGTACAATTCCATGCATTAGAAGGACTTTATGTATGAAATTCTGATGCAAGTCAACACATCATACACTGAAAGTTACTGAAACTCTCACCTGATTCATACAAAAGTTGCCCCCACTTATTTTGCTATGCACATGTGTCAGATTTTTAAGCCCAACAGAGTTTCTCCTGTAATGTGTAGAAGGTACATGCCTTTCTTAACTGTACTGCTCACAGTAGTACAGCACAGCACAGCATCTATGATGCTTGTTTCCACAACTTTTAGGACCACACCATTAGGGTGAACTAAACTATTCAGATATCTACAAATCAAGAGCTAGTGAGCCTGCTGTATGTTTGTGTATATCACACAAAAAGATATGTAATGATTTAGACATAATTAGCATTGCTTTATTTTTGAACAATCTCCCTGTTACCATAATGCAGTGAAAGATTAAAAATTTTGTTTACCAAGAAAAAGAAAGGATACTTGTACAATAACAGTCACAGTACTTGTGCTTAAAATCTAACTTTTAAATCTAATGTTTTCTATTTTTTAATTACTGACTTTTATGGAATTAGTCAAAAATAAGTCCAACCACTTATGAAGCTTTAATTGGACACAGTTGAGCCATGAGAAGGCAATCTGATATCAGGAATAATTATTAGAACTATTAGCTGATAAAGAGACAGGAAGCATGGTACAGAAGAGGTGGTAAATAAAGAACTGAAGAAAAATTATTCAGTGAATCTTCCTATCTCCTGCTGAGCATTCCTTGGAAACAATTTAGTTTTCAGACACCTCCTCATATTTTGCTTTGTCGTTGTTCAATTTTATTCACCAGTCACTGGACACCAAAATAGCAGACAGACTCAGTTTCATATGCATTGCTGAATGACTGGTTTGTAAAGCACTGAACTGCAATACATAAAATTATATAAATTGCCCAAAATTCCTACATGATGCTCCCCCTGACAGCGATCAGACCCATGTTAGCATGACAAAGAGCATGTCACCTTCCATCTCCCATTGAAGGACAATTTGCAAGACCTAACTGAAAGTCACGTCTAAATCTGTAAAACTGAAGTCATAGTAGAGTCAGAGTACCTATAAGAAAATGTAATTTTTCCAGTTTAAACTTTGTACATAAAGTTGTTAAATAATTTATGCAAAAATCACTGTAGGTTCCACTGGTTTAGCTGAATACTCAGCAAAGAGGAAAGAAGATACTTAAATATTTTCTGAGTAAATATCGAGGTACATTTTTAGGCCATACAGAGAGTATGATGCAAAATGATTGTCCAAAAATGATCAGATTACGAAGACAAAAGTGAAGTGAAGTTAGACAAAATCTAGTAATTTCATACTGGGCAAGATTAAAAGACAGGAAAGAATGCCCTAATAGATTCCTTTGTTTGGATTTCAAGGCCAAGCAACAACAGAATGGAAAGAGAAATGCTGAGTAAGCCCGGTGTTCCATCACCAGCAGTAGGAGAGGTGCTCTTCACATATAGATTTCATCCAAACTCTGTAGCTGCCAGGGGCTTTTTGGGGTTTATTCACTGGAGAATAATCAAAGAACTACAAAAAACATCAGGAGAAAATTGCTACTAAAGCAATTTTGTATATCAGAAGAGAGTTTAAATATTTTTCAGGAGCTTAGATATAGCACATGTGAATTCATCTTAAATTTAAAGCATTGGAAAACCTTTCAAGTACAGAATGACAGCAGAATGATCAGACGCTCTTGAAAGTGATCAAATGATCAGACTGACCTAATTGACAAAGAGGTTATATAAAATATTGCCTTTCACTTAATCCAGGGCTTTAGCAGTGCTTGGAAACTTGGAGAGCTCTTTACAAAATAAAATGTACCACTTGTTGAGTAAGGAATTATGGACTAGCTACATGGACAGTAAGTCAACTGTAAAACTGCCTGAACTCAGAGCTCAAAGGATGGTGATTAGTGGTACATAGTCCATCTGGAGGCCAGTCACTAGTGGTGTATTCCAGGGGTCAATACGGGGACCAATACTGATTCATAACATTGTTAATAGCCAAGATGATGGCACTCAGAGAAAAATTCACAGCTTTGCAGATGATACTAAGCTGGAAGAAGTAGTTTTACGAATCAGAAGGGTTTGCAAAGGGACTTTTGACAGACTGAAGAGCTGATAGGAACTTGGTGAAATTCAAGTAAAGAGAAGAAAGCTGCTCTGGCTGGGCAGAACTACCTCCGGCACTAGGCGAGGTTGGGGACCTGAGACTGACTAGGGACCAGCTGGAGAGCAGTTTGGCAGAAAAGAACCTGGAGGTTCTTGGTCGTCCTGTTTGCCATGAGGCAAAAATGTGCCCTGGCAGCAAAGCAGGTCAACAGCCCCTTTGGGCTGCATCAAGGAAGAGAGCTGCCAGCAAGTCAAGGGAGGCAATCTTCCCCTCTATCCAGAACTGATGTCTCTGTACCTGGAATAATGGCTCCGGTCTAGAGCTCCTTAGCACATGAGCGAGTCCAGTGAAGGAATAAAAAGATGACTAACAAAATGACTGAAGCATAATCTCTTCTCATAAGAGAAAAAGCTAAGAGAGCTGTGAGTTTTTTAGCCTGTAGAAGACAAGGCTCAGGGATATCCTAACAACTTGTGTAAACACCTGTAAAGAATATGGAGCCATACTATCTTTTGTGATGCCTAGTGACAGAACAAACAGCAATGTTCAGCAGCCTGTGGTAGCTGACTGTATTCTAAGCAGGGGTGCTGGAATAGATATCTTCAGAACCTTCAAACCTCAGCTCCCTTGGCTTAACTTTGTAAAGACATTCAAGATCTTTTACAATGGAGGATACTACCATAATTGTCTATCCAATTTGACAGGCAGAGAATTCTGCTGAATTTGCAAATAGCTGTGGGAGACAGGAGCCAAAAAATCTCTCTGTACTACTAGTGTAGTAGGAATTGCTTACAGTATGTGGAGTGATAACATAGTCAATCCAATAACCAAAATCTTTACTGAAAAAGATATACATATGTGTGCACACAGGCACAAACACAACTTGTACTAACAGCTATAAAACCTACTGCAGGGAAAAAATAATGTATTACAGTCTCTTTTCAGAGATGTGTTGCTTGGTGGGTAGATAAATTAATACTAATTTTGAGACTGATCAGAAAGTCAATCATTTGTTGCACCACATTCAATGGAGAGTATTTTAGCCCCACCAAATACGGTCTTTCTTCTAAGGAAACTAGTAGTTCTTCTGGAGGAGTGCAGAGATGAAGCTGAGATTCCACTAGTTTCACAAGCCTTCTAATTCCAGGCTCTGAAAATGAAAAGCTTTGAAAGTAAGGATCAAGGTCTCAAGCTCTGAAATCTTCAAAGCAAGGCAGAGTAGATGGTATAAAACAGGATGCTCTTTTGAAAGCTCCTTTTATGGTACTGCCTTGCCACATTCTACACAAGCATGACTCTTATGTGTCCCCAAAAAATAGGCAAAAAATATGCTTTGATAAGCTACAAACTACATTCGTAAACTACTAACAGGGAATCTTCTACTTATGTGGAATTTATCTCAAATTTCACTTTATCAAATTTAAGAAAAAGCAACTCAGAAGTATCACACTAGATAATCCAGTTTACTACTCTCAGCTTCTTCACAATGTAAGAAATGTTTAGTTACAAATAGGACATCTGACAGCCAATTAAAAGATATTTCAAAGCCCCTTCCAAGTGGATAGCTTCTAAAAAACAGTATGTAACTTGCAGTTAGTCATATTTGCTCACATATTTAAATAGAGTGAATGGGGTAGATGTTCTCCTTCAAGGAAAACTTAAAAACTATTTCTTGTGAGAAATGATAGCTTGTTACATAATTCCTATTAACTACAGTCAGTTTGCCATTGTTATGGTCCCTGTGAAATCACATAAACCCATGCTTGGAGCTGTAACTGGAGTAACTGGAGGAGATACTCCTTCTCTTGGTAAGATACGGATTTCAGAAATAAATCCTTTTTCTGTCTCTACATGCCACATAGAGTAGCAATGATGGGAAAGGGACAAGTAAACTGCAAATCTTCAGCAATCTGAGACCACGTAGCAAAAAATAGGCACTTACTTTCTCAAACTATAGAGTACCATGAGAATATACATTAAAAAAGCGTAAATGCATCTATACACAGAGAGAAGAATGACCAGTGAGATATATTCTTTCATTCTTCATATTAATATAATAGATCTTCGACATTAAATTTGGAAGAGCAGAATACAGTACTTGTGGTGCCTTTAAGAACAGTCACTGTCATGATAGAGTGGAGCCAAGACACTTGGAGAAAAATGAAAACTTCTTTCTTTAGTATTCAAGACTAAATACATAAAGAAAAGGAATGTTCTTCCTCTGTCAGCTGACTCTTACATGTAGGAGTTCTTCAGGATTTATTATTTGGCATTTCATGGCTCTGTATTATTATACACACATACATGCACATCAAGGTTGAGAGCAATGGATTGCACAATAGAGAATACCTGAAAATTTGAAGCCACCTTAGATAAAAGGTCTGCCATTGAAAATTTAAAGGTATATTAGGAGTGGCTTGGTTTGTTCAGCCTGGAGAAGAGAAGACTGAGGGGAGACCTCACTGCAGTCTGTAACTTCTTTCAAGAGGGAAAAAGGAGAAGCAGGCACTGACTGATCTCTTCTCTGTGGTGATCAGTGACAGGACCTAAGGGAATGGCCTGAGGCTGTGTCAGGGGAGGTTTAGGTTGGATATCAAGGAAAGGACTTTCACTCCAGGGTGTTTGGGCACTGAAATAGGATGCCCTGGGAAGCAGTCACAGCACCAGCCTATGAGAGTTTAAGAAGTGTTTGGACAGTGCTAACAGGCACAGCATGTGACACTTGGGATTGTCCTGTGCAGGGCTAGGATTTGGACTTGATGATCACTGTGGGTGTCTTCCAACTCAGGATATTCTATGATTCTACAGTACCTGAAAACAAGGGTAGTTGGAATATTTGTTCATTTTAAGTGATACATCATTTATGCAAATATTCGTTTCCCTCCAAAATGGAATGGATGGAAAGTAGAAATCATGAAGCTTTAAAATCAAATCCTACATTTGACATATTAGAAGAAATTACAAATTCCATAATGTATAATATTATTTTTGTAATGTATCACTCGCCCATACTGAGAAACAATCTATTATATAGATTTTGCATTCAATTTTTTTGTCAAAAACTACACAGCACATCAAAAGTTAATAGCACTAGGGAGTTCTGTGATTAATATGAAAACAAATGGTGTATTAAAAAATTTCTTTTGTTTTTCATTCACAATGATGAAAATGCTAGGATTTAACCTTTAAGGGTTAAAGAGTTTAATCAATGTCAATGTCTGATCTTCTGAAGGCGATAAAGAACAGTCTGTCTAGCGATACCCAACAGAACATCACTTTGTCAAGCCACAAAGCACCCAAAAGCTTGTCAAGTAAGTTACCAGAAACCTCTTTGTGGTTAGAACTCAGCTCCTTCCTGCTTGACCTATTATTTGATATTTGACCACTTGGTTGCAAGACACTTGCTCTTTCCAGCTGAAATGTCACTGGGGCATCTTGTCAGCTCCCCGACATCTCGGCCTGACATACAATTTTACTTTTGTGTGCTACAAGGCAGAAAATGCAGGGCAATGGCCTTGCTTTAAATTCTGTCAGCATCAAAGATGGGCGTCACTCTTGGGTCCTACCAACAACAACAAAAAAGGAGTCTATTTGAAGGTCAAAACAGCCATTACTTTTTAGTCTTTCAGTTTAAACTAAATACATTACCTGCAACACTGGTTTGGGAACTGTCCTTATAAAGTATATAAACATATCATCAGAAATCCTCCCTCCACAATTGTTCTTCTTTCTTATGAAATGCAGACTTGATAAAAGGGTGAGTTTTCAGTGCCTGCAGGGACCAGATTCAGTGGTTAACTTAACTTGTTCAAATAGGCAAGTGGTATCATGTAGCTTTACAAGGAGCAACCTGACCTTCTCACATTGACCAGCAGTGACATTATTGTGCAGGAAGAGAAGCAGTCACATCATTTCTGTTTTGCACAACCTGCTTAAAGTTTGCAACTAAATGCTTGTCTTCAGTTGAGCTGACAAGAGAAAAGAGGGGGCTCAGTGAACCATGGCAGGGCTGCCATGAAATGACAGGAATCATTGGCATACATTTCAAATAGCTCTCTCAATCCTATTAAAGTATTGCAGTCCTGCTTTAAAATAGACAAGTATGAAACAACTTTGATAGATAGAGACTAAAATGGCTTATTGATTTTTTTTTTAAGTCTGAGGAAAATTACCCAAAATGTGTCATTCTTTAACATTTAAAAATATACTACATAAAAAATGAACAACTGCAATAAATAAAAGTTTAAAGAAATAACAGCTTCAGTATGCAAAATTGACAAGTGCAGAAATGTGAACGTACAAACGCACATTTTTATAAAACCATAAAATTAATGTTAAAAAATACAAACGCTGAACTACAATTCAAAGATAGCAAAAAACCCTACACTTTAATTGCATCATTTTACATTAATATAATTTTTCCCTTCTATAAGATTATTGATACTAAGAATCTGAAGATCCATTTTCCATTGTTCTTCTGGGATTGGATGTGACATCCAGGCTGAAGAAACAGATTGAAGACAGAGAACTGTCTCTGTTTTGCATAACACTGTAGGATGTGTCAGGTTCAGCTTGCAATGCCAAAAAGTCTGGGATAGAACTCTGGTCAGGCTGAATTTCTAGCTTGGAGTCATGCTGATGTTTGAACTACGTCTTGTTTTCTGTAATGATAAATAAAGAATAAAAAAACAAAGCAAAAAGAGAATTTACATTTACTGTTAAATTTCTTTCACAAAGGTATGTATATGAAGTATTTGCAAGTGTATGCTTCTTGTTTTAAACACTTACTTTGGTACCTGAGAACCAATAGCCATATTTAATAAAAAGAAAAAATGGATGTTTTCTCAGGTATTTTGCCCAAGTAAGTGTTAGAAAACCTACTGTATTTGAAATGCTACAAATACTTACAGAGGACTTTCACCCCCGCTTCATTACAATTACCAGATTTCTTTTTTACCAAATTAACAAACTTTTTCCACAATCTCCCTATCACGGTTACTAGGAAACACATGCCATGCTAACCATGGAAAGTATTTGTTTATTTTTAAGTATATTTTATCATCAATTGAAATTAAGCACTTAATACTCTTCAAATGTTAGCCTGTAAGAAAGTGGCCAGAAAATATACATTGATGGGAACATGATTCATATTTCAATGAGTCTCAACATTCAGTCAAACACATATAAAGGTTACACTAGTTAAAATTCAACATTAAGGAACTGCCAGCTCCAAAATATCAGGCGTGGTACTTGAAAGATTATGGAAAATATCAGTATATCAGTACTAATTATTCTTTAAAAAATGGTGAAGAAAGACATTCTGTATTCCCCTAAACAAATAAAAGAAAACTCAATGCCGTGTTGGTCTTCTGCCCTTTACCAATGCACCACATAGTGTGAAAATAACAAAAATTTCATCAGGTCTTATAATATGTGAAAGCATCACATGCAAAGTATAATTATGTAATAAAAAAATAAACACACTGAATGACCATTACCAGCATCTTTGAGGGTTAGAACACTCTTTCTTCATCATTTAAGGAAGAGTATACATGCATATATAAATGCATACACACTGAGGCATAAACCCATATATAGAGACACACAAACTAAGGGTGTGTGTATATTCATAGTTCAACAAATCCACTCTAAAACATATGTATAAAGACACATTCATGAATGATTCCCCTTTCCTCTGTTACCATTGCTGAAGAAAAAAAATCAATTGTTGCCTCTAAAACCTACTTCAACAGTTCCCTTTGATACGGACCCTTGTGATTTCCTGATTCACCACAAGCTATATTGCAGCCACTGTAAAGTAATAGACTATCATTAGACTTTCATTAAGAACTCATACAGTAGCAAAACTAGATGACTGCTTCAAGTACATAGTTAAAATGAGGTAGTGCCCTGAGTTTCTCTAAATTATAAAACTTAAGTTTTTCAGTCCTTTTGGGCTCAACTCTCTACCAAATGAGAACCACTAAAAAGCCAATGCACAAAATAAGATGTCAGCAGATCTGAAATGAGATCTCAGTAAAGGCTAATACACCAATTAACAGCCTGTTTTTTATACAGCTGTTCTTTAATCAGCTGACCACACACAAAATTCTCTCTAAAATAGGAATCATTCATTAAAACCATTAAAATAGTATTGAAATATGCAAAATAAACTGTGATGTTCTAAAAAAAACTTCCAGATGTAAAAAAATTTAAATCAATAAACTGCAAGCTACAAATGGGTTTCACTCTGGATAACAAATATTGAGGACAAATTTAAACATATTGGTTTGTACAGTACCTCAATTAATCAGCATACCACAATGAATGAAAAATCTCATGCTATGATTACACTTATGTATTACTCTTTTCCAAGCTGTAGTGAGGTGGATTTTTTTTGAAAAATATGGCATCAAAATTCCAGTAAAGAGATACGAAATCAGATTTCCTTTGAGAGTTGCAAAAAAAAAAGTATGAAACTTAATGATTGGCAGCAAGTCAATAGACTATGTTACAGTAAAAGCCCCTTCACTAGTCATAGTGAGAATACTAGTCATTGAACAGAAGGGAAATCAGATTTAATAGCAATGTGATTGATGTAAAAAACAATTTTTGGCTCTTACTCCTAAGAACTGTTTTGATCCAATACCTTTATATACCCTCATGATGAATAAAAAAATAGTATTCTATAGGTTAGAAAAAAAAATACTCAGAACTGTTATAATATTAATTTTCTGAACACATACCATTCTAGAGGAATTTTAAAGGCAGTTATAATTTCCCCAACAGACCTCTTTCATCCTTATGGTATTTAGACATCTTTCTAAAACATGTTTTAAATTGACAAACTCAAATGACTATGCCAGAGCTGTGGTGATAATCCATCATATAAATATGCATTTAGGTAATTTTTAGAAGAGGAATTATTTATCTGAAATAAAGGGTCTGTTCAGGTAAATCTTTAGCCTGGCACTTTTATTTATCCTGTAAGCCATACACGACTCCAGCTGAACTGTTACACTTCACCAGGTAAATAGATATCTAAGACATACACGTCTGGCAAAAACATGCTTTGAAAATATTTATGTAATATAATAATTGGTCATGTCCTGTGCACATTTTTTCAAAGTTTGATTGCTTAACTTTACAAAACATGTTTTCTCAAAGACAAAATATGAAAAGTTAGTCTATATTGTGGAATAATTGCTTTCTAAACCTTAGCTAACTCAAGCAATTTTTTACTATACATGAACAGGATTTCTACAACACAGTTCTTCTCTGTGATTGCTCTGTGACTAACCTACAGTCTAATTTAAGAACTAGTTTAAAAGTTGTCTCATTATATATGAGCTGTTTTACCAGTTAAAACTCATTTATAAAACTCATTTAAAATGGGTTGCTTTATTATGATGATATAATGATGGAATATTTTCATATCATCATTTATTATATTATTCATTTATTTATTGCAATGTTAGCCTACCCAAAAGCATCATGTTATGATCAAAGATGCCCATTTTGCTTTTGTATATCCATATCTGTGGAATAATATGCACAGTTGGACACTTGAAATTAGAAGACTATGCATATGTTATGACAGTGCTGCAGATAATTGTCTGTTACAAAATACTGTTACAAAATAAACTGTTACAAGTATACTGCTTATTTTCAATTGTAGGAGAAAAATCTACAGCTGAAGTTGCAAATTAGTCAGAACAGTTTCAGCGTTCAAAATCTACAAAAAGGTAATTTTACTGGACAATTTTCACAGCTTTTCAATTTCCTTCAGCTACGTATGTTATTACAAAAACTTCTTCCCCTTCTCAGGTTTCCCATCACTAATTTTAGTCACTTCAAGCTTCTTTTAAAAACTCAATTTCATAATACAATAGCCCGAAGTTCTCTTCTGCTTTCTTCTGATATTTAACATGCTACTTTATTAAAAATATATTATTAGAAAATCAGAATAATAAAGTGATAAGATTTTCATGCATTAAGGCTTATGGGTTATGCATGCAGTAACAACTGGCTTCAACTCAGGTAAAAAAGCCATGAAACTGCTTAGAATCAGAAGAGACCAAATAAAGAAAAGGGCATAAAGATTAATGCTGAATACAAGTTATGACCGTTCCCTACCTGTGTAATGATGTAGGTGCAATAGCAAGTTCAGTGTTATACCTCAATGTAAATGAAATAAAATTGTTGAAAAATGTGATAATTCACCAGAATACAGGAAACTTAGTTGTGTGAGAATGCCTGTCAGTAAACAGATAATGCAGGGGGAGGAATAAGCTGTAGTTTCTTTCTAGCAACCCCTAAAATCTCTGGAAAGGCAGAAGCACAGTTTCTCAAGAGAAGGAATAATTTTAAGCTCAGCACAGATTCAGAGAATGGTGGGGGGAAAGTGAGAAACAGGCGATATTTCTCCACAATGGATTTCTGATACTCACTCCTCTCAGCCCAACTCCAGAGCATACAAATACACAGTAATACCAGTAGACAGCAAATCAAATATCCAATAATATTGTTTTCAGCTTCTCCCATCTATGCTATCCTTGTAGCTTGCATCATTTCACTGCTGCAGTATCAATTCTAGTAAGTGTTAAAAAAAGAACCACAGTCTTCAATAACCATTTTGCAGCACTTATGTGGAAATCCTATATCCCTATAGAAAAAGATGTACATTGTCAGATCATTCACAACCTTCTACTCAGACTGCTATTTCTAAAACTGAGTTGCCTTTTGCCTGACAATACCAAGGGACTTCCAGTATGCTGCTCTTTTTTTTTTTTTCCTCTTGGGCTTTTTTGTTTGGTGGGGCGTTTTTGTGGGGTTTTTTTTGTTAGTTTGTTTTTGTGGGGCGGGTTTTGTTCAGGGGTTTTGGGGTTTTTTTTGGTTGGCTTTTTTGAGTTTGATTTGGGTTTGGTTTGATTTGGGTTTTTTTTTTTCTGCTAAAAGTAGCTACAAGAGCCATTTCTTACTTTCAGTGAAATAATCAAATAAAACGCTACAAACTGGTATTTAAAATGGAAAGTATTACTTGTGTATAGATGTCAGTGCAATACAGTGCTAGTTACAAACTTTTTCAAAAGTAGGAATTGTACGACCAAAACTGGAAAGTTTGCTTCCTGTGTCAGTGATCTTGCAATTCTGTATGCTGAGGCAGTAGGACTAAATTGGTGTTCTGACACAATGTAAGAAAACAGTAACATTTGGTATAAATTTTAATTGTCAGCACTCCTGCCTGGATTGTGCAAACAATTTGCTATCAGAGAATAATTCAATGGGCTGCCAACCCATTCCATATTAAGTCAGAAAGGTAGACATACTACACACATTGGGTGCTGCTAGCCAACAATACTAATGGCTTTTTTCATTATCAAGAATTCCCTCTTCTAGTTTCAGGAGTTTTTAAACAAATATGAGTCTGTAATATCAGGAAATCACAATTTTTTCTTACTTTCTTAATGCTCTGGCATTTAATTAATTCAGCGAAATCACACTCTGGAGGCTCAATTAAAAGCAATTAAGAGAATGATTTAATTATATATTGTATTTGTTTTTCTTAAAAGAAAATCCTGTTTCATTCAAATGCACTTAAACCTGGTATGTTTGAAGAACAGACAGGATTGGATGGATTACCACACCAGATGAACACTTTATCTTCAATGTTTTGTTGGCTTTAAGACAACAACCTGTTTCTGCTTTGCTAATTTTGATGGTTTCTAAAAGTTTTGGCCAAATTCCTCACACAGCCTATACTGTAAACCTTTATTCCAGATGCTTCATTGGACTACACAGGGAAGTTTCCCATTTTTAGGTCAATTTCTCTGCACTGCACTGTTAACACCAAAATATTAGACAAAGAAAGCCATGCTCTTTTTTCCATGGTGAAACGAATGGTCTGTTTTGATTTCAATCCAAGTTTCCAAATTCTTGAGTACTTAGTACTTTTGGAACTTTTAGTACTTTAGAACTTTAGTTCTTAGTACTTTTTACCCATGATGCCTACCACTGTCTTTTCACTTTCTCAAGAATGGAAGCAACTTTTATTTATTTATTTATTTGTTTATTTATTTATTTATTTATTTAGAATCCGGGCGGCCAACCCAAATGACTATTGCTTTTCTTTGGGGTTCATGATGCAAAAAACACTGAAAGGTACCCTACACTTACTGTTATGACAAGACTCTATGTTTCACAGCAGTCTGTAAGATCATCCCTGCCTTTAACTGATGCCTCTCTTGCTTCCAAGGAAGGCTTTCCTTCTATGTGACTTTTCCCCCAGCTTCTCATTGCCTTAGATCAGTATGTCATTCATGGTTCCCTCTTGGCACTCAGTTTCTTTTTAGCAAGAAGGGGAGAAGAGGACTACAATCAGAGACTAAAAGACTCACAACATCATGCGAAGGCACCATCAGCTCACAAAATAGTCCTCCCCTACTCAGCCTTTTCTTCTGGGAAAACAGTCCCTATTCCACTAGTTAAAGCATCAAACTTCATATTCTCGTGAGATATGTATTCAGCCATCATCCAAATTCCTACCCGGTGTGACTGTCTGACGTAAGCCTTCAAAGTTTCATCTGAGTTACATGTATACTGCTGCTCTAGCAGAAAAAGAAAAGAAGTATATTTACATTCATTTTGCCAAACATTAGCATCTTCTGTCCAATCATTTGAATGCAGAAGTGTTAGGAGAAAACAGCTTAGAGAACAAGGGTTGACATATACAGTGTGAAATCTTAAGGTGCTTGAATGCAATGAGGGAGAAAGTGAGACAGAACCACGTTTCATCTCCCTAACTGTGCTACAGTCCACATGAACTTTGTGACAGGTCTCTGTCTCTCAGCCACACTTCACTAGCTTCTGCTGACATTCAGCTGTCAGACAGCAACTCTTTACCATGCCCCTAACATGCTCTACAGCTTCACCCAATTAACTCGCTTTCACTTGACATTGCAGCAAAAAGCTTCATAATAGGTGGTCAAGGTGCACGGTGTCTGCTTGCCCTCAAACTGCTCACGCACAGCAAAATGCTACCTTCCTTTTTTGTCTGTTTGCGACGAACCGGCGTAACTACAATTTAGGCATTCTGCTACTAAATGGAACAAGGACAGTGGATCTCTGCCAGCAGTGCATTTATTTATCTCTTACCAAAAACTATCCTAGAGCTAATAATAATAGCAATTTTGGGAAAAGAAGAAATTACACTGATTCAGTAAAATACCTCAATCGCTTTATATTTAAAGAAAATATACTGTAACAGCAATTTGGTTTCAAGGGGAAAGAAGGGAAAAATTTCTTTACAACAGTAGCACTTAACAACATAGAGGAGGAAGGTCTGCAAAAAATGAAAGTGTCTTTATTACTCAGTTTTCTTGCATTAAAAAATCTTTAGGTATTCAGTAGATTTATTTTTCCTATGTAATTCTGCCAAATACACAATATTTTTTAGGAATATTTTGAGAAATATGGATCTGTGTAGCTGATAAAACAAATGATCTATTAAAAATATGGAAATCAACATTTTAGGATTGATTTGATAGCTTACAGAAAAATAACACCAAAGATGTAACTCACAGTTAGTTTGCTGACAGATGCCTTGAGAATACTTCAGTTTGCTCACTAGTTCTCTCAAGTATATTTCTATATAAATATACGGAGTAGGTCAGAAAAATCCCTTAAAAAGTCAATATGTGTGTAATAAGTACTGGTAATGCTCAAGCGCTCTTTGCTTAAGAGGATGGATTGAGCACTGGACAGTGAAATTATGAATGCCACTATAGAAAATACCTTCTAGTGGCCTTATGGGTTTCAGCTACCACAATTCCAACAAAACAGGGCTCAAAAGACTATCCACATAGCCCAAAGAGTCTGGTTTGCTAAACTACAGAAAGCTCACACAGGTCATGTAATCTATTTTCTTTCCAACCATATCTACAGGGAAAAATCCCATTGTGCTTCTCTTTAAAAATCTTTGAAAGGCATTTTTTCCCACACAAGAAATTTTATTTTCACAAAGAGAAGGAGACATTAAGATTGTAGAAAGTAAAAGCTCAACAGAAGTCCTAAGTATGAAGTAAGGAAAAAAAGAAAGGAAATACATTGATTAAGATGTAAAGCAGACTCCTCTCATGACAGGAAGTTATGGGAAGAACATAGAACCAACTTGTTTTCATGAAAGGTGGTGAAAAGCAGCAAATCATAAGGAATCACAACTCACATACCTCTGGAAGCTGCTGTATTTTCTATTACTAATAGAATTGGATAGTTTTGCAGCAATGAAAAAAATAAACTGAACACCTCACTCAGACTCCATGCAGGAAAATGGGATTACTCAGAATTAAAATGAAGTGTCAGGGATATGCATGGCCTCATAGTGAATAATATTACTGTAGATCTTATAAGTGCACAAATGTTATTTTGGTTCACTAGGTATTGAGATTATAATCGGTGTTTTTTGTAATCCTGTAATGATAAGGGAAATGCTGATGTCAAGATCTGACAGCTTTTATTATCCACTACTGAGGAGTAGATTAAAGTTCACTATTTGGAGACAATGCAACTAGGATCCTAAACTGGAAACAGACATGGTTTATGCAACCTATCTGCACCATTTTGAAAAACAGACTGATTGGAATCTCATATACAAAATATAAACACTTGCATTTTGAGTCAGAACACCTGCACAGGTGCATTAGTATACAGACTAATATGAATTTCATTTAATCTAAATAACTGTATTAAACTGAGTAGTCTCTTTAAAAAGATCCTCTAGTGACAGAGCAGAGAATATTATGACAAAGCAGAGACTTTTACCACGTTTAGAAGAGAACTAGTGTTACTGCCAATTTAATTTTCTCAAAATGAAGGTTTATCATTAAAATCATCAAGGTATTAGAAGAACAAAGGGTCCCATCCTTTCAGCACTGGCCAATCCATGTGGATTTTCTGGATAGCCCACTGCAGATGTGTAGGCTTCTACCTACTCGCCAAAATCCTGATAAGGGCTCCATCCCACTCCACTATATATTAGATTACAGAAAGATTCACCAGGAAGAAGTACATCTGGTTCCCTGTAGGTTTAGTATAGTTCTCTAAGTTCTGTTTGCTTATTCAAGGCAAGTACTTTAATGTTCATTGATCTCCAGTAAGACTTGAGTGAAGTAACTTCAGAAGGGAATTATTCCTTCTCCCACATATTACATACAATAAATATATCTTCAACAGAATTCTAAAGGGCAGTTTTACAACAGTAATGGTCAGGGAAAACAGTAGGCTTTCCAGCAATATTTCCTATGAAATATCAGTTGATATCTGAATAGCCTAGGTAAAGTATTTTAGGCTCAGTTTCAATGATGGCTAATATGTAGGTCTTCTGTAAATTCAATATACAAATTACATTAACTGGGCAAGGAATCAAGCTTATCAGTTATAAACAGCTTGAGTGTGGGTATCTCTGTTGGTTTTGGCCAAAACTATATACACAACTATATTTCAGACTGAAATAAAATTAAAAATTCTAATAATTACTTGTACAGAACTTTTTCTACTTAATAGATTCCTGAGCACAGCCTCCAAGAGTTGTTCTTAGCTCAGGTACTAGATCATCTCCTTCTGTGAGGTTGAATATGCAGTTCAAGTGAGTCCACTAGGCAAATGGAACTAGTATTTCCTGCAAACCAATCATATTTTAGATAAATAAATATTTTAAAAATGCTAAAGGATTTTCATACTTTCATATATATTTAAGCCAACTGTGTGGTATGAAAGCAAAGTTAAAAACAACAAAAACCCCACAAACAAACAAAATCAGACACTACCCTCACATACTACAAACAAACAAATAGAAACAGCTGAAAACCCAGAAACCACCAACACATACAACACTCCAAACTTTCATCAGGTATGGAAAATTTCTATCAGAAGAGTCATGAAGAATATAGAGGAAGATTTGGGAAAGTGTTTTTCAGCTTATTGGTTTGTAAAACCAGAAAGGTGTAATACAAGTTTAAAATACTAGGTTTTCTAAAACAACCCCACCAAAACCCCGAAACAGGGATGTTTCAGTAATTTGTTGTGCCTTGTACATTCCAGAATTATACCTTAAATTCCTTTACTCCAAGCTCCCATTGAGACTACAGCCTTCTAAAATATCTCATATTTAAAGCACAGCAAACTTCACTAAGTTAATAAATTAAACTCAAAATGCTTAAAGCAATAGGATGTTTTGACATACACAAATTAAAATCAAACTGGATTACTTGATCTGCCAGGAAACTTGGCAAAGCCTTGGTTGAGTTACAATGTTTAATGCTTAGACTCCCAAAAGAATGCATTGAATTCAACAGGCCTTGTGAAAAGAAACTTGATGTCACACAGGCTTTGAAAGACTAACAGGCCCCTGACCATAAGCATATAAGCTTATAGGATACCTCATCATATAAGATGATCCTTCTGTGATCAGAGGAGACCGTCAGCACTAACAAAAGCTGAAAAATTACAGAATTATTTCATTATTGTGGTTCTGGCCTTCAGAAACTGTGTATGTCAAATTATCGGCATCACCTATATAGGATAAAAGTCTTTCAAAGTACTGGGGAATATATAAATTTAAGAGAGGCAAGTATTTTAATGCCAACTTTGTAGCAATATTTACTGAGTCAACTATGAGTTTATGGGCCAATTTCAGTTAAGAGCCAGATCCAAAGGTGTGATGTCTGAAATCAGTGTGGATTTAAGAGTTCAATACGTATCTCTCTAGAAATAGGAATTCCTTTCAGAATTCAAGGAGTTACACAATCTGAAAAGGATGAAATGGAATCACTGCATCTTCGCAATGTCACTGCTTTCCTAATATTATCACTTGCATCAGGGAAACTCTGTTGGTGATTAACCACACTATTTGTGACCATATTTTTAGTAAATTTTATTACTCACTGCTCATTTTAAAGGTATCCTCCCTTCCATCACAAGGAACTGAAAAAAAGGAGTGAAGTGACTGCTTGAGAAAAAGAGGCTCCTATCTTTCCAAAAGGTGGTATTTTTAAAATAAGTCCAAAAAATCCCCCAAATTGTTGTTAAATAGGGAAGTGAAATTACAGTTTAAGAAGCACATTTCTTCTAAATCCCTTTCTTTAACTGAACTGTAAAATAAACTGAAGAAAACAAATGTTATTTGAATAATCAAGATCATTATCATAATAACATCCTTTAAGCTGACAGCAAAGCTCTTTACCCTACGGAGTGTCTATTTCCCGTTTTAAAAATTTGTTCATTTATTAATTTATTCAACAGGTCAAACTGCTTCACAGAGTTTGGTCTCTGAAGAAAACAGGTCCTCATTGTGATCAGCCGGAAGTACTGTGCTTTTCTACATAATGTGGGTTTCACAGAATTCAATTATAGTTTTTACACATAAGTTAGAAACAACAAACAAACAAATAAATAAAACCATGATGGGTAAATATTAAACAGTGTCTTAAATATGTAAGGCACAACAAAAATTAAGATGAAGATGTAACTTGCTGTCTGTATTCCCTTAAATTATGCCAATATTACAGGAATAAAATTATGTGTTAAGAATAATATTTTGCTTTGTGCACTAATTGAATTTCCTGTCTCTCTCTCTCTCCCTGCAAGTCATACTCTCTAATATATTTGAAAGGTTTGGTTTTCCTTCATTTCTCATTAACTTTTATGCTTGAAGTACAAAATGGAAGTAGGCAAATATATTTATTTTTACAAGAAATATGTTACACTACTGCAAACATGTCACAGAAAGGAACACAAAGGTTTTTTTCCCACTTGAAAAGGATAGAAACATGCACAATAATAGGAGAAGGCAGGGGGAAAGAGCATTAACAAGCCAACAGGGAAACATTCTGATTTCTTAAATTCTAGAAAGGTGCTGGTTTGCAGCTACCCCTCTTTACCATGCTCACTGTCTCCCGTTAGCCTGAAGAGGATCCACCCCCCCTGTGTGGACTAGCAAGGTTAGTTCTCATAGTGCTGGGGGACCTAGGATAGAGGCAATACCCAGCCTTGTGCTCCCATGAACTCCCCAGTCTTGCACCAGAAGCAGAAACTAAGAGGAGACAGAGCATCAGAGACTGTTGTCTCCCGGGGAGGGAAGGCTGACTGCTAGCTGGCACCGAATGATCTGATGGTGGGGCTATGACTGCCTCTCTGCCATCCAGAGGGAAATACAAACCTCCTAACGTGAGATTTTACTTTGCAAAACTTAAAGTCTGTGTGTATGTATATATGCTTTTTTAAAATTATTATATTTCTTAATGGGTGCCTGTAATATTAGCCACGCTACAGTACAAGTGCATGCTGCGCATACACGCATTTCTAGGCTAACTGAGAAAGAGACAGGCTCATGGCAACACTGCCCTAGGTCATACTCTAATCATTCTTTTCCCCTCTGATTTAGGCAGAGAGCTAGTAGTATAAAGTAAACAAGAGCAGCAAAAACAACAACAAAAATTGTCTATTATCTATCATCCTGATCAAGTGAACTGCAATTCACAGGGTGCATCTACACAAAGTTAATATCTGAAGATCAGCACTGAATTTTCTCCTTATAAACAGTGCTTTATATACTTAGCTTGAAACATAAAACCAAACAGGTGTGAAAACAAGAAAATAATTATTCACAACAGTATAACTTGCTGGATCTAAATTTAAAATATCAAGAAAATATCAGGAAGATGACAAACTGGATTGCGTGGATTCACTCACCATTTAAGCATCTATGGTAGACTCACTCAGGCACAGCTATGCTTTAATCCCCTCCAAAAATTTCTCAGCAAATTCAGAGTCTCAGAACAAACAGACATTCCCTTTATGTTTAACCCACAGTTTAGCAGGGAATAATAGAAGCTTCCAGGCTCTCTTTCTTGAAATAACTTCTTCAAAAGGGAGGAGGAAGCACCTTCTGGCCTGAGTAAAAGTCCTTGAGTCTGGAAAGAAGTGAATTTGTCTGCCTTTGTAGAAAATATTCCTTTTCTTCTATAAAGACAGTAAAATTGTGTTCTTGGCTCTGTTCTTTTGTAAAAACTTTTTCCCAGGGTTAAATGTCCTGGTCTATAATATCCAGTTCTTGAAATAACAGCCTGTCTAGCACTCCCAATACTTTCATTTCTACTGCAGCATTAACAATATATGTAATAATATATGAATGTTTCTTTTAATTTGATGTCCTGGAAATGCTCCTTTGATAGGTGTGGGAAGAAAGCAAAAGAAATAGCAGTGTGTATCCAACAGGAAGCAAATGTATGAGGCTGATGAATAAAACTCTCTGTATTACCAATGAAACACATTTCAAAAGATTAGCGCAAAGGTGTCTAATAAGGAAAAAGCCATCACATGGTTGTCTCCTGACTTACAGTTGCCCTCCACAGCAACTAGGGCATTTCTGAAACACTCCTCTTCAGGAAACTCTACCTAGTATTTGCAAAGAAAATAGAAGACTAGCTCATTCCAGTATTCCTCCTTGGAAAACAGAACAAAATAAAGCATAGGCATCCACTGCCTTGCTCTTCATTAATCTGCTACAGGCAGAGAATGAATGCATGATGATTTTTCACAGGACAAACTCAAACCTACACTTTAGACTTGCTTCCTTATCCAAATAATGTGTTTCTCAAAATCCATTTCCAATTAGTTGCTCCAATTAGAAGGTACAATTGTTGCACTGGCCTGCATTTAGGGTAAGATCTGAATACAGCTTTAGCTTCCAAGTGTCTTGTTTTCAGTCCTGGGAACTGAGGATCATTGTTTGTGAGCTGGTAGTTCCAGTACCTCACTAGAAACACATTTATAATGCCATAGAAATGCAAACCATGAAGAAAAAAATGAAAGGAGATTACCTTCCTGAAAACATGACCCTCCTTTTTTGTGACTTAGCCAATGACTTGGAAGATTTGTTTTGTGCTTAACAGTGGAACAAACCTGTGGTCATTTAGGAACTTCATGGTTTCCATTAAACCACACAGCATGGACATTTGGAATTTCATAGCAACAGTGAAGTGAGAATGTAGATCTTACTTTTCCAAAGTACCGACTTCTGCTGAGAGTTAACACCCACACACATTCTCTCACATTCCTTAGCCAACTCATGTCTTTAAGGGGAGCTGAAGAACAGACCAAACAAAGAAAAAAACAAACCAAAACAACAAAAAATCCCACAAAACCCAAAACAACCCCACTTAAGCCTCTTTCTTAAGCTCTTGAAAGTAAAATGGTAAAAGTGGAAATGTAATGTTTAAATGCAGCACTCTTTCTGTCCATCTACAGTGTTTACAGCATTAACCCTGCAACTGAAAAACTGAATTACTGGAAACCACCTAATTACCCAAACATTTACCCCTCTGCAGGTGTAAATACATGGGCCTAATAAGCCTTCCCACTGTGAAAGCAGTTACTTAAATTATATTAAAATATTAAAAACTATTTAATGAGCTTTTTTCCCCTAAAGTAAATTGAGTGTGTGCCTAAACCTGCTTCAGGCAAAGGAAGTTTCAAACATATTGGTTTTGAAACTAGCCATTATTTCCCATGTTGCAAAAATGGCAATTTTATTTCCCAACAGCAAATGAAACTGTCAGGAAAATTTAGATGCAATAAAATTGGGTGGTTAAACCAACATACTGGATTTGGAATAAAACTGAATTAAAGGAATTAAAATTAAGCATTATGTCAGTCAAACTTTAGAAAAAACTACTTGAAATGGGGAAGGGGGATGTGTTGCGTAGGGGTTTTTTGTAAAAGTTAGGTTTTGGACTCGGTGAGGTCCACCCATAACTACCCATTTCATGTCCATCAACTGTGTCACATTTGAAATTTGTGCAATGAAAAATATTTTGCATAAAATGTGTTGCTTCTGGCAACATTTCTGCCTAAATAAAAAGTTGTCAGGCAGTGTGTGACTTTAGTGGTACGGAGTCTTAAAATGGTGGCTTCAGTCCAAGGCTAGCTAATAACGGCTGACATGCACTGGAATCTTGAGGCCTAAATCAACATTGTTTTCACAGCTGTAATTAAGCCACCTAATCAGAAGCACATTTTGACGGGACAGTTTCTGGAAGCCAGACATTACAATTTCTTATGCCTGGAGCGCAGTGGCTCATGAGAGGTCCTCATTTAATTTCAAGTTAAAAAAAAAAAAAAAAAAGGCTGTAAAATGAAAAGAGTATAAAAAAAAGCAGTGTACGGCTGTTGAAATGAAGCAGGCCTATGTGTTCATGCCTTGACCAACCCTGCATCCCACCCTCCTTCGGCTCTCTGCCGAGTCCCCAGTTCTCAAGTGGCAGCTACACACAGAGAGATTAAGGGCTTCTGCCAAAGTCAACAGATGAGCTGGTCTGAACTGGCTCTCTGTGTGTTCTGATTGTAAATTGTGCTGGTGATGATTAGAGAACTCTAACACAGGATGTCAACTCTTAAAACTGTCCAGAGAAAATATTTTATTTTTGCTTTAAAGTCCAGGAAATTTTTTTAAACTTCTTTTGTGGCTTGGTACATAGTGTTGTGTCTATAACTTTTAGATGATTCAAACATGAATTGAATTCACACAAATCAAGCAACTATATTATTAAAAAATACACTATTACTTGCTTTCATTGGGCGTACTTCTCTCATTTAGAGATGTTTACATAGCAGTGCTGCTGCAGAATGCAACTTCTCTGACTAGTACAATACAGCAGTCTTGTGCCTCTTCCACCTGCCAAGTGGAAGACAGCCCCAAAATTCAGATTATCAACTACTTTTGTTGTATGATTATCAGTTTGGGGACATTGTCATATCTGCTTCAACAGCTACGCTGTCTTGCAATTTTTCTGGAGCATAGCTACATTGGTAACTTTAACATAAACTTTCAACCCCAGAGGCCACTGTAAAACTATCAATATGAAGGCACCAGTCACTGGGGTCTGATTACATTTTGTTCTGCACTTTAATTACATATGGATTCTATTAACTGAACCTTTTGCCTTATAGGCAGCATTTTAATCAAATTACTATAATTTTCAAATATGTTACAACAGTCTGACAAGTTTAAAGTTCACATACCTAGAATATTGAGTATCAAAAAAATTTTTGCATAGAAAAGGAAGCATTCTTTACAAAACAGCAAATATATTGTTGGATTACTGTAACTGCTTTTTACAACAGTACCCTAAGTTGCAGAATGTGATCTATAAGTTGTTGTTGTTGTTGTTGGTAGTAGTAGTAGCACTAGTATTATTCTAAACTATGTGATTTATACTGTTTGGTTACAACTATTACTTGTGTAAGCAATACTACATGACCAAGTGATCATTTGCATTAGGATACATGCATTCCTTGGTTAGGCAGTAAGGCTGGCAAGTGATGCCCAATTACTTAAAGTCCGGAAAGAAATGCAAATATTTCAATAAAAACATAATTTCGGGGAGATATTACTGCTTGGTGGATTCAGTCTTACAGAGACATTAAACTTATTATAAACTTACATTATGAATAGAGTTTTCTATTTTCACTTGTCTGATATTTCTACACTTTCATGTCTACAACCCTCTCAACAGTTGGGACATTCTCCTCGTAGGCCTGTCAGATTTTTCTTTATTTACTATCAAATCAGGAACATTCACCTGTTCAACAGCAACTAAACACGGGTAAGTAACAATATGGAGCAAATGCATGACTATTGAGGACCATATTTACTGAATTCTGCCCAAGACTATTTCCAGGAAAACACATCAAGACAGACACTAACAACAAAAATAAAAAGTCTAATTGCTTTTTGCAAAGCAATTTAAGAGCCACTATCTCCAAATCTTTTACAGAACAAATTCAAATGTGCATAAGACTATGTGAAGTAGTGAAAAAGCCAAGTAGAGTGTGTTGGTTTTGCACAGCCTGGTTTTTGGTGGGGGAGGGGCATAGAGCTGACTTTTCTGAGAAGCTGCTGAAAGTTTCCACTGGCAGAGCCAAGCCCTGATGGCTCTGAAGATGGACACACTGCAAGCCAAAGCTGGGCCAATGAGAGAGGTTGGTAACACCTCTGTGATAGCATATTTAGGAAGAAAATCAAAACAAAGTGAGACACTTAGTTTCAGTTAGAGAAGAGGAGATGAGAACACAGACACACTGAGGTCAGTGCAGAAGGAGGGGCAGGAGCTGCTCCAGATGCTGGAGCTGAGACTGCTCTGCAGGGCATGGTGAGACCATGGTGCAGCAGCTGTGCCCTGCAGCCATGGGGATCCATGGGGGATGCAGAGATACACCCACAGCCCATGGGGATCCATGGGGGATGCAGAGATCCACCCACAGCCCATGGGGATCCATGGGGGATGCAGAGATCCACCCACAGCCCATGGGGATCCATGGGGGATGCAGAGATCCACCCACAGCCCATGTGGGAGGTGCCCATGCTGGAGCAGGTGGATGCCTGCAGGAAGCTGTGATCCAGTGGGAGACCTGGGAGACAGAGAGAGGCCCTGTTTTCAGTCTGGAGCAACCTGTCCTTGGAGGAATGCACACTATGGAAGAACAACCCAAGCCACAGCAGTTTGGGCGACTGTGTGCTTGTGGGAGGGACTCACATTGCAGCAGTTCTGTCAGGACTGCTGCTCATGAGAATGGACCCACACTGGAGAAGTTCATGGAGAATTGTGTCCCATGGGAAGGACCCAGAGCCTTCCAGGGGAAGGCCTTCTCTCCCGAGCAGTGGAAGAAAACCTTGGGTAGTGAACTGACCAAAACCCCCATGCCCTCTCTCCCTGTGCTGTCAGTGGGAAGGAAGGAGGGGCTGGGGGAAGAAAATGTATTTCTAAAGGCTTATTTTACTTCTCATTATCCTCCTCTGACTCTGTTAGTAAGAAATTCACATTTTACCTTTAAGTTGGGTGTGTTTTGCCCTTGGAGTGTTTTCTCCCAGTCCTTATCTTAACTCATGAAGCCTTAAATTTTTCTCTCCTCTGCCCAGCTGCGGTAGGAAGAGTGAATGAGTGACTTTCGTAGTGCCTGGTGTTTGGCCAATGTCAAATAATGCAGAGAGCTTTCATTCAGGACATACCTGTTTTTTGCAACATTTGGGAAGAATTCCTCCAGCTACAACAGAGATATGGCTCTGGCCCATGCAACACACTCTGACATTTAACATGACACTGATAAATGCCTTTCCCTTATGCAGCAAGAGAATAGGAAAATAGTTAGGATTTTTTCTTTTCTCTTTACTTCTATCATAATTCTAAATTTAGGACAATGCATCCCTGTTAGATGCACGTCTTCGCCATAAAACACAGATTGAACTGGTGACAAGGAAAGAAAGTGTATGGGGGGGAAGACATGTAAAACCACTGCCCTGATCAGGCTGCCCTGATCAGCCTGGTTAGTAGGATGAAAATTTCAGGGAAATAGTTAACTGATAAGTTTGAGTTAAATATTTCTTTTCTCTCTACTCCCCATGAACAGGGTTCATGTGGATCATGAGAATTGAGAGCTGACTGCTTTGAGTAGAGAGAAAAGTGTACATCTTGCTTAATGCAGTTTTTCAATACAGAAGTATGAGGTTATATGTCAATCACCAGGATCTCAAGAACAAATACAACATAATTTTCATGCAAAAGATCATTCTACTTGCTTCTCTCAACTCAAAAAACCCACTATTTCTGTATTTTCAATACTTTAGGTGATATCACTAGACATTTCCAGACAAAGAACAGACATAGACACAACTGTGGTGAAAAAGATATGACATAAAGCCATATAAACCAATGAGTGACTTTACTTTCACCTCAGCTAGGAGAAGGATCAAAAGACAACAATTGTTTGCACAGTTAGAGAATTCTGCTACATTTACAGACCTCTTTACTTCACCCGTCTCATCCATCTGAAACTCACTTTCTCTCCCTTTCAGATGAAGTTGTCCTTTTGGGTCCCCCAATTTCCCTTTCTCCCATACATACAAAGCTTTTCTCTCTTCATAATCTTTAGAAATTACTGTATTTTCCTCTTCATTTTTTACTCTCTTTTGATTCTGAGGTCAAAACAGAAAAAGGAAGGAGTATCAGTGCACATGCAGGTTCAGAGAAGCACCTGATAAGAAGCACTTGTCATAACAAAGAAAGTGGCTTCTTTTGTTTGCCAGGACTGATATCAGTTTATTTTACATTCTTAAACTTCTGACAGCAGTACTGACATCAGGTATAAAATCTTTGGGCTGGAAGCTACAAGAAGACTTTCTGAAAATATTTTATAATGAATTTAATTCTGTTCACTATTCCTCCTATGTGTCACACTGGAAAACAGAGTGTCACTGCATCCAAACCTGCAACACTGCACTTGCAGCAAAAATGCAAAAACCAGGGATTTGGATACCCAATCCCTGGGACACCACGGATTCACATACTTGCCATGTGACTAAATATAATGACACATTGCCTTGCAGCACCCACAAAGAAACTGCTTATGACTACACTAGTGCATAATACCGCACTTCTAAGCTCTCAATTCAAGGTCTACTTATTACTGCAACTCTGAATGAATGTGCAAGTATAATAAGGAACTAATATATCTGAAGAAGAATAAAAATTAATAAAAGTAGCAGAATTCAGCACAGTCCAGCTCATGATGTTTATACTGCTGAATGTTGCTGAACAAGAAATAGCAAGGACTACTGTAAAATGTTGATAGTTTGTAATAGAAGAAAAAAAAAAAAAACCTAAAAGGATGTGTTAGAAATGTAAGAGGGATTTCAGACGCAGTTGGTAAAAAACAAAGAAAATAGAAGAAGTTAAAAACCCAAAACCAGCCAATCAGGAACTCTCCCAACCAACAGAAAAGAGATACAGGAATAGAGAACAATAGAAATGGGAGGGGCGGGGGAAAGGGAGGGGGAGCAGAAAGAAGGAAAGAAGAATAAAAGAAACAGGTAGGAAACCTAAGCTGTTTTTCAGCCATACTGAATGTCAAACAGTTGCAAGAATTAAAAATGCACAGGACCTTTCTCTCCACAAAGTAAGAATCATCAGAGACAAGTATGACAGATAGATAGCTGGGCACTAATGAAGACTACAGAGACATTCTGCCACTGACTTCACTGCTCCCCACGTAATTCTCTTCTCTATAAGCAGTGTTTCCAGTGTTCATGTCACCTCTGTCCATCACAATCATATCCCTTCCTGTTCTTCTCTGTTGGCATTAGCATGACCACATATAGCAATCTCAGAATCTAAACTCTATTGACTAGAAGGAAAGTGCTTGGACTAGAAATAGACCAGAGGATGGAGATATCTGAAATAAAAGATGAGGCGTTAGAATCTCTAATTTTGCCTCATGGCATCAGTTTTGTTTTTACAATTATTTACAAAACCCAATGCAGCAGAAGAGAGATTTGGTGTGAATAGAAAGAAAGGTGACATAGTTATGAAATTTCAGTAGAAACATGTCAATTAGGAAAGCAATACCATGTAAACACGGAAAATATCAATACTGATGAATGGCCCAAATTTGCATGCAATGGGCTGTTGGCGGGGTAAGATCATTAAGCAATTAGCATAAAAGACATCAAGAAACAGACATAATTGTGAGATAAAATCCAGTTTTATAAGGTAAGAATCCACACATGATACACAACTAGAAGACTTCAAAAATTTATTTCAGCACTGAGCTGTAGTTACTGTTCAGGAAGCACAAACATTTGTCATATGAAGGCCTGCAACCAAGACAGTCCAAGTGCTGTGTTTGTTGGCTCCATGTAAAATTTTGTCTGCAATGGATATATTATTGAAGACAGTGAATTAAAACTAACAAAGCTTGTCTAATTTTGAAACCAAATACATACTCAAGAAGTCATTGCTCCCTTTCATTTATAATAAGCAAAAAAAATTGGTTCTACTCTTTTTACTAGAGAAAGCAATTCAGAGCAGAACTTCTCCTTGAAATCAAACCACAACAGTATCAACTAGAATGTTAAAATCTAAATCACACTGCAAAGCTGTGATGCCTAAAGTTATTAAAATTCATGCTTAATACAACTTTTACAAATATGAAGGATAAATTTACAGAAAACCCAAAGACTACAAAATATACCATTATCACTTTTTCATGGCAACTTGAGACTCTCATTCTGAATGCTTTCATTTTTACATAAAAATTTTAAAACACTTCACAGTAATGCTTAGGCCTAGATTTAAATTAAATTTCATCTAAAAGAAGAACTACTGTTCTCCCCAGAGGGCTAAGAGATCCCTCCAAAATGCAAATAGTATCATCTTTACATTGAAACTGCACTCAGATACAAACTACTTTAAAAACACAGCATTTAATCACAAACATTGGAGAGCTGGTTTTCACTGTAATGTATCAGGCTACTGCATAGCCCTTCACAGACAAAACTAGCATCTTTGCTAAAAGCTCTCTCAATCCAAATGAAAGCAAATCTTGCTTCAAGTTTGGCAGGCTTCCCAATCTTTAGTAAACAAGTGATTTAGACAACAAAAACAATCATAACAGGCAAAGGAGCAGTCCAATTACATCAGGCACAGGCTCAGCAGGACACATATAAACATAGCAGAAGACATCAAAAGATTCTGGTTGGAGGAGGAAAAAAGCAATTTCAGTGAAGTAATTTCATTTCTTAGAAAGGTTGTGTAATCACAAGTAAAACAAAGTTTTCATTCAATAATTGTCACCTCAAGACGTTAAAACTCAAATTCAGCACTGATTAATATAGTTTATATTCACACTAATTTCCCATTGTGCTGTTAGAAGCAGGATAAGAAATTCATGTAATTCTGTTGGAAACAATCAAAGCCAAAGTCATAGTCACAGCCTTTGAATATACGTTTACTAGTGTGTTTATGTCATTTGCATTGTGACAGCTCTCATCTTACAGATCTTCTGTTTCAAAAAGAAAGACAAGCAATACTCATTTTCTTTTTTACTACACAAGACTAAAAGAAAAGACAGTAGGAAGTGAAGAAGAACAGCAACAAACACCACACCAATAAAATGAACTCCAAAACTTTCTCCTTTATCCTCTGTGGAAAGGTAAGAAGAGATGGGGAGAAATACACTGAATGTATGCAAGTTGCACATCCTACACAGTATCTTTCAAAAGAAATTTCCCATACATTTCTAGTGATACTTGGCTACGTATTTATGACAGTTTATGTGTCTGGCCTCCTGCCTGTGTGACACAAATAAAACTGCATTTAGTAATTTCCCTAGAGAGAGATCTCAAATCTGCACACTCACCTTATTACTCTTAAACAAATCCAAGTACCTTTGTGGGCAACAATATTTGAAGACCAGAAATTATATTCCTGAAACTGAAATCTAACCTTGTAAGTTTATGGTAAGTATTACTCATAACCATAACTGTTTAAAAATAATTCAGATCTCCTAAAAACCACTTTGTTTACATGAAGCTCATAAGATTCTGTTTTAACATACAATGTCTCTAGATGTACAATCCTTCAGGTCCAAAGTTCAACTATTTACTGTACTGGTAAAATGAAAAAATTCACAATGTATTCTTTCCCAGCAGCAATGAATAAATCCTTGTAGAAGATACAGTAGTAAAAATTAAACCCTGTATTAACTTCTACCGTTCCTTTTCTCTTCAGAAGAAGTTTCTGTTGACACTGGTTTTATTGCTCTATTACATTTATAGATAAATATTATTGTATTTCCCTACAGAAACCATACAGTATGAAGGAGATTCTGGCTAAGAAACCACATTCAAATGACAAAAATTACTTCAAAAGCAGACTTACCATTTGTAAGGTCACTTTTGTGAAGATTAGCTGTTTGGAGCCTGGACGTTAGGGCTGCAATGTGAAGCTGAAGAGATTCTGTTTCCCTCACTAATATTTCAACTCTGGAAACTACAAGTTGGTAGACTTCCATGAAACTTTGAATCATAGCCTTTAAAAAGTAAAGTAAATCATCAGCACCAGACAAGATATACTTAAATGCCAAGTAGCATACATCATCACAGAAGATCTAATTTTTAATTGGAAAAATCAAATAAAAGTTGTAAACCCGGCACTTAGGTTGTAAGTAAGGTCTTAACCAAAGGTCTAACACAATCTAAAAATCTGAAATATTGATAGCTTAGAGGAAAAGCAAATGAACTGTGCATCCCAATTACAAAGTGAGCTATTTTCAAACATACAATACTACATTGAACAGTTGATACTTTTTTTAAAATTTTATTTAACTACAAAACTCAGTGTACATTCAATTTATGTTCATAAAGAATCACTGCACAATTTTAGGTGAATTTTCCTACTTTCAAAATGAGTCTTCCCACTTCAAGTTAAGAAAATTAATTTGTCAGAAACAAAAGAAATATGGTTAAACTACAAACCTCTGGAATTAAATAATCTGATTACAGTGTAGCTGGGAAAATATAATTGTTTTAATGTATATAGTGTAAGAATGTCCAAGTTGTGTAATATCAGTCAGACTGATAATAAAGTTAGCAGCACAAGAGAGAACAAATGATTTGACATTAGTGGTAGCTTTATCTCAAATAGGCTAACACTTTTTGAGATTATTTGTCTTCTTTACAACTGGTTAATCACATTTTATAAGTTACAGTTTTCCCCTTTGAAATGAGCTGTATCAAGTGGCAACTGTAAGAACATATTATGGATAATATGGAATTTGCCTTCTGAATATGTCTGTAGTACAGAACTAAGAACTATAACACCACAAACAGGCATTTACTAAGGTTTTAGCTATTTTCCTTTCTTTTTTCTCAAACACACAGCTGCTTTCCAGAATAAAGGTAACATCACTGAAATCAATCAGATTATTTTATTTTTTAGTATAGAAAACTGCCATGGCAACTCAACATCAACATATCTTTTCTTACTAGAAAAAATATCCAGAATGTTTTAAATACTATAGTGCTAACTTAATAGTGTATTCACATAGCTCTGCAAGTCTGCCACCATCAGCTCTAATCCTGCTTTTAAATTTTTTCTTTCACATTCAACACAATTAAAATGCTGCATCTATTCAGAAGCAATACCAAGCAGGAATGGGGATATATCTTATACTCCATATAATACTGCCTGACAGTCTTCAAATGGCAACAGCCCAAATGTTGAAAATAACACGTTGAAATAGGACTATTACCTGGGTCTGTGACCCATAAACAAGGATTATACCATTGCATAGCAAGCTGTGTCTCAAATCTCACAGAAAAAAAAAATCTCATGTGTTCCTTTAATAACTTCACACAGGATATTTAAATGTTTCACTGATTAGAATGTAAAGAGACATTTCCCTAACTTCTACCTTTTACCTCTGCTACTACAACGCCAGTGAAGCCACTAACCTATACAGCTTCATCCTACATCTCCACAGGCATGCTACCATGCAGTTATCTGAAACAATATTTTCTAATTCCTTGCTGACCTAGTCAGGTATTTCATTCGTTCTCTCATTCAACAGATTCGAAAAATTTAAATCTAGGAAAAATGTACTAATGAACTTTTATTTTCATATATAACAACTGTTTTTTGAAATAGTTTAGATTTATTTTTAGCCCAGAAGAATGTAGATTTGCAGTTATTAATGGTTCCTTATGAATGTGGAAGTTTGCATTTATGCACCCATATGCACACATTCCTTCCAGTATATCCCAACTTCCTAGCAAAGAGTCGGGGTTAGTTTAGGTCTCTCTCGCTCAGGAATAGGTTAGGACAAAAAATATTTTTGGGTCTTCCATGGGGTGGCATGAGTATGAAGAATACTTAATTCTAAATGACATCTGGGGAAGGGCAAATATATTGGGTTTTTAGATATGCCACTGCAAGGCACAAATAATTTTAATAAACTTATGTCAGTCACAAGACTGAATGACAGATCTGTCTTCAACAATACAAAAGTTCCACTTACTGGGAAGTCTGATACACAAGGAATGGGCATAGAATCTGGCCACTTGCAAGTCATAATATCTGTCACCTAATGATTAAATGCATCTGTAAAGAAGTTCAGAACTTCAGTTTAGATCTCTATTTGAACATTATAGATACAAATATATCTGCAGCTCTGGAACTGTTCTGTGATCAAGAAAGTCAGTTGACAGAATTTCCCAGAACACAAATCTAGCTCTGCAGAATTTTTTTCCACTCCTGCTAATGGCTGCTTTCGTTTAAGTACAGTAAGATGCAGTAAGTACAGTAATAGCAGTAAGATAACTACATGCATACAGTTTTTAAGTATACATAACAATAAGATGTTTCAGCAACACTCCTGATAAATTTTTATAACATAAAATTTGGCATTTATACACATCTTCATGGTCTGCATTTAAGCAAGCACTTCTTGTTTTGAATGTGCTGGTAATGGTGTGACATTAAAACTTGGAGCAGACCATAAAACAATAAAAATTTGTCTTCAGTTACCTACAAAATGTTTCAAGAATACACACCAGAAAATTACTTCTGTTCAGAAAGGCAAGTAGTACTTTGGGGTAGTGATCCCCAAACCTTATAGGAACCAATATTATTGCAACTCATTTCAAAAATCTACAACCTACTACTCTAGGTGTTACTCCCTGCTTGTGCAAGGGGTCTGGACTGAGAGATCCCTCCAACCTCAACCTAATTCAGCAATTACGAAGTCACTGATGTAATGGATGGGATAGAACAGAAATCCAGTGGTTGAAATTTACCTAGGATTATCAATTTTAAGAGCTCAAATTGTAAATAATTGCTCCACATTAATCAGAAACAAAAGAAGAAATAATCGGATACTGAATTTTTTTTACAGCAATCTCTTTCCTTTTCACTCTACACAATGCTTAAATACATAGAGGATGTCACTATTATTTATGACATCAATATCCTACATCAGGTACTGTGGCAGAAGCAAATGGTAGGAGTGCTTTTAATCCAAAAGGGTCTGTGAGAGGAAAGCCCTGCTCCAGCACTAAGACAAGACACAGGCAGCTTCATGAAAACTTCAGATGCATGAATTCCTAGATAACTGCTACAACTCACAAGATAAAACTATATTCTTACAGTTGACATGGAAAAAGGATGCTTTTAGGCTGAAGTTGTTGGACTGTGAAGAAAATGTGCAAGAGTACCCAAATTCTATTTTCAAATATAACTTTCAATGGACAGATTATTTTAAGCCTAAATACTTCTAACAACCTCTTTTTTTACAGCTACTGAACATTTAAAACAGCATCCCTGTCTAGAAAATCCCTAAGAGCACTTTATACATCTTCCAGCACAAAATCAGAATTTTTTTATTTAAATCAGGTGTTAGTCATACCATAAGGGAACTAAGTATTTTGAACTTTAGATCTTTATTCAATTAGAAAAATGGTCTCTGAAGATTTTGAGTGGAAGAAGGCCTTTACTACCTCTTCAGACATGTCTATAGTAAGAGAGTATGCATAAAAAGTTTTGGCTTTGGCTCCAGGTCGGTGAAGATGAGAAACCAAAGTTGAGAGTAAAAATAAAATGCACTAAGTTGATGCTGTTTATAAACTACAAACCAGTGAACATGAGAGCAAAAGAGCAACATTTAAGCTATGCTTTCTTTCTCCATATTAATCTTTAAAAGGACTGAGAACACTTAAGCTTAGGACAGCTCTCCAGGGGACATGTCAATCCATTTTTTTCTAACATTCCATGGAATTTTGAATAACCAGTCATTGTCTTGTTCTGTACACCATTTCTATAACCAGTAATTTTCAGGTGGATAGTGCTGTAGATGCCATAAAACTGCATTTCCATATATTGCTGCCTGTAAATCTACAAGACTGAAGGACTTCAGTCTGCAGGAGTACTTTATTTAAAGTGAAAAAATCATAATACTGACAAATTACATAACAATCTTCAAGAAACTGGAAATACAAAAAGAAAACCAATCTTCTTAAAAAATTAATTTATGAAATTCAAAGGTTATCCAAACTTCAACTATTCTCATTGAAGTTATATGTATGTAGAAACATACAACAAATACACTTATCAGCGTATGCAAATTAGCAAAGACCTCTCATCAAAGTGTTAACATATTTATCATACATTATAAAAAAGACCTTTTAAATTCTGACTTAAAACACTATACATGTTGCTTCCCTTGACGTTAATGTTTGGCCATTGAGAACACAGCTTAAAAAAATTATTTGGATTATGAGGTACAAATGGCAGTGAATGAAAATTTCCATCTAAAGTTTTACATTAGTCTAAATTACAAATAAAATACCAAATTATTAAAATCAGTTTCTTTCTTTTTTTATTAATGTTATTACATTATCTCATGGCCTGCTGTTATCATAGAACTGCATCTCAAGTTTGGAAGCAATAAATCTAAAGGAAGGAGACCTTATGCTGAAATGATGCTTTCTAAAAGGTATCAAAAAGGTATCAAAAAGACTGACAATATAAGCATTGACTTTGTAACATCAGATGGAGCAGTCAAAATAACAAAATCATCTACTTTACGGAGCATACTTTAAAAACCAAAAATGTACAGAACAGTTAAAATTAATGTTTGACTGCTTGGTTCTTCCTTCAGGAATTCTTACACTAAACACAATGTTAGCACGTAGCAAATCACCCCAGGACAATATATACAAAAAGATAAAAAAGAACAAGAGAAAGAATAATGAATGAACTTTAAAAGAATTAATGATTAACATTGGTTAACTAAATTAACAAACTGCTTGCATGACAATCTGAAAAGACTAAGAATTTAATTTACAGTACAGAGTTTGGCTGAAGAGGAATTCAGGCAAGAACAACTGGTATGAAAGCAAAACTACATGGTGTGGAGTTCTGTATGCCTGTCATTACTGCCTTGCTTTGAACTGAAATAAGTAAGATTCATTACAATGAGTCCAGAAAACAAAACATATATCAATTACTTTTTGTTTTCAGAAACAAGATTTCAGGATAATGACTATATCTTTAGAAGGGCTATATTTGGAGAAGAAATCATTACAATGAATTTCCCCTATACATCTGGCCATTTGAAAACCCATGTGGCTGCCTTCATCCATAGTCCAAAATGTGTAGTGGCATCAGTAAAGGATATAAATACAGCAGCTTCTCTGGCATGGGGGAAAAAACCTCAAGGGAAACCACATTCAGCAAAATTGCACTTTTGCAGCTGTTTGGCACTTCTTTAATGATCTATTCTCCTTGTATCTCATTTCAACACTAAACTTTTTGTTCAGTTCCATTCAAGCGTGGCATGCACAATTTAAATGTGCCAAAAAGCAGGTCAGTTTTGTTACAACTTTTTTTTTTTCCCCCAACAAAAGCTGACTCAGTGCCACACACGGGGCCTAACTCTATCCCCTTCGCTTCAATAACAATTACTTTACCCTGTAGGTCTCAGCAGATAGCCCAAGGGAATGAAGCTCTAAATAAAAAGCTAGATTCTCTGCAAGAGGTAATGGCATGACTTCCTACAAGAAAATTGAAAAGGGAGCATTGAAATTGACAGCGACGGAAGAGAAAGTGCTTCTACTGGAAACCACAGTGGATGGGCATAACAACAATTCTCATGAAAATTATTACAAAGTGTAAGACTTTCAGAAATTACCTCAATCTTTTAGAAACTGATAAATTAAGACAAATGTTTAGCTGGCATGACCAGGCAGAGCATCCTGAGAATTTTATAGCAAAGGAGCTAGCTACCTGCAGCCTTGACTATTTAGAAATAGCTCTGGACTATGCAAGAAAATTGTCACTTAACAAAATTGAGGAAATATAGGTTTTTTATAGACCAGTAATGTTTATATGTGAGAGGATTCTCACTGTCTACTGCACAATGCCAAGAACAGTTGCGTACAAAACGTAAAGGAGAAACAATTCCTACCCCAAAGAATTCGTAGTATAAGGTGTAAATGGGAAAAGCGTTACCACTATGTTGTACTCTTTCTATCCTCTTAAACAGACTTCATTTAAAATGAATGTTTAAGTTTGTGAGGAAGGGTTAGAATTTTTCAAGTAAGTGGTTTTAGTGAGAAAGAAATGGAAACTGAAAGAAGTTTCGGGCTGGTATCCTGTCTCCAGTGTTTATCAGGTTCTTTTGCAGTGTGTATTCTAGACAGGGACAAAACAAAGAGAAGGGTTGTCAGTGACACTACTATAAAGCCTACATTTAAGTGAGCATGAAAATCTATGCAATGCAAGCATAATGCATTACCACTGATGAGAAGAGCCAAGCAGCAGCAGTCACTACAGAAAAGTCAGGATGGTCTTACAACAAAACATGATAGAATCCCATCATACATTCAGTCTTGAGGAGAAAGAAGAGAGCAAAACTTCTCATCAAAATTCAGGTGAAATGCCAAGTGAAATACAAGTTGTCTGAATCTTGATGATATTACCTTTGACCTATTCAAGTGACATCTTGGAATTAGAAAAAACATAAAAAACATACAGATGTTGAAGTATAGAATTCTGTTTTCCACAACCATATATATGTTAGTAAAATAAATTTTAAAAACCATAGTCTTTCTCATTTCCTCATTCCTTAAAATGAGATATTATTCCTTATATCTTACATATGAATATCCTATATAAACAAAACAATTTTTATAAGTAAATGTTACCTAAACACTATGTCTTAATTGCCTAAAATATTGATTTACTATAGCTGAATGTGTAGGAGAACAATTTAAGCAGGGGAGAGAAGCAGACATTTTTCTATCACATTAGTAAGTAGAAAAATCTAAAGCAACTTCACATGGAATGTAAATGTGATGTAACTGTGAGATCTCAAAAACTCTTCTGCTCTTTGAAATGCTGTCCACAAGCTGTCCAACATAAGTAACTAATTCAATTATTTGCCAACATAGTAGTTACTGAAAATTAGAATATTATTTTTCATTGGTTTTAAATAGTGCTCTCTTAACTAAGACCGATAACAATTACTTTTAGAAAAGATATACACTCTACCTGTGACAAAAATACTGACTTAGTTTTAACTGCGGTAGGAAAAGTCTGTCACTGACTCCAAGAGAAAAAAATGACCACCCCACAAAATCTCAGTATAAACATTTCCTTAAATATTTTGACTAGAGCTATGAAGTAGTATAGATTATTCCGTTTTGGCCACAAGAAGCAGCTTTCTAATTGTATATTAAAACATCTTCAAACTGAACAAAATATTTTACATACAGATAGAAGGGGGAAATATGTCCACTTTTTATTTTCCACACAAAAAGCTGAGCATAGTCTATGCTCTAGTTGCCATTTACTAAGAGAGACGAAGGTCTCTTCTGGAGCTTTAGTCAATACGACAACTGCGATTATGTGTCTCACACATTAATACTCACCACTGAGTCCTAATCCTTGTATCAGATTTTAGGTGAATGCACAAGTCTAAAGAGCCTAGGGGCTAGAAAACTGTGCAAAGTTTTGTGAATCACCTGCTTAATTTCTTCTGTTTTTCCTCATAATGCTCATGGGTAGCACTGCATTTTAATTCAACATAAGTATTTAACCCTACATAATGCAATATTTTGTAGTTTTCAAGGAAATGGTGAAGTATACTTGTTGGTTGGATCACAAATTAATTTTTTCATTTTGGCTTCTAATTAGTGACACAAATTCATGATGCCAGTACAGGAAAATGCAGTAGTCAATTTCTTTAGAGCACATAATTACCAAGAAAAGCTGAACTGTGTTCCTCAAACTCATCAAAACACCCTTAATCTAATGTTAACTGCCACATACAGGATGGGCAGATGTCGTCCCTTCGTTCTGCCTGAACTCAGATGTTAATGAAATAACTAATATGCTTCATACATTCTTAAATAACATTTAAAAAAACTCCAACAACAGGCAAATGGCTAGATTTTTAATCAGACTTGCTTTCAAGACTTAATTTCTGCTATGGAAATGTTTTATTAGAAGTTTCAGTGACAACAGCTTTTGTTCCAAAATATGAGGAGGAAATTCAAAGAACATGTACACCTAACACCAAATCTCACAATGAGCACGTACATTAACATCCCTCTTTTCAAAGCAAGTGTCTGACAGAAGTGACATCATCACTGAGCTTGACAATTTGCTATCCTTAAAGGTTAATATTATATAAATAAAATATTTTTTACAAGGTTTGCTTTTAACCACCAGAATCTGAGGAAGATTAAATAAAATGAAATCATCTCTGAATATTTAGTTCTACAACAATAGATTTACAGTTGAAGAAAATTCTTGTTGGCAAAATTATTGTTTTAGTCTGTCTTTCTGGCATTTGCCATATGAGAGATTAGCTAAGCTCAGAAAGGTACAAATTCCAACCAACACAAGGTAAAAACTGGTGGATGAGTAAGATTCCACTGTACTGAAGTCTGGCCTCCCCTGTCCAAGAGGTCAAGAAGCTACGTGAGAATGCTGTTCCCTTGGAACAACAGGTTGAACGAGTTGAGTAATGCGTCGGCCCCAGTAGCTCGACAGGGGAGCTACAGATTGAGCTGTAGTCTGAGTTCCGGGCGGGAGCCTGAGACAAGAGGCTGAGAACTGCCAAACTTCAGGATATCAAGGGGCATGAATATGGGTGACAGCAGCCAGGTGAATGGACACTGAGGCACATCTGGAGCTGGGAATTACCCACCTTCTGGATAACAACAGATGAAGACTGGTGACACCATCTAGATGGATGGACACAGAGTGGGGGCAGAATCTGAAGACTCAGGAGGAAGAGCAAGACTTGCATGCAGGGAGACAGAGGATGTAAAAGATCTGGGGTTCCTTTGCTGGGAGTCCTGCTCAGAAGCACCATCTCAAGCTGTTTCTGTGTTACTGCACCAAGAATAAATGGCTTTATGAGCTGAGACTTCTGAGACACTGCTAAGGGAAACCTGGGGTTGAACATGTAAGGAAACCTGGTCTGACTGCATGGGAGTGTGGGCTGTGTGAAGTCTAGCAGGCACTGGAGTCACCCACTGCAAAGGAGCTTCACTCCCAGCAGTGAAAGTCTCTGACATTGGGAATGGCCCTGCCAGAGAGCCTCATGAATGGCCAGACTGGGAAGTTTCCTTTACAAAAGTGAAGAAGACACTTTTGATGGCAGAACTCTGGGTGTCCTCACTCAGACCAACAATTCAAAGATACGTTGCTACCAGATGAGCCTTCTCGATAATATTTTGGAAGATATTACTTTCTGCTTTGTCTCCAGCAAATGCACCAAGTGCCTTTTCAGTAAGTGGGAATTTATGATAACATTACAGAATATGATTCAGATTATTAGGTTGGGAGCCTGGCAAGTAAGGCCTCTTCCCTGGTCTGGCCAACAGTCAACAACCAGATCCAGCTCCTTGAAGTTCCTTGAAGCATAAGAGATGCAGTGACTTTCTGGATTCTGCTTATAAAACTGAATGCTTATAGCAACCATGAAAGGAGAAAACTAAGGAGAATAGGCACTGTTGAGATAAGCTTGCCTAGAAAGCATAAAGTATTCTTCACCCATAGAATCAGAAGTAAAACACCCGGTATCATGGGGTGTTGTAATAAGATAGAGAAAACCCCTTCTAATCTTTCTACTGAATTTGGTAATGACTGCAGGCATCACAGTATCATGTACTTGAGTGGTGACCTTAATGGCGGATCAACAAAAGCAGCTGGTTCTTATCCACAAATTCTAACTGAAAGGCCTAAATTAACTTTGGCCATCCTAACTTAAAAAGACCCAGAGAGTAACATTTTTCAAACTACCTCTGATGTTAATTCATTACTATTTCCTTTATCCATTTTTCAGAGTTGGACCACTACCTGCAGTTACGTAATTTATGAGTAATCATGCCTATGAATGTTGGTAACAGAGAAATCACTTCCATAGCTTACAAACTCTAGAAACTACGGATGATTTCTACTGTTTTCACAAGATCTGCCAATTAAAATGGTGAAGGCTGGGAAAACTTCTGGAGACATTTTAGCACTGTTTCTTGTACTAAATTTTTTTTTTCTTTTTCCCTGCCCTATCTGTTTTTAAGCAAGGACAACCAGTTTACTGCTATTCTATGTGCCCTCTAGGCATTAAATGTTTATTCAGTCCCATTCAGTTCATTTCCCAAAGGAGTAAAATTTGCAGCAAGTCTCATGTGGAATAAGGCAGAAAAAATCAAGCATCTACGATAGTGACCTTTGCCCAAATACAGGCAAACATCATATTTTGACATGTAGAGAAATCTCTGACAAAACCCAATCCTGTGGTCTTTGCAAGCATGTGTAAAAACTTGAGAATTTAAACTTCAGCTTGTAATTTTTCGCCTGCACAATATTAACCAAAAAACAAAAATATTTGAGATTGGAAAACTGGATGGAGGGAAATTCTGGCACTATACTCTGTAGCAATGGCAGGAGGCTTTGCTTTCCGATCTTTTCCTCTAGTATTTGTCAATTAAAATTAAGGAGATATAGGGGGATCCACCAACAGGTGCTGTTACTGGAAAAGAACGAAATCTGCTTCTTTACAGAGAGAAATTAGAACTAAAATACAGTCTTCATACGTTAAATGTACATCAAAAGTTTGCCCTCACAGGTGGAAGGGATTACTCTTCCCTCCTGATCTTTAGTTTAGAACCTCTCTTTTATAAAAAAAGATCCTGATGTTGAAGCAATCCAGACGAATCTCAAGTTCTATCAAAGGTCCAGGAAGATAAACAAATTTTTGTCATTCCATGGATATTATCTTCTTAAAAGCCATGGAAGATCCAATCCTTTGCATGTGCCCTTGCCAACACGCGGCTGTGTATCCTTATTATTCAGGTTTACACAACAGTTCCACATTCATACTACTTCCATTAATTAGAGCACTCTCCAGCTGTCTCCATTCTCTCCTCACTTCCTAATTTCTTACCACATTTTTGCATTTAACAGGAAGACATCAAAAATGAGAGAAGAGACCATAATGGAGAGCTCTAAAATAGTATGATGAAATTGAATACTGTAATGGACAAGTACTGAGTGCCCTATTTAAAGCCTGATGTTAGTCCTGGGACACCTATAGCAAGGATTTTGTGAATCAAGCACAAGAATTTGTGCTTTTCACAGTCCAACAGAATGTTGGATTTGTGGTTCTAGGATACTAGCAACACACGTCACTAGACAAGCAATCAATTCAGTAAATGAAAAATCAAGACAACGGCTTAAAAATAGCTTGCTATGATTCCTGCAAAATAACAACGTAAAAAATAAATTTTGCAAGTAATAACATATGTGCATTTATATGCCAAAATTTATACAACCCTTTCCACCAAAAAAAAAAACAAAAAAAAAACCAAAACAACAAAACCAAAACCAAACCAAAACAAAATAAAAACCATTAAAACAAAACACCACCAAAAAAACCCCCATCAAAATGAATTAGTGACCAATTGTTATAATCTGGTAGAACAAAACACTAACTTTTAATCCTTTCAAAACTGATCCTCTTTGAATTTCACCTCAATAGTATAGCATTTGGGATGCTATCCCAGTCCAGTTCTTCACTACATGAAGTGTGGAAATAAGAGAACAGCCTAGTTTTTATGCCTAGTTTTATATTCTGAAAGGTTTACTGTATTTTTCTTAATCCTTAAGTTGCATATTCATTGCTATATTTTTGTCTAACTGCTGTCACTTATATTGTCAGGCAGAAGGGAAAATCAGGGTCAATCTTAAAAATCTTCATCAGTCTTTATTTCAAGGCATTATGCAAAGAAAGCTTGACATTAAGAGAGCCTTAACTGACAGCAAATGAAATCGATCAGCAAATCACTAAGCCATAATAAACTTGCTCAAATTGTAGATAACCCTTCCTCTTTCAGGTCTTTGACTACAAGGCCCAAAATGCAGTATCTGGCCAGAAATGTCTCCTTCAATTCCATTACAAAATTCTTGTACTAATACAGTGCAATATTTAATAATTTTTTCTTACTCTGCAAGCAATTGATACGAATAACAAGGAGACATATGTTTTATAATAATGGACTACTAAACAGTTAAGCAAAAAAAAAGACTAAACAAAAGTTTCAGCGTTTGAAGGTTTGTTTTTTTAATATAAGAATAGAAAATAGCCTGTTTTTTGCTACTGATTCTGTTTTTGCTACTTAAACATTTCTGTAATAAAGTCTATTGCCTTATTAACTTCTGTTGCTTAGTTTTGCTTGTTCAGCATTTTTCTTAGTTTTTGAAATTAAAAGTTTTGAAATTAAAAAATGTAAGACTCCAGACACTTCCAATCTTTCCTGATTTTCACTTCATGAATTTAATTTGTAACCACATGATTACCAACAATTAAATATCTATGCTTCTTAATGGACTTGTCTGTGTTACAATGGTACACACTGCACAGTCTCTAAAAAAATAGTCACAAATTTACACAGCTGCTATCTGTAACCTGTAAGCAGGTGAAAAAACCCCCAAAAACTCAAGCTTATAAGCAGAAGCAAAACCAAATAAATAAACTTAGTGATTTAAGATAGTATTTTACACAGCTCTTAAAGAGCTTTCTTACATATTAGCGCAGGTAATTCCTAAGGCATCACTCACATGCAACAATGTATGAAAAAGTCTAAGTGGATAAAGATGGGCAGTTACATGATTTCCTGATAGGGCCAAATAGGAAAACTTTCCACTGATATTCATCATCTTAGCTGAAAAGGTTTTACAAAACTGACAGTGCTTACAAATGGGGCTGGATAAGAGTTTGTAGTGTTACAGGCACAAAGAGAGCTTTCAGTAATTGATTAATTGGTGATTACAGATACTGACTTTGATATTTATGGTCCATAAGGCCAAGACAGCATGGCTGGAGTGCAAGAGTCTCCCAGTTAACTATAACACCTGCTGAGAAAGTCCTTCATATAATCTCTGCTAATTTAGTAGTATAAAGAAAGGCAAGTAAAGAAATAAAGAAATGCAAGGGTGGCTGAAAAAGTGAGGGAAAGAGGCTAATGATAAGGAGCAGAGAAATGAGGAAAGGAGAAAGGGCCCATAGGGGAGAGGGAGAGAAAGACTACTAACAGAAATGCTGGAAGAGGAAAAGAAGTTGAGCAGTTAAGTGGCGGAAAGGAGAAACAGTGTGAAATTCACATTATAGAAGGCAAACTTCCAACATCAGTGGCATTTAGAAGATTTCTCATTTCTTTAATGTTTTAAACAATATTTGCCTAATATACATTAATCTTATGTTTTAAAGTAACAATATTTAGCAGCATGATACAACATATCTGGAGACATGACTCCAGATTCCAGCTGAACACTTTCAAGAAGATTAAATTAGGGTTAAATTAAATTCTTCACTTTACATCTCTTCAGTCTGTTTATTCAGACTTTACTTAGCTGTCAATCATTGCTTAAGTCCTACACCAACTTTATATTTGATAGACTGAAGTTTGCAAAGGTTTGCAAGAGGTGTTGCCAAACTCTAATGCTTTTGAAGCATTTACTTATTTATGAGTATTTCAACTCAAAATGCAACGGTAAAGTAGCAGTAGAGTAATAAAAAATCACTTTTCTCTTTAAACAGTATACTTTAGACAGACTTCTGGTCAGTTCCAGAAGCACCACATTTTGACACTAGGTAAGAAAGTAGTCCTTTTGGAGAGCAGAAGAAGAAATTAGTCCTTTTGGAGGAGGGAGGGCAGCCCAGCTGCTGTTGATAGCAGCTGCTGAACTCCTGCTTAATGAAGACCCAGTTTTACCTGACAAGAAACAGCAATCTGATTGCAGAGGAGGCAGCATTCTGGCCTCTGTAATACAATTGGTAGTTCCTTCTCTGGTGAAACAACATAAATAAAAATAGAACACTACAAGAGTGTGAAAAAAAGCTTTAAAACAGAAGTATAAGATTTTAAAAACTAGTAATACAGTTTTTAAGCAGCTGCTCCATGATTAATTCATCTCATTAAATCCTCTCACCAGAACTGACTTAGATTTGAAAGACAAGCCGTATGCAGAGGATAAGATCTGATGACAGAATCATAATGTTACCTTTGAAATCACTTGCTTCCTCAATTTGGTAAGAACTTTTGTATTGACAGCTGAACACAGAAATGAAAAAGTGTTTATTATTTTGAGGAAAATTATCAGCAGAATTATGCATATCTTTCACCATCTAATCTATGAAGCATAAATCTGAAATTAATAAACAAGTGAAAATAAATACAAATTAGAAAGCTCCTAAAACTACATTTATGTTTGTCCAATTAATTAGAAAAAATGAACCTACAGCACATTTAGATAATGCATGACTAAATTATGTATGAATGCATAAATGGTAAGAACCTACTTCTTCGTAAATTTATAATGATTATATGCTAACACTGGAGATACGTCAGTAGTTGACTATATTACTACTAAAACTATAAATCTTCATTTTATTACTGCACTTTTCATTTTAAATTACCTCAAAACACTTAACAATGGCAAAGAAGTACATATAAATCCCATGTGGACTTTTTAAACCTGCATGAACATGCTGAAGATAGAGGGAGCAAGATGGGGCAGGTGGAAGGGAAAGGCAGAGGGACAGAAAGACTGACTCAGAGCAAGCAAGATGGAATGGGAAAGAGGCACAGGAAGCAAAAGAGAGAGCGAGACCCAGGCAGAGTAGCAGGCAGCGACTGACTGAAGGAAAGCTCATGAGCACGTAGGGCAGAGAGAGCAGGCAGGCAGGGAGAGCAGAAGCAGGTGCACCAGAGAGCAGGTGCACGTGGTCAGTGTGCACACAGCAGCAAGCACACAGCCAGGAGGGCACACAGCAGCAGAGAGTGTGCTGAGAGGACACACAGGCAGGCACCAGAGCACGAGAGCTGTGGCAGAGAGAGACAAAAACAGAGGGAGGCAGAGACAGGCAAGACAAAGTGGTAAGTTAACCATCTCAAACCTGCCTGGAGCAGAGAATCACAGAATCTTTATTGTTGGAAAAGAACTCCAAGATCCTTAACCAGTGACCGAACACCACAACACCAACAAACCATAGCACTAAGCACCACATCCAGTTGTTCCGTGGACACTTCCAAGGATGGTGAGTGACTCCACCATATTACTGGTAAGTCCATTCCAATGCCTTACCACCGTTCTGATGTCCAACATGAAACTCCCTAGGCACAGTATGAGCCTATGTCCTCTTGTCCTGTTGCCAGCTGCCTAAGAGATGAGATGACTACAACTTGACTACAACGTCCTTTCAGGTAGTAGTAGAGAGAATGAGGTGCTGTTGTAGGTTAGGATTCTTTGTTTATTTTTTTCTCTCAGGAAATTTTCTCCTATTTGTTGCCTAAGAGATGGTAACGATGATACATGGGAGACAAGAGGCTGGGAAGAAGAGAAGGGTGCAGTTTGCTGCTGTCTCTTGGCTGAGAGGCTTTCTCTTGCTAAGTGCAGAGATATGGTGAGATCTGGGCTGGGGGTGAGGGGCTGGGCCCATGCCTCGCTCTCGCTCGCTCTCTCCTGAGATCCAAGTGGACAGCTGTGGTTTTGGTACCGGATTGTTGAGGCCAGAGGATTGCTGCCACTGCAGAGCTTTTGTCCTTCACTGTGTCTCATCACAGGCAAGCATCTGCTCACAAGAGCAGCTGTTGAACTGGGAGCTTTCCAACACCTGACCTCACTGGGAAGGGGACTCTGACCCCTGATCCTCTCCTGGAGGGAGACTCTCCTGGCTGCTTGTGGTAGCTCCCTGCAACCCGCCAGACCCACTGTTTTCTGTGGCTACTTCGGGTTTTTTGCTACACTTTAACCCGACACCCCAAGCCCACCCAGACTCCCATGGCTCCTGGCACAGCTCTGGAGCTTTGCTACCCTTTGTTGGCCACCCCAGGTGTGCCCACCTCTGCTGTTTCAGCCCGCTGCTCTGAGGTTCCTGCTGCAGTCCATTTCACCATCTGGAAGGACACCCACTCAGCTGCCACTGGGGGTTTGCAGATGAAGCCACTTCCCCTCCCTTCTGCCAGCCTGCCCGCCATTACGTGAGGGAGGCGCCGCAGCGCCCCCTGCAGCCGCGGGGGAATCACCGCACCCGCCCTGCCCGCCGGGAGCCAGCAGCGCCCCTGCTGGCCGTGCCCGGAACTGCACCCAGGGAAAGTGCCCGCGGCACAGAGGAACTGTGCCTGGGCTCTGCTCTGGCTGTGCTAATGCTGCAGCTGCTGTTGTTGGTTTGCCTTGTTACACATGTACACATATAGTAACAAACAACTGCTGCTCCTTTTCCCATCCTTGCCTGAAAGCCTCAATTTCAAAGTTGTAGTAATTTGGAGGGAAGGGGGTTACATTTTCCATTCCAAGGGAGGCTCCTGCCTTCCTTGGCAGACATTTGTCCTTTAAACCAGGACAGGTGTCCCCTGAGCCTTCTTTTGCCCAAACTAAACAACACCAGCTCCTTCAGCTGCTCCTCACAGGACTTGTGCTCCAGATCCTTCCCTCAATGTCTGTCCTGTAGTGAATGAGGGAAGCACTCAGAACTGGACACAGCACTTGAGGTGTGGCCTGAATGTGCATGCTGAATACAGGGGGACAATCTATGCCCTGGTCCTGCTGGGCACACTACTGCTGATCCAGACCTGAATGCCAAGCTGCTGTCCCACTGCCCCAGCGCTCCCAGATCCTTTTCTGGTTGCTCTTCTGTGTTCAGCTAGTATCTGGAGTCATCTCTTCAGATAGGTTGGATCATGCCAATAAATATTTCTAAGTCATTTTAGCATAAAACAACTGTAATTCCTTCAAAACATAACATTAACACATATGTCTGAAGTACCTAAATTTGCTTTAAGAAGTTTCTTTCATACCAGTTTCTATCCTTCTGTGTCTACCTCTCTAAACAGAAGAAATCTAAACTGGTAATATACCAATACTTAATTATTTATACATAAACACTTAAATCTCATTGGATTCATTTGAGGGCTTTATGGTAAAAATTTTGAGGTCTTTAGGTAAAAATGCTTGGCATTAACATCAATTATATATTTTTTGATGTAAAAGTACTTGAGTCAATTCAGAATTTATTTTCTGAATGCCCACTTTTTCTGTGAGCCAAAAAACTATTTCAGAAGAGTATTAAGATTATTAAGTAACCTTATCCTTCTTCTAAAGATGTAGCACAATTGAATTTTTTATTTTATAAAGAGATTTAATTTAAATAGTCATCTGCCAAGCAAGACTACTAGAATTGGCAATACTTTGTCATTTTAGTTGCCTATTCAATGCTATATCCTGTGTTTATAGGAGGTTTCACATATGGTTCCACTTTTTGTCTCCAGTAGGAATATTAGAGTATGGCCTGAACAGCACACCTTAAATGCTGTGTTCATTGCATTCCAGGTGCTTGAAAATAATACTATAATTTTCCACTTTCAAACTTAAGTGGCAAACAGCACAGTTTTGTGACATAACATTCTTCACTGCAATTGAAAATCAGGTGAGACTTTTTCAAAGCTATAGCAATCATATTTTAATCTTAGAGATATTACACCTTTTTCATTATTTATCCGACTGAAGTAACATTTTCAAACTACTGTAATATTTCTGCTGCAGTCCTCAAGAATTTAACAAATGCTTACAAATTAAGTCATACTTTCACTATCTGTATGGGGCTTTAGAAGATGCTTAGTGCAAGGATATGCTTGCTGAATAACTCAACATTTCAACCCAGTACATAACTTTGCCATTTAGGAGCTATTTCATAAAATGCAGGCTTTGGAGAAAATACACAGAATGGTGTGTATCTTCTTTGAAGGTATGTCCAAATATTTCATTTCATTACCTAAAAGTCAAAACTAGAGGGTACAATTCTTTAAAAGATGCATACCATTTCCATATGATGAAGAAGTGATACCATCAGACACCAGTGGATATATAATTAATTACTGATCTCAGCCATCTACTACAAACTGGATGCATGAATAATAAAAATAGAACAGTGTCATCTTCTTTCAGTACTCAACAGTTCTGACAGCTAGTGCTTCATCCCTATCCAACTGTCTAATTTTAAATCTTAATTTTTCATGCAATTTAAAAAAAATTACCATCAAATACCAATAAATTTAGACTTGGGAAAAAACTTCTGATGTCTAACACTTGTAAATAAGACTTTTAACTGAGTCATACTTATCACTGACTAACTATAGCAGTCCTAGAGAACATGCAGGCAAACAATTCCACTGCTTGTAAAGAGAAGTGTCCATAAAGTGATTACTGAGTTTGCCTCATTCAACATTACAGGATTGCTCTTAATGTAGTTTTGTATGAAATTAACATTAATTAGCTGACTACAAATATAAAAGGAAAATTTTATATGAAAATATCTACAATGTGCTTAGAAAGTTATCAAAAAAGGACTATGTAACTAGAGGTAGGGAGAGGAAGAGGAAGAGAAGGCAAAGGAAGAAAGGCAAAAGGGAAAAGCAAAAAGGGAAGGAGGAAAGGAACTTCACAGTGATACAAACTGAACCACTGGAGCTGTTTGTGTACGCACAGATTAACCAAGTGTAACTGAAGCTGTCAGGTAAACAAAAAGTAGGTTTACATCACTGCACTACCAGGGCAGCACATACACTACTATGGGTTAGCTACAGCATGAGTAAATACTCTGTTCAAATGTGAAATGCAGCTTTTCATACTTCTGTTTCTGTTCTTAGAAATAATGATGGAACAGGGTGTCTTGGAAATGCTTCTGCAATCATTGGAAGGTCAAAAAAGAATGGATGTTGGGATGATACGAAAAACCAGAAGCAGACACTCCAAAGAGGCCCCTGAATTAGAAGAGCAGTATTTAAAAGCTGGTGATTTCTATGACAGCTTCTTAGAAAAAAGATGTACCTGTGGAGCTTTTTGTGCAGCTTTAAAAGTGATCATCACTGTATGGGGAAGCATTTGCAACCTACCCTCTGCCAGAGATGTACAGCTGTGCTTACTAAGGTGCATGGGAATCTCACAATGTTACATATTCCTACTTTATTATGGAAACATGGTAATATACATAATTTTAATATTTTTCATATTGAAAGACATGAATGCAAAAGGGCAACAATGAGAAATTTCCAGTTTAGAATCTGCCTTTCTTGAATATTTAGTTTTGTGACGCTGTTCCTGCAATTATATACTGCATCTAGAACTGAAAATCTACAATAAATTAAAAAATATTACTACAAAAAAGCATACATATTATGCAATACTTGTATTTCCTAACATTCTTGCACTTTACTTGACTACCTTTACACTCTCTGATTCAGACAGTAGAACACAATGAAAGAAGTATGTACTCACTCTGCCTTTTGTTCTCTCATTGGTAAAACAAAATATTCTGCTTCTAACAATAATGTATTCTGCACAGCTATAAAGACTAAGGCATAGTTTGTACAGAAAAAGACATAACAAACTTAGAAACAACAAGGAGGTATTGCACAGAATCCATTTTCACAGCTGAAGACATGTACATTTTCAGTTCATTTCTTTTCCCCAGTTTCCCCCTAATGAAATCAGTGTTTAAACCTACATAAACAAAACAGCTCCTATACTAAAATATTCTGAATAGCAGTTTCTTTCAAATTATGAGTGCTAAAGATCATTGTTAATGCTAAAACAGAAATGTGAACAAATCTGATACTGACCAAGTAGCAGCATAAAAATCTTATCTTTTTTCTCCTCATTTTAAATTTCTATTTGTCTTGCTTAAATTAAGCAGAGAAAAGGGGGTTGGGATAGAGTGATATTAATTTTCAAATATAGAATTTGTGCTTTTCCATGGTCATATCCCTGTCAGCTATTTAATATTATACCTGCAAAATTAAAAGTTCACATAATCTCTGAAATACCACATCCAACAGTATATATGAAAATTACTTCTCTTTCAACTGTTGACTACAATAGTTTTGAAGTATTTTCTTCTCCACACATTCAGAGCAGTCTAGCTTCTTGTTCTCAGTTGCAAAAAATGAAAACAAGAAACAGGATTGTTTTAGACTCTAACCTGAAATGCTGCAGCCTCTGGCCTGCCCTTCAGCCCTTCCTCTGAAAAGGTCTCCAGGTGCAGTTTGGGTAGCTCCAGGGTGAAGTCATTCGTGGCTGCTGCAGTACACGGCAGCAAGGCCTGATCTCTGACCTAAAGGGAAAAAAACAGCATCAATGGTAATTCCCCTTCAGACACATTAACTGGGATGAACTGGGTCCCCTTGAGCCCACTGAGTGGACTTGCATTGATCGCTGGACCTGAAATCCATGAATAAATTTAGGACTAATTGATTTTTCGTTGCAAATAAATCTCTAATTCAGAGTGCTGGGAGAGAATGTTAAGAAGAAAAAGCATCTTCCCCTGGTCTGAAACGAGAATAAAAGATACTAAAGGCTCTCTAGCCCAGCTGGCATATACATTTCACAGATCCGTTGCCCGTAAAAACCTAGTAAGAAAAGAAACAGGAATTGTACTTCTAACTGAAACAAACATGATCTACGAAATTAAAAAGTTCATGTGATCTATCAGTGAGAATGGCATGTGAGTTCTGTCTACTCGGGTATCAGTCCTCCAGAATAAGGCTCATTTAGAAACAACTCAGTCAAAAGTCAGAATAAAACGAATAATCTGCAAATAAAGCAAAACGAACTAACCTGTAGCTTTCCAATTAGTGAGGGGGGGGAAGAAAGGGAGGCAGAAAGAACGGCAGTGTTTTTGCGGGCTCGGTGCGAGCCCTAGGCACCGAGCGGCGCTACCGGAGCCGGTGCGGAGTCCCGCGGAGCGGGCAGGCCGGGGCTCGCACGGAGCGCGGGCAGCGCGCCCCGGTGTCGCAGTGCCACCTGCCGGCCGCGCGCGGCAGCGCCGCCCGCGCTTTTGTCCTCGGGCACGGCGCGGCACCGCGGGAAGGGAGCGCGGGCCCGGCGCATCGCGACATGGCGCGCATCGCCGACAGCCCGCCGCACGCGTCCAACGCGCACCTTCCGCACCACTCCTGTTCGCACACGCCCATTTCATTCTATTTAATACAAAATTTGCAGCGCCCAACTCCAGGAGATACCACTAGTCAGACTATATTCTAATACAGATGGCTTGACACACATTCAAATATATGTTAGTACAAACGAACAGATTAAATCCATTTATTTGGCAAGCACTGCATCTGTTGAGTAGCAATAGTGAGTACTGCAAAATTAATTTACTGTCTTAATTACGTAATACACAGACTAATACAAAAGCATATACTGAATATATACTAAAACATATACTGGATATATTCTAAATACATTATAAATCAATAGATATACCATTTACTAAGTACTATTTTAATAAATTTCGTTTTTTGTTAGAGGCTGCCTGGCTCACAAGAATGCCGAACATGAATCAAAACATAAATCTATTCATTTTAAATTCCAGATTACTCTTCTGTAACCACTTATAAAACTAGATTCTTGTAAAATGTTGATTATGAGTGAACAGATTTCAAACAATAGCAGAGTCTTTGAAATCTGCTCTGATTGAAAAAAGCATGTGCAAATCTACTGATACAAAGAAGAAGAGATTTTATTTTATTCGTTCCTCTGTTCTGTGGGAATAGGGAGCCCTACATTTCCCAAGTTGACCTAAAGAATTCCTGTCAATACCTGTGGCTGCCAAACATATGCACTATGATGCAATTTTTATAACAAGAAAGGTCCTCTACGCATTTTTTGCACACATAGTGCACTAGGTTCAGGATATACAGTCCTATGGAACAAACATACTCTCTAGAGTGTTCTGTCAGCATGTGTAATTCTGGTCAGACGTTAACCTTGCTGAATATAACAAAATACATTGCTTTAAATACACACACATGTACACACACACACACACACACACGTGCACACACTTGATTTACATTTTTATAGCTTATATATACACCAACTTTTCAGCATCTTTGCTGCCAGTATGCACACAGATAAAAGGAAACATTAATGTGGATTAAGGTACTAAGAATTTATCAACATCAAACCACCAGTGTTTTTGCCTTCTACCCTTCTGAACCGTAGTCAATAGATCTAAATATTTTACTGCACCCTGGCCAATTCATTGTTTGATGTTTAAAAACTCAAACAGAATCAAAGAAAATTTATTAAATTTCAGCCCCCAAATGAGATACTATTAGCTTTGAAAGTCAAGTTTAACTGCGATATTGATGATTCTCTTTTTTCTGTGACAAAACTCACAAGGGAAATCCCTATGTCAAAGTACAAAAGCAGATTGCTAATACTAGGGGGAAAAAAACAATGTATAAGCAATGTAGGTATAATATATACACAATACAGACAGTAGAAGTCCTTTTAACCCTATTAGTATCAAACTCTCTATTTCAGTATTGGGGTCTGACACTCACTGAACAATAAAATATAAACCCCATTTTTTAAATGGCTGCACTGTGATAAACAAATACCATTAATACCACTGCATCAAAAAAGTATGTTTTGGCTTCTTAAAGAGTATGATTTTGGATATGAGGATTCACAATTAAAAAAACAAACCAAACACTTTTTTGTGTTTGTAAATACATAGATTGTAGAGAGTACATCTCATTATCAGTATGCATACTGAGAAACTGAAAGTTAAGACAGACTTTTCCTTTTAAAAATACTCACAAAGTTTCAGGAAAAATTGTAAGAACAGAAGACTGGGTATATGCTGTACAAATATCATTATATTGTTTTACTATAAGGGAAAACATTGCAAGTTGCCTAACTATTCAAGGACTGGAAAGCTATAATGGCTGTGCCTGCATGGAATCATGTTGGAGAGACCAGATCTTTAAGAAATCTTAGTAAAGAACTAATTTAATAACTTCTATCTATTGGCATTTTGAGATCCAGAAACAAAACAACAGGAGTTGGGAAACTGCATTTATTTCCTCATTCTAAAAAAAAAAAAAAAAAATACACACATACAAACTTACATTCCAGAACCACAAGGCAAAGAAAAAATGGGTAATTTAATTTCTTTTTTAAAATAGGGGGGTTTTTTGGAAGCTCAACAGCAGAAGATCCATCCTATGCAGTTCAGCTTTAAAATGCAATTTTGAGAGCTTTTTTGTATTTAATGACTTTTTCCTCCATATGAAATCTAAAGCAAGACCATTTTGTCTGAAAGGTCTCTCGAGGCTAGAGAGCTTTATGTTAAAATATAAAATACCTAATCAGCTAATCAGGCTTATTGCAATGATTAAAAATGTCTAAAACTAGTTTCACTTCCCTATATTCTAAAATTATTATAGAGAAAAATCCCATGAATTTATATTTATCCAGTGTTAGTGAAGGTTTTGGCCATTTCTGATTTTAGTAAATATAATTTTAGTTGAGACTGTGAAAAGTTTCAAGAGTGATTTTATACAGAGCATAGTTAAGTGTCATGACAACATCCTTCTAAATATGATCATGACATTTTTCAGTTTAGAGATATATAAATACTATCAGAAAACAGGCAAAATCACAAATGGATCCACACTCTAAATACTCAGAGCATTTTAAAATAAAGGAGAAGAGTGACTTATGACAGTGTTTAACTTTTTAATTAATTAGGAGAGCAACAAAGAAGACAACACTATAGCCACTCAATTTAAAATCAATGAAGTACTCATTAATTCAGATCAAAGCTGAAACAGAATAATAAACTGAAGTTACGTTATTGACTGAACCAAGGTGCAGAATTTGATGGGCTAATTCTACATGTCCAAAAATGAACTTTAAAATTTTCTGCTGCTCCAGATAATAATAGTTTTGTCTACCGTCCACTCGGGTGTTCACTTTGGTTTTTCTATGCAGTTTGATGTGGTATATGCAGTTATGCCAATAGAGACATGATATTAAATGCTAGCAAGTTCTAAATGGCATAAAATGTGCTCAGCCCTTCCTAATGTCTTTTCCCAGTTGCTATCTGATATGTACAACAAACCCGAGATTTTAGTTTTGATTTTGTTCCCAATTTAATGATTTCTTATGATGAAAATGAAAGTGTGGATATAAATTTCACAATTTAAGTTATATATGAGAACATTTTATAAGTTCAAAGTTCACCAACTCTACATTGAAAAAAAAAACCTTATTTTTGGTCTTATTTTTCTTTAATTTCCTAGTACTTTTTAAATATCATATCATCTGCAATTTCAGTGATAAGCAAATGGAAAACAGTGATTTAATCTGTTTGTCTTTGAGATGACAATATTGCTGATATAACAGAAGCTGCAAATACAGAAATCATTCCAAAAGAGTACAAGCAAAGTGATTTCTACCCACTGCTATGTGTTCTGCATGTGACATACAACAGACAAAAATGAGTTTAGAACTTTTTAAAATAGAAGAAAGCAGCTGGAATGCAAATCTTAGTCTTAACCACGGTCTTGCAGGTGTGCGTCTAATTTAGCTGCACAGTGTCCGTACCTCCAGGGCAGCATGTATAGTGGGGGCCATATAACACAGGTTAAGAACATGCACATCTACCAGACACAGTCCTTTGCCATGGGAAGCATTTTAACAGAAATGAGTTACATAGTAACTGCTCTGAATGGGCAAGTCTTTGTTATAGTGTTACACAAATGATCATAGAACTGAGAATAATAAGAAAAAATTATATACACTGTTAGATAGAATTAAACCTTTATTAACGCTTTCTATTTTTTTCATGTTTAGTATGAATTGCTGATGTTTTCTTACTCTACATTAAAAATATAAGTGAATATACAGGAACAATATAGCACCAACAATAATACTGAATAGTCTTGATAACAGCAGTTCTTCAAGTGAGTTGCCAATACAGATTATTTTCCTCATGATACATTCATATACTTTGGGGTCTCTAGAAAACAGTAATCAACCTAAGTGTTATCCATTTAAGGGAATACAGACCCCAAATTATTTGCTGCAGGATTTGGTACAAGCAATATCCAAAGAAGTACATCCCACAGTACCCTGTCAGATCATGGAGTCAATCTGTTAATATTGGTTGCTCCTAACACTAGTCTGAGTTTGCTCTGAAAGTAAGGTAATTACTACAGAAAGTGTATCCTATTAAATGAGGACCTATATAATTTCAGATACAATTATTTTCCATCAGGCTGTTTCAGCAATCAAGGATCACCCCCAAAGTAAAGAGACTGACTATGACAAGACTGTGTATCTTAAACAGAATACACTTTAAATCAAGCACCTAAAAACTTGAAAATTACAAACTCAATTAGAAAAGAAAATGAGGTGAGGAAATGATGTTTGGAACAAAATTAGTCAAATGAACTGCAAAAACACCCCATCAAACCTTTCTCTTTTTTTCCCCAAGAAGGGTAGAAACCAAACTACACCAAATCACAATGTATTTTGCTTAGAGAAGAGGGTCTCATTGGATGGAAACTGTTGAACAGATACTTGTTACACGGCCATCACAGTTAGGTTTGAGAATTCATTAAAAGCCTTCAGATCTTTGCATGTTCATTCATCAAATGAAGAAATACATCCTCAAATCCAAAGGTCTGACTTCTGTTGATGGTGGAGGTTTAAATAGCATTTTGACATACCTTAGTGTAGGTGGCCATACATTTGCAATTATTTATAGCAAATATTTACCTTAATAGAGCAACTGCTGAAAATTTCTGTATTAGCATACTGAGTCAGTAACTATCCTTTCTGATTACTGCCATACAAATCTGTATTTAATTACAAAACAAGCTATTTCACAGGTGGTTTCTAAGAGAGCATTAATTACTGCATAACAGTGTTTGTGTAAGGAGACATATCTCATAAAACTGATGTTTTGGGTGTACTTGGCTTTTTTTTCTTTTTTTTTTTTTTTTTTTTTTTTTTTCCCCTTCAGGACTACTCAAGATTATGGAAATGAATTTTCAAAGCAGAGTACCATCCCAGACTTACCTGTAAGATTAATCCAAGCTTTCTCAGATTACAACATACACACACTACATAGTCTGTTGAATAAGATATTAATATGATCCAGAGTTGTTTTTTTGCAAATGTTGACCACAGCACCTAAGCTTTTCTGTAGCTGCAAGATGTGCACTGTAATACATCCCCTATGACAAGATTTCAGTGACCTTGGGCTGAAAATGAACCTATGTCTGGAGAAAATAACAGTTAAAAGTATTTGATAATTCCACAATTCTCCAAACAAGGATTTCTCCTTCCTGAAAGCAAACAATACACAAGTATTCAGCTTTAAAAAAAAAAACAACAAAAAACAAAATCCCCACCTCAACCACCCAAAACTAACAAACAAACAAAACTTCTCCCCAAATAAAAACAAAAAAACCCACCCCAAAACGAATAAAGGAAACCAAAAGATAAAGACAAATGCATATTGAAATCAGTTATTTAGATATGTCCAAAATGAAAACAGTTAAGCACATGGACATGACATTCGGCAATGTCTTGTCTTTACTTTGTGAAGGTTTTTAAATCCCTCTTGAGCTGGAGTACCATTTTTAGCTTGGCTAGGTCAGAATGACACTGAACAATATGAGTGATGACACACTAGACAGCTATATGGACAGAGTTGTCATCAGCAAGCCAGCTGTGCTAACACCTGTATGTCCTGCACAACTGATCTTTAGGAACACGGATCAAGAAAGTCAGATTGCTAGGAGGGGACACAAAAGTCATTCATCAAACACTGAAATTAGGAAGCCCTCATTTGAGATGAAGGAGAAAAAGTAGTATTTTTACTGCATTTTTTTCTTAACATAGAGAAATAATAGCTGGTTTCCTATTCTTACAGGAGTTATTTAGAATTTTAACAATCTAATTGGGCTTTCTTTGTGATTTTTTTGCACGTACACATACTCACTGTTTCAATGGGGTTGTGATGGAGCCAGCTGAGAACAACCCAGGATCACAGTGATGGACAGACCTTTAGCACACATGCAGGCAGGCTTCACTCTTAATATCAATGTGTCTAACACACAGAAAAACAATCTTGGGAGTTTCATTCAGTTAAGCAAAAAAACCCTGAGATCTCTAAAACAAGAGCTTTTAAATCATTATTGAGACAACTAAATAATATGATGGACTATTGATCCCAGGTAACTGAGAGAAATGTGACTGACCAGTATACTTGAATGTGTCAGGTCGTATCTACCGGAGTCTGACTGAGATAGCTAACTTAAGTCTCATAACTGTTCTCCTCTTCCAGGACCTGATCAATTTGTGGTCTCCTTGCTGCAACTAACAATTATTGCCACTTATACTGAGTGTTTTTACCGATGTAGTCACTTGTATATGGACTTAAACCTATTATAAATTAATTCCTTGCAGGCCATAAAACTGTCATCATAAGGAAATGCATTTGATTGCTATGGACCACATCAGAAACAACTATCTACTGCTACAAACTTATTAATTCTCAAGTATTAAATGGCCCCATCCCATCTCCAACTGTATTGTAAAACTGTATTATATGTGCTGTATTATAAAAACCCAAACCATTAAATTAAAGAAATAAAGATTGTACTGTCCTGGTATTTTTTACAAATATATAACGGGATGGATGATACAGTGTTCATATTTTTTTTCAACTGATAGAATCATGGGACCCAATTCTTGTAAACAGACAGTTTAGGGGCATTTCAGAGGAGATAACAGGGATGGCAGCAAGGCAATGAAACACAACAGTGGAAGGATTTCAAGGCACGAGTGCTGACAGGTCTGCATGGAAGTTGTTCTACTAGCTAGCATATGAATTTTTCAATCAGCAGAAATGAAGTGCACTAAAAAAGTGGACGAGGAGTAGTTTTCTTGACCAAGTGCCAGAAGGAAAGGAGCACACTGGATACCTGCTTTGATCCCCAATGTGTCCCAAAGTCTCAGAATGAGTAGGTTGCTAACTGGTATTGGGAAAAACGGTGAGTGTGTTGTATTTTATTAAGCTGCTAAAACAGCCAAATCCTAAATAACCAAGAACAGGCTGAAAACTGTGATAGACTAAGCTTGTCAAAATTTTGATAGTTGAAAGTACAAGGAGAAACTAACAATCTTCTGTCACTGTGAAGGCTGGCTTGCTAGAATGACTTCCCATGGTGGTGTGCAGCACAGGCTAAACATAGGGAACAGGGACTTAGGCAGGCTGAAAAGGAAGCAGCTATAGCAGTGTACCAGGTGCAGTCTCTGTAAGGACAGATGAGTGCAGGACAAAGTTGGTTCCAGACACCTCTGGCTCCAGACCCACCACAGGTCACAGCTAAGCCCCACAGCCCTACTGGCAGCTCCTCTGTGAAAACAAATTTAAGAATGAGAAAAACCCACCACACAGGAGAGAATGAGGGAAGAAAAAGACTGAATATCAAAGCCAGAGAAGTGGAGCAGAAACACTTCAGGCACTGGATTAGGTGTTTCCCTGTAGCACAGAGAGGGGACTATGCTGGAGCATATATCTACACCATATTCCATGAAGGATCCCATGCGAGACCGGGTCCAGGAAATCCTTCAGGGTAGCTCCTAAAGGAATGAAGTCCATGGAGAGGCCATGCTGAAGCAGATATTCTTGAAAGATGGAAGCCCACATGAAGAACCCACAGTGATGCAGGGAAACAGCACGAGGAGTAAGGAGCAGCAGGGAGGAGTTGCTGTGGACGGACTGCAAATCCCTGTGCCTCATGGAATGAGCAGAGCAGTCACAAGTGAAGCTGAGATTAAGAGGCAGGGTTAATGCTAATTTTTTAATTGTTTCTAACTCTCCAAATCTACTTCAAAAAAGAAATTAAAATAATTTTCTCAACTCAGCTCTTTTATCTCTGATGATAACTACTATGCAATGTCTCTATCTAGATCTCAACACATGAGCATTCTCATCCTGTTTTGTCCCCCTGTCCTCTTGAGGAGAACTGAGAGAGCACCTGGGTGGGCATCTGGCTGCTGTCTAAGGCTAACAAAAAAAAAAAGCACTCAAACTGAGCAGCAATACAAGGGGAAGGCCAAAGATTTTAGCAGAGATAGTGCAAAATTATTTCTTCCTCTGATGGGATTACAGGATCACAGAATCACAGAATAGCCTGAGCTGGAAGGGACCCACAAAGATCAGTAAGTCCACTCTTAAATGACTGGCCCATACAGGGATTGAACCCACAGTCTTGGCATTCTTACCATAACTAATAGATTATTAACTGCATGTTAAAGAATCTAGTTATAAAAAATGAATAGATCCAATGTCTCTTGTACTGCTTATACAACCGGAATATTAAGAAATGAAGAAGAAATTAATAATGGAATACAGTTTATCAGCAAGTATAACAAGGGTTTATTTATAACAAAAATAACCTCAACTTTTTGAGGGGAAAGTGTTTCAAGAAATAAGTTTTCATATATAAAAAAGGACTGCCCACTGGTTTTAAAATCAGACATGTTCTTAAACGATTTTTCTTTTTATTAGAAGACTTTTTAAGAAAACTCTTTATGTTTGAACTTCAAGTAGATGGAATTTCCTTTCATCACTCTTTCAGTAAAATTTTATTTATTTCTGTTATCATTTTGCTATTACCTTTTGGTCATCTTCAGCATTTTGAGAATAAAACCGAACCAATCCATAATCCTCTTGATGTCTCTGTTTGTCCTTGGTGATATTCTGTTTTGATTTTTCAAATTTGTTGAAACATCCACTTTGCATTTAGGTATTTTTCCATAGTATTTAGATGGTTTAAGATGAAAAAAGATCTCTTATTTTATCAGTAACTTCTGTGGAAATAATTCAGCTCCAGGAGTAGGATAAAGATAGCTAATGTGACAAAACCCAGGGTAAGACAAAAAATAACCTTCTAAAGAACATCTTGTAAATTATGAAGGACATGAAACTAGCTGCTAAAAATATTTTCTCTCTTAGCATATCCAGTGCTCAAGTTCTTCAATAGCTTTGCTTCATAAATATTCATGAAGATTATAGCTCCACAATACTCTTGAAAGAATCACTCTGGGCACAAGCATGCCCAACCACTTTTTGGCAAAGTCAAAGGTATGATGCTAGATGTTCCATCCATTCACAGTGAAGGGCAGAAAATGGTGTAAATGATCCCTGGTCTAGCGGTACATTAGAAGCATGCACAGAGATCATTTCCCTCATCTCTGATTTCTCTTACTTTTGTTTGCAGACTGTTACATCCTGGTATACCCAAAGCCAGATGATCTAGTACCTACATTGCTGACTTCTGGAATTCTTGTAGGAATAGAATATGGAGAGGAACAAGGCCATTATAATGGATCAGAGTATACTATCTTATCTTGAGTCTAACTAAGATTACTAAGGATGTCTGTGAAATCCCTCTGAGATCTATAGGTAAAAGTTTAGCATTATGCATTAATAATACAGATCCTGAAGTGATGCAGTGGAATTTTGTGGATATTTGCTCATGAATACATCAACATAGAAGTATCAAAACCTTCAATTTCAAACTCTTCTAAGTAAAGCCACAGTTAATAGTAGTACTTGTCCAACTTTAGTTGATTCTGAACTTTACCTATTTTCTTTTGATTTCTTTTCTTAAAACAAAAGTAATTCCCAGAATTTCTAGTGGAGAAAGAAAGGCTTATGGCTCCTTTACTGGTACTTAATCAATTTCTTAATGTTCTGGTTTTTTACTGTGTGAGAAAGCCTTCAAGAACAACAGTGTAAACTGTAAACTTTATAGTTTACACATATGCCATTTTCACTAATGCTAGGTAATTAGTTACCATTATGATGCAGGGTTTACATTTCAGATACTTCCCAAACAAAATCAATAATTTCCCTTTGTACTTCTAGGAGCAATAGTATGTCAAATTTTGAATGATTTACTATCAATTTTTTTAGTTCCTGCTTGAAGGAGCATCCTGACATTTCTAATTCTAATGTTTTTTTCATTCTTTAGGTTGACAAACCAGAAAGGATAAATTATTTTGCTATTCACTAATGTGTTATGTGGGCCTAACAATTATATACATCAAGAATTAAGAAGAAATATGGTAACTTAAAAAAAAAAAAAAAAAAAAAAAAAAAAAAAAGGCTGTTTCTCAATCAATTCAGTGCATCAGGTTAATCAGTACTATGCATGTGACCTTCTCTATAGCCTTTCCCCAAACAGTGCAATCCTTGTGCATATAACAGCATTGCTTTCAAAACCAAAATGCAACCTTGCAATCCAGAACAATAAATTCTGAATGTCAAGGATATTACGTGTATCTCTCACTGCAAAATCACAACACTTTCTGCATGAAATGAATTTTTAATCTTAAAAGACAGTATGAAAAAGGTGGGGACAGATAGCAAAACAGTCTCTACCAACATAGTTTGCTGCAGCTAAAACACACAGTTTTAGGTTCTATCACTTTCTTGAATATTAAAGGAAAGAAAACTTGAAAAAAGTATCTGAAAATTAAATTAGTTTTTGTGAACACAGGAACTAAAATGAAGAATAGATTCCCATGTTGCTGTGAATTCAAGATGTGATAAGGGAAATTAACACTCCAAGGTAATAAAAACACTATTTTGCTCTGTGTTGCTCTAGACTAAAAACAGTAATAAAACAATCAACAACTACAGCTAAAGTTAAAAACAGTCCTTTTGCCTAAATAATTAATACACAAGCTTTGTTGGACTTTCAAATAATGCTATATCAGGACAAAATTGTGCAAGTCAAAGAGACTACTTAAGATTACTACTCAATTTTAAAAATGTCCTAAAAATATCATGAAAGTATCTGACTACAGGTTACAACTTACTGTCTTTTCCTTATGTTTTAGCATGTATCAAAGACTAATATACCATGCACAAAGCCATATGTTTTATGCCTACCATGTATGTGACATCACCAAATGATCTCTGGCTTAGACAGCATAGACTTACCTCCACCTAAATTGTCAGACATCTGGATGTTCAATAGTCTTCACGTGGTAACCAGAAATAGTGGTCTCAGTGATTAAGGGATGGAAAGTGGATTTTTTAGTAGGTTTTGTAGTATGAAAGAAGAATTTTGTGTACTACAAAGCTGTGTTTTATTTCACTAAAAAAGAACAGTTTTTTAGGATAAAAGAAGTTGAAGATGGAATTAAACTCTAAGAAAACGACGCTACCTTACAATTTCTACTCCTGTCTTTCCCTCAGCAAAAGCAGTGGCAAAACTCTGATATGTTTAGAAAACAAATCAGAGGAATAATTTTAAATTCTTACCTTATGAAGAGTGTCTTCCACAGCTTTCATATGACTAATGATCAATTCTCTGTCTCTATTACAAGACAAAAAAGAGAGGTAGATCATAGAGCTGTAACTTACCTGATGCAGAAATTAATTTTCTGCTACTTTTTAACTATCATGTCATTTCAAATAATTGTTGATAACACAAAGTATTATGTTTTTGTCTCTCCTTTTTACATCCCCAATGTAAACCTTAAAAAATAGTTCATGTTCCACTGTTTGCATATTTCCATATAAAATTTGCTTCTGTTGCGGACTATCAAACACAGCTGCAATTATGGACATATTAACAACTCTCTTTTTCTTGGAGAGTTTTAGATGTAACAGGCGCCTTGAATGGAGTCTTCCAGCAAAAAGAGAATATATTCACATACATTTCCAAAATAAGGGAGGTTTGAAGAATGAAACAATTCTCTAATGCCTTTCTGTAGATCAGGGCTTCAGTACGAAATATAGCTCTCATCAGCTATGCTGTCATGAAAAACCTTGGCCTCAACTCCTGATTGACAGAAATAGAGGTGAAGTTGCATAACACCATAGGACTAAGGAGAAAGGACACCATGACCAACAAAACACCATAAGAAGTAAAATGGAATCCATGCCAGAAAAGCTAATACATCTCAATATTCCAGGACTGTCTGCTATTTTGCCAGCTATGTGTTAATTTTGTTTGAGCTTTTACAGTACCTAAACCAGAAGCCATAGAATATGTATGATTTAGGTTGGAAAAGACCCTTAAGATCACTGAATCCAACCACTGGACTGCCCAGCCCACCACTAAACCAGGTCCCCAAGGGCTATATCTACATATCTTTTAAATACCTCCAGACTCTACAACTTCCCTGGGCAGCCAGTTCAAGTGCTTGACAGCCCTTTCAGGAGAGAATCTTTTCCTAATATCCAATATAAAACTCTCTTGGCACAAACTGAGGCCATTTCCTCTTGTCCTATCACTGGTTACTTGGGAGAACAGACCAAGCCCCACTTCACTACAACCTCCTTTCAGGTAGCTATAGAGAGCAATAACGTTTTCCCTCAGCCTTTTTTTTCTCCAGCCAAAATCATGGCATTCTTCCCCAAGGAATGATGGTTGCTTTCTCATTTCTTGATTCATATTATCTTAACAGAAAATACAGGAAGGTGGCCAAAATAATAGAATTGGCTTTTACATTCCTAATAAAGCCACATAGCCTTTTATTTATCAGAATTCTGCCTTTCTTTGGACTAGATTGACAGGGTACTTGGTTGCTGGCTGGGGTTAACCCACAACACAGAGAAATTACCAAAGGCTACTGTATTTTTGTCAGATTCACCATTTCAGACTCTTCTATTAATATTGCTTCTTACTCAGGAGGAAAGTGGAAAGAACTGTTAGTCACCACTAAAAGAAAATCAAGACAGCCATTCTCAGAACAAGCTAGACATCTTGCTGTCCTTTACAGCTCTACAAAAATTTAGAAAAGAAATTGAAAGACACCCATGCATTGTCTACAATCACTTAGGTCATGGAATAGATATTAAAATAAGAGTTTCTGGATAAAACCTGTCTATTTACCTACTTTGCCTACATGTCCCAAAGGAAAAAAAAAGACATTTGTAATTATTATGAAGAGTTGGTAGAACAATGACTGGTCTGGGAATTTTCACATTAAAAACCTTTTCTGAATATAAGAATGGCCTAGAGAATGATCCATACAGGAGCGCATAAAATAGTTTGGGGTAGAGAAAAAAGGACAAGGCTTTTGAGAACAAATCCTCCTTTAAGTCATAATCTGCTTTGATAGACTTACACCAAACAATATTTGCCATTTTAATTAGCTTGTTAAACATATCAATTAGCTCGTTAAACATATCACTGATAACTATATTATTTAATTATTTTGATGATGTATAAGCCCCTTAAAACTTCTAAGCTATTGTTCTTCAGAGGTCAAATCTACCCCAGGTATAATGAGAAATTTTAATTTTAAATTGAACTTTTTAAAAATCTTAGCCAGGGCCCAATAATATTCAAAGTGCATACTACTGTAAGAGTAATAGATTACGAAGTCTGAAAGGATTTATAATTTTATCTGACTATATAACTCTAAGAGGTTAGTAATAATCTCATTCAAGTCAATGGAACAGCTTTTGACTACCAATATTTTCAAAAATGGTCCCTGAACATTTCCTTCCACTCTTCAAGTTATAGTATAAAAAGGCATAAGGCTTACATCTAAATCCGAAACTCTCTGAAATCAGCAGAAATATCTGTACTATTCCACAGATAATCCTAGGTCCAAAATGCGCTTCAGCCCCTTTAAACAAACAATCATTTCTTAAACAAACAAAATGTGAAGGATCTACCAAAGAGATGTTGTCAAATCAGTAAAGTAATTGGCACACAAAATGCTTATACATTTTGGACAAAATATTTGTGGCACTATTATGGGATAACTACAGAAAATGTAACATGTAGTACCTTGAACTAACAGTTTTCTTTTTCGAAGCCTATCACTGAATTTCAAAGACAGGCAGATGTACTTTTGTTTTCTAGCATTACATTAGGCAAGGCTAAAACCCTGTGCATGAAAGTAAGAATTGATCTTTTGTCCGTTTTAAGTGATCTCCCCAAGGTCCCAGTGCTCACTTGGCTGCCGTGCAGAGGGCACTCTCTGCATCACGGATGCTCTCGCTCAGTCGACGCTTGTCCTGCTCCAGCTGGGTAAGAAGTCTATTTTGCTGACGCAGAAATCGATCTCTTCTTCTCAGCTCCATCGTTGCCTCGGAGAGACTCTGCAAGCAGACAGAAAGCAGAGTTACTTGTCAGCCCAAATAATTAACTTCAGTTTATGCCATAGGCTATTAAACAAAGTGGAAAACAGACTGACTGTGTAGTAGATTTGGACCATTGCATATACTAAGGTTTCATAAATCCTCTAGCAAAAACATTACCAATTCAGAACCCCCCAGTTTTTAGTATATTGACTGTGTACAAATATATTTATAAAATAAAATTACTTTTTCATCAAGCAGGGACATAGACTATGCTACAAGTACTGTATTTACAAGATCTAAACACGAAGGAAATAATCAACAGTACAGCTTTAAAGAACACAGAATATTCTCAAAACTTAATTTAAAATAAACATTAAAGAAAGGAATTCACAAAGAAAGGGAATAAACACAGAAGCATTTATTTAAATATTCTGCACTCTTCAGAAATTTCAGTAGAATAAATAACCTCATATTATCTGTAAGTGCATCAAGTACAACTTATTTTATGGTGCTTTTGCTATTTTAACATCAGTTTCCCAATATGCAAAATAATATGGGTATTTTTAAAACATTTGTCTCTGGCTTAGAATTAAAACAACGTGCTTCAATCAATTCAGATTAATCCAACAGATGAAGAACAGCACACAGGACTAATTAATACAGAACCTTTCTGGTTGCTACTCCTTTTTGCTGGGATAAATCAATACATTTATAGACTGGAGTATTCATAATTTGATTTCATAATTTGTTACATGTTACATTTTACTTACAGCTGTTAATTGCCTTTTTACAAAGAAATTCTAATAGGTGATTATAAACATTTTTTACACATAGTGTATTTTCTGATAGATTCTAAAATACAGAAGAGAAGGCTGCATAGTTGCAAGCCTGAGCTCTTGCACATCTGTTTTTCAAAATTTAGGGGCATGTTTTCTGCTTGAATTCTAAGAATGCTCTGCATAATTTGTACTCAGTACTTGTCCCGGACTGTGGAACATGGAGATGTACTATGCTGTGAATGAGTATGAGGAACAGTATATACAAAATGCTGATAAAAATTTGGAGGGCACTGAAAACTCAACTAATCTGAAGTAGCTTCAGATCTCTTTAAGGGTCAGAGGCACTTCAAAAAGCATTATGATAGAGAAAATTTCTACAATAGCAATCTACAGCAAAGGATTACAGAGTCCTGCAACTGGCATAAATTTTCTTTTAACATTCCTGAAAAGAAAAGACAACCAGTTACTTCAGTGATGGTATATCTTGAGGGTACAGCATCATTACTTGAACTCTTATTCAGGAATTTACAAAATCTAGGCTGAAATTAATCACAACTGTAAGAAAAAAAGTTTATTTAAGAAACTCCATATCCAGAAATGTTAATACTATTCTTGTTCAAATGACTGCAGGTTGAATAACTCTATTTTGATTCTTATGTTCTTATTTTCAATAAACAATTGATATATTTCCCCAAAGGAAAGATAAACACACAAATAGCATTCATCCACTGCACAAGGATATTCAAAACCAGAAGTCTTGCTTTCAAAAATTCTACCCTAAAGTCACTGGCAGCTGTCAAAGCCCTGTCTAAACAGATGACAATGTGAATTATCAGATTTTCAGAAATTTTATTTCCCAGAACCCAAATATCAATTAGCATGGATAAAATTATCCATCTCTAATTCAAAAACAAAGAGTATTATCTTCTTTCAATTATTGTGTTTACTGTTTGCTTTCACCTTTGAAGAAAGCAGTCTGAAAACCAAGTCAGGTAACCCCCCCCACCCATATTCCCACCTTTGACAAAAAGACTGTATTTGAACAGAGAACAAGGTCTCTGTTACCCATGTTTGATCCAACCCAGTTTCCCACCTGACTGAAAAAACTGGTTTTAAGTAGTTTCTGCTATTATTTTGATGCAAGAAATTTTTGATGTAGACACTATTGAATGGATTTTGGCCCCAAGACCTTAGCAGTCTAAAAGAGTAGAGAAAGACAGGATAATAGGAACATTATGCATATTTATTTTATTTTTACTATAGCTATCAGTCTGCAGGCGTTGAAGAGTTGTCAGCTCCCACATAAATCTTTCATTACTGACCACAAACAGTGAAAAGACCCACCAGTCAAAATCTTCTGTGAGCTGCTAACTAATCTACATTACTGATTACAAGCACATGCCTATTAATGAGGCAATAGCAGGGCCTGTTTTAAGAGGCATGGTCAGCAATCTATGCTAGCTGGTGATGAAACAGTATAGAAATGGTTAAATTAAGTACCTCACTGAAGAGCTGTTCTATTATATTCAAAAAGAACCCCATTATTTACAGAAATCTCTAAAGGATTCAGACTTTATCTTCTAGTAATATTGCAATATCTAAGCAAAATGGAATCTGATTTTAGCACTCCAAAAGCAGTTTCAGCAATTATTTGAAGCTTCTTGCTACTGTGGATTAAAGTCAAGCTTTGGAAATGTTCAAATACAATGTGGTGTATTATAAAATAATGGCTGGTAAGCCTCTTTTTTTGCTTCTTCAGATTGATCTAATTAAAACCCTTGATAAACTTTATGGACTCTAATATTTCCAGCTGAGTGACTGAAACCAAGAGGGTGTGCCTCAAGGCAGCAAGGCAACAATGATAAGCAGCAGGTTAGCCACTAATTTCTCAGCTAGGGTAGATTGTGAAAGTGTGATGTTCTGATATCCAAGAAAGTGTTCAGGAGAGAATAGGATAAATCAAGTTTAATAACTCTGCTCCTAATTGTTCCCTCAATGCTCCACTCTAATTACTTGGAGAACTCTCCTGACTGTCACCTGATATTAAGTTGTTGGAGGCTGAGTGTGGAGCAGTGAGATAATCAATAAACATTTAGTGGGGAGAAGAATGAAGATCCCGTTAAGCAGTGGGAACCTGCAGCACCCAAAGCCCTTCTGCTCATGAGAAAACCTATGGGAGAGCCATAGTGATTGCAAAGCAATAATCCAAAGCACTGGTTTTAGGCTTTGAGGCCTTTAGGCAACAGTACATTTGAGAAAAAAAGGTTAACACGGTCACCCTAATTACAGCCCATTTTCACATTCTTCATATATAAGCAAAGACAAGCCAATTAGGTAGAAAGGAAGATAAGGGAAGTTTTATTTGTATACTAATTAAACCCCTGATGAAATTAAAGGAAAAACATACAGCTCTGTAATTGTGTCTGAGAAAGGTCACTTCAGGTTCAGTTATCAGAAAAGCACAGCCTTGAGATATTTCACTTAATCCACAATATAGCCCTTATTTTGCCCCCCAGGTCTTAGTATTTACAAAAATAAGAAAATTTCAAAACCTGATAATGCATTTATCTTGAAATGTTTTCTGTGGACAATTACAACTGTTAGAAAGTTGAGGCTAACTATGATAAGAAGAATGAAGGTTTTAAAAACCTAGTATGTTTGCATACAGTTCTGTGAAGATGCTGAGCTTTCACTTTCAAGAACAAGTGATTCTGAACCAACTTAGAAGCTAAACTTCAATTTATTAGCATTCTGTAAAATGCCAGTTATCTATCTTTCTGAGGTTTTTAGGCATTCAGGTGCTAACTCAGACATCACTGCACTCCTTCCTCTCCAGTCTGCCAAAATCTCAAAGATCAGTTGAGTTTTCATCAGAATCTTTAGGAGTTTCCTTCAGAGACATTTAGATTTAGACCTTTACCCCCTCCCAAATTAAGCATGAAAAAACATTTGTTGGAGAGAACAGCAAGCAACTGATAGCACTGAAGAAAAATCTCATTGGCTGGCTGTTGGTTTGTCCTTCCACAAGCTCCCTTTAACAAGTTTAGGTTTTGCAGTAAGGAATTTTTTAAATTCAAAACCCATTACAAAAAGAAGTCAAAGTTTAATATTGTCATTCTTTACACATAAAATGGATTCTATTCAAAAGACAACAGATGGACAATCACTCTAGATGAACAATGACAGTCATACAGTTTAAATTCATGCAAAGCATGTGTGACACATTTATATTAAGACTGTATTTTCCAAGATCAACTAAAGCTAGATCAAACTGCTTAGTAAATTAGATTTAAACTACACAGACACAACACAGCAATACAAAATATGCAAACACACTTCAGTATGCGTATAATGAACTAATCTGTGAAATTGAAGATTTTCTCTTCCAGATGAAGTTTTATATGCATATTCTCTATTTAGATGCAAAATATTACTTTTTAAAAATAGATTCTGAAAGTTATCCTACACCCACAACTAATAAAATTTCATAACGGAAAATGTATAGAAAATTTAGCCAGCATTCATTCCTTCACCAGTTTAAACACATTTCCCATTATCCTTGTAGGCAAACATAATGACCTCTAACTGCCCCTTAGAAGTCTACAAGTAACCTAGAGAAGTCTGCAGTTTCAAATGGTTCAAATCCAACAGGGACAACAAACTACAGTAATATTTAATGTTTACCATATTTTTAGTGTGCACCAGTGCAATGCAAACCAAACACATCAGCTCAAACTATACACCTGAAATTCCACAGCCTGTTTTTTGAAAAGAATCTTTATTTATCAAGAAGAAATAAAAATTATGCTTCTTCTATCAAACGAGTAGATTTAAAATCTTAGGGAAAAATGTTCTGTGACAAAAGAAATCATAATTGAGACTTCTCATCAATACTTTAAAAGATTCAAACACATCTAAGAAGTACATTGAGACCTATGTCAAGAAATAAGATGTATTTACACTTCTCAGAAACTATCAAGATACTGTATCTGGATTCACTATGTGTTTCACAGTGTCTGCAGTAGTGTCTTAAAACAGTTTGAAATGAACTCCATGTGACTGATCTGCTCTTGCAAAGCAGGACTGAGGCTGACCACCCATGACATCACTTCAAAAACAAATGCTTTCCTATGCCCTTTAAATTTTGCTAGAAAAAAAAAAATATTAGTGCTCAAAAGGACACTTGAATGAGCTGTACCTGCATTGCAGAAAAAAAACAGTGGTTTTTTTCAACCTTTTTGCTACTGGACCTTCATCCTGACAATCATGTTTTCATAGGCTGCTACTGGGAGAAAGAACATACCTTGTGACTCATCTCTGGAGTATATGATATAGCATATAAACAGCTAAAATTGGTTTACAGATCTCAGTGTATCTAACAAGGTGCAAAATACTCTTCATGTCTTTGTCAGAGCCTTGTGTAATGAGGTCACAGAGCATGAGTGGGTCCACTAAGCAAAACAAATACCAACCAGTACCATCATTTTAATAAATAACCAACAAAATGCTAGTGAATGAAGAGATACTTGCAGGCATATTTTCACATTTCTAACACAATGTCAGATACAATTGCTTGTGATTGTTTTATATGGAAAACCTCCTTAACACTGGAGTACTAACTATGGTTTATCCAAATTGCTACCAAAAATCAAACATCTAAAGACGATATGAGTTAAATGATAATACATGTAGCTCTAAAAACAGTTGTGATATATGTCTACTGTACAAGATTTATAGCTCAAGTATTAAGAAACATTTAGATGAAATTTTATTTGAGAGTTGTTCAATGGACGGAGTAGGAAAAACGCACACATTTACATTTTGCAAGAGAATTTTCTTACAAAAGTCATTTGAAATGTAAGGCACTCGTCATGAAAGTAAATGACATTCATTACCTATGTACGTGTAGACAACAGTTCATTTATTGACAGAAACATGGCTCTCAGACATCCAAGCAACTTTAGGTACCTCAAACATCTCACCTGCAGTGATTCAAGTTGGATTACAGTGCCTCAAAGACTTACAGCTACATTTAATATGTCTTTGCTATAGTGGAAACATTTGTCAATGGATAATCTATTTTGATCAACAAAAAAGAAATCTATTTTACAACTGCATTAGCTCAAGATGTTTAACAAAGTATGACCGAAAACGCTTTGTGAAGTCATTGAGTTGTGTATGTTTTAAAGTTACTGTGAATTAAAAGAGTTTAGTAATTTAAATAAAGTAGCTTTTTCTGAATAATTTCCCACAATAAAATCACTTCCAGAAGACACATCATGTGCTCATTCAGCTCCAAAGTAAAAACTTTTAAAATTAAGTAATTACAAAATATAAACTATTCACACATAGCCTAGATCCTCATCGACTGTTGAGGGAGATCATTTTGAATAAGATGCACTGGGCCTTTCAGACATACACTAATCCAGAGAATAATTAAGACCTACTTTTAAACTGTGTCTTGGAAGATGATGAAGTACATGATAAAATTTATGCACATGATAATTTCGAAATTTTAATCATCTTCTAACCTAAGTGAATTATGTTAGTATTACTGGAAAGCTGCATTACACCAGTTAATAGAACAACTACAATTTTATAAAAACTCAGGCTTTATGAGTTTTAATAATAATCTTTGAAGTTAAGTGAGAATAAATTTTTGGAATCACATGCATAGTGACATGAGTACAAGATCATTCATTCCTTACTCAATTTCTGACACACTACCTCTGTGACTGATGTTTTTTTTTCTCCTTAGAAATGTAAATTTCTCTCCCAGCACAACATTCAGCCCTTTGCAGTCACATACCAGAAAAGACCCAGCCCTGCATATGTAGCAGATATTCTGTACTTTGGCAGTGTCACGCGTTTAAATCGGATACTTAAGTGCCACCAAAAAGGAATAATCTTGGGGTTTCTCACTTACATTTTTTTACCCTGGTAGCCTTACCCTCAGCCTTATAGTTGGTACAGTTCCAAGGTTTCAAAAAGATGGTTTACACCTGGATTACATTGCAAAAGATGACTTTTCATAACTGCCATGTAAATGAGGCACTAATATACAAGCAAACTCTGATGCTGCTCTGTAGCACTGCTCTCTGCAATACTGTTAACTTTGCTACACATCATCTGTTGCATTTTGGCTATAAGAGCAGCAGAAAAAATAATGCAACAAAGTCCTTCCTGTAATGGAGGAGTAAAATGAGAGCTTTTATTTTAAAAAAAAAACTACACTTATATAGTAGTTCATGCAGTACAGAATAGAAAAGGCTCATTGGTCCAAGAAGGCAACACCTCTTTGAAAACAAGCTTTTATGAAAACATCACATCTCTCACGTCTCCAGCAGGTGCTTAATCATTATTAAAGTTCCTTGTCCTTGAGCAGCCTGAGAAAAGGCTGCTTTCTTGGCTTTCAGCAGTATCCCAACAACAATTATCTACTTGTGCACATTAGCACACACTATGCAAAACAAAAACACAACCAACACTAAGATTTCATCTTCACTTTATAAGTGATAATCTACTAAATGTACATACATAAACAGATTTCGTTGTGTGTTTATGAGGACACAACATATTGCACCAACTTCTTGCATTTAATTTGTTACAGCCTCAAACCATCTGTCTCTGATCATGTCCTACTGGTCTCAATGATCTTGCATTACCAGTGCCATTTCTAAGCCCTGGAAGAACTTAAAGTTCTCAAGAAACATTCTTCCTTAGGTTTGTATCAGAAATTTGCGTAGGATATTTCTGAATGGTAGCAGTGAGTTAAAACAATTCAGAAAGAGGAAATAATAGCAATAAAATATGAACAATGACAACAATTTATTTGCAAAGTAAATAACCACAATTTAATCACCGTTGTTTATTTAAAAAGGAATACAGTCTAAAGTTAGGGGGAATCTTGACACATGACTTGAAAAAGTCATCTGAGTCAGTTTAAATGACACAGCATTCTGCTTCAGAACTAAATTTGAGAAACAAATATTATGGTATTCTGTCTCCTCTTCAGACACTGGTTCAAAAAATGGGAATACTGGGATTCTTCAGAACAGTTTTAAGGAAATTTCTAAATAGAACTTAAAGTTCAGTTCTGAGTACAAAAATAAACTGTCCATAACCTCAACATACTGGTGATCCCAGCTAAGTATTTTTTACTTTTGCAGTTCATTCTGCAGCCCTTTCTCAGAAGAGGCTGCAGTACAATTCCACCAGACACAAGTGCATTAATGGGAGCTATCACACTGAGGAGTTACGGGCAACGCCTTGCCACACAAATGCTTAATTTTGCTTCATAAAGAGTCTTTGGTTTTCTTTAATTAATTAATTAGACAAATCTCTTTTTTTAGCATGGCACTAACATTAATGTGGGCTTCGCAAGAGTTACCACTTTATATAGTTTGCATTCAAATACTGCATTACCCTTCAGAAGAGTTCTCACCAAGCCATACGTGCAAGGTATGTGTGTTTCTACAAACACCCAAATGCTATTTAGTGCATGAATGTTTTATCTAAATATCAGGCCAGCCAGATCCTGCATGACATACTGGCATGGAGAAAACACGCATACTTGATTATCCCTTTTACTTTTTAAACCTCAATAAAATAAGAAAGAATTGATAAATATGTAATTTTATATTATAAAGTCTGCTCTTCAATACAGGTCATCCACATCCTTCCATTCATTAAGAACCGAAGAGTAGTAACCTTAGCAGAAAAAAACAGACACAATAAAACAAAATTTAACTTACATAAAAACAACTTTTAAATCATTCTATTGAAAAAGCATCAAAGATATATTACATCCCAATATTCAGTAAGGAGATCAAAGTGCTATAAAGACACATTGATTAAATGTCTCACTTCCTTCTGGATATGCTTTGAGTCATACCAAGTGCCAAATGAGAACACAAAGGAGTACGTTTACCTGAGCATGGCAAACACACATTCTGAAACAGGGAAGTTAAACAGTGACAGCAATAAGTCACTGCAACTGTAAAACTGAATTATTACGTCTATTTTTCTCTTTTGGTATATTTCTTAACTATAAGACAAAATGGCACCATGATGGTACAAAACTTAGAAAGCTCCCTACTTCACTCACCTATGAAAATGACGGCAACAAGTATGCCTATCACTAGGTGATACCACACAACCAATTATTTTAGTAAATTGATTATTTTTTTCTAAAAACACTTACTTCTTCATTCTCACAGAAAATATTTTCCTGTATAAAAACGAAGTAGTATTTACAAATAAAATATTTGGACTGCTACTTATAACTGAGAATCTTAATGTCATAATTCTAAAATCACTCAATTTCTTATTGAAAAGTCCACAGGCTGTAGTAATACTGAACAAATCTGTGCCACAGTGACATGTCTAAACAAGTCTAGGCCATGGTTTGTATCATATGCACCAGCTAAACTGTATTTAGCTGTTTTTCTCCATATTTTACTGCCTAGTTGTTTTTCTACAAATTTTGTTGTTTCTTTACATGCTTAGCTGTTTTTCTGTATATTTCTTAGTTTAGACCAATGTTCATAACAAGTACACAGGATGAGCCATTTTAAGATGTTTTTCTGCAACTTGTTAAGACCCTTCAAAGCCACTAAAACATAAATTATACTAAATCAAAAAAGAAAGAACTAAAAAACAAAATACTGAAATTAGAAAACCAAGATAAAGGTGGGCAGTGAAGTTTTGGACAGTGACCAATCATCGTATCTAAAAAGCTCTAAAAAGCATGTAAACAGCATAAAAGCACCAATCAAGAAACGTGTATTCACATAAACAGTGGTCTTAAAATGTATAATTAAAGCTAAAAAATTAACAATAAGTCAGCTTCTGCATAATCATATTAATTTCCTGTCCAAAAGTCCTGTTTATACTGCAGACAAACAAAGGAAAACAAAATACTAACAAACAAAACCCCCAAAATACAACAACGCTTAAGGTGATTTACTTTAACTAGAAGGAATTGGAAACATTTTGAAGTCTTTTTAACTGAGAATTAAAAATCTGTAGCAACAAGAACCTCACTGGATTTTTAATAAATACATGTTTTAAAAGACAACTCAAAAAATTAAGCAGCATAAATATAATTTCTGTTTTGAGTTTGTTGCCCTGCTATAATCTTGAAGAGCTTCCATGCTCTAAAAGAGGACAGGATAGGTACAGATTTTGGAAGCTGAAATTGGTATGAATTTTGAAAAACCTTCCCCTTGAAAATCATTGAATACCTAATGGAGTATCAAATTAAATTAAAAGATCAAATTATATGAAGGATAGGCCTGGCTGCTGTCATAGCATGCAGCCAAGGGAATACAGGTGCAAAGGAATGCATCTCTTGTTTTAGTCTTATGCCAGTTAGTTAATTATATTCCAACAGTTTAATTATATTTCAATAGCTATTTGAAAGATTTTACTTATGGCTTGACATGAAGATATAAATACATTTGCAGAATTATTTGCACACAAAGAGAAAGGTAGAATATGGGAAAACATGACAAAGGTGAAAAATAATAAGGCCCTGGAGATATCCTAGATAAACAGCAGCAAAAAGCAAATCTATGTATAAATGATTTCTGTATCTTGAAGACATAGAAATTGTATAGTAGAAAGTCCTACACATTGGTATCTATACTACCAGGAAAAATAGGGTATAGAACACCTTCTTTAAAAAATCACATGCTGTTTTAAAGATCTATTGATCCCCTCTGCACATCTCAAGGTAACACAGTTACTTTGTAGTTGATCCAATAATATAACAAAGATCTCCCAGGCACCGGATTTACCAAGAAGCCTTTCAGTATTTTTTGAGTGAAAACTGAAAGATAGCTGAAGGTCTTGAAATAACAGGGATAAATTATATGTAAGTACATATTCTTAATAACCACATGCTGTAATTACACAATAATCCCATTTTTCTTCCAAATTACTTGTCAATAAATCTTTCTCACTGCACTATAAATTCCAAGGTCATGGACAGAGGTATTTATTAGTATAATTACAATGCAGAAATAAAACCATTAAGCTTTTAGATCCCAATATTGTTCCATTTATTCTCTCCTTTCCCCAAGGGGGAGGTGAATAGTTCCTACAAATGGAATATTCAGAAATTATTGGAAGCTACTCTTAAAAGACTAAAAATGTGCTGCTTCATACAGTTACTTTGTTTAAGTTATCTCTTCTCTTTATCTAAACTTTGACAGAGGGTCAGATTTATCTTTTTTTTTTTTTAATCCTACAGTGCAGTAAACAGACTCAGAATCAAAAGTATTCTCTGAAACAGACATTGTTAATACGCTATTACCATTAAAGCACTCTGGATTTCACTGTGCACCAGTCAGTAATATATTGGATCAAAAATTCCAAGGTCTCAGCCATCTGTCCAGAAGTAACTTGCAGTCCAAATTTTTGGACTTGTTTCCACAATTTCATTATTCCTAGGCACCAATCTATGTGTCTTGGTTACTCGTCTTCTTCCACAAACCACCAGAAGGGCACATAAGTGCATGACTATAAAGTGATGGTCTAAATTGACACTACTGAATCAGACTAGCATGAACAAACTTATTCCATAATTTTCTGGAGAAGGGTAAACCTATTCTAACCTGAACTCAACTCCTGGTTGTAAATAGCTTTCAAAGATTAACTAAAGTATTTTTACATAATCATGACTTATTCCAGTGTTCATTCTCAGTGTCTAAGTTATATATAAATTGATTTGGTGAGAGCACGTAAATTTCATGGTGAGAGCATTTTCTCAGAGTTATCTTAAACTCTTCGGCCAGTTAAAAATAAAATATTAATTTTTCTTACTTAGAGATGCTTTTTCTTATTTATTAAAAAAATAATGTTTACATCTGATTAGACTGAACATAAATGTAATAAATTGCCAATTACTTTAATTCTTCTTTCAATGTAAAGCAGCAGCTATATGGATACAATTTTATTATTTTATTGCTATATAAAGGTAGTTAGTAATATACCTGATTAATACTCTTAATACCAACCAATAAAATATTGCATACTGGCAGAATTTAAGGGGAAAAAAGTTCACTTGGTGTAAATACATGTTCAAATTCCAATGTAAAACCTTGAAATTCCTCAAAAATTAACCATTACTGACATTCAACTTGTAAAACTGGACAAAAGAGGAAATGCAGAGAAATGAAACAGAAACACAACAGTAATGATGATATCCTTTCAAAATAAGAGCTTCCAATTAAATTAGGGTTGTGTGACTTATAATATTTTGCATTATTGCATTGACCTTCGTGTTACTGCAAACATATAATGAGTTCATAATCACAGATTTTAGTTTTATTCTTCCTCCCACTCTAGTCATTACTTCCATGTTTTCCAGAAAGCTTGACTCAGAAAAATTAAGGCAGACCTTCAGCAACTTGGTTGATAGTTGCTTGGCTGCTTCATTGATGACTACCACACAAAAACACATCTCAAAGCCATGCACTGACTTCAGTCCCTCCAGACTAATGCTAATTCTGTTGAATGTACTGTGCACAGAACAAAGGAAACACACAGATTTAAAAACCTGCCTAGGAACAAGTTGCTCACTCAGAGAGTTGTTGGGCACTGCTCCCCAGGGAACTGGTCATAAAAACAGCCTGACAGAGTTCAAGAAGCATTTGGACAATGCTCTCAGGCACACTCTTGTGACTCCTGTGCAGGGCCAGAAGCTGGACTTTATGATTATTGTGTGTCTTTTCCAACTCAAGATTTCCTATGATTCAATGAATCTAACTCCTTGGACAAACCACAGAAGCATGAAATTTAAAGTGAAGTTTGAGTTCTGAGATCTGAAACACAGATTCACTAATAAGAATAGAATGCAGAACTTTATCTAGGTTGTATTCTCTCTTCTTTTGCGGAAAAGAGCTCTCGAGTCTAGCCCTCAACTGTGTGCTATCTATGTGAATTCCTATTATGCAGAGACAGCAGGTCCTAGAAGGAAGACTATCCCTTCCTATAAATCTGAATTCCACATACAATGCATTGCAACCTACAAAGAAAAAAGCACAAAGAACCAGCTCTATGACAAGTTTCTAGCTAACCTAAATCTTTGAAGACTAAGAAGTTAGCAGTAGTGGAAGTTACGCAACAGAGCAGAATGAACAGTTCTATTATCTTACAAATAGTGTTAACACAAATTAAAATTCCTGACAAATCTCTTTAACCTGGAACTTATTGTACTAAGAAAACACATTACCTCTTTTAACTAAGAACAGAGCAGATGATAATACTAATCCATTCTTACCTACTTTAGAAATTATTTAGGTGTTCAGAATATAGACAGAATGGAAACTAAAAAAAAACTCAACAACCCTCCACATTTAATTAGTGAATTATGAATTTTAGTTTCTAACTTATTGGGAAGAGAGCTTGCTTCTCTTTAAAATGCTAAACTTCATTAATACAAATTCTCTGTTAAGTTAGATGCTAGCAGTAATCAGCTATACTGCTTACTTTAAGGAATGGCCTTACATTTAATCAGGCAATGCACAGAATGCCATTTTCTTGACAAAGAGACAAGTTTTAGAATCAACAGTATCCCTCAGTGCATTCAAATTCTAGCAATCTTTTCAACTTAAGATGTCAGAGGAAAAGACCTCAAATCTTATTTCTAGAACAAATCCTATTTCTTAGAACAGTAAGTGTTCTAACTGTTACTGTAATCTTTCTGAGAAGCATGAAAATCACTCGGTGTTCCTCATGTAAGTGAAGTCTTTTAACCTTTCTCCAAGTTAGAATACTGCAGCATTTTCAGAAATAACTGTAAAACTCACAACGTGTGTGCAGTGGTATTCATAAAAGAAATTGTGTAAATATTTGAAATGGTCTTTCAGAGAAAGTATGTGGCTATAAATATACGAAGAGGAAAAGAAATGAAAAACAGAAAATTGTGTATCACCTTCACCTCAAATTCATCCAAGAACTGAGAGCCTGCTGAGGGAAAACATCCACTTCTAACAAACAGAGAAAACATCCACTTCTAACAAACAGAGAAATCCCAATCTTCATCTGAAACTAATGAATTCAGAGATGCCTGTTTTGTGAAGGATACTCTGGACAGAGAATATATATGTATGATTTGAATGACACAGGTATTGAAAATAAACATTTTCCACCAGAAAATATCTTTTTTGAGTGTTATCAAAGCATTTGGATGATTTTTTTCCTCACTTATTAATGTCATAAATTAATGGCAGCTTCACTAAACTCAGCAGATTAAACAAACCCAAAATTTATGGTACCTTATTCTAAAACAAGTATTGAAGTCTATGTTGAGGCATATCAGTATCAAGTTACATGATTTAACATCTATTGCACTGGAGCTATTAACTAACAATTTATAGAACTTATTCCATAAATAGAACCTTAAAAATATACAGGCACTAACATAACTAAAAGGAAGTAAATATATAGACTGTGCATATCAGTAGGAAACAAAAATAATTTATTTGATATCAGGATATTTATTTGGTATCAGGAATTAAAAATATGTCTGTTATTGATACCTGTTTAGCATTTGTGTAAAAGTTTCTCTTAAAAGAATAAGGAATCAGAGCAAATGATTCACCTCATCTAATAAAAAGAAGTGGTGTTAAAGAGTTGCTTAGTTCCAGCTGACCTTGAACATAATTGGCTACTTTGGATGTCTCTATGGTATATGCCACTAAGAAGATAAAAATATACAGGATTAAAATCTGAACTGATAAAGCTAAGAAATTAAGCATTACTCCTTTAATAAGCCTACTTTATGAAAGTACGTGAATACCAAAATATCTCTTTACTGATTGCTCTTGAACTGTGAATAAGTTTAAAAATAAGCTATCAGAAGTGAAAGTATCTATTATTTTAATTTTCTTCTTCTTACCTGTTTAAAAATTATGAGTAAAGAATTCAAAGCATGTCTATTTTTTTCTACTCCAGGTCACTCTGCTCTATCTGACCTTACTTTTATGCCACAACACTCATCAAATTTTTATATACACTTAAGTCTATGCAGGTAATATAATTTTGTATCTTAAGATGAAGATGGAAGCATATTTTTTCTATTTTTTACAGTGCAATAGTAAAAACTATTTTTTCTGTATTATTTAAAAGCTTAAAAATCTATACAATTATAATAACACTGTTTTACAAGGGCAAGGTTGATTATTACAAAGATGAGATTGTTTCACTGTACTGCAAAATGAGAGCTACAAAAAGCCCCACAAAAACCCCAAACATTTAAGTCACAAAAACCAATCAAGCTAAAGAAAAGGGTCTGTCAATTAAGATGCCAGGGCAAAGGCATTTCTTCCTGTTGTGAATAAAGGCAAGAACAAGGTTGGATTGTGGTTAACTGTGGGAGACAAAAGAGAATTTTTCTTAAATTTTAGAAACTAATACATATAGGGCTCAAAATTTAAGAAGCACTTATACTCCTTGGTATCAAAATAATATATTCAACTGCCACTTGAGTTTCAAAAGTACTTATTCAACACAGGTTTGGAACTGCAAAAACAATGGTAAAAGGTGAAGGTGAAATGATGATTTAGGATGCATACATTATAAAATTGTATCTGCATGACTAAAAAAAAAATCAAGGAACACTAGATCATTAACATGTTGCCACAACTGTTCTTGTCTCCTTTTTAGATACAGTCACTGATATATGCTCTCACAACCAAAATCCAATTTTGTCCTACCTTTTGTAGTAAATATCATGAAGAAATTAAGAGATATCAATTAATCTTCTAAGTTGAGGGACAGTACACAGCAACAAGCCTACAACTTAGATTTGGTTTAAAACTCCTCAGTAGGAGGAAGGATTGAGAATTACAAAGTAATACACCAAATCAGTGTACCTGTAAGTAGTGATCTTCAACTCTAAGGTTTATTTTGTCAATGTTCTTTGCCTCCATTCTATCACCTATATTATTATATTGCATGGTATCTTTAAAGCTTTCAGCATTAACCAAGCATTTTGCACTAAATGAAATTGTTCCAGTAGCAAACAACTGTTAAAGACTGCAGAATTAGGATGCATTTTAGGATCATGACTGTCTCAAAAAAATGGTATGTAGCCTTCAATTAATAAAAAGCAGAACCTGTGAAATGAAACTCAGTATCAAATAATCTATATAACATATCTGTTTGAAAGTTCCTCCTATATTTTAATTGCCTAAAATTGACCTTTTTCTTAATTTTCTCTGTATAAATGAAAAGGTGTGTTTTAGACAAAGTAAACATGGTGAAAAAACATTTATTAATGTATAAAAAGTAGACAGAAACGAAGATTCTGAATATGATTTGTCTTGTAGTCCTTCCCTTCTTTATATTCCTAATAGACATTTAAAAATCTTGAGCATTTCTCAAAGAAATCAAACACAAGACTAACAGCTTATATATACACTACAGTTACATCAGAAAGAAAATAGTATTAACAAGCAACCTGACTGAAAACATCATCAAGTTTATTCTTCCATTTAAACAAACTATTTAAACTAGGGAATTGTGAGGGAGAAAAAAATCCCCACAAAAACCAACAGGCAGATTGGAAAGGTCACTGTCTTTTACCCTTAGTGAGGTAAGGCATTTTTTCCTAAATAATACCACTAGTGAAAACCCTCCTTAATAAATTTAACAACATCCTTCAGCATCCTCCACTATATATCATTTCAAATCTCTATTCTGCTGCAACTCATCCTCCTTGACATCTACTTTCATTGTTATATTTCTGACACTTCCACTAGTTTTGTAGCTCGAATCATTTTGGTTCTTCTCCACTTGACACTTCTCTCAGAATTACAAGTGCTTCTATTTCTCAAAATACTGGTGAAGCAGTCTCTTTTGCTCAGTTGTCAATTCACAAAAGAATACTGGGAGATGGAAAGACAGTAGCAGGGTTGAAGAGCAGACATATGCAGCAAAGATTACTTTAAATAGAAAATAAATAAAAGCTGCAGAGATCAGGTCACCACCCATTACTGGCTTGCTTCATGAAGTTTCCTCTCTTCCCACATTAGATAGCTGGTTTCAAACCTCTAATACTCTCTCTGTTCCTTTGTTTGTTATCAGAGATTCTGATAACATCATTTTTTCCCTCACTACCCATAATGTCTACAGAAAAGTCTAAATTCTGATGAAAAAGGATTTCTCTCAATTGTCACCTAGCATATTCCAAACTGACAAATATATTCTCCATCCTGATTATATTGAGAAAACAGGCAATCCAGGTTTTAAAATATTGTTGTAACCTCTATCAAAAATCAAAGTATCCCTGTACTTTTTAATTTATTTTTTTCTATAAATTGCAAATACCTTGTGATGGCTAGATCTGCTGTTACTTATGTCCCCTATAAATTTCAGACATTTTACATATATTAGAATACATCACCCAGTTCAAAGAGCAGAAGAGTGATGTTATACCTTGAAGAATCTTGAAAGTGTTTCTGACTACCCTAAAATTTCAATGGGCTAGGTAGTATATGTGCATTTACATTTTATTTACATAAGAATGATGACATTTGGCTTATTCACCAAAATATAAATTTCAGGTGCCTAATTAAGAGCAATAATTGTCTTACCTTTACAGATTCACTTAAGACTTGAGTTTTATCTGCTTCTTCACTGGATTGCAATTCTAGTGTATTATTTAACTCCTGTAGCTGTTGTGCTTGTTCATTCAAAAGCAATTGTGCCTGATGCTCCCGATGTAATGCATTATTTAATTCTTCACATACACTTTTAAACCTCTCATGGGTGAATAATTTCTGATAAGAGAAATAAATTGTGCTTGATTATGTAACTATACTTACCTGTTTACATATTTGACTTCCCAAGTTCCACATGTGAACATATTAAATTCTAAAACAAAAGCATGCTAAAGGTTATTATTTATTAAGGTTTTTTAACTCAAAGACAGACCACCAAGCAATAAAATGGCCAGACAACTTTATTCCCTCTATTTTTTCAAAACAGCACTCAGGCTACTGTAAACAGTATGCATTTGCTATTCTATTCAAATTAATACCCTAGATTGCAAAGAACCAATATTTAGAAGGAAATATGCAGATCAATGTCCCACATTTTAGTGCATATCTTGTTAACCATTGTAAACATCTTCCTGAACTCCTTCTCCCTTTCCAAAAGTGTTCCAGAAAGACAGAATAGTTCTTCAAGGAAAATCATTGTCTACATTTGAATGGCAATATAAACTGTGATCCCTTTTTTCAATTTTCCCAGAACTGTAAGCAATAAAATCCAGTATAAGCAAAACTAAAGATTAACAGATATAATTTTGTCTGTTTGAGTGAAAGAAAACCCCAATATTTTACCAGCTAGGAACAGGAAATAGAATGGATTTGACACCACCTGTTAAATAGTCTCTACTTGGAATTGTCTCAGTTGGGACACACTGACAAGCCTACCAACTAGGCTTCAGCACCAGTGTTGGTCACAGCTACAGAAAACACTGCATTTTCTGGGCCACAACTCTTTTAGTTGTACTGTGTACCTGCTGAGCACATATAAGAATTCTTAACCATTCACAATCTCAAATAGTTCAAACATATGTTCAATTCTGAAATGCAATCTACAAGAAATATGAATAGTAGAAAAGGTGCTTCATGAACTTCCAGCATACCAAAGCAAGACAAGTTTCTTCCCCTCCAAGGCCTGAAGGCAGAGTTCTGTACATATGATGCCACCCAATGGCATCAACTCCTCAAACACCATGTCCATTAGTCATAATACTGTGGTTTAAAGCACTTAAACAACTTTTTTGTTGTGTCTTCTTGTTCCTGTCGGACAATGCTATTTACAGGTTATTAAATGCACAGTGTTTAAGTAAATTGATCAGTGACAGCTAGGGGTCAGAAGAATGTGGTGCATATATGCTAGGAGGAATGTAGAAGAGGACCTTTTTATCTCCTTCCATAAACTTAGTCCTTCAGGGGAACAGCCACACTAAAATTTGCATGGACTAGCTCAGGGCATAACCCAATATCAAAGGTACAGTAAGATGTCTATCATAATATTCAGCAATATCCACACAGAGTTTATACTTCATAAAGTTCTCATGAACTTACTTATTTGATACCTTCATGACAGCCGTCTTTACTTTGCTGAAGTGAAATCCATAAAAGCTTTTTGAGCATATAATCACATCAAGATTTTCAACATACAGAAGAAAACCCAGTTGCTGAAGACCAAACATGTAATTTACATGTTTAATGAACACCTAATTCTACAAATCAAAAAGAAACTCTTGTGGAAAGGAAGCCTTTCTAAACACATCTGACTTCTTGTTTAGTGGCATTTGCAATGCACATCATCTGGAAAATTATTTTAATATTAGAATGGTTTTATACTTATTTTTCAAAAGAACACAGAAAAACACATCTTATAAGCAGTCACCTCTAAATCTAATGAACTTACTTGCTTAAGCATATTTAATTCCTCTTGCAGGCTCTGTGCTTTGTCTGCTTCTTTTTTCACCTCACTGAAATTTGATTTCAATTCTGCAAGTTGTAGGCGCAGTGAGCGACGTTCCACTTCTGCTGTATGAAGTCTTTGTGTAAATTCAAATATTTGCTTCTGCAAGGATTCTATGTTTTTCTGTTAATAACCAGAAATAAATTTATGTGCTTTAACAAGAACTATTTTAGCAATAAAAGTTACATGTAATACCCAAGCACATTAGACAACGCACTCATTTTGTCTATCATCTCTAAGAAGCAAACCAATTTCACCTACTCTTGAGGGTAATTAAAAATTCTTTTTTCAAGGTACCATTTTAATGTAAGGCCCACAATAAAAGACCAATTTATTTCAAAAGGCGTCTCCTTTCCCTCTGATTATAGGGAAGAAGGCTGTCTTTACTGAAAGGTAGAACACAAAGCATAAGAAAACAGAAAAAAAACAACAACCAAAAAAAAAACCCACAAAACAAAACAAAAACAAATTAAAAAAACAAACAAAAAAACCTCCAACCAAAACACAACAAAAAAACAACCCCATAATACTTAGTTGAAGCTAAAGCAAGTCAGTTCTTACAAAGCAAATAAAACTTTGACAGAACCTTAAAAAACCCTTTTTCTTGGATACATCAAATCTCTTCTTAAAATTCTTTGACATAAAAGAAAAATTATATTCACGCTCAAATGCTTCTGGGTGCTAGGAATCAACTTTTGATGTCTACATAGTTGACTTCAATGTAGCAGTTTTATAAACTGAAACAAAATTAATGGTACTATCAAGAGAGCTTCATCCTAACACTTAGGCCATGAACCTACTGCTTACACAAAGTAGGACTATAATTATGCATACCATACTGGATACTCTGTCACACCATCCAGCTTCCAGGGCCTGGGTATTTATTTTATTAAGTCCATGAGCCAGGCTCTGTACCAAGGAGTCTTTCTCCAGATAAGTAAAGTACTTGCTGTGGTCTAATGGAACTGTCTCCATTATAACATTCAGATTGTTGATAAGTTTTGAAAATGAATTCTTGGCTGCACTTAAAAGTAACTTTCCAGAAAGCCAAGACTTCGCACCTTTAAAAAAAAAGAAAAACACAGAAAACAAAGACAAACAAAACCCCCAAGCAAACAATCAAACAAAAAAAAAACCCCACAACAACAACAAAATCCAAAACACAGAGAAGAAACATCAAGTAGGTTATTCGTTTCAGTTTCTTTCTGTGAAAAAAACTACAACAAACAACATCTTTAAGACACTCAATAGAAATTTTCTATTGCAGACTGAAAGACTGAGTTCAAAGGAATATCTCAGAGAGAGACTTTAATTGTGTGTATTTAGCAATGAAAATTCTACTCCTATTAATTTATGAATGGCAGGGTAGGGTAGGATTCTAAAGAATAGGATGTGTTTGTCAAAGACTACTTGTCCAGTTGTTATCATGTTCTCCAATACCACACTTCTAAAGACTTTCTTTAGTGCTCTAATTTTGTAATTCAGAAAACATGCAAGATAGATGCAAGCAAACAGACATCAGGTCAAGTAAGTCAGAAGTGACAGCACACAGTAAATCAATGTATTGTAATATTTACAAGACAAATTTCTGAATGTTTCCTGATTTCTCTTCCTTCTCGTCTACAGATGTCTAAATCATTTGCTGTTCAAAATTAGTGAGGCTTGGTACCTTAATGCCATACTATTTATATTCTGAGACACAAGAATATAATTTACCTTATTCCAAGGCAATTAAAATTTTACAGCTACAATTACGTATTTCCCCACAGGATTTTGGTAATCATCCTTCTCATATAATGGACTTAAGGCCCCAGCACACCCAACATGTCCTGCTTACTGCTAGATTCGTCAGGTCTGTAATTAATAATTGTGTTTAATGTTGATAAATAAAATTGTCAGTGCTCCTTCCACTAATTGGTATTCCAGATAACAGTTAATAGGTTTATTTATGCCTTAATAAAAGTCTTGTAATTTAGTTTTCCCTCTGCTAGGCAGGTCTTAATCTGTCATTACTTGTCTTATGATACTATCAGTGTAAGATGACAAGCATGGAAGAGCTTATTTACATTCAGTAGTACAGCAGATCTCCTGTTGCTGCAGTGAACTAAAATATTTACTTAAGAGTACAAACAGAAAAAAATAACCCTGTCTTAAGTTAAAGAATTTCTGTTTATGGACTGTGAAGGAAAAAGCCAGAGGTACAAGGTAAACATAACATGATTATTGATACATTTTTATTTCAATTCTCATTGTAAAGAAGATAATTTATATGTGAGGTTGAGATTTATCTGTAAGCAATAACAGAAAAAGCACATAAAATAAAACATTTTACTTTCAAAGCCATTCTCCTACTTGGTTTTGAAACAGCACCACTCCAATTATTCCAGTGCTTAACTGGAGTATCATTTTTCAGTACCTGCTCTCCATAACCTCAGTGACTAGTAGATCTGCCTTTTCTTCATGCTAAGTTAGCATCTTTTAAGTTAAAAATCTTATGAGGCATTTTTATCTTGCACTTCAACTAACTAAACATCCTTTGCAATTAAAAAAAAAAATATTTTCATACCCAGAAAAAAATGCTATCTGTCTACTTTGGCAAAGAATCCTCTTTTCCTTTGTCGGTTCTCTATTACTGATCACATAAAAGAAAAATCTACCTTCATCAACTTATCTCTTATCACAGATTATCCTGCCATACTTGTCTTTCAGCTTCAAAGACCCTCTCTTTTCTCCAGGCAGAATGCATTCGCTAGTTGATTGTTTAGTTAAATTAATCTAAAATTAAAACTAGAATGTTTTTATGGCCTTCCATGTAAGATGATGCCAAGACCTTCTCAAAAACTGTCCTTTGCCATGATTTTTGGTATATATCGGAAAAAGGATATCCTCAATTAGCTACTGTTCCTTCACTTTTTCCAGTATTTCTACTTGCTATCTTTGCTTGTGAGATTGTTTGCCTGTCAGAAAACAGTGTTTTTCCATATATGCAGTACCCAGCATGGCAGCCCCTTTCTCTGTGTCTAGAATCTCATGTTTAACTGCATCAAAAGTAAATTTAAAATAATAATTTAGACAATTGTGTTGTAGCATTTTCAAATGACCATTCACAAGCACTCCCCTTAACCAGTACAATTCAGCATCCACAACTTAAGGCATTTTCTTGGGATAGGGATAAATAGTCATGTCCTCTATTGTTTTTCTGAAGAGTAGCTTAGAATAAATAGAAATATTTTGAAGTGAGTTACTGATTGCTTTGAAAGATGAAATGAAAACATAAATCAACTCCACACAGAACTGCATCTATAATAACTGAGAGAATATACTTTTAAGTATATATATCTTAAGTACCTGCCATGAAGAATGAAAGAATTACAATAAAAACATTAAATTACATACATTATGATGTGTCTAAGAAATTTTTAACAAAAATACAGGTATAGAACAAAGCACAATTAAGTAGATGGAAAAAAAAGTGTCAAGTATTACTTCAATGAAAGATGAAAAAAACAATTCTTGTTTATTCTCTTTTGGTGAAATTGAACACCAAGTCAGCAGGATTAACTTCGTACTATGCAAGACTAAAATGTTCATGTCAAACTTTTAAAGCTTTGTATATTTAACAGTTGGTGGTATTTGTATTGAAAACATTGGCCATTACAGTCTCTCATTTATCAGAGTACAGATTTTGTTCAAACAAACCTAAAATCTAACCTTACAAAAAACCCAAAGCAAACAAAAAACACTGCAACGAACTTGCACTGAAACTGAAGCACAGAATTCATTCTATGACATGGTGGAAAGAGACCCAAGCTAACTAACACTATGAAAGGAAATGATCATCAACGTCAAACAAAACCATTTATTTAAAAGATCAAGAAAGGTACCTCTAATCAGAGCATACAAACCCAAAATGTTCCAGCATCATCTGAGTGATCTGGACTTGGTTTTTTTCAGCTGCCTCAAATGGTTCCCCAAAACCTAGCCATCTTTAAACGTAATTTCTAAGACACTGATTCATTCAATCTTGATGAGCCAGATAGTACCTTCTTATAGTACTCTCTCCTGTGATGTATAGTCTAATCCGGAACTGCCATTATTTAAAGATATGAAAAGATTATCTATTTAAAATTGTTTAAGAAATTCAACATCATTTAAGTCAATTTGAAGATTTAAGTCCTATTTAAAATATTACTTACAGAACATAATGTAACTTTCTAAGTGTAGAAGCTTTCAAACATATTCCTTCAGAGCCTAATTACTTCAATACTTCCAGAAATTTCATGTCAAACTTTAAATTATTTATAACTATTTTTTTGAACCAAAGATTCTTAGGAGACTTGATCTCATGAGCAACAGAATTCCAAGTAATACATAAGCAGTTAGACCTTGAGGTTCTGTGGAAATTACTTAAAATAGAGACAAGATATGAAAAAATCACTGTGGCTGTAACATTCCCAGCATGGTTCTTCCTAATTCTCAAAATTAAGCCTGTGTTGAGTGCAGAGATATCTAGTATAGATGAGCAGAATTCTCATATATTTCAAACTGGCAAAACATCATGACATTTAGGGTGTTCTAATCAGTCACTTAAGCACATCCATGCTGCTGGTGCTGCATTTCTCTCAATTATTCTTCAATTTGCTGTTTATACACAATAGTCTGTACACAGGAACACTTGCAGTATAAACCCTGTGAATACTCCAAAATACAGCTCAAACTTTGCTTTTTAAGGATGTAAATTTAAGTTACTGAAAAAGGATGACCAAAGAAGAGAGCTTCTGAAACTGAATCAAAACACTTTTGTTTCAATGACTTCTGGTATAGGTTTGCTACTTAAACTTCTGGGAAATGAATCATCTTATCCCTGTCCTGCTACTTCCTTTTATTCATATAAATTATTCCTCCTTAAACAGCCTCTATTCTGTGACAGAAGCATTGTTACTTTAAAATTAAAAGTTACTAAAGAACTGAGGATGGCAGCAATGCAGATGAACAAAGCAAAATTTTACATCAGTTCTCACTGCTAATAAATTAAAGAAAATAATTAACAGCTGGGAATCATGAGGTAACATTTCCAGAAACTGACACCAGAGTTTTTCAATGGCATAGCAGAATTCTATACAACCAGACATTAAGAAAATTAGGAAATCTAGACACAAACCTAATTAAGCATAAACTTAGAGAAGGAACACTGTAGAGACAAAATAAGGACTGCTATACATTGTGTAAACTGAGAGCGTTTTATTTTTCTCTCAAAACTGCAAGATAGCAAATAAAACACATGAAAATATTATCCATTAAATTCATTGTTTTCCAGATTTGGAACTACTAAATTCATATCATATAAAACACAGTAAGAAATTATTTCCTTTCAGTCAGCAGCTGTAATGTCCCAAGTCGAAGATGTGCCAGTTTTAGAGCCTACACTTAAGAAATACACAAATCAAATAAAAACAAAATTACATAGATTTTCTCTATGGAAAAATATTAGATTGAGCTCCAGGAAAACATTCTTGAATATTAGACCAGTGGAACAAGATAACTAGGAACGTTGGAAGAGTTACTTCATTGGAAGCTTTTAAAAACAGGTTAGCCAAATATCTATTTATGTGGTGTAGATTATTTTTAATATCTCATAATCAAATAGGCAAAACAGTATATATGCTTTCTAAAAGCACTCTCCAGCCTTCTGTTCCCATGACTCTATATACCAAAAGGATAAAGTATCATATCACCAATTAAAGAAAATTCAATCTGTTCCATCAATACAGCTCTCAGGAGATTTGATCCAGAACATTTTAAATAAATCCTAAAAATGGAGATGATGTAACTATCCTGGTCATTTTTTCAATCTTCAACTACAAGAATATACTTTTAAAATTACCTGGTTTGTTAACGACATCCTGCAATTCAGTGACAGAACTGATTATTGCAGCAAGAAGGTTGGAACTAGCGAACCAGCTGAGTGCTTCCACACAGTCAAGCTCTTCCTCTTCACAACCTGTGGAACAGAATTGTAGCTATCAATAAAACTGAGTAACTTCGATGAGGCACACTACTTTCAGAAATTGCCTAAAGCTAAAAGTAAATAAGCCACTGACTATTTTCAGGACAATTTAGACTGCATTAAATACATTTCCACAAGGACTAAACCAGAAGAACAGATGAATCTTCTAGTTTAGAAAACATTTTTGGACCATTTTTCCTTGTAAGAAGATGCATGAGCTGGTTTGGTAACAGAAAGGGATAAGAAGACTACATAACCTCTAAAGAAAACCCAGAAATCACACGCTAATATTTTACCTGAATCAGTAAGAAACTTTCTTGCATTTTTCAGTAGGAAATAAGTACTACAAGTTATTACTAAAAGAAGAGAATATACTTTTTCAAAAAATACGTTGGTGTAGGAACACAAGCATATGTAGGAATGTTTCAAGAAACCTATCACATACAGCAGGTGCAACAGGACCTAGTTCTGAAATCTACAATGCAAATATTAAGGATATCAATCAATGGGAGTTAATGTGTGTAGTTGCAACTTTACTTGCATTGCTAAAACAGACTGAGCATTTTCTCTTAGGGGAAATTACATTTATCAAGTTATCTAAAAATTACAAATTCAGAAATTACATTTGTTAAAATGTCATTAAATTTGTATTCACACCCTAATATAAATAATATTACCATATGTTTTTCACTAACTGTGTCATTTGACACATTTATCAAAGAAGAAAAAAATTAGCTTACTTGACAGATTACGCTTGCCTCTGGATTCTCCTACACAAACTGGAATTCCAATGCCTTCTTTTAAGCCATTTGTCCAGGTGAAGAGGGTACTAGAAGACTGTGCTAAAACTTTAAGTCTGTTGGCTGCCAAAACTGCAATCACAGCTCTTCGGAATATATAAATAAGGCCTTGGGATTTTCTTTTCTTTAGTTTTGCTTCATCTTGACTGTTTTCCTTATCATCAGAGAGAGCATGAACTAGAGTCCTAATCTTCTGGTTCACTAATTCATAGATGTTCACCTGATCCTGAAGAAGATTTCTTTGGGAAGTCATAGCACACAATCGGCCATACAGAGGATACAGGGCACCTGCCAATAGTGCACAGGCTGCCAGGAGCAAGGAATGCTCCTTCTGAAACTGTGTTAACATCTTTTTCACAGAGATGCTTTCAAGAGCCAATTTTTCTTGACTTTTTTCAAGGACATAAATTTTTTCTTTATTTTTCTCTGCTGTTTCTTGGTATTCCTGGGATAAGAGGAAAAAAACAAAGAAACAAAACCGGAAGAAATATTAACAAGATTTTTACTTAACAAAATAATTTTTATCTAGACAAAAGATAAAAGAAAATAATTTTGTTTCTTCACATTCAAGTAACACACTAAAGGAACCAACAATATTAGTAATGATGCTGAAATTATCTCTTCTAACCAACAGTTAAACAATCAGATATATGAAATAGTAAAGTCTGCACAGTCTTCAGTCACAAATGGATTTCTGGTTTCGGATGATAATCCTTAGTACTCCAATAGCCTGCACCTGGTTGTCCACAATACAGTTCTATGAGTTGACTTAACAATAAGCAATTACATGCTCCAGTTTCAGAAAGAACATCGCTCTAAAAAGCAGAAATAAAGTTAGTATAAGGGAGAGAAAAAAAATAAGGAAGGGTCTGGAACATACACGTAGACAGATTGGCAGCAGCTGGAAAAGGGGAAGGTGATCTCTTAATTACTTTGCAATCAACCCCCTACTTATATATTCACAGATTAATTAGGTCTCATACAGAATTGAGTTTTCAAAAGAACAGTGTAATATAGATGGTTTCATTTTGCCATTATAGATCTATTTTAAGTTGCAGAATATTTTTTACTCTCTAAATGCCCTGAAATAGAGAAAGAGGGAAAACAAACTGGTATAGACAAATGAAAATGGTAACAAGTCAGGAAATGCCAGGACTACAGTAAGAGGATGCAGTACTGGAAACAAGACACTAAGCTGGGAGCTCTAAGTGATCTCAGAAATTTAAACTGGGTTCTTGATGCAAGAGAGCCTGCTGTGACTGAAACAATGACTACATTTAAACAGGCTCCACTGGTATATGGAGAGAATAAATTTTGGCACTTTTCACAAAGAATGTATATGCCCAAGTTAAATGCTAATGCTTCAGCTACAATATACGGTCACAAAAAGGCAAACACGGATGGAATTACGAGCCCATATGATGAAGAAAACCAAGGACTGTGCTGGGTTTCAGATACCTCTCTTAGAGCTACAGACAATTTTGTTGAACATGGAGAGACATTATTCCAGTTAGCAGTGGTCTAAAAAGAAGCAAATTGGTATCATCCAGCCATATGCTTCCAAGCTGTATTTGGTACAGGTCCCAAACAAGTGGTGAGGAGGGCACCCTACTTTCTTTTCCCTTCTCCATTCTGCACAAAAAAGGGAAAAAAAACATACACAGCTATCTCTAGAATGAAAAGATAAGATTCTTCCACGCATAGAGATGTACCCTAGTCAATTCAAAATGTCTTTGACTAAATAAATATTTTATAATTTTTTAGAAAGGGAAAGAATTTGTAATGCTATTAAAATACTTCAAGTGATACAAAAATAGAGTAGGCCACTAAAAGATTTAATTTCAAAATGCAATTTACAGGCCACATATGTCACTTTACTATGCTGAAATAAAGTATGAACATGGACAATACTTTCAATGCTACTGCATTATTTACAATGTTTTATTTTTATAGATAAAAACCCTGACAGCATGACTGGAAGGAACTGAAAAGGTAAGCCAAATTTAGAAAACAACCAATGGTTTCTGGCCATCACAGGTGAAAGGCCAATATCTAAGTAAACAAACTGTGATCCCTACAGGGCTGTTGGACAGCAATACCAACATTCAATGCCCTTGCTAATTAAAGTGCTTTTTTTTGCGCTTTTTGTGATATGGTAATATGCAAAAGTAAATAAGATAACCTCTGACTTCAGAAATATAATTTTTGGGAGAAAATAGAACTTCTTTTTCTTTTACTGGCTAATAATTTCTTTTGCTGTATCAGACACTTTCTAGAGTTTTCTTTAAAGCTTAAAAGCACAGCCCTTGACTGAACTTTTCTTCCTAAACATTGGCAAGCTGGTTTCCTTTGGTGTTTGAGTTCTGAGGGGCACCTCACTGGGTTGCAGAGCTTCATCAATTCCAAGAATCCTTAACAAAAAAGCAAGTGCTACTAGCAAAACTATTCTTTCCTGCTTCTTACAATATCCTTACCCTTTATTCTGGCACAGAAACAGAACTGAAAACTAGAAATATAATGACACAGAGATTTCAAAAGGTTTTTGCTTTGGAGCTCTGAGCATAGATGGTAGCAGAAGGGACAGGGCCCATCCCCACATGTATTAAAATTGCCCCCAGGGAGGGCAAGCAAGCAGGAATGCAATGAACAGAGAGGGCAAACAGGGCATGAGCCATGGCACCATGACACTGCACAGCCAGGGCAAGCAGGAAGGGCACTGAGGCACTGCCAGTTCAAGCACTTAGCTCAGTTGGTGATCTTCACTCTCAGTGATAGAGCTCAGTTGTGGTGTTTGTTTGGACAACAGTTACTTCCTCTGTGAAGACCAGAAAGGATGGGGCAACCCAAACAGAGTGCCCATGAAACCATGCAAGAGTCCAGGTCTCAGGCTGCAGGGAATGATGGAGCCTGGCACTGCTCTCAGGGCAACAGCTGTGTGAGTTGCCATCGGATGACTTACAAAGCCTGAAGACTAAGAAGTATTAGGGAGTCTGAGGAAGAGACTGAGTAGTGGAGCCACAGTCTACTGTATCTCAGATGAATACACCCACTGTCCACTTCACATGAAGCAATGGATTCCCCACCCTCTCACCCCCAGGCAGCAGGGGACTTCAGACACAAGAGGTGAGTGGAAACAGGTTTCTCCTTGTGGGGGGGGGAGGGCGGCACAGGTGAATCCCCTCCTGTGGATGATATAACGGTACCTGAAAAAGGCCCTTGGGATTTTGTGCCCTGAGACAATGGAACCTTTCCTGAGGGATGCCCCCCCCCGCTCCCTGCCAAAACCTCTGTTATCATTTAGGATTTCTGTTGGTTTTTAACTTTACTTGATGATTGGTCTTTTCTCACCTAGAATCTTAAAGTAATTGGATAGTTTCTCAAGTCATAATTTTACTGGTTAGAATTTCAATCCCTGCCAAAACCTATAAAGACCCCTTGCTATACTATGTAACTGGATTTTGCTAGTGAAAACCCTCTGGAGAAATAAACTACCTTTGGAATCTCTACGGCAAGTCTCGGAGTCTCTGTCTTTTGCTAGCTTGCAGCTGGCACTCTGCCTCGGGAGCACTCGGAGCTATTGGGTCTCCCGTAGCAGCTGGGGGCTAGAACCACCCTAGCCCTGGCAGCTACACCCTCCCAAATGACTTCGCCTTCCCACGTGTCCTTATACGACAGTTATGGGGTCCTGGAATCTCAGAATCAGGGAAATGAGAACATGGATGGAAGTCCACCTTGGCTGGACTGATTGTCTAGGACAGGGCAGCCTACCCCCTACATCATGACCTTTTCAATTAAGGAAAAAAGAACGGTGGTAGTAGTAACTGGTGATCCCCTTTTTAGGGAAATGGAGAGCCCAATATGCTGACCAGAAATAACCTATACAGAAGTATATTGCCTCCATGCAGCCCAGATAAAAGACACCATCAAGAAACTTGCCAGTGGTACAGCCAACTGATCACTACCCATTACCTGTTTACCAGGTAATTTACTCACCTGTTTACCAGGTGAGTAGCAACAAAGTCCCAATAAAAAGGCTGTGAATGTCAAGAGGCCCCTCAGGGCCTTGGGATAACTTGTCAAGGGATCTGGAGCACAAGCTGTGCTCTCTTCTGTCATTCCAGTTGTAGGCAATGATGTGGCAAAATCCAGGAAACTCCCACAGAAGAACATAAGGCTTCAATAGTGGTGTTACTATCAGAATTTGTGGGGTTTTGATCATGGGTCAGTTTATATGACACTGAGTCTGCTGACAACAGTCTCCTGCCTCAAAGAGGGGAAAGGATTTTAGCAGGGTTCACTGAAGAGCTTTAAACTAGATTTAAAGGTGGACAGGGACAGGGCCAGGCTCAACAGAGAAAAGGTGTGGGAGTAGGAAAATTACAGTGACCACCCAAGCAGCAAAAGGAGGCTTAAGTGGGGATGCCTCCAGAGTGTACAAGCATCCAAAGATGTAACCAGATGACAGACTATGTACCCCATTGGGATATCCACACAATCAAATACTTCCATGAAGGGCCTGTACACCAATGCACACAGAATGGGGAACAAACAGCAGGAACTAGGAATCTGTGTGCAGTCAAAGGACTCTGACCTTAGTAACTGGAGATGTGGTGGGAGATCTCATATGACTGGAATGCGGTAAAAAAGGAAAGGTTATTTAGGAAGAAGGCGAGGTGGTGGAGTTACCCTCCCTTGAGGCAAGACCTAGAAGTCTGTCTTGGGGTGAATGACGAGTGAGTCAAGAGCTTATGGGTCAGGATAGAAAGGCAGATCAGTAGGGGTGACACTTGTGGGTGTTTGCTACAGGCCACCTGAGTAGCAGGAGAAGGTAGATGACATCTTCTACAGGCAGCACAAAGCAGCCTCAGCATCACAGACACTGGTTCTTGTGGGGGACATTAACTACCCTGACATCTGCTGCAGAACCAGTACCACGAAACACAAACAGCCCAGGAGATTCTTGAGAAGCACTGATGACAACTTCCTGTCACAGGTAGTGGAGGATCCCACAAGGAATATTGTGCTGCTTGACCTCACACTAACAGAGAAGGCCTTGTTGGGGATGTGAAGGCTGAGGGCCTCAGCATCAGGGGAAGAGGAAGCAGAGCAGCAAGTAAAATGGTAACCATGGACTTCAGGAGAGCTAACTTTAGCCTCTTTGGGGATCTTCTTGGAAGAATCCCACAGGAAGAGCCTCCGCAGGGAAGAGGGGTGCAAGAGAGTCGGCTGATATTCAAGGATAAGTTCCTCCAGGCTCAAGAACAACACATCCCAATGCACAAGAAGTCAGGCAAAGGGGTAACAGACTTGCATGATCAAATGTAGAACTGTCATTCCCCAGACAGGAAATACAAAGGAGATGGAAACAGGGTAGGGCCACTTGGAATGAAGACAGAGAGGTTGTCAGAGTAAGTAGAAACTAGACAAGGAAGGTCAAGGTACCTCTGGAATTTAACATGGCCAGGCATGTCAAAGACAACAAGGGAAGTGATCTTGCCCCTCTACTTACCCTTAGTGAGGCTGTATCTGAGGCTTTCTCCAATTCTGGGCTCCTCTTTACAAGAGAGACATTTAGGTTCTGGCACAGGTCCAACAGAGGGTGACAAAGGGACTGGAGCTTCTTTCTTACAATAGAATGAGGGAGTTCAGCCTCAAAAAGAAATTACTGAGAGGGGACCTCATATATTTTGTCTCCCACAATATCCTTGCAGGTAAGCTCAGGGAATGTGGGTTAGATGAATGGACCCTGGGGTGAATCAAGAATTTACAACTGCAGAGCTTAGTGAGTCATGATCAGTGGACCAGAATCCAGCTGCAGGCCTGCAGCCAGTGATATTACCAAAGACTGAATCTCACGAATTTGTTTATCAGTGACCTGGAGGAAGGGATAGAATGCACCCTCAGCAAGTTTGCTGGGGACACTAAACTGGGAACAGTGGCTGATGCACCTGAAGGCTCTGCTGCCATTCCATGGGACCTGGATCAGCTGTGGGCTGGGCACAGAGAAACCTGATGAGGCTCAACAAGGGCAAGAGCCGGGTCCTGCCCCTGGGGAGGAGCAGCCCCAGGTGCCAGCACAGGCTGGGGCTGAGCTCCTGCAGAGCAGCTCTGTGGAGAAGGACCTGGGGCTCCTGGTGCATCACAAGCTGTCCATGAGCTGCAGTGCCCCTGTGGCCAGGAGGGCCAAGGGTGTCCTGGGCTGCACTGGGAAGAGTGTGGCCAGCAGGTGGAGGGAGGTGATCCCTCCCCTCTACTCAGCCCTGCTGAGGCCACACCTGGAGTGCTGTGTCCAGTTCTGGCTCCTCAGCACAAGAGACACAAGGAGCTGCTGGAGAGGGTCCAGTGGAGAGCCACAAGGATGATCAGGGGTCTGGAGCAGCTCTCTTGTGAGGAGAGACTGGGAGCTGGAGCTGGGTCTGTTTGGTTTGGGGAAGAGAACAACTGAGAGAGGATCTCATCAATACATAGAAATATCTCAAAGGTGGTGTCAGGAGGATGGTGCCAGACTCTTTTCAGTGGTGCCCAACACGGATGTTGGATGAGGAGCAATGGCCAAAAACTACCTCAAAATGAGAAAAAAGTTCTTTACATTGAGGGTGGCAGAGTACTGGAAAAGGCTATCCAGGGAGATTGTGGAGTCTCCCGAGACATTCAAAAACTTTGCTGCATTTCTGTGTAACCTGCCCTACATAACTTTGGCTTGGCAGGGGGGGTTAGACTAGATGATCTCCAGAGGTCCCTTCCAAACATAACAATTCTGTGATTCTGTGATTCTCATCAGTGTCTGCAAGTATCTAAAGGCAGGGTGTCAGTGGATAGATTCAGGCTCTGCTTGGTGGTGCCAAGCAACAGGACAAGAGGCAATGGGCACAAACTGATACACAGGAAGCTTCACCTGAACAAAAGGAACTTCTTTTCTGTGCAGTGACCAAGCACTGCACAGACTGGCCAAAAAGGCTCTAGAGTGTCCCTCACTGGGATATTTAAGAACAATCTGGTCACAATTCTGTGCAAGGTTCTCTAGGATGACCCCCTTGAGCAGGGGAGTTGGACCAGATGACTCATTGTGGCCCCTTCCACCCCAAACCATTCTGTGATTCTGTGAGTCAGTGACTCCTGTAGTTCAGCTGTTTTATTTTTCCAAATATATATATATATACACACATATACATTTATACATATATATACAGCTACACCTAAAACTAACATCAACAGTCCTGTTCTCCCTTTACTGTGTTTTAAGTACATGGACCAGACATGCCTACCAAAGGTACCTGGTAGGTCAGGACCAGTACAGTTACATACACTTCTCTTCCTCCCTTTGCACTGATTGTAGTGACTTCTCATACAATTGCCACATATCCTGTCCTCTATCTAATTCACCTGCCTTGCTGTAAAAGGCCTCCAACCAAGAAAAAAAACCTAACACTTTTTTTTTCTTCCCAGGGGACTTTTTCCTATTCCTATTTAGCAAGCCTTTTATTTTTTCTGTTGAAATTGACACTTTAAAGTACTTCTCTCTCACAATATGTTTTTGCATATCAGAACAAAACCCTTCCTTTTTAAGCGGTCGCCACAAAAAATGGGGACAGATTAATAAATGTCTACATAACAAACAAACAACAACTGTCAGAATTCAGAAGACATTTCCTATGAGACTATAAATAATAAATAGTTTGTGTGAGTCTAAGGAACAGGCACAGTAACATTTTCAAAATGGCACATTCTCAAATCAAGAGGACTAGACTTCTGCTGTAAAAGGCAAAGAAAAAAGATATGCATTTTAAGCTCCATTGACTCTCCAAACATGAAGACCACTGACAAAGAGTGGTATATACAGAGTGCTTTGTTTATTGCTGATCTGTGATAAAGCTACTCTGGAAATTTCTGTCCTATAGAAAAACAGTAAAACTGTTTTCTGATTACATCATCCATCTGACCTAGAGTACCAGCTGTTTAGTAGTACCTATTAACATTCATAGATCCTACTGTGGAACCAGGGACCCTGGACAGTACTGGCTGAGGACAGAAGCAGTAGCAGGTGTCACCACCACAAAAACCTCCAGATTTTACAGTGTTTTAATTATAAGGAAACCATTCTGAAAAGCCCTAACTCTCTACTGCACTTCTAATAAACCAAAACAATAATTTTCAAGATACATTACTTATATTGCTGTGCAGTTAGAGCTCTCTGTTAACTCTTGTGAGTGTGAATTGACATTCTATGGTTTACTTTCACACACATCTCAACAATTTGAAACTAAAGGACCTCTGATGAGAAAACACCTAGAAGTAGTCATGGAACACTGGCTGAAGACAAAGTTATAAATAAAAGGAAGCATCTTATGGTGTACCATTAGGTTGGTACAGGACAGCAAAAATCACTCATCTTCCCTTTTCAGAATGGAACTAAATCCTACAAGGGGTTATTTCACTAAAGTGCTTGCAATTAACACTCAGTTCTTTGGATGGAAAATGTAGCAAATTGCTACAGTTTACTTGTAGTGCTAGAATGTCCTAGAGTGAGGAGACCCCCAAATGTACAATGAAGTACTGGCAAATTGTATTCCACTTGCACTGATTATATGTTTCCTATAAAATTTAATGAATAAAGCTCGCAAAAATAATTAAATTTAAATATTGCATTCTGCATCTTTATGTAATCGCTGGCAGTTGGTAAATCTTAAAGATCCTTTGAAGACATTCCGTAACTTGTGGCACATTTTTTCCTTGTTTCCTTTGGAAATAAGGCACAGCTCTGATCAAACAAAGCAGTGATCTTGCAGGCAAATATGGATGGCTAACTTGCTCAGAATGCAATAGGTAAAATACAGTTAAGCCAGGAAAAATGAGCAATCAGGGCTAGGACAGCCCTAACAGGAGACATTTATGGACCCTATGGATGCCAGGAAAGAAAAGGTTTAATTTGGTATTTGCAAATTGAAAGTCAGTCACAAATTAGAAATGGAGAAGAAATTCTACTGTCTTCTTGGCAGTTTGACACTGTATGGTAAGGAAGACAAACTGGAACATAAGATGGAAAAAAGACTGTTGAATCATCTAAGTGTATATAGACATGGCACCAGATAACAAACTACCAGCTTACACTCCAACATTATATAATCTGTGTTAAAAACACACCCAGATGTTTCTAAGGGAAAATATTTCCCTTTTAGTGATTCAGTAACCCTGCACAGCAAACTGACAGACAAAGTTTTTTTCCAAAAGACATGTCTAATATGCACTCCACAAAAAAGAGACACATTTTCAGTACATGTTTTACATCCTGTCTATACAATTCAGCTGCAGAGACTGGGAGGTTCAGCATCATCCCAAAGAACGGTGCAGTACTGCAGAGCACCTATTTTTCACCAAACACTAGAGTTTTTAAAGACATGACATATCATCCATAGGAGGAAGAAATCTAAATTGTGTAACTCCACTTCTTCTTTAGGAAGGAAATGTAATTTCTTAAAATAAGTTTCCTTATCCCACCATTCTTTTTGTTGGCAAATGAAAGCCATAAGCTGAAACTATATGATGTTAGGGAAATTTAATATAAATCTGGATGCCACTAATTCCACTCATAGTGGTGTTTTTAGCCTTGTCAATATCCAATGTGAAATGTAAATATCAAGCAAAAAAATGTAAAAAATTACAACTCAATCCTAAGAATTTACCATAAATTTCTCTGTATAAAAAATACTTCGTAAATGTATTTTTCAGCATGCAAAGACTTCCAAGACTAAAATCTGAGTCAAATATGGCATTCTTCAGATTAAGTAAGTTGCAGGGGGCAGTCACAAGTAACAAGGCATACCTTATTTCCACAATTTCACAACACTTTTAATTGAAACACATGTAAACAAATGTGATTGAAAAGATGGTGAATGGTGATTGTAGAATAATAGTGAACATTTTAAATTGCAAATAACTTATCTAACTATCAGTACCAACCGTTTTACACCTTTGACACACTGCTCACTGTATCATCTGTGTAACAGATCCTCTAATACTGTTGAAATCTACCACTGCTAATTGGTTTTTAGGGTCAGAATGTATATACTTAAATTTATCCCCAGATGACACCATTTTACTGCAAATCTATGCAGTCTTTGCAAAGCATGTCACTGAAAAAAATCACTGCTGCACTATATAATTCTTAAACCAAACAAATTCAATCTTACAGCCTTAGCATTCTCAAAAAAAAAAATCAGTAGCAGCTGTAAGTAAAATTAGGCAATTCACTTCTAGAATGTTTTAACAAAGATATTTATTTTTTATTGTAAATGAAGTTAATACTAGCATGGAATTTACAGGGGGTTTTTTTAATTTTAAACAACCTTAAGCTGGATAGGGGTTCAAACTACTGAAATAATCCATTAAATATTTACAAGAAAAAAAAAAAATCAGAAGTTCATAGCACCATACCTGTGCCCTTGCATGAACTTCCCCAAGGAGACCTGAGTACTGCTGTTCCAGATACTTTTTTTCATTCTGCCAACAGCTTTCCTGTGCTTTCATCTGTTCAGCCATTTTGTTAAAAGCATCTTCCTGGCTCTGCTGAAGCTCCTTCATAGTATTGGACTTGTTTTTACAAACATATTCCAGGTGAGATATCTGTGACAAGCATTTAAAAATAAAATCTTTTACTTCTCTAAACACCTTTATACTTTATTGTGCATATCAATTTAACCACAGACAATCCCAGCATAAAATCTAAACTGCAATTTCTTCAACATATTCATTAAACCAAGTAAAGCCTTTCATGACAGATTATTTGCTTGAATTGCGCAACAAAATGAACAAATAATCAGATTTGGTTTTGTCATTATTGTACCATATTGCACATATTTGTTCCTCTCTTTTTTGAAAAACTGAACTGGACACTTCTATTTATTTTTTTTTTTTTACACAAGTGCATTAAATCTTGTATTGCTGAAGTACCAATCCGAGTGTACCAGTCCCTTAGAAGCTTGCAAGAATTGCAAATTATATGCAAAAAAAAGTCCTTAATTTAATTTTTGTTTTAGTGGAAACCCGAACTACTCCAGATACTATTAAGCATTAAAAGAATTTCAGCACATTTTTGTATAAAAAAGGTGTTTTCAACAAGCACAAATGGATTCACTCTGTGGATAACTTTGGATAACTCCCATCCAAAATAGAGGAATGAATAAAGGTAGCAATAATCTTTAAATACACCTTATTACTAGAGAGTATCAGCAAGCTACTTTTCAAATACATCACACAGAAATGCATGAGAAAAATTTTGTTTGCAAGGAAGGGGGTACAACACAAGTGACATACTGTTGAAAATCCCTGAAAAGCTGGTAAGTACATGAAAAGAGCCCTAGAGACCTCACAGTCAATATCAATAACCATACTAAATTAAAAAGCAAGAAACAATATGACACAACATCCCCAAACACTGCCGATAATGTTCACTCCCTTCTCTTCCACTCCCTTTCCTTATTTATTTTGAAAGTAAAATAGAGAACTACACCAAATGTTCATAATACAGATTTTATCCTACCCCTTTATTAAGAGGGTAGGTCCAATGACTGCTAGGGCATTTATTAAAGGATGGGCAGAGTTAAAACAATTGACCATAACCAGCCCTGCATCTTACTCAGCCCAGAAGAGTGGTCACACCTGAAGATGAGAAATGTCAAACAAAGATTTTCCCTTACTATGTTTCAAAAAATGTCAGCTCCAAGTTCTGGAGTTGCTCTACTAGTCTTAGGACTGACCTGATCAATGGAGTCAGAAAATTAACTGAAATTCTAAAGACTGTCATATGTTAGTCTGTGGAGTCAGTTTAATTTATTTAAAAGGAGGTATTTTCTTTACTAAAAATGCAGAGATTTCTGGACAGAAAGGCTACATAATCTTATTTACATCCTAAAAAGTATAGCTCCTCCCCATAGCAAATACTGACACGTTTTATAAAAACAGGTATTTTCCATTTGCGTTTTTTAATGTAATTTTATAATCCATGAGTTACAATTAAATGAAAAAAAATACACTGTCATTCTTTCAAATAGTACCTCTGAATAATAAACATATAATTTAAAGATGATATTCCTTGAGTAAGTGCATTTTGTTTCAGTTTTATGGTAAAATAAAGACTTGCTTTATTAGTGTAAATGACTAAGTTCTTTGAATTGCTTCATCAGTAAGATTAATTTATTTTCTTTTAATTAGGTCCCTGTGGCTAATATTGGCTAGTACTATTAGCATGTCCTGCACTGAAAGTGGAGCTTAGAGACTTCATACAGACTTCAGTCACATTTACATGCCCACAGCAATGGCATCAAACTGAGTTGTAGACAAGCCATAATTAATGGTATTGAATTATTAACGTACAAATTCTTTTTGAAATAAGATGAATGTCAGTCCTTTTTAATGATACTACGATGTGGACAAATGTCACTGAATTTAATAGAGGTAGCTGGTGCCTAAGGACACTTACCTTCTCATTAGCCCTGTTGAGGTCTGAGATCAGGGCATCAACATTCTCCTGCAAGACTACACAAAGCTCAGGCCAAGAGAATCTATCTAGGATGCCTTCTGGTTGTTTTATAAGCACACAGCCTGCTATCAAGTGCTGGTATAAGCTATGAAGGAAGGTTAGTTTCTCCTGAAACAAAAGGAAAAATTACATGTTGTTTCTGAACAGTGTTAGAATTCAAAGACGTGCATCACATGGGCAGTAATATGAACTACATGCAAGTGAAAGAAAGCCCAAACAGCTCATTCTCAAACCTTTTTCAAAATTCCACAATTGATAATATTTGCAGTCATACATATTAAAATGAATGTAAAAAACAGTTTTTACAAAATGTGTCTATTCAGACACAATATATAAATAACTTATATAAATACAGAACAGTCCTGCTGTCATCGCAACCACTATCTCCAGTGGTAGACACAGATAAAAAATTCCATGCTATTAATACATGCAATTTATTTATGGTAAAACTTTCAGTTATATTTAAACTGTACTCATTTGCAGCAACTGCAGGGCATGCAGAAAATTCTCTGATTGGCTTGGCAGCACAGCACACCACTTATACAACTATCTAAACAACTATCTGAAGTCTTTTTAGAATTGTTTTTGTATGGATTATATATGAGACTAAATGGCCAGACAAAATAAGCTTACAGCTTCATCCGTTAAATTCCACAAGCCATGCCTCATTCATTTACACTGATTTTAGTCAGTAATACAATAAATTGATGCAAGTTATAAATAAACTTTAGCAACAATAGCATGCCATAGAAATTCCATCCTAAATGCTTTTAGTACATATATGCAACTTAGTAATCTTGATTAAGGCAACAATAGCAAGCTGTACCTCAAAAGTCACAAGAATAAAGTCTGTAAACTATTGCAAAAATTCCCATTGTTTTACAGGGGCCTTGACTGAGGTTTTACCTTAGGAAATTACAGATGGCTCAGATGGGAAACTAGGGTTTTTCTGAGCCCTTTCCATTACACTTAGGTGCATTTTCTCACAATTATTTGATGGTATTTCAGGCAATTAAAAATAAATTTAGTTTAGTTAAGTTTAACTTTGTTTCTAATAGATCTACAAATTCCCGAAGGAAAATCCAGTGTGCTACCATCATTCCATTTTTGTTTGAGTTGTATTAGAACTAGGATGATAATTATCGATTTGGCACCAGAAACAGGATTCCAAGACCCCAAATCAATTCACACATGTTGAATGCAACCACAGGGTTGTAGACATGCTGACTTTACAATACAGTCAGACTTCTAGTTTCCTCCCCTTTAATCATTATTTGATGGGTGTAACAATTCCAGCTGCTTCATGTGGACCCCATTTAAATACCAGACTGTAAAAGAGGTGGAAAGAATGTTTCCGTTCTACTCAGTTGGCATCCATGTCCAAATTTGTGGAAGTAATGAGCTCAATATGCACAACAACTACAAGTTATCATTGCCATTGTTAGTACAGAATTGCTTTACTGGGTGGAAAAAGGAAAAAAATTAACATCTGTTAATACATACAAGGAGACAGATAATAGTTCTGAAATAAGACATTGTGGACCCATTCCCACATAAAGCACACCACAATTAGCCAAGAGATAAAAAGTAAGAATTTCTAGGTTTTGTGGTATGCATGCAAAACTACCTCAATTCCGTATTTGCTATCTATCAATTGCCACGTTGATCAGCAATTAACACATGATAATGACAGTATTATATGTTTCAATTGTAAAACATTTCTCTTAACTTTTAATTTGAAAGAAATAATTGTTCATTAGGCATAGCTTTTTAAATAAATTCTGTTTTTCAAAAATGCAAACTACTGGAATGATTAAGCTGTTAGTTCTGATACAGAAGAAAGGAGAACCAATATGTCCTGAAATCCTGTAGATACTAAACATATATTTCAAAATACGTATCTTAAAATCATATTTTAGGGATAAGTCTGTTAAGACTAAGAGTAACCATCTGATGTATGTAAATGTATAAAACTGAGATTAAATAAAGACTCTTTGACAGTCATCTTGTCTCTAGTAATACCTCCATATCCTTCTGGTAAGCCCTGGTAAGCTTCTGGATTTCATTTTCAGATTCTGTGGCACGTACTTGCTCTTTCTCCCAGCATTGCTGAACATCCTGTAGTTCCACTTTTAAAGTTTCTATTAAAGTCTCTCTGTCTGCACACTTAGCGTGCAGATGATTTAACTCTTTATTGGCATCAGCCATGGTATCCTGAGCTTCCTGGAAAACAGAGGAATGTAACCAAAAGGCTGGTATAAACATTACCCTATAAAATTCAAGTGCTCATCACCTGAGGAAACAAACAGTCATATCACCACATGTATTCACAAGACTCCAGGCTAGGTGGACTTCATTTTCCAAGAACAGAATCTCAAAACTGAGAATAGGCCTCTTTCACAGCTTGCAAGTAGACAGCATTGGAAATCCATCTCTGATAGGGAAAGGCTCCATGATCTTCACAGTCCCATCTTACCCCCAAAAATAAGAACACAGGCATGCAACGTATCTTCTGCAGAGTGCAAATCTCTCAGAGCTACTGAAAAGATACATTATTTTCTTAAGTGAATCTCTGATCTGTTAGAGCTGAGTCTGCAAGCAACACAGCTGCTTTTGCCCATGTATTCTTTAGATGCAAGATTTAAAAAAAAAAAAAAAAAAGAGTATTCTCTTTGGAGGCTTGACCATGGGAAGCAAGTAATACTCAGAAATGGTGATAAATATGATTATGTTACCAGCACCAAAACCTCACCAGGTAAATAGAAACTTAATACACTATCCCTTTTGAGCCAAAATATTGTGCAATTACACTGGATTTGCAGCACTGCTAAAGTTCGCAAAGGGTCAAACTGAAAGCATTGCTTATTTTTCATAAAATCACACCTTCATGGACCATAAAATCATACAAAAGATATTACCAAATTCATCAGAAAATGACAAGTTTTATTCTTCTAAATGAAAATTGCAAAATATTAAATAAACTGAAAATTTCTAATACAAAGGCTTTTGGACTGGATCTAGATTTTGTTCATCTATACCATATTACTACAAAAAAATTTAGAGGGATTAAAACCAGCATACTGCATAAAAAACCCTGTGTGTGTAGCAAGCTCAGTTTGTGCATGAAGAATACAAGTATCTCCTGCAAAGGGTTGCAAATTTTTAGATTACTTTAAAAGTGCTGTAACAGAAGCAAACCCCCTAAATCTTCTGAACATAAATTAGTAAACAAAGTTTGTAACAGGTGACAACACATCATATGCAAGTATTCATTAATGTGAAGATTCAGTGAATGCAACACAAAAACACTGTATAAAACATAAAGCAGCATATCTTCAGCAAAAGACTCTGAAAAACTCTAGGTTTACAGACATTCTGTTTTGGCAGTAATACAATACACTGTTAGTTGGGTGATTAAGTTAAAACACAGCCTCAGGACCTGCTCACTTCCTTGACTATCGGTTTAACCAGACAGAACAGAAAAGTGGTGTCAGCCAAAAACAGAAAAAAAATCTCCCTTTTCTTGAGAAAAAGTTAAAAAAAGATTACTGATACCGATTTCAATATAAAACACTACTTTGTACATTTATACATGTGTTTTAATAATTTCAGAAGTGCAATCATTGAAATTATTTACTTTATAATGGCAACAAGAATAAAGCAGCACTGTTTCACACAGACTTGCAAGGTAAACTAGTTTGCTCAGCAGACATAGAGACTTACTCTGATAATAAAAAAAGTTGCTTTTAATCCAGAAAGACATTTTTTGCAGAACATTCAAATTTTATGCTAAATTCATTAAACCATACCTTAAGGTCTTGTCTTAAAGCACATATTTTCTCCTCAGATACCTCAAGTTCATTTGTCCCCTTTTTACACAAAGCCTTTGTTTTCTCAAGCTGTGAAAAATATGAAAGTCAAACAGGCTTTTACAGAAAGGCTGCAATGATCTATTCAATATAATATAAAGGAAGAATTTTGTATATGAAAGCAAAAAACCAAAATTTATTTCCATTTTTTGAGAAGCATTTGTACTCCATGCAATTTAAATAACATGCCATTACAAAAACACTAAATAACTCTTTTATAAAGATTTAAAATAAGGACTAGTGGCAAAATCCCAAAGAGAGATCACTCTTACCTATCCTATTAACTCTCAAAATATCTGACAAAAACACAGATTCTGAAATGCACTTGAAAGCACAGTAAATTCAGATCATGATCTGGGGAATTATTTGAGAAAACAAGTTTTCAGTCAGTGGGCCATTTGAAGAAATTATCCAGCTACAAGCATGATTCCTTACTGAGCACTGGATGGTACTCACATACTGTAAAAAGCAGCAATGTTCCAACGAGGCACAGTGACTACTCTAGGGTTAAAAGCAACCATCTCAGATGTTACTTAATGTGTACTAAGGTACCACTATCTATACTAGCTTCACTTTCCACTTCCAAAAAGGACAACAACATATCAAAATAATCTGTATCTTTGCTTATATGATGATACTGTTAACACCTGACATTTAAGGAGCAACTCAGAAACAGAGTATCTCATTTACAAAATGTTTTAATTACTTTTAAAATTTTTATTTTGATATTCTGAGGTCATGAAACCTGGCAGAACCCTTACAAATAATTACAGTAAATTAAAGAATGCTACTGGAATATTTCCAGTCTTTTTATTGGTTTACTTGTCCTTTCCCTTTCCCCAAACATATTCTGGTGTCTGCTCTGTACAGAAAGTCAGAAGCTAGTTATCTACATAACCCAAAACACTTCTATAGCTTTCAGTCACAAAAACTAACTAGATATTTTAATCTAATGTTTAACACAGTAAGTTAAAAATGACACATTACAAGTTTTCCAGCATATTTCACATATACATACAGGTGTACACATGCATTAAAAAATTCATCAATATGTGGGATCTTGTTTAAAATCTTTTTATAAAGAGAACCACTAAAATTTTCTTACTGTCGTGTTGCTTACTAAATCCCTTCCTTATTGTGTACTAAAATATCCTAGTTTTATTGCACAGTGCCCTTCATAGTCCCCTTGTGCATTATTGTATTATTAAAAAGTTTTATTATTAAACATATCTCACACATAAAAAGCCAAAAGCAGCATTCTCTGTGGGGGCAGGGGTAATCAAGAAGGACAGAGCATTGCCCTTTCTGTGCACCACAAAGGTGCTCAGTGATCTCTGGCTCCATATGACAACTTCAGGGTCAGTCACACACAGTCCTACTGGGAAGTCTTGTGGCAGGTCATCTGTTGGTCCTGCTCTGCTTGCGATTTATTTTCCTTGACAGTTCATTCTTCTTTCTGTCAGAACACTCTCTTTGCTTTCTTAGAAGCCACCCCCTTGGTCTCCCCACTGCTGTCTCTGGCACAGTTTCACAACAAAGCACATCACTAAGCCAAAGCCTGCTGAGTCGACTTTTCAACTGTGCTGCCTGTCACGTGATGCTCCTCCTCCCAAATAACAATTCGCTGTGGGTAATATGTTCCTAGTTACTCTTCAGCTTCCAGACTTGGGTCTCAGAAGAGTTTCATAATGACTATACACATCAGTTCTCTTATCTCACTGGGAGAGACTTAACAGTGCTTGCTGCTTAAAAAGTATAATTGTTTCCATGGTCACTTATTTTTGTGCCCCTTGAACAAACTCAAAGGTCTTGTGGGAGAGCATTCTTTTCCCAATAAAAGGAGCAAAGCTGATATACTTTTCTTTTTTTTTTTTTTTTACTTTTTAATTTTTTCTTAACATGTTGACTGACTAGCTAGACTATGCATTTGTCAAACTTAAAACCTAGAAATGAAATAGAGTGCTGGCACCTTTACAATCCTACCACACCTTGCGTTTCTGTATTTGCCAATTTTATTCAAAGACTAATCATAAGTTTGTAGAAAAATTTTCAGTGGTGCAGTTAACTTCTTTCTACAGCCTTTAAAGCCACAAATTAATAAAACATTTGCACCCAAGAGGAGTAATTTAGTCAGACTAGCAAAACACACAACAAAATAAATGCAAAACTGTAACTTCTCACTCAGTGATATAAAAAGGACAGTAGGACTCCATGGAAAACACCTGATTTTTTTCAAGGGAAAGATTCCCAAAATTGAAATATTTGTATTATTTCCTTAGGTAACTTAAAGATAGTATTCTAACAGTCCTATTTTAATTGAAATTATAGCAAAATAGCTCCCAAAGAGAATCCATTGAAAACACACTCTCCTCAGAAAATTATACTAGTTTTACAAGTCCAGGATAGCATGATCATTTACATAACGGATAGCAGTGACTACTGAGGCTCAACCATTGTGTATTTAGGAACACTGCAGCATATGCAGCCACCCTCTTAGGTCATTATCTTTTAACTAAAATCCTATATATGAATGACTTGTTATCTTAAATGTTTTTTGAAAATAACCCCAAAGGATTGAACAAGAAAACCATCTTGAAGTGGAAAGACAAAAAAACCCTTCTCCCTGTCCCCACAAATGTGAAGAAACTTCACTGTAGGACAAGCTTAGAGAAGTAGTAGCGACAGAGATTTTTTCTTTGGGCATACTTGAAGCTGTCAGCTCAACATTCCCACTCTTCTGCTATTTTTTTACAAGCAAAGTGTATGTACTGCTGCAGGCCAAATGCAATACATATAGAGCCAAACATTGCAAGTGTTACCTCATTAGACATATCTTCCAGCTTGTTCTGGTAAGCTGTCAAGGTACACCTCAAAGTCTCAATGACAGAGCAGCTCAGAGGTTTATCTTTGTCCTCACAAGTGCCTGAAGGAAAACACAGAATGAAAATTAAGCCTTAAAGCCACAGAGAGAAAACTACTCACCCTGGGTGCGAGGTATTAGAATTAGTTAGGGCTTCAGTGACAATACAGACCACTGAAGAGCAGCCTGATTTGTCATGAGAGATACAGCTGTATAGCCATGCTTTCACAGCAAATACAACTGCAAGACACTTGTACAAAAGCTTTAATACAAGATACAAAACTGTAAATTCTGGATTACATTTATACCTAATGCATTTGGTATGCAGTCTCACATATTATTTCCACTGTGGTCAAGCCTGTATAATTCAGTCAGACAAGCCAACTTCAAAACCACACAATTATATACTTTGAAAAATATGGTGTCTGAAAGTTAAGAATGTTACACTTTTCCTGACATTATTTTGCTGTTGTGACTAAGCATGCATACAGTAATGCAGTACTTCATTTACTTAAAGCCTTACTGAGCCGAAGATCACATGATTATGTTATGCTTGGAGAGGACTTTAAAACATTTAAAATTATCTTGAATTTTATTGTAAAGGAAATGACTCTGCAGAGTCCTATATAACAGTTCAATTATAAATCTGATATATCCATTATATACACACTAAAGCTATTTATTAAACCTTTAGATTGAGACTTCTCACCTTGTTGCCTTAATTAGGGACATATGAACAAGCCTGACCATTTCAAAGTGCATAGAACAATGTGCCAAGAAAGCAAAACAACACTGTATTGATTGAGAGGTCACAAGATGTCAGCTGATATTCAGTTTCCAAGAACAAACTTTTCTTTTTTTCCTGAGTTACACCACAACCATGCTAGATTATTGACAGACCATTCTTCTCAGCATTATTTTTATTCCTAAGAAGCATTTATCACTTACTCTGCAGCAAATTAGAGATATGTTCTATAAGCAAAACTATTTTTTGCCAACTCTAATAGCAGCCTTATTTTGCAAAAGTGAAAATATCTGTGGCATTTTAAATCCAGGAAGGCTAAATCATCATAACTCCCATCACAACTAAACAACGATACAGGTGTTTATCACCAGTGTCATTAAACAATTTACACAGAGTAGTTCATAAAGTCAAATCAGATACTAAAGTCTGAGCCTTTTCTTTGGCTCCCCATAAAACTTTATCAGCTAGAGGAGGTGCACTTACATACTTTCAGGGTGTTTTTTAAGAATTCTATAATTAGTGTCTAATAAGAACAATAATCTACTAAGGCATTGTATAAAAATGATGAAATTTCTCCTGTAGGCTATACAGAAGGCATCAACAGAACTCAGTGGAAAACTTACTTAAGTGTAAATGTCAGAACATATTGCCAATCGCTGTTCAGAAAATTCTTTCAATTAGTTAGTCTCTGCTCTACATGGTATTATCTCTTTTGATAACACCAGAAAGTATAAAGTGCTATTGAGGCTGGACTAGTTGTTACAGTCAAAGTCTCACCTAGTAAAAGCAACAAATATTTGCAAGATTGCTTCCAGTAACAGAAGCAAAATCCACTCTACAGCACACACATCCCAGACCCCTGCTCTGTCTTATCAGCCACTCCACTTACTTACCACAGTTTATAAAAGCCTATAGTCAGGGAAAAGCAAGAGTTTCTCAATGACACTTCTAAGCCCTGTGAATCCTACAGATATCCCAAACAACAGTGTTACACTTAAAACCAATCTAACAAGAATTCATAAAATCTAACCTTTTTTGAGAAGTTAAAATTTCACATTGAAGAAAGTGACAAGTGTCACCATACTATAATTTTTATCACATCACCACAGCTATAGCTATGCACAGAGCTCCAGTCCAGTCTTCTCAATTACACAACCAAATCTGCACTACTAACCATTGTAGGAACATTCTGCATTGGTCTTGTTGCACAAAAATTAAACACTCTTTTTTCATACATGTAGCTCTTGCAAAGTAGTAACACACAATCCTCATTCAGTTTAAAACAATATCTATTAAGTCAATCCAAGAGTTATCTTGAGTGCCATAGGTTTAGTCAGTCTAAATATGCATTTTCATATTTTAAGTCTGAACCTGCAATGTTTTATTAATATCGTGCTTGCCAAAATTTAGAGAATTTTGCCAGTAAACTATCCACGCTTTCATTCCTTGCCTTTGCTGTAACCCTATTTCTAGGCAGTTCAATCTGCCAATAGAAATACAAGATTTAGCCTACCTGCATTAGCTGAAAACAAACCTATGGCTTTAATGCTGCCATAATGTTTTTTTTAATGTCTGTCTTCATACAGCTGTGCAGGAGACAGGCAACATAATCCAAATGCACATTGTTGTGGCAGAAGCATCATGTCAGCAATGAGATAAAAAACCCAACCCAGTACTTGAAGAGTATGCTCAGTATTGCCCAAGAGTTTGAGGGAAGAATTTGAGGAAAATGCCAAGTTCCATACGAGTCTTATAGAAGCACACAAGTGAATTAACTCTTAAACCTGCTATTTCAGACTTTCTGCTACATGTAGTGGGCCAGAGTAGGAAAGAGTTAGTTTTCTTCATAGCAGCTCATATGGTGTTGTGTTTTAGATTTTTGCCCAAGACAGTCAGACGTCCTGTATTAAATGGTGATGCTAACTCAAAGTAGCTAACACTCTTAGAACTTTGCACTCATTTCACCTTTTTTTCAGATTACTACAACCACAATTACTTATTTCCTGAAGAAAAACATCCCTAAGAACATACTCTGCTCCTGAATAACTGCAAAATGCAATAAACTGAAAAGATACAAAAGTGGATTCATGCAGATGGACCAATAAGAAAACAATGCTCTGGAAAATTTATAAAGGTCACTGGAAAAGGAGAAGACATGGATTTATGCTTATAATTTTGACATGCATAAAGAAATTAAAAAAAAAAAAAAAGCTTTCTAAAACTATTTAGGTTTTAATCTGTCTTGGGTTTACATGGGCTGGGTTTTTTGTAGTGGGGGGGGAGCTTCAGGGGTGGCTTCTGTGAGAAGCTGCTAAAAGCCTCCACTATGTCCAGTAGAGCCAATCCCTGGTGGCTCCAAAGATCGATGTGCCACTGGCCAGGCTGGGCCACTTAGAAGTGGTGGTAATGATTCTGTGATAACAGTTTTAAGAATAAATTAAAACAAAACTGTTATGCAGTTGTAACTATGGCCAGAGAAGCAGGAGTGAGAACAGGTGAGAGGAACAGCTCTGCAGACACCAAGGGCAGTGCAGAAGGAGGGACAGGAGGTGCCTCAGGCTGAGCCAGAGCTGAGGTTCCCCTGCAGGCTGTGGTGCAGCCCATGGTGAGACAGCTGTGCTCCTGCAGCCCATGGAGATCCACAGGGATGCAGAGATCCACAGGGATGCAGAGATCCACCCACAGCCCACAGAGGAGCCCACACCGGAGCAGGCAGATGCCTTGGAGGAGGCTGTGATCCTGTGGGAGACCTGTGGAGAGAGGGCCCCTGCTGCCAGGCTGGAGCCTCTAAATTGAGCCTGTTTTGCCTGTGATGCTATTTGATGAGTGAACTCTCCTGGTCCTAACCACAACCCATGAACCCTTCATTGAATCTTCTCTCCTCTGTCCAGCTGCATGAGTTAGCAGCTTTCATGGGTGCCTGGCATTGGCCCAGAGTCAACCTATGACATAATCTTAAAAATATAGTATCTTCTCTTTACTGTGTAGCCTAATAATCACAGACTAATCAGCAACTGAATTAAGGGGCTGGATTTTTAGTTGGATCTTTAATACTGACAGATTTTTAAGTAGATCTCTCAACTCCTTGAGCTCAATGTTGACCACATGAACAAGAAAGACTTCCCCATCAGCTGTGGTTCGTGTAGCCACTCATCTAGTAATTAAACTACAAGGATTTATTTAAGATTTTCACTTTTATTGGCACCTAAGCAGTTCCATTTCAAATATAATAACAATATTTAAAAAAAAAAATTTAAAAATTGTAAGTACACCAGAGTAGTAATATAGCAATGCAAAAGCATTAAAATTAAGTTTCAAACTTAAAAGCATAGCAAATATGTAGAACAAACATCTTAGTCAGTGTCTGTTTTAATATTAAAAGATTTAATCGACTTTAAAACTCAGTTGATCCACTGTAAACCTTAAGTCTACTATCTGCCTCAAGAGTCTCTTCAGAGATGCTAAAGCTTGAAAAAAAGGATCTATTTAAATTAGTTTAAAAGTTTACTTCAATCAAAGCAAACTAATACTGAAGGTACTGTTACTGATTTTCTAATATTATAGAAACAAGTCAAAGCTATTCTCAGGAAGGTTTACCGTCCGAAAGACTGGCTACTTTGGAAACTGCACTTTGGCAGCAGTGTCCAGTTCTCCCCAGAGTTACTTAAGTCTTTCTGAGCATGTGGAACTTTGCAAAACTGTGGAAAACATACAGTCTTAAAGAGCTTTTCAACTGCAAACCTACAGGTATTATCATGGTAATTACATTTATAATTACAGAATAAAATTGATACCAGTTCCAAAACAAAAATATAGCCTATGCAGGGAAATCAATGCATTAAACAATCCAAGCTTGCCTTTTAAGGACAAGAGAAATCCCAAGAAGCTGTTTCTTTATTGAAATTTAACAGCACTGGGCCCTAAAAAAACCTGTTTTTGAAGATACAGAAAAAAAAGTATCTTCATTTAAAAGTGTCGTAAAAAACCCATTTATGTCTATCGTTGCTTAAAAGTGCAAAAACATATCACAATATGCATAAAATAAACACATTTGCTCTGTAAACCACATTTTAATTGTTGTCTTCCAGTTTAGTTTCACTGTAAATTGGAAGCACATTGTGTCTAGTATGTAATTTTTCTAACAGGAATTACAGTTTTAAATGATGATTTTAAAAAGTGTTCAATTTGAAATTTTAAAAAATCTCTAGCTTGATGTTAAAAGTCCTACTTGTTTATGTTAGCCTTGTTTACGTCTAACCAGGCAGCAGTTTGTTAAGTCTGATATAATAATTATATATAAAGCCAGGTAGCAGAGTGGCAACCACTGACTTACAATTAATTTTAATGAAAATAGAGAACTATTCGTTCTGTATCAGATTAAATGAATGCAACATAGATCCACAATCAACTGTAAAAAGTATTGAGTTGCATCATGTGTCCTACACAACCTTTTTGAATATATGACCTTTAAGTTGCTGAAGGTTGCCTCAGAATTTGGCTCAGTTCAAGCAAAACATCTGTTCCCTTTGCAGGTATACTGTAAGGACTTTTTTCTCGGTTGGATTTAGAGCACAGCAAGTGAGCCCTTTTCTGACCGATCATATACACCCCAGCATTTGTAAATCAAGCTCCGGGCTGACAACAGCAGGTCCACAATCCGTCACCCTTTCTCAGCTAGCAAGGCCATTTGACTGCTGTGAGAACTGCTCTTATCATGTCATCAAATCAAAGCATGTTGAGAAGAGGGAATGCAAGAGGCATCTGCAGAATTCCCACAATGTAGTGACTTTGGAACATTGACAGATGCATCTGTCATTTTATACCTTCAACTAACCTGCTGTCCGCTGGCCTGACATAGCAAAGCTGTCCAAGAGCAACTCCAGCTCTCTCATGTTGTTTTCATACGTCTCTGTTAGAAAGACCTGGTGTTTCTTGGCCTTTATTTGACAAGAGGAACAGACAAGACAAGAGGGGGTGGGGAAAGAACACATTAAAATAAGTAAACAGAAGAAATCACAATGATATACTTGCTCCTCTTTAAATTTCTGCTCTATTTCTTTTTATGTCTTTTCTCGAGCCAAGAGACCTAACGTGACATAATAAGCAAGAACAACGTAGAACTACAGGATTTCAAAAGCAAAACAAAAGATCGTTGTTCAATAATTTAGTCCTCATTATCTTCTGCTTTACAAGTATCTTAATGGACATTAAATTCTGTCCATCTATGGAAGCAGTGAGATCTATTGTTACACCCTACAAGGGCATCCAGAAAGACACCAAACTACTGGCAGACAGGCTAGAAATCCACAATTTGGCACTCTGTCAAATCCCACACCTATTCTCATTGCAAATCTGTCTACTTCGATTGTTAACATGTTCCATGTTAGATGGGGATTTCTTCAATACCAAAAACTCATCCTTATGCATGGAACATAAAGCTACACAATTCTTAGCCCCTATCACTGAATTTCCTTAAAGAAAGCTGTTCCTTAAGTGCAGTCTATTGTTCAAATCAGTACATTAAATTTTTCAAGGCCAGAAAAATTCTGCAGCAGACTTTTTAAATCACTACAGTAGAAAGATTATATCAAATAATTCCTTCAATTTATATCTGATATTATAAAATGCAGTTTTCAAAGACATGCATCTATAATTCCAGACAAGACCAAGGTTCTTTCAGGTATATGTAGTTTTGACCTCTCACAGCTGCTGTCTGACTAAAAGTAATATTTTTTTCTCAGCAATTTAGAAAACTTAAAAGCAGCAAAAATAAATTAAAACCAACCATCCTTACAAACCACCCCAACTCAAGAGGAAATTAGATTTAAATAACTCCACAATTTTCTTATGACTAAGGTTGTGGTCAAAGATGTCTCATGACTACTCACTGCTCAATTTATTTCCATTCCAAATTTTAACACATATTTGCACAATTTCTATTTCTACTTGGTAATGGAAAGTTAATCTTTTTTACTGAGTAAAATTCTACTGTTTTCTATCATATCTAGAAACTGTTGCTTTAGTTATGCTTCACTGCATGTCAAAGAACCCAGCAATTTCTTATGTGTGGGAAACATCCTACCCAGGAAAACTGCTACATACTGGTAGCATATAACTGTCAGGATAAAAAACCCCAGAAATGCATTTAATTCTCTGCAGTCTTCTTCACCATTCAGTTTAAATATTTTATAAATTTGCTTTACTCTTTCAATTTTAATTATATGTACTGTATATCAACTAATATATTATTCATATGTGTATTTCAGTGTTAGGTCCCCTGCAGCATTTACACTCTATTCCTTGTGTGAGAGTTTGTACAACACTTCATAAAGAATTTCCAAATCACTTCTATATATTGAAAAATAACGAAGGTTTAGTTCCTACTCCATAAAATTATCTATATAAATAGAACTTGTAAATGTTGAGATCCACTAAAAATATTTTATGGGATGCAAGCACATTAAAGTAATTTACTCCCATGTACTGACATCATCTCAAAGACATCACAAATTAAAAATAAGAAAATGTAATGCTATGAAAACATCACAATAAAAGAAATACTCTTTTTATAAAAAATACTCCAGCACAGAGAAGGCGAGACTAAATCTTCCCAGAAAAAACACTTGCCCATGGAAAAGAAAAATGTGAGATTTTTTTTCAATCTTCTCATTCAAGTCTTCCATTTTGTTTAGTTAATTTACCATAATTTAGCCAGTGTGTTCCAGCCTATACAGCCTTCACCACTTCTCTGTGCTTTCCTTGCTAACTGCATCTACACTTCCTAAGTCAATTTTAGTCCCTTTTTCAACAGCAATAAAGATCAAAAGGAAATTACTTAGACTAGCCAGTCTCTCTACACTTGAACTGCAAAATATTTAGTATCTTTCCTTTCTTCTATTTTCAATCACTGTCCCCATTATAAGAAATTGAAAAAAAAAAAAAAAAAAACACTGTAAATTACACTGCTAAAAATCCAGACAACAGTCCAAAAGGATTTATTATTGATCTGATTTCTTATGTCTCACTGACAGGTATCTAATACAAACGTATAGAGTCATAAAATCATGAATTTAAGCTGACAGGACCTGTGGAGGTCATCTGGTCCCACTCCACAGTCAGAGCACGGTATGGTCAAAGTCAGGTTAGGCAGCTCTGAACCTTGTTCAGTCAAGTTTTGAGTATCCTCAAAGATGACATTTCAACAGACCCTCCAGGCAACCTGTTCACAGTATCTCACAATCCGCATTGTGAAGTTTTTTGTTTTCCCCTTACAGGTAATTATAACTTTCCTGTTTTCTCTTATACTTCTAATGCACAGATCTAAGAGGAATGTAGCTCCATCTTTTCCACAAGCACCCACTTGATAGTTTACAGCAGTAGCTATTATCTTCTTAGTTTTCATCGGTCTGAACAAACACAGGGAATATGCATAATACTTTACTTTGAAAAGGAAAATGGACTGCACAAGTATAGAGTCAAACACAATCTGTCAGCTGACAGATTTAACTGTTCCAGGAGATGCGACTACAATCCTTCCCAACAACTCCATCCATCAACGTTTTGCCATTCCTGTAGAACTACAGAAGTACAGGTGTAAATGTTTCCAGGGTTATTTCAAATGGGAAATCAGTTGACAAAATTGCTAAAGCCTTTACATAAAGAGAGTTTCCTTCACAGACGACATTAGTAGAAACAGGTGGAAGAATATTTGTAAAGTAAGTCTTCTGCTGACTTTGCTTGACTTCCTGTTCATCAGACTGGATCATTCTTGATCTAGACAGTGATCCTTGAAAACAACCTTGAAAATCAAAGCCAAGGTCTATATGGATATGCAGGAACTCCTGACTAAACTCAGGTATTAATACGAAGCATAAAGAATGTTTTTCAGACATAGGAAACTTGAAAAAATACAGATACACTGTTAAAGCCTAGAGGGATACATTTAGGAATGCAAAAATCCACCTTAAGTTGAATCCGGCACTGGATGTGAAGAGCACAGTAAAAGATTTCTGAAACAACCTGAAGTGAACCTGATTTTGAAGGTTTTACATCACCTGCCAAAGAAGGGCTAGGCAAAATGAGGGCACATTGCTAATGAGGCAGTGATCTGGTGACTAGGAAAGACAAAAAGCTTTCTCATTGTTTTTTTCATCTCAGTCTTCGTTGGAAGAACTTGCCCTTGGAAATTCCAGGTCCCTGAGATCAGTGAAATTTCCACAAACACTTGAGAACTTAAAATTCTCAAAATATACTAGAAGTATTTCCCATCCTCCCCAAAGACAATTCCCTTCTTCACAATATATTCCAAACTGAAGGCTAAAAACCTAACAACATGGAGAAAAATCATACTTTCCCAAAACATATGCCTGTATTTTAGTATATAAAATCCTTCCTTGAAACAAACTTCATATCCTTAAAAAAGGCTCCTATTATCATAAAACAACTCTTAAGGACAAAAACCTTTTAGCAGAAAATGTGCTTGGCAATATATTTATTTAATCACCAATTTCAAAACACAATTGAACTTTCAAAGAAATTAAAGAGAAGCCAAGCATTTTTCATTAAAAATACTGTAGACTCCAATGAGGAGAAAATCTTTTTTCCAAATACTTTCTATCCTTATCTGTAAATAAAACTTAAAGTATTCGGAAAACCAACTGCATATAAAATTCTTCCACTTACTGTCAAACTTATGTTAATCTTCCAGAAGGTATTTTTATTTATCTGGATAAGTTCCTGCTATCTTAGTTGTAGACATATTTTCCTTAACTACCAGTATTCAATTTTTGTTCCTGTTTCCATATAGAAATGATGTCTCATTGTTTTTTCAGCGTTTTGCAAAAGCCATGGTTGGCTAAAATAAATGTAAATTCTATGCACAGCTCCAGGACAGCCTATAGAACTTGATGCTGCAAATGTGCATCTGTATTTCAACTTCAATAACTTTTAAAAAATCAACATGTAGACAGGACTTTGAGGCCTTACCTTAACAAAATCACTGCAGTAGTACGCAGGGAGTTGTACAGCTGTACAACAAATTACCTTAATTCATGAGGAACTTTCTCTACTCTGTTTACAATTACAAGGGGCTCTGGGGGGGCTGTCTTGCTATGGACTAATTCACCTACTCAGTCTGCAGTAAAAATTCCAACTGGTGATAGCAGAGTAAGAGCTAAATCCAGAGCCATCCATATAGCCACCAAGGAAAAGCATGTTCAGACACTCCTTGAAAAGTGCTTACGTAAATTCTTTACAAAAGTATCAGAATGTTTACCAGGCATGACCCTGGGGGCAGCAAATCAAAGTATTTACAGAAATACAAAAGACTACTCCACAGTTCACAAAACAGAGGTTTTACTCAAGAGATGCTCTGTAAAGCAGAAAAGTGGCACAAATTTTTCAGCAAACAGGCATAAACTGTATTATAAAGAACAAAACAAAACAAACCATTACTGACAAACTCTCTCCTTGAGCTACTACTTATTTTTGCTCAAGTTATCAAACTATTGAATACTCCTTTTATTTTCTTACATAAGCTGGAATATTCAAAAATCTATAGAAGAGTCTGGCCACATGTAAATTAAATACAATCTCTCAAGGAATTTAGTACCTCAGGCTTACAAATTAATTAAAATGCTCAAGTTTTATTGAAATTATTCTTGTCCCATAAAAAGAGATTTATAACAACTTTTGGCGGAAGAGAATGCTATGAAGTATCTCTTTGGGTTTTAGGGCTTATTTTTTTTTCCAAGTCAGAGAAGATTTTTTGAGAACTGCAACTTTAAATTTTAGATGCCTGTCTTCCAAAACCAGGACATCACAGCTTGAGTGACCTCTGCACTTCCAAAACAAATTACAAATTTTTTTTTTTGCAGAAGATCATTTAAGCATATGCCTCAGACTAACTAGTTTTCTTACATTAGGACAATAAGAGAAGTAACATCTGGGAAGAAACACTCTCCCCCTATGTAAAGGCAAGAAAAAAACAAGGTAAAACAACACTTAACGATCATTAGCACAAAATTAATGAAGAATGTGTATCAGGACTGGGACTTTTTTTTAACTGAAAGAAATTGTCCGCATTAAATGACATTTACATCTTTGCCATTCTGTACCAGTTTCTACTCCACAGAAGTTGTAGAGCAGAATCATAATCCTCAGGGTGCTTCATTGTCTATTCAGTCAATCTCTAGGCAACTTCTATTAATGAACAATGCTTAATGTGTACATCCTGGAACTAGATTCTCAAACATTTCTATTCTGATATTCAGTGTGCGACAATCTACAAGGCTTTTATGGACAGCTGAGATGCAAACAGAGCACGATTTCAGTCATTGCTGTAAGTCAAAGACTTACATGCCATGGGGAAAAAGACAAGCTGTGTGCAATCTATAATACAACTTATACACCAATTATACAATTTCTGACAGAATCTATAAAAAGGGTTGGAAATGAATACACACACCTTCCAAATTAAAGGAATTTATACTAATAGAGAATATTTTAATTATTTCACTAATACCCATTCTGGTGAACTGGCAAGTTTCCCAAGTTTCAATTTGCATTTCTCATAAAATACAGGTTTAACATCTCCTGCTTGTCCATGCTAAGATCATCCACAACTAGGCACTAGAAATGTAAATATCCTGAGTAACTTAAAACTCCTAAAGATACTTCTTATTCTTTCCATGGGGCAGGAATACAGCGAGGGCTTTTTCAATTTAAACCAAGTGTTAAATCACAATGGCCTTTCTTCTAAATTCCTATTCTTGAAACCAAAAATTTCTAGAAACTCTAGCTAGAAATACTGACAAGCTTGATACAATTTCCCCAAGTAAACATAACGTAAATATTTAAAGCTTTCTCATGCTGAGCATTCATAAGGAATTTTGTTTGATAGTAACAGATTCTATTACATTTGGCCCACGCAAGTTTCTGGCAAACTTCTGCCACATGCTGATATTTAAAATTACAAGCGGAATAACTACTTTACTGTACATTCAATTGCTCCATTAAGGAAAAAAACCCCACTATTTCATATATAGTTTCAAAATAATGTACTTTATGTATCTTACAAATATTTTACAAACAAAAACATAACAGTACTGTGAAAAACCAACTTAAGATTACTAGACTAAAGTGGAAAAGACGTATTCAGGATGTCTAACAATAGTACAAAATATAAGAAAGTAATTAACAGATCAAGAAAACAGGAGGTGGGAATAAAAGGAAGAGAACACACAGAGAATTTCACACAATTTTAGTATAAGTAAAGGGAAGCCTAATAACAGCATATTGAATGTTATTTATACTTAGTTTCTGCTATAGCCTTCTGCTTTTTCATTTTAGGAAGAAAAATAACAAAAAAGCTGTCTATACTGAGTAAACAAGACCACACACAGGCACTCCTGCTTCCCAATCAAATACAAAAGTCTTCAGGAAAAATACAAAGCCATCCAAGGTGATAAAAACCTAATCTCACAGGGGACCACTAGTACAACTCTTCAGAAAATGAGTATTTTTATTACCTGTTCAAGACAGTCTTGTGGCTTGAAATCATTCCAGTAAAACAATTAAAACAACCTGCTATATGAATAAGACAGTTTTTTCAAGCAGGGCAATCTATTTGCTTTTACTTTCAGCAACACGGCATTCATTTTGAGTACATCATTTAATATTGTTGTCATTACCAAAAAACCTTAAACATAAATAGTATTTTGTCCTCAATTTTTGTCTGGTATAACATACATTTTACTATGGAATTTTTCTTTGTATTTTTTTGCGCCGCAGAAAATTATTTTTTCAGTTTGACTAAGGCAGCAAATGTCTTTTAATACTTTTGTGCTTCCATTGAAGAAGCTGTGTCACCCCATAGGAAAATTTTAATTTTAATTAATTCATAAATTTTTTTAAATTTTGAAATTTTATTTTTCTTCAATTTAATAATTACCAATCTAGTTGGGAATTGGATAACACTAAGACAATGTATGGACTAATTCCATCAGCTGAAGAGTAGACACCAACAAATCTGAAGACTCTGATGCAGATCTCTGCTCCTATATACTGAAGAGCACAGTGCCTGCCAGTAGCAGGGAAGAGATCATGGTAATCTCCTATACTTATAGATCCAAGAGATAGCAAGAACAGAAATATATAAGCTTAGAAAAAAAAAAATTGGCTAAGCATAGAAATACTGGAAATGCTACTATACAATGAAGAGAGAGAAGGTTTTCTAGATCATAGAATAGCTTGGTTTGGAAGGAACCTTAAAGTTTATCTAGTTCTAATACTAGACCAGGCTGCTCAGAGCCACATCCAAACCAGCCTTGAACTCTTCCAAGAACAGGGCATCCACAACTTCTCTGTTACGAAAACAATATGTTTAAATGCCTCACAACTCTCACAATAAAGAATTTTTTCTAATAGCTGATGAAAGCCTTTCAGTTCGGAGCCATTCTCCCTGTCCTATTACTACATGCCCTTCTGAAAAGTCTCTATTCATCTCTCTTGTAAGCTCCTTTCAGGTACTGGAAGGTCATAATTTGGACACCCCTAAGCCTTCTCTTCTCCAGGCTGCCTCATAATAGAGCTGCTCCATCCCTGTGATAATTTGGTGGCCTCTTCTGGATTCTCTCCAACAATTCCATGTCCTTCCTGTGCTCTGGGGACCCCACAGCTGGATGCAGCACTGCAGTTGGGGTCTCACCAGAGCAGAGCAGAGCAGAGCAGAGCAGAGCAGAGCAGAGCAGAGGGGCAGAATCCCTCCCCTGTCCTGCTGGCCACACTACTTTGGATGCAGCCCAGGACGTATTTGGCTTGCTTTCTTTCTTTCAGGAGGGCCATGTCCAGTCTGCTGGCGCTGGTGTCATCCACCAGCACCCCCAAGCCCTTCTGGGCCGGGCTGCTCTGATCTGTTCATCCCCAGCCTGTGTTGACACTGGGTCTGCCCTGACCCAGATGCAGCATCTTGCAATTGTCTTGTAAATAACATGAGATACTCATGAGCCCACTTCTCTAGCTTGTCCAGATCTTTCTGGATAGCATCCTATCCTTCAGGTGTGTCAACCACACCACTTAGCTTAATGGCATCAGCAAATGAAGATATCCTAAACTTTTTGCTTTGATGCTCCTGCTGTTAAAGAGGATGGCAAAATTTATATTCAAAGTTGGAGTGTGTAGAGACAGTGGGAAGGCACCAACTGGTCAAATAAAAGGAAAAATATTTCAGAAAATATTCCTGTAAAATACATTGAATACAACAAATGCACACCAAACAAAAAATCAACTAAAAAGTTTGTCACCTTCAAAGAAGACATTTTGAAACAATTTTTGCAATCAAATGCACTAAAAACATTATGTGAAACAGAAATAAGCAAGTCTGCAATGGCAACTAATCAAGCCTGAGGAAAAAAAATTTGGATAGTAAGATGGAACATTCTTCACTCAAAATCCTAATCCGTATCTACAAATTGCATTCCTCATTAGGAATGCAAAGGCTGGTTACTCTTGATTCATAGCCATACTTTTAAAATTATTGTTTTCTGCAAATAACTCCTCAGTTAAATACTTGGCGTATTACTTTAAATGCATTTTGGAATTAGCTTCTCCAGTATCTTTTCTTTATTTACTCTTGTTTCACAAAACAAAGTAACATAAATAAAAATTATAGTAATGCAAAGTCACATTTATTCTACAGCTCAGAACAGCAAATGCAGATTATGTTCAGAGTATGTTTAAAAACCTAAGCGAGTGCCATAGGCTTTTTGTCTTACCATTGCAAGTTCACTCTGTAATTCTCTGCAGCTTTTTTCAGCATTCCCTAGTCTCGCAGACAGGTCTATAATTACCTTCTTCTTTTCTTCAATCACTTCTTTCATTTGATTGTTTGAGGAGAAACACTCTCTTTCTAATCTGGAAAGTTTCAACATTAGAACATCTTAATGAAAGATACTTAAGTATTCTACATATTTTTAAAAGACAATCTGGGTATCACATCACAATAGCACATCATATGACTTAGGAAGCTGCTTGCCTTTATTTTTTTAAGTGAAGAAACTTATATATTCCTTCTAAGAAAGACTTTTCAGTTATGATATGGTTTTTTCCATTACCAAGGCTTGTGTTAGACTTCAGTGATAAAAGAATTTGATCATTTGGATATGGACTCCAGATTACATGTAATAAACATAAGTCATCATATTTTAATTAACACATTAGTTCTCTTCAGAAAGATATCACATCTTGCATCATCAACACTAATTTCAAGTACAAAGCTTGCTCCTCGAGTTTCCACATACCTGACTATATTCTTACTTTGGTTCTGGCAAAAACAGGGTTAATTTTTGCAGTAGGCAGGAGTGGGCATGGCTAGGACCTGGAGGTTATTCTACACCACCACATGTCATTTTCTGGAGACAAGGGAAGGGCTCTCTTGCGGGTAGTGTGGCAGAGGGACTGGGTATGGTTGGGGGTTTCCACAGTGTGCAATCACAGATGAATCAATCACTTTTTTTTTCCTTGTACACTCTGTCATTAGTATTGTTGCCATGGTCTTTACTTTTTATGACTCCAATTCACCTCTCCAGCCCATCACAGAAGGAGGAAGAGGAGGAGGGGAGGATGATCAAGCAGCACATGGTTTGGAGTGTTTCTGCAGGAACACTAAATTGGGGAATATCATTCTTAAACTATGACAATTCTACTCAGAATGGCATGATTTCAATAGCAGACGATTCAAAATTTCAAACAGTTCTTGTACTGCACCAGTCCTCCTGGTATTCAAGAAAAATATACAGAAAGTCTGGCATGGATAAAGAGGTGAGTCATGAGAAAAGTACAAGGCCAAACAACAGCAAATAGGAGACAGAGCCAGGGACAGGAAGCCAAGGAAAAGTTTTGAAGGATTGCCTAAGTGTATAGAGATGGAAAGGATGACAAAGACGAGAAGGGATTTTACCACTGTTACAGTAGGAAAGAAAACATGAACAGACTTCTACACAAAACAGCTATTTTATCAACACAGAGAGACAAGATCACCATACTCCCTGCCTTTTTGTCCTCCATCTTCCCTGACAAGGTCTACTCCCAAGCCTCCATGGTCAGTAAAAGGACACAAAAAGGAGAACAATTGCTAGCAATAGGTGAGGATTGAGTTTGAGATAATCTGTGAGAACTCAAACCATAGAATTGAAGAGGCCAGCTCACCTACACTCAAGGGTTGTGATAAAGCTGGCCAATGTCAAAGTGACATTGCTTATTACCATTATGAAAGGTCAATAAAAATTAGGGGAGGTCCCTGGCAAATGAAGAAAGGCAAATTACACACATATTTGCCAAAGGTCAAAAGGAGAAGCCAAGGAACTATAAACTACCGGGCTCCATGTCAGCCCTGGAGGGTTACGAAGCAAATTCTTCTATAACAATTTTCTGGGCTCATGAAAGGCACAAAGATCATTTGGAACACTCAGGGAGGATTTACCAAAGCTTAATCACATCTCACCAACCCAGCAATATTCCATGATACTATGATCAGGGCTGTGGACAAAAAGGGGGCAAGTAGATCAGACATAATTTAATTTTAGCAAGGATTTTATCATTTTCTCACACAGTATTTTTATAAGCTGTTACAACTTAAATCTACATATGTGAATTATAACATTGATAAAAGCAATTTCATAGTAAAGCCCAGATGGTAGTAGCTGGAATGGCTGTAATACTGTAGAGGTCTGTATAAGGTTTATTTAACAGCTTCATCCTCAACTGGAATAAGCCAAGAATGCAGTCTCACAATACCTGCAGTGAACAGTGAACTGGGTGTGGGTAGATCACAACACAATACAATTGATACACTCAGTAGAAGAGCTGCCATTCTCTAGTCACGGAGAAAGAACAGGCCAGAATGAACCTTCTGAGATTCAACAATGACATGTGCAAAGAACTGAATTTAGGAAGCAAGACCACACTAAAGTAATGTGGGTCACAACAGGCTGGATAGAAGCTATGCTCAAAAAGAACCTGGTAACCATGACACACAGCAACAAATCAGCAGCATGGCTAATGAACAGCTCATATCCTGGGCTGTATTAATAGCAGCATAGCCAGATCAAGGGAAGTGATTAATCACCTTTTATTTGGCAGTCACTACAACACATCTAGGATAATGATCAAGTTTTACTACACATATCCCTCACAACTTAGGAAAAAAGTTGGGGTGGGCTAAGGGAATGGTCAACACCGTGGTTGGCAGCAGAACTACATTTAAGAACTGAGGAAACTTTGTATGTTCAAGCTGGAGAAGAGATAACTCCACAGTGTATAACAGGCCTCCTGGTATCTAAAAGGAGGTTATCAAGGAAATGCAGTCGATCACTTCACAGCAGTGTTTGTCTACAAGACAAGTACTGAATCCAAAGAGGTTCAAACAAGGAGAAATGTTTTCCAACTTCATGGAACAGCTTCCCAGAGAGCTTGTGCCATCTCCATTCTCCACGTTTTCAAGACCTAGCTGGATAAAACCCTGATATCATATCTTATATTGGTTTGAGCAGGTTGGACTACAGATCTTCAGCAATTCCTTTCAACCTGACCTATTCTTTGATGGAGGTCTCAGCAGTAGAAACATCCAGGTGTCGCTAACCGTTTTGTTTCTTCACCTAGCATTCCTGTCTCCCTAGAACTGAAAGTGGTGCAAAGGGCTAAAAGTTCTTCCAATTTTGAATCAATATTGTCACTTTCTGACTTTAACTAATTTGTTAATGAATTTGTTAATGTATCTTTTTAACTGAAGCAGTTCTCCAAATACCTATCTGCTTCTGCATCAGCCTGGCTGATTCTTGCTGTAGCTGCAATGTTTACTTCCTATTCTTCAAAACCCTCCTGTTTCAGTCCCCCAAAGTAACTTCTACTCTCACAGCTTTCAGAAACACAGCAAAAGCAGTTCCAAATTATTCTATGTCATGTTCTCGCTCTTCAAGAAAAGTAAATTCACACAGAGACCAAAATCCCATGTTGCTTCCAATTTACATAGTGTTACTGGGTTCAGAGCTAATTAATAAATTATGCAACCCAGAAAAGCCTGTTAGCTTGGTTTTGGTTACTACAGCTTCATTTTTTTCTGAGAAAACAAATTCTTACAGCATTATATAGCTTTCAACTTTGAAACTATTTACCTGTATCAAGTCCAGCTAAAGAGACATACAAGTGTTCTAGCACAACAAATTAAAGTCTCTAAGACTCTCATCTGGCTGAGGCTTAAAGCCAAACTCCAGAAAAAAAGAAAATATGTTTGGATGCCAAACTATGTCTTAAAAGAAAAAGCCAAGATCCTGACATTGTCTGAAGTCCAAGGACCAGACCCTTCAAAGGTAAGTAGATCAAAGGCTGTTGTATTCTCTCAGAAGGTGTCTGGTGAAAGCAATCACTGATATTCACCAATATTACTGATACTTGTATGCTTCAAAGAATAAAAAGGGCACAGAAAACACACAAGGCAGTACCTGCCCACCCCATGTAATTACCTCAAGGGAACTGGTAGATGAGTAGATTGATGTCCACTCAGAAAAAGCTTGACTTCCGCTATTTATCTTAATAGAGGTGTGGAAATCTAGATATCTGGACTAAAATAATCATGATGATAGGCTGTTCATGTTTCTTCAATGTCTCTTAACAAAACCACAAATCATTTTAACTGTACTTTTACTATCTTAACTTTCATGGAAAGGTTTGCATTCTCTAAAATCACTGAAGACAATTTGCTTTCTAAAAACTCAGCTGGCAGAAGCTGCTAGAAGTAATTGTCTGAATCAACACATAATTGCAAGCAGTGAGAAGAACTGTTTGGATTTTTGACGACATTTATTGTCATATTCAATTAACATAGAACAGATGCCTCAAGCAGGCATAAATTCTGTTTTATCCCAAAAAACTCTAGGACAGGGCAAATCGCCTTCCTGAAAAAGAAACACTGAACATAATTGTCCTGTTTAGAGCAAAAAGGAAAAGCTTTTTAAGGTTCATCTTGCATTTCAGTAAAACAAGTATTTACTTCTCTGTAAGCACTACTATTGAAATTCCTAAAACAAATGGTACCGTATCTGTAAAAACTGTATTTCACAGTCTTAAGTACAAAAAATAGACTTATTCAGGTATTTCCTGCAGTAATTCCATAAAAAGAAATATACTCTCTAAAAACCTCTTATTTTTCCTTTTTGATGACAACATTTTTCAAAGATGAAACTTTCATGGATCAGAATTATCCTAGACACAAACACCTTCAATCCTCAAAGAAATATCTTCATACATCTAGATAAAAGACTCTCACAAGAAACAAAATATAATTGAATGCACAATACAATTCAACATCTAACCATTACCATTATGTTGGTCCAAATATTCTAATACAGAAAAATATCTTGAAGAGTTTCTCAAGAGTCTTAACTGGAAAGCTACTACTTGTAGATGTTCATGTTTTTAACCAAATTTACAAATCTAAAAATTTAAAAACAGATCTTTTCCTAAAACTTGTAACATTCTAATGATTTGGAAAATACCTAAGCAGATGTTTAAGTCATATTAAAAATGCTGCTTATTAGCTAATATTTTATTGTCATCTATTGCTTCCCAGAACATATTCACGCTAACAGCCCTATGACTGATTACAAAAAGCCATGTTGTGGCAGCTGTGTTGACAAGACAGGATAGCTTTTTCTAGACTGAAAACTACAATGCATTAGTAAAAAAAAAACCCCTCCAAACTAAAAAGCCCCATATTTCACTGAGGATGATCAATTTTCCTGGTTTAATATCAATACAAAGACAAACTCTGGAATACCAGGTCTTTGAACAAGTGAAGAAATGGTTCAAGAACAAACACTGGAAGAACACTAGTTCAAGAAAACTTTTGTAACATGAATTTTTCCATATTTTCTGGACCACTCAAATATGGGAACCTACCGGAGGGAAAAGAAAAAACCCACTACACCAAATTAAAAACTAAGAAAACCAAGACAAAAAAAAACAAAAACAAAAAAACATAGTCCATATGTCTGTAAGAATAAAAAGTTACATACAAGAAAAACTCAGTACAAAGTAGCCCGTTATGCAAAACTACTGACCAAACAGTTCAAAAGAAGGCTGGTTTGCAAACAAAGGAGGTTTTTTTAAAACAAAACAATAAAAATGGAATAAAATGTCAAATCAATGGTCTAGGCCTTTTTCGGTTTAAGGAAAGGCAAGGAACTTATTACCATGGTAGCATCATGTATTTACTGACAGAAGACCCACGCTCAAAGCACAAAGAACCAGGCCAGATGAGATTACAGTTTAATTAACTGATGTTATTTCACAATTTGAAATATACTTACTCAGTTTCACAGCTGTGAAGACTGCAGTCTTCCTGAAGAATCATTTTAGATTACTATCATAATATATTCCACAAATTTTTATCATAAAAGTTGTATCTTTTTCTTTGATAAAAAAGTCTTCACTTTTTAATGTTACTCTGGTTTACCTAAATGCACATCTTTTGACCTTTTTGTACAAAGAGCTCTAAAAACAAGTTTCAACTATATTACTAAAAACATCTCTGTAAGCATGAATATAGTAACACTCAGGCCACAAAATTCCTTTTTTTTGTAGGGAAACCAGTTTCTGCTTGTATGAGCAAGTCACCACAAATACTTTTATGTACAGACCCCCATAATCCTAGACCAAGAGGTGCAAACTCTGTCTTTTCCACCCCATTCTAGTACCTCAAGTCTCTCCCCAAAACCCCACTGTGCGTCACCCACTTAATATCTTCTTAAACCCCCTCTTTTCCTAAACTTCATTAACTACTACCCTTTATTTCACCTCCTCTCAGTTCTCTGTCTTCCAACACCATTCTTGTCCCTGACATCTTCTCACCTCAATATAAACTTCATTCAGCCAAGGAAGAAGACTCAGTACAGTGTATCCTGTATCTGCCCAGGGAATATAGCAAAACCTTTCTTCCAAAAAACATCTATTACCATGGACACAGTAGATTGTGCTGAGCAGGAAAGGAATCCCATGCAACTTCATCTGCTCTCATACACTTCATCCCTTCTATTTTTGTTAGCTAGTTAACACTTTTCACAAGCATTCAAAAGCTGAAAATGAAGATTCACCACTGTAAATGATACTCAACTTCCCAACAGCAATCTTAAAGATTGATCTAGTTAACTGAAGTGAAAAATAATATTTTCATAATAATGTAAGTGTATACAGAAGGAAAAAAAATCTGTTCTAGCCATGCCATGTGTGCTTTCCTACACTCCCCCCAAACAAACAGGAGACGGAACGCTGCCATAACTATAATTTCCAATATTTTTCCTTCGGCAAATAATCAGTAACAGATTAGCTATTTTCTTTACCCACCCATATGGCTACTGATATGGATCTGCTATTAATGGAATACCACGTCCTGAACTTCAGGCTGGTTTGGGAAATTGCATCAGATTGAGTTGTTTTATGTTGAAAACTATACAAACTGTAAGTGGTAATCAAACTCTCTACTGCCATTTTACAATTAATTTAAAGGGAAACTTACACATTGAGCTTTTCCAAGTTCTCTTGGGCATTGCGTTTTTCCCTCTCATATGCATATTCTAACCTTTTGAACTCTTTCTTGATAATTTCTAAGTCTGAAAGAGCTTCCTCTCGTCTGTCCTTTTCCACATGCACAGCTTCTTCAAGTTCTTGAATTCTTAACTACACCAAGTGACAAAAAAGCAATTAAAGCAAATTAGGAAACACTAACATCATCATTAGTGCTGTTCTATGGTCTGTTCTGCTTTACAGTAGAGTATATTCTATTAATTCAGTATTAAAGCATACACATATGTAAAAAACATTCAACAAATGTAAAAATATAAGAATACATAAAGTTCAAACCAGAGACAAATAGATACGATGATGAAAAGTTCCTTCTGTTCTCATCTGGAGGTGTCTGAACATTTTCTTGTTAATACTGAAGCTTTCTAGGGAAATTCTAGTTTTTAAATAGACTCATGAAGTGTGGGACTAACAATAAAGGCTACACTTTCTCTCAGAACAAAGCTTGTTCTAGGTTGCTCATGTATATAAACAAGGAAAAAGACTTAATCAGTTATTCACCCATAAAACCCAAGTCCCTAGGTTTAAGGAACATTATCCTCCCACTTCCTTTGTATGTTGCAGAAATAGAGAGGAAATTAAACAAACTAAATCTTTTCTACTTGTTTAATTATCACTTTTAAAATTTAAATGTCTGCACATACAGAAGATCATGAAAAAAAGAGAAAAACTGACTGAAGAATGGCAATGCTTATTTTTGTTACTCTGAAAATAGGGAAAAAAAGATACCAAATTCCTTTCTTTTTTGCTTAGTTTTTCAGAAGTCCAGTAAATTTGTTAACTAATATGATATTACTAAGCAATCATAATTTCGTTTTTTCAAACCTTTTTTAAAAAAAACGTTAATTATTTAACTGAGTCCAACTCTGTGTCATACAGTTTAAGAATACAAAAATTTAATCTTCAAGTTTATATACCAGATTTATTAATATAATCAGTCTTTACTGGTAACTGCAAGTATCATAATTTTGGAGCTGGAATGTACTCTGAAAAATTGTGTTTGAAACTGTAGTTTCAGGATGCATTATGCTCTCACTCCTAGACAAGTTGGATGTATGCACTGTATCTCTAAATTGCTCTAAGTAGCCATTCAGAAGATATAGGGCAGGATATTTAAACAGTAGTATAGTGTTTAATAACTATTGTGAAAAATTTCGTTTTCCCTAACTGTTTTAAAGCTAGTGGGAATTCTCAAACTTACAAATGTGACATCTTATTTTATTATTTACTCCAATAACTTTAAAGTTCCCTGAAAAGCAGATACTCTTCTGCCCTTTTACGTATTTGGTTTTATGATTTTGACTGTAATAAATCTGTTTCAGGTTTCTCACTGGAGCACACGTGCCTCATATTTTTTGAGCATTGTACTTTCACAACGTCCTCACCTGTTTTAGTGTAAACTTCTATTAAATATTTAACAAAAAGTTTACCTGGATGATCCCTGACGTGAAATTGGATGCTAAATGTGCTGCTCTCTCTGCTTCAATGTTTTCTTCAAGTTTCTTTGTTCTCGCTGCAGCTGCCTAAAAATACATTTTGAAGATATTTAAGTTCAGAGAGATGATATTATGACACCAAGGTTATTCAACTCATTAAGTATATTGGGACTCCATACACCAACCTGATATATCTGAACAACTTTGGAACTGTGACAACTCACAGAAAGAACCACATAGAACAACATGATTTACATATATAGATCATTAAATTATTATTTTCTATTTAGTTAAGTAAATTGATGTAGCATTATGTTATTCCTGCATTTTTATAATCAGCTAGGGTCAGAAAGCAAATAAACCAAGCACAATATTCTTCCTATTGCCCCACTATTTGCTCACTTGAGGCAACATAACTATACCCTGTATGTCCTGAAATACACTGAGGTATCAATAGAGCATCTACAATTTCATAAATGAGACATGATGCACAGAGAAAATTCTTTGAAAATTTATCTGCTTAATATATTTTCTTCAAAAAATCACAAACACTGCCATTATACTTTCGTATTGCCAAGATTATTCTCATAATTAAGAATGTCTTCAAAAAAGGTAAGAAGGACCCAGGGAACTACTGGCCAGTCAAGCCTCACCTCAATCCCTGGAAAAGTGATGGAGAGCCTCCTTCTGGATACCATCTCTATCAACATAGAGAACAAGAAAGTGATCAGAGAAGTTGGCATGGATTCAGTAAAGGGAAATCATGCTTAGACACTCAGATTGCTCTCTATGATACAACTATCTGGATGGATGTGGGGAGAGCAGTGGATATTGTTGTACCTGGACTTCAGCAAGGCTTTGGACACTGTCTCCCACAACAGCCTCACAGCAAACCCAGGAAGTGTGGCCTGGATGAGGGGACAGTGAGGTGGACTGAGAACTGTCTGAATGGCAGATCCCAGAGGATTGTTTCCAGTGGCACAGGGCCTGGCTGGAGCCTGTCACAAGTGGTGACCCCAGGTTCAACAGTGAGCCTGGTGCTGTGTAACTCCTCCATGGGTGCCGTGGGTGAAGGGGCAGGTGCCTCCTCAGCAGCTCATGGATGGACAGAGCTGGGAGCAGTGGCCGGTAGCCCAGAGGGCCGTGACCCCTTCAGAAGGGCCTGGGCACCCTGGGGACATGGGCACAGAGGAACTGTCTGAAATTCAACCAGGGAAATGCAGGGTCCTGCAGGAACAGCCCCAGCTACCAGCACAGGCTGGGCTGACCTGCTGGGGAGCAGCTCTGAGGAGAAGGACCTGGGGCTCCTGGTGGACAGCAAGCTGTCCATGGGCCAGCAGCGTGTCCTGGTGGCCAAGAAGGCCAATGGTGTCCTGGGGTGACTGGGAAGAGCATTGGCAGCAGGTCACAGGAGGTGATGCTGCCCCTCTGCTCAGCCCTGGGGAGGCACCTCTGGAGTGCTGTGTCCAGTTCCGGGCTCCTCAGGACAAGAGAGACACAGAGCTGCTGGAGCTGGTGCAGATGATGAGAGGGCAGGAGCATCTCTTTTGGGAGGAAAGGCTGAGGGAGCTGGCCCTGTTCAGCCTTGAGCAGAGACGACTGAGAGGGGATCTCATCAAAGTCTGTGAGTATCAGAGGGGAAGGTGTCAGTGGATGGATCCAGGCTCTGCTCAGTTGTGCCAGGCAACAGCTTAAAAAGCAATGAGCACAAACTGACACACAGGAAGCTCTACCTGAACATGGGGGAGTTTTTTACTGTACAATGACCAAGCACTGGCACAGATTACCCGGAGAGGCTGTGGAGTCTCCCTCACTGAAGACATTCAAGAACAATCTGGACGTGATCCAGTGCCACGTGCCCAGTGCTCTGGGATGACCCTGCTTCAGCAAGGAGGTTGGACCAGATGACTCACTATGATCCCTTCCAACCTTAACCATTCTGTGACACTGTGAAAAACAGCTTGACTAAGACACTTTATATTCGCTAGGTACTATTCCTTCCAAACATCAGCTCCTGATACCCTTTGCCCTGAATAGAGAATTAGCAAACTACATCCTGCTTCAGTTTTAAAGGACTTGTTAGCATCCTCCCACAGATGATCGTCTGTTAAGAGAATAGTTTTACTCGAAAATACTGCCAGCCTATTAAAAGTCAATACTAAATACAAGTGATATGGATTTCACTTATTTTTAAAACATTTTAAAAGTCTGCCTGAAAATAATGCTATTTTAATTTTGACAGAGGACAAAAGAAACAGAGGAAGGTATCTATTATAACATTCAGAGTGGAAAATATAATTTTAAAAAATTAAATTAAGAAATGGAAGCTTCACTGAGAATATTTCACTGCATACACTAAAGAGCAAAGACACTTTTCTGTCTTTAGCTGGCTGGCTTGTTTAAATGTCCATTATTACAGCAAACAACGAAATTAAAAAAATTATACTGAAAGTTTCCAGGCACAACATACTAATTCACAAGCTCTGTACTGAATTTGACTTCTAAGTCTTATTTTATTTTCTGAACACCTTCATCTCAGCCTCACTCCAGCTGAAAACAGAGATGCAAAACACAAACAAAATTATTAACTTATCCTCTTAAATGGAAGCCTCTAAAACTGTTAGATTTTTTCAGTCTCAAGATGAAAAGTAAAAACTGAAATAACAATTGAACAATGGCGTCTGCAAGAATTAAAAACTGGCAACAAGATTCTCCCAAACAGAACATACAAATATCAGTTCTTGTATAGTTCTAAAAGAAAAGTCTGTCTTCTTGAGCTAATATGATGGACACTAAATGCAAGGACAAGCCATGTGGTCCAAAGGAAACACAAACTCCCAGAACTACAGAAGCCTCAGTCCTAAGAAAATCCTGGGACAGTAAGTGAAGAAGGCAGGAGCAGACAGACATTCGTAAGAAGTGCCAATATATCACTCTTTTGACGTCTGAAGTAAGAGCAATTCCATTTAAACAGTATCATTTGGAGATGTTGCCTTTGCTTGCATTGCCACGAGTCACTGAAGAATTAACTTGTAGAATTATGCCTATCAAAAAAAAAGCACTGGCAAAAATTAGCATGTCAGCCACAGACATCTCTGATGGACTCTAGAGAAAGAGAAACAGCTCCTTTTTACAAACAGAGCAGTGTATCTAGCCTACTGGAAAAGAATTATGATCTTCATAACCAAAGAAGAGCCAGATATACTTGACAAGTATCCAACGTAAACTATTCAAATAGATTCAAAATAGTATACACAGAAAAATTGTATTAGAAACAAAAAATTAAACTTTGACATGTGTCATCTTACACATCACATCCCTATATAAAGGCATGAAAAGAAGTGACTTTTTCAAACCCAGTGTTTCTTCCTAAAGTTAAACACATCAATGCCCTGTTCTTGCTTTTGAAGTTTCTCCTCTTCTAGAGTTTGATTCTTTAAAGCTTTGCCTCAGAAGTTTGTTACAATTTTGATTTTTACAATCTTGTTTAAATTAATTCACTGTAACTCAAAATCTTCATTCAAGATAAGTCACTGTCAGAGATCTGACAAAACTACCACTGATTTTTTGTATTATTAGAAGACAAAGCTGAAGAGTAAATTGTGTTCTTTTCAACAATCTCAGAAGATTGGTCAGGCAAACCTTCATCTTATTTTACCAGTCTATATACTACACCAAGAAGACTGGATGCTTAAAAGAGCTTGCAGAAAAACTACAGATGTGAATGGTGGAAGACATGTAGATGCAGACTGTGAAGCACTGAATATTCTTTTTCCTCTGCTCTATGACTACCATGCTTATGATTCACCATAACTCTAGCAAATTTAAATCAAGTCAGAAATGCCAGCAAATTGTTGAGAAATTAGTCAGAAAAAACCTCCAAACTTCATGAAAGATATCACACCAGACACTACCATTTGAGCATGGCTAATCAATACAGAGTTATTAATAGAAAGAAATTCAGATTTGCTCTAAGGAAAAGAATCCTGGTATTTCAGTCTATCAAACTGCACATCAGCCATAGAACTTGCACCTGTGTTTGAAGCTGAGTCTGAAGACTCAGCTGGGAAGAACACAGCTGTAACAAAATGCCATATAGAAAATCTATTCTATTTTGCTGATAAAGGTTCAAACAGGCTCTACTGATACTTATACGCACTTCCCTTCACAGTGAGAAGCTGCACACTCCACCAGTGAGAACAATCTATTTACACATTCTGTGAGAAGAAGAAAAATGTCAGGGATGAGCCTAACCCCTAAAACCATAGTAAAAGTTCCAAAAAGAGAAATAGGAAGGAGTTTTGTTTTTCTGTCTGGCAAACAGAAAGACACTAACACCAGAAACAATGTTAGACATGTTGGATCAAATTAAAGGTGAGAATCAGTATACTTACAGAAGCATGTCTGAAAATTTTACACAATGCCTTTCTACAAAAAAGAAGTGTGAAAACCATCTAGAGTAAGCTTACAGGCCACAGATATCCAGATCATAGGTTTGTATCTGGGAGCCAAATGTGAATACATACTGGTTTTAACATGGAAAAGCTTCTTGTCAGGTCCAAATCCATCTCAAAGATGGACCAAAAAACGAGTTCTGATTACAAAGCGTTTGCTCATCCAACATAGAAAACACTGGTAATTCAAAAAGATTCAGTCACTCATACTTTCATGTGCTTTCATCTAACAAGACATACGAAGGCAAACATCTTACTTAAGACAGCAGACACAAACTCATGGAATTTCTGAAGTTTCCTTAGATATTGAAGCTGTTTGATTTCGGCCTTAATTTAAAGAACAAACATAGCTGGGATCAGTTTCCGTGATAGCACAGAGAATTTTGTCTTTTGAGAAACAGTAAATAAAAGGTGACCAAAAAAAATTCAATGCCAGCATTCAAACTTGTGGGCAAACATGCTTTATGTTTAATCTCCTACAGTTCAGTCATTTTTTTCAGCGTCACGTCGCATATCAATGCTAACGTGGAGACATTTTCTGCATGCTTACAGTTTGCAATACCATTTTCCAAACTGTCAGTATGGCTTCCACTTTTTTGTCCCTAACACTTGCTTGAAGTACTACAATATTTGAGAGTACTGGTGTAGTCCAAACTGAAAGCCTTAATTTAGTGCAACTACATGACACATTGCGCAATACCACGTTTGCAGTTCGGCATTTACATTTACAAAAAATACCCTTTATCAGATAAGCAAATAGTCGGGGAAAAAATAGAAAGATACATTTGCAACACTTACTAAGCTTAGATACAGTAATGGAAGTACTTTTTCTCTTTTCTGCTTCTATTTAAACCCATTCTGCAAGATGTTTCAGTTATCAGAATACTTACACTTAACAAAGGCTTAGGTACAACCACTATGTGAAATGGTCAGCCAAGATAGTTTTAAGTGAAGAGGACACACATGTACCTCACACCTGGACCAACATTCAACCATTCTGTCTGTGTGTTTCCCTATTCAGACTGAGATCTTTTTCCTACTTAAAAGTATTTCCATACGGTTCAAAGCTCAAACCAGGGGGTCTAAACATTTCTATGGGAGATGTACTGACCACTTCCACCTAGTGTTAGAAACACTGATACCTCTTGATTATGGTAAGGTGGAGCCATCTCCTGTCCAGAAAATAAACAACCTTTAGTAACTATAAAGTTACTTAAATACAAACAATTCTTAACCACTGAAGTAAATGTTCTTTCAGCCTGACAATGTGGCTAACCCTCTCACTTACTAAGTACATATTTCCTGCACTTAAAGTCTAGAGAAACATGTGTCAGTGACAGAATAGCCATGCTTGACTTGCATGACACTGGAGAAACAATTACACTGACATGGGAGCTACAAGATAAGCCATATGCTTGACTCCAGGTTAAAGAAAGTGTGAAAACCAATAGGACTGCTAAACTGATACAGTTCGGCCGCCTTTGGATAAAATCCAAGTCCAGTCCAACCTGCTACTGAGCCGCAGCTGGAGAAGTCATCTAAGCTGCATGCACCTTCTAAAGTCCCCTGCAGGGAGAAGATGTCTCTTTGGTTCTCATGCTCAGTAGATAGTAAAGATGAACATGAACTGACACTGTTACTCTATACAAACACATATGCAAGACTCATGTACCTTGTTGCAAGCACCTTGAAAGTGCTATATAAAACACTATTGAAACAACCTTGGTCTGAAAGTAAGATAAGATAAACCAGTCTTCAAATTGGACTTCAATAATATCATGACACAGGAGATTATGAGGAGGAAGCTTCTCTTTGAAGTCCATTAGCATAGAATCATAAAATAGTTTGTGTGAGAAAGAACACTAAAGATCACCTTCCACTAAGCCATCAAAGTCCCATCCAACTTGGCCTTGACCCTGCCAGGGACGGAGCATCTACAACTTCTACAGGCAACTAGTTCCAGTGCTTCACCACCCTCATAGCAGGGAAATTCTTCATAATATTCAATTTAAACCTACTCTCAGTTTAAAGCCATTTCCCCTTGTTCTATCACTAAATGAACTTGTTAAAAGACTTTCTCCATCTTTTTGTAGGCCCCTGTTGGTACTGGAAGGCTGCTATAAGATGTCCCAGAGCCTTCTCTCCTCCAGGCTGAACAGTCCCAGCTCTCTCAGTCTGTCTTTTTACTGGACAGGTGAGCCAGTTCCCTGATCATCTTAGTGGCTCTCCTTTCTATGGACTTACTCCAACAGGCTCATGGGGTGCTTATGTTGGGATCCTAGTGTTAGATGCAGCACCGCAGGTGGGGTCTCACCAAAGCTGAGCAGAGGATCCCCTCCCTTATCCTGCTGGCCATGCTGCTTTGGATGAAGCCCAAGATGCAGATGGGTCTCGTCCCAATCAGCACCTCCCAAGTCTTTCCCCACAGGCCTCACTCCATTCTCTGCCCAGCCTGTATTTGTAATTGGCATTTCCCTGGGGCAGGGGTAGGACACTCTACTCGGCCTTGCTGAACTTCAAGAGGTTTGCACAGACCCAACTCTCAATCCTGTCAAGGCACCCCTGAATGGCATGCATCAACCCAGAATGTATGTTTGCAGATTTGGGAGTTTTGTTTTCGGTTACAATCTAAATTTCATGTTTCACTAACTTAAGAGAGTGAGAAATAAGCCCGGAGCCTTCAAGTATTGCACATACATACACCTCATACAAATACAGAAATTAACCATTCCCCAAGTCCTCTTTGCATCCTTGCAGCATTACCAACCTAATACAAGCATACATGTTTAGCACTGCATGTCAATATACATAGTGGAGGCAAGGGAAGCAGAAAAGACAATGTGAAAGCTAAGGGAATAGTCTTTAAATGGAAACTAGAAGACTCAGAAACACAACAATATACTCAGTCTCAGAAATTAAACACACCAAGTTATGGAACATTTTTCACGCCTCATAAGACTTAAAAAATTTGAGAGACTTTGAGCTTCAACTTAGTAAGGACTGGCACACTCACACATGTTAAAAAATAACATAAAATCATTACATTTATAGGAACAAGGCAAAAAGTTTGAAATTTATAAACTAAAAATTTTGTTTCTTGTAGTAAAGTCCACATTCTCATTGCAAAATCACTTTCCCACCCATCTTTTTGGCTGGATACATCACTAGAAACACTATTTTTATATGACAAGTTTTCTTGTCTTTTTCACATATTTCCCAAGAATCTTCATTAGCAATTGAGTTAAAGGCTAAAATAAAAGACACTGGTTCTGGAAAATTGATTGTCATAAAAGTACTATCTTGATGAGTTCAATAGCAATAGAACAGTAATTTATTTGGTTACTGATTCTCAGACTAAAGATGCAGAATGGTATCTGAGGTTCTCAATCTCAATTTTTCTGTCACAGTGTGTTTTCTACTTCAGAAGCACTCCAAATCTATGCAACATATTGGTATCACTACAAACTGGAAAGCTGGTAGTTTAGACAGTACAGCAACAGCTACCTTTCAACTGAAAAGTCCACAGAAACTTACCATTATTCTTTCTCTTAATTTCTAACTCTGGAAAGTAGAAATTTCCTCTTTTCAACCATGATCAAAATAATCACTAATGGATAAAACCTGATTAATATTTGAGGAAAAAGAAGAGGAAAAATATCCCAAAATGGGGGGCAGGCAGGCATTTTGTACTTTCTTTATAAGAGTCTGTTGGATGTAGCTCTTCATACAAGTATCATTGTACTAAAAGAAAAAAAAATTAAATTTAACATTTCCTTCTGTCACCAAAACCCAAGTATTTTCCCATGGACTTCTCCCTTATGTCCAGCAGAGGGTAGCAAAACAACAGATTTGTGAACTCTAGAAGCTGCTCATCTCCATTGCTTTTCAAGAAGTAGCGTACAACAAAATATTTTAAGACTGGAGTTTAAGTAGAATTACACTAGTTCTCACACATTCACCTTAAGAAGTTTCCTCTCATCATCAAAAACTTAAGTACACATTTGTTAAGCAAATGATCATTAACATGAGGTACTCAGCATGGAAATTGAAGATACGTATCCCATATCCATCGACTTCAACCTATAAACTAAAAACTCTATAAAGGGAGATAAAAAAATTACAGATCTGCTTTATGAAAAAATGCAGGTCATACTGTCTGGGGTGTACTACTGTAAAGCTTCTATATCTGAACAGAAATTCAGCTTGGATACTGATATCATGATGCATTTAGTGGATGAAGGAAGTTGTAGATGTTATACATCTAGTCTTTAATAAAAGCTTTGACACCATTTCCCACAGCGTACTCCTGGAGAAACTTGCTGCTTATGGTGTGAACAGATACAGTGATTACTAAGTAAAGAACTGGCTGGATGGCTGGGCCCCGAGAGTGGTGGGAATGGAGGTACACCCAATTGGCACCAGTGAGGCTCCCCAAGGCTCTTTACTGGAGCCAGTCTTGTTTACTGTCTTTACTGGTGATCTGGATGAGAGGATTGAATGCACCTGTATTTGCAAATGACACCAAGCTGGGCAGAACTGTTGATCTCCTGGAGGGAAGAAAAGCTCTGCAGAAGGAGCTGGAGTGGCTCCTTCACTCAACAAGGCCCAGTGCTGGCTCCTTCTCTTTGGCCACTACAGCCCCAGGCAGTGCCACAGGCTGGGGCAGAGTCACTGCAAACTGGCCCAGCACAAAAGGACCTGGGGGTGCTGTGACAGCAGCTGGACACGAGCCAGCAGTGCCCAGGTGGCCAAGAAGGCCAATGGCATCCTGGCCTGTTCCAGCAGTGGTGTGGCCAGCAGGAGCAGGGCAGGGATTGTCCCCCTGTGCTCAGCAGTGGTGAGGCCACCTCTCCAATCCTGTGCTCATTTCTGGGGCTCTCAGTTCAGGAAGGACACTGAGGTGCTGGAGCATGTCCAGAGAAGGGCAACAAGGCTGGTGAAGGGTCTGGAGCACAAGTCCTGTGAGGAGTGGCTGAGGGAGCTGGGGGTGTTTAGCCTGGAGAAAAGGAGGATGAGGGGTGACCTTATCAATCTCTACAGCTCCCTGAAAAGATCCTGTAGCCAGGTGAGGGTCAGTCTCTTTCCACAGGAAACAAGTGACAGAATGAGAGGAAACAGCCTCAACTTGGACCAGTAGAAGTTTACACTGGATATGAGGAAAAAACTCCTCAGGGCAAGGTCTGCAAAGTATATGAGGAGGCTGCCAAGGGAAGTGGTAGAATCCCCATCTACTATGTTACTGTAGACCCTTTCAGGTAATTACACATATACAATTTACTTTAAAGATGGTAGAGTGAAATGCAAGCTGTCAACAGCTTGGATATGTATTGAAGTCTAACCTAGTTTGGTTTTCTTGATTCAAAGACTTGTGCTAATTTTTTTTAACTTTCAAATGCAAAAGGTTTCATCACATGTATTTCTTTAATCACTGTTAAATAGCTATCCTTATCAATAAGTACAACGAGACTCATTTTTCTGTAGACTGAAAATGTTTTCTTACATTATTAAGATATTTAGGAAGTTAAAATAGTTTAACAGAAATTTAGAAACAAAAATATTTTTTTCTGGTTGTGGTTAGTAAGGAGCATTTCCCTGATAAGACCATCATTAGGGTATAGCAATTGTACATTTTCAAGGAACTGTGTCCTTTCTTTTCAAATTCACAGCTCATGGATATATTCAATCAAAATATTTTAAAAGATAAATTATTTGCTGCCTTGCTCCTCTTCCTTTCAAACTTCTCTGTCAGTATACAAAAAGCCATGAAATCAAAAGTAGAGTCTTTATTCAAGTACGGGGAAGCAAAACTTGGTGTTTTTTAAAAGGGCTATTGGAACTTCACAGTATGCAACAACTTCCAACTGAAGGCAATTCCACCTAGGCCAGTAAGTGCAGCTCAAAATATATGACAATAGATTTCCTGTAGAATTCTTTGAGGGCACAAAGGTCTACCTTGTTGGTCAATAAGTCAGTGTTTTTAGCTGATGAGCTTTGATCTTCCCTGTAGGAATTTTCTTTGTGCTTCATCTTTAATGCAGGACTCTACCTACCTAAAAATCAATGCTTAAAACATTTATTTTGCCTTTAAGAGAAAAACAACAGAAAAAAAAATCACAGCTGAAAATGACGTCACTTGCTCCTTTTAGGGTTTCACATTATTTAAGAAGTGACAGTTCTTTAAATTCATTGCAGAAAATATTTAGATATCTTTGGTAGAAAAAACACATCAGGATACAGAATTGTCCACTCACTATGCTCTTCTGCAACAACAAATGTTTTACCAAGAGAGTCTTGGTCCAGACCGTATGAACATATAACATAACTACTACAAAGCCTATCAGTGGACAAATATAACATTGAAACTTAGGAGGAAACTAGCTGTTTAGTGTAAATAGCATATTTACAAGGTATTATTCTCAAAGATTAGAGACTTCTCAACCATGGGTGTCAGTCAACAGAGAGGAAAACTAAACCTGTAGTAACCAACACTAGAGGAGTAAGACCCTGCTGTAAGACTATTGTGATCTTCCAATATTATAATCCCTCACCTAGCACAACATCTGGCAGTTTTTGCAGCTCCAGTAGATTCTCCACCAGAAATCCAACAAATCAAAAATATAAGAAGATAGATAAATTAAGACTTTATATTTCCTAAAGTAGTTGGCCTTGTTTTCACACTTACATAAACCTTTTCCTATCTGTTGTTTAAACACAAGTCTCAAACCAGACTCACAATAAAAGTAGCATTCATCTGTTCAGCCTTTTCTGCAAAATAGATGTTCAATATTTTTTTCATCAAGTACACAGAATTCCAGCCTCACTGGAAGGATCCATCCCTCTAAAATTAAATTGCTCGGTGTCAGTGCTTGTTGAGACAGTTCAGTGCTTTTTAAGTCAAACAGCCTTACTTCAAGTTCCTTTTCAAGTTTCTTCTCTCGTTCAGTGCTGCATTTAAGTTCATTGGCCTGACATCTCAGCACCTCACTACAGCTACTGTGTTCCACCTCCACATCTCTCAATTTCTTGTGTGTATCTTGCAGCTCATTATTCAGCTCCTAGAAAATAAATAAGGCATTAAGAGTTACTTTTGCTAAGATAAAGTAGATGGATCAAAGAAGAAAGACTGCATCAGAACAGGTTATTAAAATCTAATACACTGGGACATGTCAACTATTTACCCAACAATTGACATGTTTTTCCACCAGATATCATATGCTGGCTCTCAACTCACTACAAACACGACCGTCTTCAGTAATACTAAAATCAGAGCCAATACCCCACAGGAGATCTTTCTCTAAAGAAGTACAAAGCTGTTCCTCCAATCTGTTCTCCCTTGCAGCTCAATGGCAATGGTGGAGAGGGAAACAGTTAAGTGCATTTGATGAAATGATACATAGACAGAAGTTTTACTTTGTTATTATTTTAACTGGTAGAACTTCAAATCGAATTATCAGACATTTGTTGGAAGCTACTCCCATTGGCTAAATATTCTTAATTTCTACTATTCTGAGGACTTTTATGTCTAGAAATTGAATTTAAAAATTAGCTACATGAACAATGAAGCTCTAGCAAAGACAAAATAACTAAGCTGCTCCCCACCACAATTCCTGCTTTTGCAAATTGAACCAAGCTACAGGTTGGTATAATTACTAACACTATTAGACTCTGCAGCTCTGTGGAGTCACTACTACAAAATCCTCATTTATGCCACACTAGACACAGAGCAAAGTAGCCAAATAATGAGCCCCCAGTAGCCTAGTGCATATTTAAGCTAGGGATTCTAGAAGCCTCAACAAGAATAGCTTTGGTCTAGTGGATAGGAGTAAGCTTTTCCATAACCAGCATCAGAAACAAGTTACAAATCCAGTGATTTAGCTGGAGGACCTTTGGAGAGCCAATTACTTTCTGTGCAAAACACAGAAAGATTACCGTAAGTCCTCCTGTTCATTTATTCCTATCGTTTATTGCGGCAAGAGACATTCTGAGAAAATACACCAGTTGGTCTACAAATTCTGCTATTAATCTTACATCACATAATCTTGTTCCTGAAAATTACTAATCATAAGGTATCTGCAGAGCAGGTAGGAGAAGAAAAAGAAAATGAATTATTTATAAAGAATGATTCTTTGGAAGACTGAAATTTGACAGAACTATGTTTATACATGAAGATCAAAGAAATATGAGTCTTTTCTAAAGTTTAAAACAAATTTTAGATGTTCTTCATGACTGAAGGCAGAAAGTTTTGGCCACTTAAACATGACACCAAGGGATTCATGACACCCTTAACACCTCATGCCACTCCATTATTACCAACTAGTAACTGAAAAAAATTAATTAATTTTCTTTTTTTTTCATGTGGAGGCACTATGGCAAAACTTTTTGTCATTCTCTGAAAAGGTAACAAGGAGCATGCCTGTGAAACAAGTGACTTAAAAAACAGTAACCTCAGTAAATCAAAATATTGCAAAAACAGTCTACCTGGATATGGATTAAATTTAACGTAATCTTCTAATAACTTTGCCTGCAATACAAAGATAATTAAGAGGTTTCTTCCCATCAGCATGCAAAAAAAAAGTATTTTTACTCAAATTTATAATTTGTCTCATCTTCTCCATATTGGAGAGATATGGAAGTATTTCCCTTTAGATTTATCTTCCACATCTTAACAGATGTGAGCTGTGAATACATAGTTTCCTGGAAAAATACTACATCAAGACTTCAAAATATTTTATGCTGGAAATGTAGTTAACACTAGCAGACAAAAACTGACATGAATCATGCTTGTTAAACAAGTCAACATGACTTCAGAATCTTGAAGTCTCTGAACTTTTCAGATATGCTATGACTGTGTCAGACCAAGAGTTACCTGCACTTGGAAGGTTCAGAAAGAAACATACTTCACCATGCTAAAAAAGAAACACCTTTACATATACATGTGTATCTGCATGTCGTATACACACTCACTATACATATTTGCTTATCAAAAACATGGCTGGTCAGTTGGTTTAAAGAGCGTATAAAATACACAATTTCACAAATAGTCTAAGGGAAAACAGAGTGCTTCTGTGAAGGAATACTATAATCTGACTCACCACAAGATGATGCTATCACACTTACTAATGAACTTCAACATACCAAACACTGTGCTAAGCTCAATATAGCACAACACAAATCTCTCTCTGTTAGAAAGCAGAGAGGATTACTTGTACTCCACAGAGACACATTTTAGTAGACTAAACCGACTTCATTTCTATGCCTACTTTAGCTTTTTCATAGCTAAGTTCAGGCTTGTAGCTCACAAAGTGCAGGTTTGGAACCAGATTTGTCATACATGCTTATAATCTTCTTCCTATGTACATATTAAGACCACTTCATTTGGCTTTCATCTCGTAACTCAATATAACTATGAATTATTTAAAAAAGGACTGTAAATGCACAACACAAAAGACTGGAACACATTTTAGCTTACAAACTTAGACCCATATTTATCCGCCAAGTTAAATCAGTTAAGCTTTCAAACAATTAAGATAGTGAAGTCCTATTTTAACATTTATGTATATTATTTTTATTTCCCAGAATTTTATAACTATATGTAACTATAACTAGGGTAATGGGCAAAGGAACACTACAAAAACAAAGCAGAAAAACGGGACTATTTGTAATTGAACTAAATAATAAAATTTTACTATTCAAAGCACTCTAGTAGTTGATACCTTGCATTTACTTTAGGAGTGAAAAATTATATAGCGTTAGAACACTCTTCCAACCAAACCCCTGCTTCTACAAATCACCTTCGACTTCCAAATCAACATAAATTGCCAGAGAACACAGTGACCTGAGCAATCCACTGTTTCTTTTCATCTGAGGATAAACATAACTTCTAAGAGTATAGTATGCTTCTTAAAACATCATTCTTGTCATAAAGTATTAAACGCACTCAATAAACACTTCTAAACAGTATATACAAGAGATGACAAGCCCATTCTAAACCCTCCTCTACTTAACTCAGTCTACTGTTAGCCAGAACACAGAGCCAAAGCACCACTCTTAGCCTGCTTTACCTGGCAACTTAATAAGAAAACTGTGTCTAAGAGTAAGTTTCATCATAGCCTAAACCTAACCTTAGTTTTTTAAGCACTGACTTTGAATGAAAACTGACTCATGTTTCTGTTGGTTTGAGAAGGACCTTAGGGTTGAGAAGGACCTTAGGGTATCACCTGTGTCAATGAACTCATATATTTTTCTCTGAAACCTTCTCTTTCTCTTTTTTCATTTTTTTAAGTATTCCTTTACAGTTTTCCCAATTGTCCTCTTAAAGTACTGCTCAACATATCCACAAAATTACTGAGGGGATGAGGGAATTTCCTTCTTATCCTTCATTCAAAGAAAATTCAAATCAGTGGGATCCTTTTCCACCATCAGGTCTCTTTGTCATTAAGATAAACAACACAAACTTCTTTTTCAGTCCATGCACAGAAACACTATTTATCCACACACTACCTGATTTCTACTACAGGTGCCATTACTGCACCGCTCCTTCCAGATCTTGCCTTCAAACAGCCGAAAAGTCAGTACACAGCACTTTTGAAATATACATAATTAAGGGAGTGTTTCTGCCCTGTTTTCTTTTGCAAGCTGCTTCCACAGATGCCATATAGAATCTGACCAACAGCACTATAACATAGAACAACAGGTAGGTTTGCAGTCAGAATTTGGCTATCAAGCTTTCAGGTAAGTTTAGTGTCATTTGGGAAGACTGGTACTGTCCCAGGCTTGGAGCTGACTAGGTGGGAAGGAAGTATCCAGAAAATTTTCTACTGTTTGACCAATGCCCATCCCAACTGAGACAAGTCTGTCACATCTTAGAAAGGACTACAAAGCAAGAAAACATATTAAAAGGTTAGCAGGAATCTTTTAACAGCAATCTCTTCTCACATACATCATCCAAAGCAAATCATCCTTAACAGAGCCTCTGCATACACTTCTGTTTATGAAGAATAACTACAGTTGAATACATTCTGGTTTTCTATGAAATAGTATTCTTATATAGCTAAGATACAACATATGTAACTTGTCATTAAAAAGAAAAAAATATAATTGATATACAGGGGTGTAAGTGTTTGTATCCCTGTGGAGCAGCCAAAAGTTAGGTATGTTCACTCAGCATTTCCATACCACAATGCTACATGATTTCTTCTAAACATATTTCAGTTTTGAATATAAAAAAGGTGTAAAGTTTGTAGTTTTATTACTTTTTACACATTTAACACCCAAAGGATATATAAATATTAGTATGAATCAGGAAATACAATGAAATTAATTACTAATGACAAAACCCCACACTCTAAAACAGATTATATATCTCTTGGTACATGTTGATTTTTATCTCCCAAATGGCAGAATTTTCAACAATGCTTACTTTTTGTATGTGGTACGGAGTAACATACAATGCACAGCTGGAAATCCCATCATCACTGTTCAGTATGAAAGTATGAGTCTACATACTACACAAACTATTTTCATATTCACAGGCTATTTGATGTCATACTGGGGGAAGTAATGGGGAAATTCAATCAGTGGGTGTTAGGTGTCCCTGATTTTATAACTCAGTATTGCATGACAGTGCAAATGGACTGTGAGCTGGTAACTTAATTTAGGCATTTACCATCAAAATCAGCCATAACACATTTCATCAAAGCAAAAAAGACTGTGACACACCAAGTGTAACTTAATAAGGCTATGTTCTTCAGAAATACTCTGCAGCATTTAGCTACTTGGGAGATTTTTTCCTAAATCAGAAAGATCTCAACCCACTACACACTTCACACCAAAAAGATTCCAGCCGTTATCTCATACAGCTTTCCAACTATTAATTCACCATACCAGTAAAATCGCTTCTACTTCACTTCTTTCCTTAAGAAGGAATACATATTCATTGTTATAAATTCTGCTGATATCATCCTTCGCCCTTGTAAGTCTTTGCTGTTCTTCTTCCCACTTCTGTTGAGCATTATGAAATGTTTTCTCAGTCTCTGTCACTTTCTGCTGAAGGTTTTCATTGAATACTATTGTTTACAGAAAAACAGAAAGAAAAAAGGTAGAAGCAGCATGGCAAAACATATCCAGAGGAAAAAAACCCCAACATATAATGATCATCAGTTCTTCTACATATTTTGATACTCTGTGGAGCACTGCAACATTAACTCTGCAGGACTGGAGAGCATCATCTTCACAAAGGAGAAACTAGCAAATTTTGTTTTTCCTATCACATCTTTCCCACAAGAACATAGGAATGTTTCAGACATTTTAAAAAATTAAAACACCTTTTTCTCTTGGAAATTAATAAAAATCTGAGATAACTCTTTGTGGGTCCCTTCTAAATCAGCATATTCTGTGATTCTGTGAAATGACATCTTTATAAATGGAGGACTTATTTTCAGATTTCTGCATTTCCCCAGTTTATTTCCAAATGCCATTTCTGATATAGGTATTAGTAGCTATATAGGTATTATGGCTATTAGATTTGGTATTATATTTGAGCTCAGTTTAAATGACAGTAAAGATAGGCACATGTTCCATGAAAGAGACTATAGATAAACATAAGGCAATTTGGGTTACCAGGCAAAGATTTAGCTTTTCCAAGGAAACCTAACTGCTCCTCAAGAGATTTAAATCTTCAGCCCACAAATTACCTGAGATGGGGAACACTGTATACACTCTTCTGCGAAAGCTTAAATGCCACAGAAACCTTCCTAACCTGTAAGCAGCTTCATAGGAGAAAATATTTTACAACAGTTTTTCATTTTACTAAATACAACTAGCTGCATTGGCATTTAAGTCATTACCACTTTGTAACAGGATTTTATTTCAAATCCTTCACAGTTTTCTGACATTTCTTCCTAGTCACAAAAGAATAAAATTAAAGAATACATTAAGACAACAGAGAGTCAGTGGACACAATGCTAGGAAAGGACTGTCAGCTGACAGAAAATCAATTCTGAATGAGAACAGCAGAAAAACAGGAGAAAACATAGAAGAGTACAAGGCACAAATGAAGCATTCTGTCTGTGGAGATATGCTGAAGTTATATCAAAGCACCATGTGAGGTGAGAAAGACTGAGCAACAAAGGAAAAGAAGCAAAAAATTACTAATTGCTGAAAAATTAAGCAGCAAAATTATAATTTGGTTTCTTTGGCACTTGTCACAGACATAAAAAAACTTTAGAAATTTCAGCCAATGGAATTTATTGCCAATTGACAGATTACTAATTATTGACTATGTATTGAAAGAAACTAACACACACATCCCTTGTGTACAAAGGAAGAAGACATCCCTTGCCTCTGCAAAGCCTCTCCTATTCCCGTTTTGTTCTCCAATCCCCTCACCACATGTTAGCCCAGTCCAGGAAAGTGACAGGCAGCCCAGCAGACTAAGTTCACTGTGCTGTGGCTCCACCAGCATCAGTCTCTCTTGAGTCCTGCCTCTCCATACCTGCATGGCATGACTGTCATACCGGCAAGGAAACTAGCATACATGGAAAGAAACATGATTTTGCTCTAGGCGAGAAACTACTAGTTCAAATCTTCCATTTGTAATCACAAAGAAATTTCCAAAGGGGGAAAAAACGCCTTCTTCCAGACTGCAATCCATAAGATTCATTATTTTTCATGTGTTTGCAATCTCTAAGATTTTTGATTATTTATGTGCGCTCCAAAGGAGTGAAACTTCAGGTTTACATGTATCTTAAAAATACTTGTTACTTTAAGTACTTTCAAGATCCAAACTCTCTTATGGTTCTTAGAAAGTTAAAAACTTCAGGGAGTATGCCAAATTCTTCATCAAATATCAACGGCTCATTAAATTCACAGATGCATCTCCTGTACTAGATTAAACAGATATACTAGTTTAGCTAACTAAAAATGCACCTCACTTCCTTGTAAGAATGAGAAATCTCTCTATTTGAGTAGTACAAAGGAAATCTGAATTTTCCTACTATTTTTGAATACAAAAATAGTAGTAAATAAAAAGTCTAGGTAAAAACTTTCCCTTCCACATACTACTATCACATCACACATTACTATAAAAAAAGAAACAAAAACTATGAAAAGAAAATAAACCAGACATGAATAATCAAAAGCTTGAAACATTCGAAAAGATGAAAGAAAAGATGAAAGAAGAAAGATGTATGACGAGAAATTCTGGAAAAAAGCTGCTGGACATAGTGCAAATAAAGGGGCAGGAATTAATCTTTCCTCTTATTTTTTCTTCTTCTTTTTTCTTTTCCTCTGAAATGGAAAGGGAAGAGCTACTGGACACAGAGGTAACCTGGATGTGAAGACGGACACCATGATTACAATTCTGTACACAGACAACACTGAAGAAAAAAATAACAGAAGGTGATGGGCAAGAGGAAAGACAGATTGGAAGGTTTAGCTAGCTAGTTCTAATCACAGGTGAGACAGCAGGAGTTTTTTGAATTCTTATGAGTTTTCAAAAGCATGGATAAGAGATAGGAGGATAAGACAGATTTAAGAAAAACAGCAGAAACTAGAAAATTTAATTAAGTCCCTGCTTCCAACTTACCTTAGTGACATGAAACAGACTTGGCCTTCATTCCATCTTTACTTCTTTGAAACTTACCTTGCAGCTCCACAAGTTTGTTTTTTGCATCACTTAATTCTTCTTCTGCAGTACACATTTTTACATGGGCATCTTTTCTGGCAACCGCCAATTCATACTCCAAACTTTGTCGAATGGCCTCTCCTCTCTCAAATTCTGACCGCAACTTGATTATCTGTTTTTCATAGTTGGACACCTAGAAAATTTCACAAAACTACTAACAATGTCCCCTTGAAAAAGTGCCACACGTTACAGAAACACACCTACAGAATATTTTTTAAAGATACTTGGAATCACATTCACAACTGCCATCTTATTCCACTTGAATTTGAAATACAATCTTGCAACTGCATGTTTATGCACATTTTGACGCTTCACTGGTTTTTGTGAACTGATCTTTCTCCTAGATGACTTTCATGTGCCTCAAACATACCCCTCCATCCTTCAAAATATATACTGCCTTAAAAAAATTAACCATATATTACTGTCATTTTCCTGCACCTTAGAGGAAAAAATGCCACAAGAGAAACATATTCCAGACAATTTTCTGGTAACATTCAGAACAACAGTCATATTGGGATGCTAGACTATCAGACCTCTAGTAACTCACAAATATACATACAAGCATAAAATCCAGTCCAGTCAACAGATGCCATTAATGCTAACATACAACAAACTAAGAATAGAAAACACTTTCAAAAGACGTCTTATACAGGCTGAAAAACAATCAAAAACTGGATTCAAAAAATCAAATTCAAGATATTTCAACACAAGAAGGTGGAAAGTGCAATATATATTCCTTCAGAACATTTACAAATATTTTTAAATATTATTTTTTTACAAACATTTAGCAATATTTTTGTTAATGAGAACTTCATACATGGGAAATCACCCACACTACAAAGGATTTCCTTGATGTTTTTTGTAGCAAAACACGTAACCAATACATGTAATATTGAAAAGAAGTAGCATTAAGAATATACTCAATTAATCTTTTCTTTAGTTTGAATATCAGTTTTTCCACTAACAAACACAGGAAAAGGTAGGTGCTAAGTTGTAACCAGTTTCAGTATATTCCTGCTAGGCACACTTCCCATATTTGCTACTGCCAGTCTGGCAGTTGATAATCTAGTTTAAACTATGCTGCTGAAGAAGAAGTATTACTACTCTTGGTAGCAATTCTGCTCTAAGCTGTCTGCCAAGAGCAGCTGATGTGGGTGATCATTCATCTGGTTTTGCCTAAATACAGCCAATAAATCCAGTCTGATCCATGTACATTTATCATCTGGGTATGTACACAAATTAAGAGAGGTCTGCTTCTCCCACAAAGACTTGCCTTGTGCTTCAGTTACATTTTTATTTTCCCACTGGCTTATCAACTGTGGTGTGATTGCAAAAAATTGATCAAAAACTATCTGGATTAAAACAAAAACAAACAAACCAACCATCTCTTACATTGAGCTCAGGTGCATAAGATTCTGTATTTTGCTGTTGAGAAGTGCTCGAGTTACCTACCCCACCTTTAACAACTAACAGTGACAGCAGAGGTGCTAACAGGATCTATGAACGGGTATGAGAGGTCTGTAAAGTTACACCTTTCTTGATATTTTCCTGTTACTAAGAATGCTTTTGATCCACCATGTGAGAGTATTTTTTCAATGAAACAAGATTACATTTATTCCAGGAGTAAAGTAAGGCAGATGAAAAAGAAGTCCTTACTTCTTGATTGTGTTGAATAGTTAAATCCAGATTTTCCTTCTTAGCTTGAAGAAGTCTCCATCTCAGACCTAAAACAGCATCAGATTCTGATTCATCGCTCTTCTGTAGTAACTCACATTCTCCATTATGTAAGCTGAAAAATATTGTTGTTTTAAAAAAAAATTAGCATTCCTTTTAAGTCTTAATGCTCTTTTATTTCAACTATCAGATTGTGGGTCCAAAGCTCTATGCTTTCAAGTAACACTACCCCTGATGTTGCTTATTATGCAAACAATGAAACATGTAGAAGCAGGAACTTACATCAAGTATGCACTTTGAATTTCCCTACGTTGATTTAAGCATGCATTTAATTATTTTTCATTATTTTTATTACTGATCCAATAAACTACCAGGATGCTTAAAAACATCATTCCAATAACATACGTTACAATGATTAGCAAGTTTCTGTTTGTCTCTTCAGAAAAGCTCATTTTTTAACATGGATTACTTTCCCAAAAACATCACTGTCATAAAACAAATGCATAAATATGGAATGAAACTCTTTCACATTTTGTTTCCAAAAATATATACATCTAAACCACAGATTGATCAAAAACAAAATACTAACTGAAGGTCTAGTTCACTAAAATACTCTGTTATGTTATTTTCACTACTTTTCCAGCCAAAAGAAAATCTACTTGGCAGGTAACAGGATTCTCCTCAGAGCATCAAAATAATCAAAACAAGTTTTTATGTAGAGTGAAAAATTAGTATAAAAATATATGTTTTATTAACTAGCTTAATAATCTTACAATCAATTATTATAACTTTAATGTAAACTCAAGGTATTTCAGGAACTGAAACTCAGTGTTCACATTATTTGATATAAGTAATTTTTCAAATTATTAAAATTACTTAAGCGTGGCTGTAATAATCAGTTGATCCATACAAAAGTGAAGGTTGTCAGGGCCACTAAACATGAATTAAACTGTAAATAGAAACATAATTAAATTAAGCAAAATATTGGCATCATTTCATGCAGGGCTGAAAATACTAAAAATAGCTTACCTTGGTCTACATGAAGTCTTAAGTATTAATTACAGAAAGAACAGTTTAATAAATTCCAGTATATTGGATTTTTCTAAATAAAAAAAATTGATCACTTTACTCCTAGATTTATGCACAGGCACCATTAACATTTTTCACAACAAAAACCTTTACCTTATGATATGTTTTCTCACATAAGTAGACAAACACAAATGTCAACAACAAGGCAAACAGTATTCTAGATTAAATGTAGCCTTTAAAGACAGTAATAACAACAAATGAAAATTTCAGTTCTTTAGCTGCAGCCTATAAATATATTATAATTTTATAAATTCTGTCAAATCTTCATTTAAAAGCAAGATGGACTTCATCTGTGTGATCAGAATAATTGTAGGCCATCAGTAATTGTTCTGCACAGTGCCATGTACTTAACACATTTTATATTTTTAATAAATGTAGGAGATAAGGATCATTAAAAGCCACTGCAAAAAAACCACTGGCACATTATTAGCTTTCTGTATTTACATACCCAGAGGAACCAACACGTCTCAAAGGGCAAACAATCAGTGACCAGGTAAGTAAAACCACCTATCATTACTTTAAGCAACTCTCAGCAAATGCAATAAGAAAATGTGGTGTTAAGTCATACAGGAAGTAAGAAGAATCTGAACAGTGAGAGCGATGCCTTTTCACTCATCCTAAAATCACAAGCCAGACACAGTTAGGTGATAAAAATGGGTTACCTTTACAAGGATCCTTAGATGCACAATTTGCCAGGTGGAAAACATTGAAGATGTACACATAGCATAACACTCATACAATTTTTATGTTTAGAAAATTAGCATATCTGACAAAAATCCTCAATTAGAGATGCAAGTGGTAAGGTAATTTCATCCTAGTTCAACCTTCAAATTCCCTCCTTTAGATAGGGACAAACTTTGTTTATGAAAATACGTCTCAGAGAGCTAGTTTCAACCTTGGCATCCCCAAAAATCTAACCTTGGACCTCCATGTTGGAGCCACTGGGGAATTTATTTTGTCTTTCTACCTAATAGAGTAGATAAAATGCTAGCTATGAATACTTTGATAGGCTACAGAGCTACAAACACATGTGCAAAGAATATAGAAAATACATAAAAAGAAAAAAAAGGCAAAAACAATTGGGCATCAAGAGCACTGGTATACTGCATAAAAGATTTTGGACATCACATAATAGGTTATGTAGACCTTTATTTTCCCATGGCTGGGAAAAACAGATGAAAGGCAGGTTGTCTTATTCAAAAATGATACAAGAAGTGTCTCAACTAAAGACACCCAAGTACCTGGTGGCACCAAGTTTAACAAAGCACAGGCCGGGAGGAAAAACAGGACCCAAACTGAAAGTTAGGGATGACTAATGCGAAGAATAAGGATTAAGAAAAGAGTTACCATTTTGATAGTTTGTGGACAGCAGAGAGGTCATTCTTACTTACTTAGGGAACAACTATTTTTTGTAACGTAGTTAAAAAGAAACACCTTTAAATCTTTAAGGAAATTACCTTGATTTTTATGGCAATCAGCTTTAAACAAAGCTCTTTCTTTCAACTCTTCAATTAATTATTAAAAAAAAAAAAAAAAAAAAAAAAGAGCGCATGGAGATACCTGCACAATAAAACTTATTTAGAGAAAAATTTAACTATGTGCTTAACTGGACAAGTAGTGGGAAAAAAACACCACCACAAACAAATTACATGATAACTCAAGTAACACCAAGAAAGGGACACTTATAGAAAGAAAAATGTGCATAAGAGCATGAAGACAAACAGCATAACAGTAAGTACTGGGGGGAAAAAGTTAAAAATAACTTTTTATGCACAGCTTCTAAACTTACAATATTATAAGTAAGAGCTTAAAAATATGAAGCAGAAAAGCCTATTTTTATTCTTAGTATAGAATCAAATCAGTAACTTAAATAATGAAGACAAGAAAACTTATAGAATATTATTATGCTACCACTTCGCTATTTTGTCTACTTAAACATTTTCAAATAATATAGGAGTTATCCTTAATTAGCCACCTTATTTCTGTGGGGTTTTTTTAATCCTCACAGCATCATCAGCACATGCAGTAAGAACTTTATAAAAGCTTCATACTACCTACTGTAGAAGAGTCATCCTTTCATATCCACTTACCAGTAAAATTGCTATAAGCATGAAGTTCTTGGAAGCTTAAGTCACAAAATGAGGCAGAATCCCTGGAAAGTTTTGAATCATTTATGACTTGCAGTCTAAGAGGAATTCAAGAGACTGCTTTGCACTTGCATTTTCACATTTTAATAGTTCATTGATCATTTGGTTTGAATGAAAATACATATTTCAGCAACTAGAGCTTTTATCTAAGACACCACTTTTGGTAGTACTTTAAGTCTCTTTAAGAAAGCACATCAGTAGGTGGAACAGCTTTTGAGTTCCACATCACAGAACGCTCAAAAATTCACATCACAAGTCAGCTATAATACAGTCAACAAAGAACAACACAGAGAAACAGTTTTTACCAGCTCTTCTTCCGTATTTTGCTGAAAATGTAACTTTTGTATCAGAGAAACTTCCTTTTATTTACTATGTAGCAGGGCAATTATGTTAAACTTCGGTAGCTGAAGAAGTGGTCCTGACTTCCTAACCGAAATACCTATTCACTGAGTTTTGCTATCTCTATACAACTGGCAGGTTTTTTACAATCAGAATTTAAATAGTGACAAATAGTTCTCCCAGTTAAGAATGAATTAAAGTTTACACAGAATGAATTAAAGTTTACTTTAATTGTGCCAAAAATCAAACACGTATCAGGCTAAAAAAAATTAGAGCCATGTGCAAGACTTATAACTCTACCCCCACAGCTATTGCAGAAAACCCTTCTGGAACTCCATGACATTGATCCCAAACAGAGACAGAAACTACCTCTGTCGTGTCTCCTATGCCCATGATGTGAGAATTCTTGCACATCAGATGGCCAGTAAGCACACCTGCAATGATGGAGTGACTGCTACCAAAAATTTCACAGAATAAAAAACTCTTTAACAGCAATGTAGCATTAAGAAGCAGGCATTCTTTATATGGCCAGATGCACAAGGCGGTAGCTCCTCCTGAGGTCTTGCATGCTGAGCATAGGTAAGTTTCTGTTTATATGCTGTATTTTACATACATATTCATTGATCATCTCAGAATAAAAATACACGTGATAGTCACTTCTCCACTATCATTTAAGTATTTTCCCTCTCCTTTATGCATGTATTCCTCTGTCCGGGGGATCTCTCTGGCAGTCCATAGCGGTCAGGGACCCCAGTGTTACAGGTGACATAGTCAAGCTGGCAGGGCACTGGGGCTAGTGAACCTCCAGTTCTCCTTCTTCCACAATTGGCATTGTGCAGATCCACAGGCCAATGGGTTTAGGAGAACAAGCATTGTATTAGCTCAACAGGTGTAGACAATTTATCATCTGGTAATATGACAACATCAGTGGACAAAGGGAGGGCTACAGATGGCATTTATCTGGGCTTTTGTAAAGCCTTTGACACAGTCCTCCACACCATCATTCTCTCTGAATAGGAGAGATGGATTTGATGAGTAGACTCATCATTGGTGGATATGAGAACAGCTGGACACTGGCACCCAGAAAACAGTGATTCATGGCTCAGAGTCCCAAAGGACATCAGTGACAAGTGGAGTCCCTCAGGACATATACATACTGGGACAAGTGTTATTTAGCATCTTCATTAATGACACAGACAAAGGGATTCACTGCTCCCTGAACAAGTCTGCAGATTACACCAAGCTGAGTGTTGCAGCTGACACGTCTGTAGGACTGGGATGCCATCAGGGGGATCTGGACAACCTCAAGAAGTGAGTCCATGGCAAGGAGGCTTACCAAGACTGAGTACAAGCTGCTGCACCTGGCAGCAAACCCCAGCACCAGCACAGACTAGGGGATGAACAGATCAGAGCTGTTGGGGTGCTGGTGGAGGAGAGGCTGGACATAGCCCAGCCATGGGCACTCAGCCCAGAAAGCCAAACACGTCCTGGGCTGCATCCAAAGCAGCGTGGGCAGCAGGGCAGGGAGGGGATTCTGCCCCTCTGCTCTGCTCTGGTGAGACCCCACCTGCAGTGCTGCATCAGCTTTGGGGTCCCAGGACAGGGAGTTGTTGGAGCATGTCCAGAGGAGGCCCAAGAAGTTGATTAGAGGGACAGAGCACCTTTCCTGAGGTGAACTGGTGAAAGGCTAAGGGAATTTGGTTTGTTCACCCTGGAAAAGATAATGCTTCAAGGTGACCTAACTGTGACTTTCCAGTACCCAAAGAGAGCCTACAAGAAAGATGGATAGAGACTCTTTACAAGAGCATGTACTGACAGGACAAGAGAGAATGGCTTTAAACAGAAGAAGAGCAGGTTTAGATTAGATATTACAAAAACCTTTTACTGTGAGAGTGGTAAGGCACTGAAACAAGTTGCCCAGAGAAGCTATGGATGCCACATTCCTCACAGTTGGCTCAAGGCCAAGGTGAATGGGGCTCTGACCTACTGAAAGGTATCCCTGTCCAGAGCAGAGGGTTCTGGAATTCAATGATCTTTGAGGTCTGTTCCAGCCCTGGCCATTCCATAATTCTAAGATCTGATAACTGTATTGACATGGCATAGCTTGCATATATTAAACTGTATCTGGTTATTTTTCAGTCTGAATTGCATCATTTCAGGGATCTAGAAAATAAACTGCAAAAACAGGAACTATATTACTAGACTTAAAAACACAGTAATAAAGCTCACCTTCTAGCTTCTGTGACAGAGTAGTTTACTGGAGAGGATGAACTCATGATGGCCAATAGGCAGCTTTTTAATCTGCATAAACTATTAACTCTGGAGAATGAACTGCAGACTATATATACGTTTACTTGAACAGCTTCCAAGATGATTCTTCCATATCATAAAAACATTAAAATCTGTAACAGAGACATGCTTTAGTTTATTTGGCAACATAATGAAAGAATCATTTAATACTCACAAACAGTTAGAAAACAGTGTTACTACTATACATTAACCAACTATAATTTCAGTTTTAGACAACTATGAGAATTGTACTTCTAGTCCTCTAAGCTTAAATACTATAAATTAATATATACATATATGGTAACATAGGAGAATATCCCACACCAAGGTTTTCAGAATATCAGTAAAGATATTTTGTTCACATACATTGATTCTCTATCTTGTAACAATATTACCAACTCCATTTCTCTTCAAAATAATTATATTGAAAATAAATGCATATACCATGATTTTATGTACTAGATTTGCTGTCTGATAACAGCCTTTACCACAGAAAGTCTTCCAAGTGTTTTACAAACCTGGAATTTTCTACTTGAAGATATTTTTATTGTATTTGATAAATCGGCAATAATTAGGACTATAAAGTAGGAATACTAAATTGAACTGTAACGCCACTCATCTTTAGGAAAAAGTCATTAATTTAGTGCTATAATAAAAAAGAAATCAATATAGGCAACGTATTTATAATGCAGACCTTAAAAACAATCCATTGTTTATGTCAAGTTGCACAGCAAACTTATTAATGACCTCTTTTCACTAATTAAAGCAAGGTAACATGAAGCACAAGCTGTATTCAACAGTTAATATTAATGAGCCATAAAGGTTTGTTTCTGAACATGATAGCAGATGGACATCCATATTAAAGCCCAAAAAGGAAACTTGCCTGGACTCCATTTTTACTATCTCTGGTTTGCAGCCACATGTTCACAGAATCATAGAATAAGATGAGTTGGAAGGCATCCATTAGAATCATCGAGTCCCACTCCTGGCCGTGCACAGGACACCCCAAGAGTCACACCATGTGTCTGAGAGCACTGTCCAAATGCTTCTTGAACTCTTGAGGCTGGAGCTGTGACCACTGCCCTCAGGGGCTGTTCCAGTGCCCAAACATCCTTTGGGTGAAGAAACTTTTCTGACTATACAACCTAAACCTCCCCTGACTCAGTTTCATGCCATTCCCTCAGGTCATGTCACTGGTCACCAGTGATAAAGGATCAGTGTCTGCCCCTTCACTTCCTCAAGTGAGGAAGTTGTAACTGCAAGAGGCCTCCCCTCAGACTCCTGCAGGCTGAACAGACCAAGCGACCTCAGCCATTCCTCATAAGACTTCCACCAGCCTTATGGCCCTCCTTTCAATGGTCTCTAACACTTTAATATATTTTTAATATTGTGGTGTCCAATGAGAGCAATTGGTGTAATATATTAATATAAACTGATTTTATTCATTCCAGTTGCTCCACTACAAATAAAAAGAAGAAAAAAATCATATCTGCTTCAATCTATAATTTGAACAGAAAATGCAGCAAAAATAAATATATTTCTGAAAACTCTGAGTTTGGGGGTTTTTGTTTGTTTGTTTTGTTTTTACAGAAAAGCAGTATATTCATATGGAATAGCTAGATGTAACCCTTGTGATTTTTATCATCTACCCATCAGAATCTACGTTGGTGCATGTATTCATAAGACTCAAAACACAATAACTGCCACACAATAGTTACTCACACTCTGACAGAAAACAACATAGCTTTCTTTCCATCTCAAATGAGTAAACAGTTGAAAATCTCATCTTCAAAGTACAGACTGTAGTACAATTTCTATGCACATGTTAAGTTCCATTAAATTTTTGGTGACTTGCACACTGAAAACTTTACGTGAGAGAAGAAAATCTTGACAAAGTACTTGTAGTAACTGTACTCAACAAAGATTAATCGCTTCTATAAAAAAAAGAAAATGAGGTATCCTGGTACAGGAAAGTACACCTCTACCAATTGTGCCAAATTTTCACATTAGGACATAGTTCAGAACACTAAGAAATTAGTTTTTCATACCACCCTTTTCTTATTATTTATTGCAAAAAAGAAAAAAAACTTTGGTTTTATACCAAAATCTGAACAGTAGAAAAGGAAAAAAACATAGGTGCAATTAAATAGATGCAGCAGGAAAAAAAATCTGTCTCAAAACACAAGCAAAATCTCTTCTGACACATCCACACCAACCTGAAGCTTTAGAAACTTCTGAAATTACTTTAAAGTCTTTTAATCATTGGGGGTAGAAACAGGGAATATCTAATGACTGTTTTCTGGGCATGCAAATGATTTTGAATATACAACATTTCTCTTCTAAGATGCACATCCATAGTTTACGAGCACACAAATGGATACATTCCAAAAGCATGCTATTTCAGTTCGGAAAAAAAAAAATTCAAGGGGCATGGAGTTGCTCTTAAGAGCCCCACAATCAAACAAAATAGCTAAGAAGGTTTTACTTGGGTGGGTAATACATTCAATGGATATTACCTACAAAACTTGTGTCATATTCTCCTCGAAAACTTCTGAATATACTTAACTAATTTCATGAATGCCATTGATTTAGACTGGATGTGGGAAAGAAATTTTCTATCGTGAGGGTGGTGAGGCACCGGAACAGGTTGTCCAGAGGAGCTGCGGATGCCCCATCCCTGGAAGTGTTCAAGGCCAGGCTGGATGGGGCTCCGACCAACGTGGTTTAGTGGGAGGTGTCCCTGCCCATGGGGAAAGGAGTGGAACTGGAGGATCGCTAAGGTTCCCTGCAGCAAATGCAATCTAACCAAGATGTACTAATTTAAAACACACAATTTAAAACTATCTCATGTGTTCTGCAAGCTACGAAAGCTCACCAGTTTCGGCTGAACGAGCCACTAGCTTTTCACTAACGCAGGCTGAAAATTTTTAAGCAAACTAAAAACCAAGGTAGGAGTATCTCTTCGCTCCGCTTGCCCCGGAGCGGCGCTGGCTTTGGCGCTTTACCTGGCAGGAAGGGCTGAGGGAACAAGGTCAGAACAGAGCTCCAGCAGCAGCACTCCGAGACCCCTCCGGGCGGCCGCCGGGAAGCGCCGGGAAGCGCGGCGCCGTTTCCAGGTCCCGCCAGCAGGGACGCGGCCGCGGGGGCGCTTTCCCAACGGCAACTTCCGGCCGCGGCGGAACGTCACCCGCGGGCGGTCCGGCGGCGCGCGCAGCCCTGCACACACGGCCCGCGCGCCCGCCGCTGCCAGCCCCACACGCGTCCTAGGCACCCGCAATTCCAAAAATACAAAATGACCGACTGAGATGTGCGTGTCCTCAGATTCGGGACTGCACATTCTTCGCTCAGATTATCAAGGGAAACAAACAGGTAAATTATTTTGAGAGACCATGGGACAAAAATGACAGCAGGGTGGATGAGGGAGACTGATGACAAGGTTACCCATTCTGGTCGCCTCACTGAGCAAAGTGAAAGGTTCTTTGAAACATCTCAATGGAACGATTTCAAGACCGAGATGTAAACATATATGGTGTGAAACAACAGCAGCAGAAGAGAGTGAGTGAATAAAACCCACCCTACCATATCCTAGAAAAGCAGACAATAGCAGTAACCATGTCAGTGGTATGTCCTTCAAGGTACAAATTGAAATTGTGATATTAAAAAAAAAAAAGCTCCTTAATATTTTCACCCTTTTTTCAGACATACTGTGGCTTGCAGGTGGTGCTATGTGGGGCCATTACATAGGACTAAAGCCATAAAGAGCTGACAACCAAGCTAATTTTTAACGTAGAACTAGAATTAGATACAACAGGACACGCAGGCCATAAGAAAGAAGGCAATGCGTTTATATTTGATTTTGAGATCTTCAGTTGGAAGAAAGGTATTTGAGGGGAGGCTGATGCACTCAGGAGAACAGCTGACAGAAACAGGAGAGGAGGACGCTGTGGCTTGAAATGCTAGGTGAGGAGAAAGCTTTGTGTGGATTGGTAAACAAGCCAGGAGAGCACTATGTTACTGCTAACATAGTCTCAGTTAGTAGCAATCCTAGTTAGAAAACCGAACCAATTGACGAAACCAAAGAAAACATCCACCAAACCCAGGAGTTAATGGTGACTAAGTAGCAGGTAAGGACTGCTATAGACTTAAAAAAAATAAAACAACTGTGGGTTGTTGTATGCTGGGGAAAGTCAAGACATCAAGCAAGCGGCTAGGGAGTACCCGGGCAACACGAGTAGCTTTGGGGCAGGCAGCAAAAAGGAATGAGAAGCCCGGCAAGAGGTGTGATACACACAAAGGGCCCCGCGGGGCCAGTCGCACTCGCCGGGGTTGCGAAGGAGGATGGCGCTCATTAACCGCGCCAGCCTGCCAGCGGCGGAGCGGGGCCCACCGGCCCGTGTGCACGCTGGCCCCAGCTCGGCTGCGCTGCGGTCGGGGGCGGTCCCACAGCCAGCCGCTGCTGCTGCGGCAACTGCTCCTCCTCCTCTTTTCTTCCTCCTCGTCCACCTCCGCTCCCTCCAGCGGCGCCGCGGCCGCTCCGCCCACACCGGAGGAAGAACAAACCACTTTTCCAACTGCGGGGAGAGAGAGCGAACAGGCTTTTCCCCTTCCCTTCTCCAACCCTGCCTTGGGCCCGGCGGGCTCTTTCCTCTCGTGACTGCCCGCATTCTCCCAGGAGTGGGGGCGGGAGCCGAGCTGTGTGTCTTACAGCAGGGCGCTCTCCGAGTCCCCGCCGGCACTCCGGAGCTCCCCGCCGGCCCGGTGCGGCGTGCCGGGTGGTATCGGCCCGCTGGCGGGAGGAGGCGGCGCGGCCGTGTTTCCCGCGGCGGGCGGTGGGCCGGGCGCCAGCGCGGTTGGGGTTGGTAACGAGAAGCTGCACCGCTGCTGGTGAAGCGGCGGGCGGGCGGGCGGGCGGGCGGGCTGGTGGGGGGAGAGGGAGACAGAGAGAGAGAGAGAGAGAGAGGGAGAGAGAGAGAGAGAGAGAGAGAGAGAGAGGAAGGGGGTTAGGGAGAAGAGGGTGAGAGAGAGAAAAAGGGATGGAGGGGGAGGGATGGATGGAGGAGAGGAGGGCGGAATTTCTTTTCCGCGCGCCCCCTCCCTCCCCCCTCCTGCTCCCCAGCGGCGCTCTCGCGCCATCGTGCCCGCGTGCGTGAGGGACCGAGTGGCCGGTCGGGGACGGGGGAGGTCGGGACAAGGTGGCGGCTTGCTCCCCTGGCCGGGGGTGGCTTAACCCTGCCTGCGGGGGGTGACTGAGGCTGCGGAGTGCCCAGGTGGTCTCTTTGAAGAAGGGTGGGCATGGCGCAGCGCACCCCGGCCAGCGGCCGCCCGCCTTTGCTGACGTGCCTTCTTGTGTTGCCCTTCTTTTCGCTCCCCCACCCGGTGTGTTTATCCCGGCAGCGAGTGGCACCTCGTGGCACCTCGTGTGACTGGCAGTACCTCGGTGGTTGCTGGTGGCGCAGAGCCTTTCCTTCTCTCAGTCCGGCTCGCCTGGCGGCAACAGGGCGTCACGTCGGTGAGAAAACATGAGCCGAGATTTCAAACCCGGAGACTTGATCTTCGCCAAGATGAAAGGATACCCCCATTGGCCGGCCAGGGTAAGGCTCGTTCTCTGCTCCCCCTGCCTCGTTCTCTGGGGTGCGCTCACACACCTGTGCTGAGCAGCACCCTCAGCTTCGCCTCCTGTGAGGGAGGACGCGGCTGCGTTCCCGGGGGTAGAAGCGGCTTTACAGTCACATTGCAGATCCGTAACAAGTAGTCCTCTCAAGTAGTCGTTAGTTGCCCTAATTTGTGTAACGCGGCTTTACGGAATGAAGACTGCTGTGTGATGGTGTGACGCTGGAGCTTGTGCAGGCCCCTGGAGCTGTACAGAAATTATGTCCCCAAATAACTGCTCTTGGCAAAAAACCCGCACGAATTTAATGGCAAGATTACTCCTAAGTGGGTTTGTCTACTGTGCTTTCTCTTAAATAGATTAAGCGTATGTGGTAAGTTATCCAGTCGTTTTTGGTGTTCTCTGTACTCCCGTGGAAAAGGCATGCTAAATTCTGGGACTGCTATAGGTCATTTGTTGGATGTGGGAATGGAGGTGATAAGGTATCTAGCTAAGATGCTGACTTAGGCATTGGGATTCTTTTAAAGTTTATTACCCTTTTGGTAGTACTTCACATTTGAGCTTCCACAGGTTACCAGGTCAGCACGAGGGAAGGAAGGCTTGCTGTTGCTTTTCCTTAAGGACAGGCAGTATGTGGATGAAGTGGAATTGTGCCTTTTATCTGTAACACATTGTCATCTCTCCTTTTAAAAGAAGTGGTCATGTGAAAAGTATCTCTGTTAACTGAAAGTAATGTAATTTTCTATTGTTGCTAATACTGGTTTTGATTCTGCTGTATTTTTTTTACATACTGTTAAAAAGAGTTCCTTCTTTATTTCTCTGTAGCTTTTTATTTCCATTTTAATGCTTAATTTTTACATATTTCCTCCTAAACTGTTCTTGACTGTTACTTGAATTCTAAAGTCTGTGTTTTTCTTAGGTGGATGAAGTTCCTGATGGAGCAGTAAAACCTCCTATGAATAAAATGCCTATTTTCTTTTTTGGCACCCATGAGACGTAAGTCCTTTATATTTCAGGATTATATTTTTTTCATTTTAAAATGCTGTGACAAAAAGTTATCTTCTCTGAATGTAGTCTATTTCAAGCTATTGTATTTATTAGCACGTCTTCCTAAATTTATCTCTTTTGTCAAGACATGATTCTCTGACATTTACTTTACGTCTTCAAGTGAATGGTTGATCATAACCATAAAATGTACACTTTGCTCATCAGAAGAAAAAGCTGGTACTTGCAGTGGTGTGGCTCATTGGTTTTTCCTTTTTTTCCTGTAATGAGTTTAATCATAGTCCTGTATATCCTCAAAATTCTCAATACTATATTCTCAAAGAAAGTGAAATAGGCAAAGTTTGAGAAATGACAATTAATCATGTACTGGGTTTGTTTTTATTTTTTTGGGTTTTTTGATGAGGTTTTTGGCTGTGGGTGGTGTTACATTTATGAGATCTAGAGAGAGATGAGGAAGTGCAGTTAGCTTCATACCTATCAACCTGCAAAGTACTGATCTTTGAGCAGTGTTTTGAGGTGATACAGTATTTGCTTTGAGAGACTGAATGTCTTCCGCTGCTGGATTTAATAGAAAATACTCTGTGGTTTATGTAGTTCGGTGTTTTTGAAAATTACTGAGTTGCTTTTTAGCATGACTGTTTGGGTTATTGTAAATTTAAAGCATCATCAGATTCAGTGCCTCATTTGTTGAGCTGCTAAAAGAAACCCAAGCAATCTATATTGGTGTGCCTTTAATTCTAATTAAATGTTTTTCTTAATAAAATGCCAGATTGAAGTTGCGTGCAGAAGTTGTACATCTCTCACATTTTGTGGATGGATCTTGCTTTTTTTCATCTTATTAAATCTATTGAAATTACTTTAATCTGGTACTTTGTCTTTAGCAAGTAAGTATCTTGCTAAGACAAGATACATTGTTCTGTTGAGTTAAAGAGTAAGCATCCCCTCCGGTTGGCATTACTAGAAATTACTTTTCTTAAAAAGTTATTTCTGTAATGAAAAAGATACCTATATGCTTGGCCCATGTATTTTTTTTAAGCTAATCTCATCTTCCAATAAATCTTTTAATAACTAATTTTTTTTAGTTTGGTTGGAATTTTTTTTGTGTGTAATTTTGTGGGTAAAGAAGAGTTCCTGGAATTCTCGAAGTTGTGAGGTTTGTCTTGTCCATTGCTTTAATTATACTTTTAAATGTGTTAGATTACCTTTTTTTTTCTTAAATTTTTCGCACAACCAAACTTTCTCTTTGCAACTGCTTTGGTTCTGCTGTTTGTGAATTATGTGCCATTCTAGACTGCAGTGAGGTTTTGTGTTTTAAGTTTGGGAATGCAGGTTGAATGTAAAGGACACAGAAATAACTACTCATCTAAAGCTTTAAAATCATCTGTGCAAGTTTTGAGAAGTTTTATGTCCTACTTCAGATTTAGCTTGGGGCTCTTAAAAGATGTTTGGGTTTGAAATGTTTGGTGATTCGGGGCTTTTTTCTGGTTTGCATGAGTAATTTGGAATGTTTGTTCCTCACTCTGGTGTAGTTACAAAGTAAAGTTTTGCTGCAATCTGGGTTTTGCTAGGCTCTAGGTTCCAGGTTACTACATTTCAGAAATCCATAGAATACCAGAGAAACTTCTTGTCTCTGTTTCACACACATTGCAATGTACAGGGTGTTCCATGACTCAGCTGTCTCCTGGTGTTGGTTAAGCATGTTGCTTATCTTAAGATCTGCAGAATGATAATAGGTGAAACTTTTGTAATTCTGGGTCTCAATTATTCCTTAGAGCAGATACCTGGAAATTATAATAGGACGGAACTGATCAGGTGGCAGAGAATATGATGTTCCATGGTGTGTAATTTTGTTTAGGTTTTTAGCTGTAAGTAGTGACTTCAGTGATCCATCAGGAATTATGTAAAGTTAACAAGTTCTTGTACTTTTTTAATGGGAATTAAAATAAATTTGGTAAACTTGTTCTGTGCTATTCTTCTCACAGCTAAGACACGTTGTGCAAGGTTAAATACTCTACCTTCAGCATTTTACTAGGCTGTGTATGTACAGTTTACCTTTCTGTAAGTAGTGGCAACTCTGAAATAATGAGTTTATCATGTAAAAATTCCTGTATAAAAGATGACAGGATTTCAGGCTGCATAGATTGTTACAGCAGGAAAAGGAACTATGGGGGAAAAGGAGAGCAATAACTCTTACTTGACTTAGAAATAATGTTACTTGAGTTTGTGAAATTACTGTAAATAAGTATTAACCTGTATTTCACAGTTTTTTGTTTTCTCTTAAGTTTTGTAAAAAACCCCCAACTGAATGTGTCACTACCTAGGGAGAGTAATAAAATCAATACTATTTTAATAAACACTTTATTTGGATGTATATCCAAATTGTGTATACTGTTGTGGCAGTATATCATATCAGTACAGATATTGTTGGTGACAGACAAACTGTGTGGTCACACTGAACTGTAGTTTCTGGACTTTCTGTATTAGGGTAATCTCTCTTCATTCAGTTTTTCTTGTTCCTTTTTCTTTATTGGTACATGAGAATTAAACTGCAGCAGCCTAGTAGACCTCATAACCTTTTCACAGTAGCTGTTCTCGGGTGTTTTTCAATGCCTGACAATATGGGCAAAGGCTCAGGGACTGCAAAAATGCTTCCTTTTAGAAAATAGGGAAGAAGACAGGCAATTTTTTTCCTAATTTGGTCTCTCCCAGTTGCACTGTTTCCCTCCCTGTCTTTTTGGTCTAGGTAAATAAGCTTTGCAGGTGCATGTTTCCCACAGTGGCTGTCTCTAACTATCTCTTGCCAAGAGGTGGGTGATTTGCAGTCTGAGCGGACAATGACTTACTTAATACTTTCTGCACTTAGATGAGTGTTTGCTGCTGGAGTAGAAAATGCTTTAGCTATTAATGACATTCTATGTTTTTTCTTTTCTCTGCTCTTAGTGGAATGCAAGTCTAAAGTACCTGCTTTTTTTTTAAGAGTAATGAAGGAAATAGTGGGGTGGAGCTTAGAAGTTAAGCTCAGTATGTGAGCTGGTACTTAAGAGAGCAAGTATCTGCAACTCTTCAAATAGTTGAATGTAACATAATTGCAATTACACAAAGTCTAGGCGTAGATTGAAACAGAGGATGTACTACCAAAGCGTACATTTTTCTTTTAGCAACAGTTAGATTGGTACAGTGAAATCCTACCTTCAAAAGGCTATGAAGATTGAGCAGGAATGAAGTAGTCTTTAATGCTCTTCAGCATAAACCATTCTCAGTAACATGGTACTTCATTTTCCTAAGTCTAAACTTGGAGGGGCTAATAGTGAATACTGTGACTTTGTCATATGAGAAAAGCTAACAGGTAAAAGCTTTAGTTCAACAGCTTACAGTAGGGATAGGAAAAGATACACAGGCAGCATCAAGACTGTTCCAAGAGTGTCTTAAAAATAAAATAATTGTCATGTTTACTTTATCAAGAAAATGACTGTAGAGAAGATTAAAATAAGAATGTCTTTATTGTTTCACTTTCATAAATCAAGTTGTGAGGTCCTGTTGTCAGACCCTGAAAAACTACTGAATTAATGCTGAAATAATTACATTCTTACATAGCATTCTTAAAAGTAAATGGACAGTGAGTATATTCAGGTGGTGCTTTTTCACATCCAGCACAATAAAAATATTCAAGGATGCTTTATTCTTAACATTTAAGCATGGTTTTCTTCCATAAGGAGGCAATTGCTCTTTCTGTTTGTTTATAAGCTACTTAGTTTTTAATTGATCCAGTTCACAGTATCTGGTTGACTTGTTACTGCAGTCTTAAGATGCAGTGTTGAGCATTTCTTGCCCGGATATGCAATGCTCTGAGAAAGAGGGAGGTCTCTGTGTGGTGGTAGTAATGGAAACTTTGGGGTGTTGCAGGCCAAAGTTTAGAAAACTGAAGACTGTAGTAGAATAGTTGTTATAGTACTAATGAATATGACATTTAATAACATTTGGTGCTTACTTCTTTGAAAAGACTAACCAATTAAACTGTGAATTTTGTTCTTTCTTTCCTCAAGGGCATTTTTGGGGCCAAAGGACATATTCCCTTATTCAGAAAATAAAGATAAATATGGCAAGCCAAATAAAAGAAAGGGTTTCAATGAAGGGTTGTGGGAAATTGACAATAATCCCAAAGTGAAATTCTCTCATCAGCAGGTAAGCTATGCAGGCTCTACAAATCTTTGTTGCTTTGGGGGGAGGAGGGAAAATACAGTAAGTGTTTCCCTGACACAGGGTGGTGACTTATTGCTGCTGTTCCAACTGCAGGTTAGACAGAATTTCATATATTTTTAAAATTTCAAATATTGTTTATTTTTGGTAAGTGAGGTTTTTTTGGTAAGTCTAGTATCAATAGCATAAAAAGAGTTGGAGGTTGTTTAACTGGAGATGTATACAAACTTACTATATATATTTCTGAAATACCTTTGCAACTGTGTGACTGTGGTTGAAAAGTGGTGGGTTTTTTGGAGTCTTAGTCACTCTGTCCTATGTATTCTAAAATCGAATACCTATGTCCACAAGTATCCTTGTAAGATTTCAGCACAGGGTCTCCTAGTGTGCAGTATTTTCATTCCAGCAGTTGGAAGCAATGTGATGTTTGCCTTTTAGCCCCTGTCACATGACTTGATTCAGTTTTTGTCCATCAGTAGTGCCTCATTTCTTGCTCTTTTTGTACAACTTCCAAGCTTAAGCCAGAGCTATGCAATGCTACCCGTAAAAGGACCCAAATTTAATATGAAGACAAATTATCTTGCTCAATTTGTCTTTGCTTACTTTGGACATTCTGTAAGCTTTTAGTTTTGCTGTGTACACTGAATGTATACTGATCTTGGCTACATTGCGTCTTCTAGGCAATGCTGCAATAATAATAGAAAGAATTGCTGTCTCCTGTTTTTATTTGCTGGTTTTGCACAGCATGCCAGGTTGCCATTTCAGCACCAATTAACTCTTGTTTCATAAGATATCCCATGTTACTTTGTTTCTAGTTTGAAGGAGAACATGGATGAAGATTTAAGCAGATTCTGTAGCATTGTCAGAACGTCATGTATTCCAGGTGGATGCTTTCTTCTTTGGGATATGGAGAGATGCTAATCCCCACATCACCGTGGGAAGGACTGTAGTAATAAGAGACAGATTCTTTCTGCTACTGTAAGATACAAATTGGTATACCTTTTCACTGTCCTTATTGTGGCAACTGAAAAGAGATGATCTGTGAATGCCTGAGGCAGTTGTGAGCTATACCAGTCATTCTAACTAGGTTAAAATCTGGGTATAAATCAACAGTAGAAAGTTTGTCTAATATTTTGTTTCACTGCAGAAATCAGTCACTTCCGTTAAGCGGTGCTTTCAGTGGTGTCTGAGACATTCCTACATACATCTCCAACTGGGAGAAGACACAAAACATGTTGCCAAGAGATAGGTGCAGACTGTTTTCTTAGTGTAACAGCCTTTCTGCAAGATAGTTCTTCTACCTTTTGAATTTCATTCAGGTTCTTCAGCTTTAGCGGCAGCATTTTTCACACTGTTTTTCTTGGTCAGGTTTTGTCTAGAGCCATTGGGTTGTTCTTGGAAGTTTTTTCCCCGATTTCTCTACTGAAAAGAAAGAAAAAGGTTTTTTCCCACAGGTCATGTGGAAAAAGTCCTGTTCCTCTAAGTGGGCCATAAAATTACTGAAGAAGAAACTTTTCTTAGTAGTGATGTTTTGACTGCATCCAGTTCTGAGCTACTCAGTACAAGTTGAGGAACATGAACATACTGGACAGAGAGACCTATGGAAGGCCATGAATGTGATGGACTGGCGCATTTCTGCTATGAGGAGAGGTTCAGACAGCTGGGACTGCTCAGCCCTGGTGAGCTGACATGGAATCTCCTCAATTTATACAAATATGTGAGACAAAGATACAAAGAGACTGGGTTCAGACCCTTTTCAGGGATTTCCAGAGGCAAAAAGCCCAAATTGAAACACAGGAAGCTCCCTATGGATATAAGGAAACTTTTTTTTTTTTTTTTTTTTTATGGGGTCACTGAGCACTGCTGCAGGTTGCTCAGTGAGGTTGTGGAGTGTCCATTCTTGGAGATACCTAGAAGTCATCTGAACATGATCCTGATCAGCCAGCTGTAGGTTTCCTTTCTTGGCCAGGAAGGTTGAATCAGTTTGAATTACAGAAGGAATGAGGTCAAGCAGTAGATTAATATAAATTTGCTTCTGAATTTTTTGTTTAACTGCAGAAAGCTTTCCTTTTGATAGCCTTCTCTTCTGTGCTAAGCATTATTAAAAGCAAGTTTTACTTGGAGGAGATCAAGCCCTTTAGCCACTTCTGTGTTTACTTGTGGGTGGTCCTTGTTGCTGCTAATAGAGTACATCTGGAAAAGGTTTTATTTAACAGCTAAGGTTTTTTCGAGGAGTAGGACTTAGAGATATTTTAGTCAGGGAAGGAATGGATGTTTAAGTGTGTAATGTCCTGATTTCCCTTGGGATAGAGCTAGTTTCCTTCTTACTAGCTCATGCAATGCTATGTTTTGCATTTGGTATGAGAATCTTATTGATAACTCTGTTTTAGTTTTTACTAAGTAGAGTTTTCCTTTGTTTAGAGTAAACACTATTTAGCAACAACTAAAAAATCTGTGCGTTTTGAACATAATTCTGATGCCAAATCCAAAATACAGCGCTGTACCAGCTATGAAGAAGAGAATCTTTCTCAGCTGAGCCCAGGTCTGCTGGGGAGTTTATAGGGAAGCTGGTATTTGTTTTAGGGGTAGCAGAGTGCTTGAAATCAGTTTCTAAGGCTCCACCACCTTTGCCCAAAAGGGGTGCAGTATAGGCAACAAAACATTCCATTTGGTGCAGTTTAGTCAGTTGACATATGCTTTTTGTTAGTAGTTCTGTTAAAAAGAAGCAAGACCAAAAAAAAAAAGAGTCAGAGAAACATACTTCCCTCCAGCTGCCTCTGCTCTGGCTTTGTTGGTCCCCAGTGTCCTCTCTGCACATTTCTGCATGTCCCCTGGGTAACACAGTGGTGGTATAGGAGACAGTCAGTTGTGGTTACTTTGTTTTTGGTGTTCCTTGTTTCTTACTTAGGTGGTGCAGTATAGGTTCCTCTGCAGCCTGCAGCCCTACCCAGACGCGTACCTTCTGTCTCCCCTCTGCCAGTGCTTGTTGTTCAGGGAGCTTCCATGTCTGACCATCCAGGAGCCACTGTGACAGTCACACTCACCACCACCTGAGCTGGGACTGACACTCTTTGCAGCAGACAGCTCCAGCGATCCCATTGGGTGCCCTCTGGCTCCAGGTGCACACCACACTCACACAGACAAGATTTCCTTTCTGGCTGGACCCTGAGTTTCGTTTAGTAGTCTTAGGCAGCTGGGTCCATAAAGTAATTTGATTGTGATGCAACCACAGAATAACAGCTTGAGCTGGGTGCTTCCTGGGAGGGACCCTGGGCAAAGAAAGCCCTGGGTATTTATACCGTCAAGATCTAAGCTTGGAAACCTGTTGGGTCTTCCAGTAGAGTCCTTGGCTCCTGATGTTTCTGAGTGTCCACTCACCTGGGCTACTGTGCCCTTTATATGCAAAGTCAAGTGTGGAAACTTGGAGGTGCGGAAATTCAAATATACCAGGAGTGAGATTAAGTGACAAGAGGTCAAGTGATGGTAATCAAAATGGTAATTCAGTTTTATTCACTATCAAAGAGGTGAACAAGGAATAAAATAGAAAAGTAGGGAAAAGCAAAGGATTACAAAAAGTGAGAAAGGTAGTTGCCACCCAGAATCTATGGCATCCTATGAAGATTCTTCTTTCTTTTGTTGATGGGCAGAGCTCTGCTGGGACTTGCTACCCACTCATTTCTGTCTTGGCTGAGTGTGCTTTGTGGCACTGACTCGACAGTTTCACTGCAGCATGGGGTCCATGACAATGGCATATGTATCGAAGTTCATGCAATTCCTCGGATGCGCCCTTGTCCTTTGCAGAGGCGCTGCCATGGAGTGTCATGGCCCATGTCATGGCTGCAGAGTGTTCTGGCACCTGGGTGTCGTGGTTCGCGCTGTTGGCACTTTAGGCTTGAGAAACTGCAATCTGCTCCTGCTTTGTAAATGCTACTATTCCATCTGATGGACCCAAGCAGTGGTAAAATAGGTTGTTTGCTAGCAGTTCTCCACTGCATTTTTTATCTTAGTAAGGCCTTCTGAGAGCCATATTTTCCATTTCATTGCTGGGACTGGAATGTTCTAAGAGCAGTATTGATACTTTGCAGATGTTGCTTGTAACTGCAAGTAAGGGAGTTGGAGGGCAGAAAGGAGACTCTTGATTGGGCTTAAACCCAAACCCACTTCCTCAGTGGGGGAAAAAAAAGAGTCAGGGGATTTCTGCCAGCTTTATGTGAAGTAGCTAGTATGTAAGAGATAGAAAGCCATGCACAATGTAATGGAAGAAAAAAGAGTCATTTAGGCTTTATCTCCTCTGTTACTATGGTTTTAACTTTTAATTCATTCATTATCTTACTGTAATCCTTTTCCTGCTTACATTTTCAGGAACAAGTAGTTGAATTACTTAGGATTTATAGTATATTTAAAAATGCACTTCTTTATAGTAGCATCAGAAGGTTGTATTTGACCATGAATATGTTTCTGTTATTTCTTATCTTTCAGATATGTTAAGATATGTTGTATTTTACATGAGAAAATATTTATAATGTAGTATGGTAATGTGAAAGTGAGTTCTTACAGAATTAGAGTCTGAAAGTTTAATAAATAAGTTGCAAATTAAATTGAAAACAGTGGAAATTCATTAAATAAGAGATATTTAATATTCTTGTCCTTCTAGTAAAGGGTTCCTTGACATGATGCTTTCTTCAGTAGTACATGTGGGAGAATACACCTCAGGTGAGGAGAGGATTTAGATCTCATTTTTGATGTTTTCTTTATTGAAGCCCCATCCAGCCATTAACACTCCAGTCAATGAAACTGTTGAAGAAAGCAGTCAGGAGCCTGCTGAGGGGAGTGAAGAAAAAGCAGGAACCAAAAGAAAGAAGTGTTCTGTCCCAAAAGTAAGTGATTGAATTTCTGCTTTGCTCTGCCAGAAACATTTTCAAGTCAAAGCTATATTGCCAAGTCTTTACTTAAATATTTTAAACTAACAGTGGTTTAATGTTGTAACTTGCCTGTGTTTGCTTCTTTTCAGATACACTTACAGTAATGCTTTTGTCCTGCTTTCCTTTTATGGTGCTCTATAGTTTTTTTGAAAATTAATTTCTTTACCAGCCTGTATTTCTGTATCACAATATACTTAAAATTCATACAGTAGTTCCTAGGCAGGAGAAGTTGGAAATTATAATTATGATCAAGAATTAGGTTAACTTTTCCCTTTCTGTTTTTGAAGACCTTTTTCATATTATTGACAGGTACGACATACTTTTTGTTGTGGTCATTTATATGGAAAAACAGAACTGAGTATTAGGGTCTGTCATGGTGAAAGAGTACTTAAGTGTGTTTGCCAGGGAAAGTTTATAAGAATCAGTTTGCATTAGACCATAACCTGGATGAACTACTTAGGATATAGAGAATCTCATGGCTATATCAATTCAACTCTTAAGTCAGAAATCACTATGCAGCAGTTTTTACAGTTTAACTTCTTTGCTTTGTAAACGTGTGCATACCTTAGAAGCCTTCCAAAACAATATTCATTTCAGTCTGAAACATCTTTGTTTCAATTTGCTGATGCAGTACGTAGTTTATACTTTAAGAGGTAAAGCTTCCTAGCTTACTGTATGTTTAAGGATTCACTGCTTGGAACTTTTCTCTATTCTTGAATGTTCTGTTCATATGGGGATATTTCTCATATGGCATGGGAGAGATACTGTGTGTTGTCAACTCTTCTCAGTGGTTTTAAGAATATAATTCTGAAATGACAAAAAATGTCACGCAGGTGGGATTGACATTTATGGTATCTCATTTATTTGTAATTCATTTTTGGAAATTACTACTCAGCGGGATGAGCAGTGCCCTTAAATGTCAGACTGTTTTGAATAGACTTGCCTTTACTCTTGACCTCTGTTTCCATTTTAATCATTTGCCAAGATTTAATGTAGTTTTTCTGTAGGTGTTGCTGACTCTTCTTCAGTACTGATTCACAATTGCAGCTGAAGAATTTGCATTGTGTCAGATACATAGCAAATAGGATTAGTCCAGTAGCTGTAATAGCTTGGTTATTCAAGAGTAAAAAAGTCCTTTGATGGGAGGGGAAAAAAAAAATTAGTCTACTGGTAGATACAGATAGATGGTGTTGAAAATGGTTTTGTTGTGTTGGAGCCTGCAAAATTTTTGATTAATTATTTCTCCCAACTTCTTACTGCCTAAGTTCCTTATTTCAGTATTTCAAAGTGTGGAATGTGAGGGCAATTTGCTATATACCTTAGCAGTGCTTTGAAACACATAATTTCCTGGCAATGTTAGCAAACCAGTGCTACTCTTTCCTGTGCATGCTGCCTATAAAAGCATTTGTTCCTAGCATTTGCTGCTGTGATGGGGGAACTTCTTTTAAACTGATTGATCAGTTTGCTTCACTCTGAATTTATGCCTCAAGCAGCATATGCTAGTGGGAATGCCGATGACTTCAGCTTCATGTTGCTCATCAAAAGTGCTTTTAGGCTGTTTAGTGCTGACACAGTGTAAGAGAAACAGGAAAACATAGAGCCATTTAAACATAAAGATGGAATGGAAGATCCTGAATGGTTCGAAGGACCCATTGTATAGATTTGCCTAATTAATTATCTTAAGGCAAAATACAGAGCAAATATTTTTTTCATACTAATGTAACTATATCATCCCATTAACCAGTCTTTTTACTCTAGTTTCCTTTGGTTTTAGTGAACCAATAGTTCTTCTGTCTTAAAACTGTACTCTGTAAAAAGACTCAGTAATGTTGCGTATCTTCATGCAGTTAGAAATACTGTGTGATAGTTGCTTTGTTTAGTGTTGAAATTTTAAAAGCTAGCTATTTAAAAATGGAATTTTAAAAAAGGTGTTTGACAGTGAGACAAGACAATAGTATTCAAATTAGGAGAACTGATAATCTTAAAGACATGCAGATATATCAGCTGCAAGGAAGTGTTGATTATTTTCAAGCAAATAATTACAAACTCTTGATTTTTCAAGTTCTAACTGCTTTCCCAAAACTAGTATTTTAAAGATTTAAAAAAAAACCAACAAAATAAGAAAAAGTGCATAAATTACAGTCTTACAAATGATGAAACAACTTACTTTGTGGTTTCTTTATTTCGCCATTATTGCTATTGTTATTGCTATTATTATTATGTTTCGGCAAGAATAGGGTTGGTTTTCTTCTTAGTAGCTGATGCAGTGCTGTTTTTTAGATTTAGTATCAGAAAAATGTTGATAACACACTGATGGTCTGGTTTTGCCAAGTAGCGTTTACCCTAAACCAAGGACTTTTCAGTTTCCCACCTGTCAGTGAGCAGGTGCACAAGAATCTGTGAAGAAGCACAGCTTTACAGACAGGTATCCGTAACTGACTGAAGAGTTATTCACACAGAATCGAAGAATGGGTCAGGCTGGAGAGAACCTAGTCTGGCTCACCTTTCTGCTCAAGTAGTCATCCCAGAGTACATTGGACAGGACTGTGTCCAGATTGTTCTTGAATATCTCCATGGAGGGAGACTACAAACTCTGAGCAATCTTTTGCTGTGCTTGGTCATTGCACAGTAAAGAAGTTCTTCCTCATGTTGAGGTTGAACTTCTGCGCATGAGTTTGTGCCCATTGCCTTTTCTTCTGTTGCTTGGCACTGCTGAGCAGAGCCTGAATCCATCCTCCTGGCACCTTCTCTCCAGACACTTCTGCGTATTGATGAGGTCCCCTCTCACTCATCTCATTTTGAGGCTGAACAGGCCCAGCCCCCTTGGCCCTTCCTCATAAGAGGAAGTAATCCAGTACAATTAGACTTTTAATGGGTACCTAAGAAATTAGTGTACTTACAGATTTAAACTACTTAAAGTGAAGTGCAACCTGATAATTAGCATGTTCTCTTTTTACTGTACTTTCTAATGCGTTTTTTTATCCTCTGTTGACTTGCTTTGCAGTTATCCCCTAAAGGCGATAATAACTTACCTACAGAAGTTGAAACAGAAGAAAAGGAGATGGATACTTCAAAGGAAGATGATCTGCCTTCTGAAAAAACCAGTAAAGAAGTATGTGAGAGCTTTTTTCTGTGTAACAGTAGAAATAATATCATAATATTATGTTTATTGGTGTAAATCTGTTACTGAATATTACGACACTGCAGTTACTACTACTGTGGCAGTTTCAAGAGCTGTTTAAATATGTAAAACTTTCTGTGTGCTCAGTCATGTTTATACCTCTCACTGAAGCTCCTAGAAATTGAAGTTTTCATCAGACAGGAAACTTCTAATCTGATTTGTCTATAAGTTCAATTAAAACAGTTGGAAGACTGCATATTTTATCACCTACCACTTAAAATTACTATATTGCAAATGTACCTCATTTAAAAACTGGATAAAGAGTCTAGATAGACTAAAACATCACTACACAGAATCTTTATTTAGAACAGAACATTATTTAGTACTTTTTTTTTTAATCTCAGGAAAAAGTCCTAAGTATCAGATAATCACAGAATCGTAGAATGATTTGGGTTTGAACAGACCTTAAAAATTACCTAGTTCCAACCCCCCTTGTCATTGTCATTTCCTAGACCAGGTTGCTCAGAGCCCCATCCAGCCATGCCTTGAACACTGCCAGGGATGGGGCACACAGTCTCTGCGGACAACTTGTTCCAGTGCCTCACTACCCTCACAGTTAAGAATTTCTTCCTAATGTCTAATAATTTTAGATTTTAATAATTTAAAAGCACACAGTGTCTTCATGTACATTATGAGAATCTTGTCCAAGCTGTGTGCCAGAAGCTTTGTTGTGTAAAAAAAACCCAAATAGAGTAAATGAAATATATCTTTATTTTATTAAGATTCTTAGGAACATTTTTTAATCTTCACAGGATGTGGTGAAAACAAATGATGCTTCTATTCCTAAAGTTGCTAGAAGAGGAAGAAAAAGAAAGGTAACCATATGTTTAATTACTTCACGTTACTGGAATTTTTTGGATGCGGTAATACTGGATGTTATTTCCTTTCATGGCAGATAATGCATAAATTTAGCTGTTTCACACTCTACTACCCCTTTTCAAGTGTCTTTAAGATTTGCAGTAAAGTTTTCCCAGAGTGTTTTACAAGTCTTAAACTTTTTTTTAACTTGACGTGGAATATGGAGTCCTGTCTTTCCCAAACAGCTCAATGCAAATAAGAAAAAATAAGATATAAACTGTTGCTGAACTGCTATTAAAATAACCTGCTTTGGAGCTCTGAAAAATTTCTTTTTTAACATCTTTGTCACATTGAACTAATACCTGAAATACTCCTCTTTTTCACAAATTTGTGATTTTTGTGGTCTCTACAACCTGGGAGAGTACAGAGTTACTTTGAAAGATGGTTCCAGCTGCTTGCTCACCATACGCTAGCCTTAATGTTCTTGTGGTCACACAGCAAGCCAGATCAGGGCACTGACCCAACTGAAAACTAGAATTAAGTAGGGCAGATCTTAACTTTGTGTTTGAAACCTTACCTTCCAAAGTTACAGATGACAGCACTGATGGGGGATGAGTATGAAGTATTTGTGACCTTAGTGTGTTTGTCACAGAAAAGTAGCATGCTGTGTCTATACTCTAGTTGTCCTTTGTGCTGGACACTAAGTTCTTGACTGTTTTCCCCATTTGAGATTGGAAAGGGTGAAACTGTTACTTCAGAGACATCTTTCATGTGTACAAGCAATCACATAATAACATATTTCCAGAAGTTTAAAGGTGTTTGTTTGAGAAAGTGATTCAGATATTGGTTCTATGTGTTTTTTCACTGATGAAATTAATTCTTTAAATTAGTCTGAAAAACAAGCTGAAGCTGAAGAAGCAGCAGCAGGGGCAGCAACGACTACTGGGTCAGTTTCTCCAAAAGTAAGCCCCAAAAGAGGAAGACCATCAGGTAACTTCAGGAGAATGATTTAATTTTTTTCACCACAGAAATATTTTAGTAGAATTAGTCAGGGAGTTATTTCGTTTCTCTGGAATACTACAGAGTATTTTTGCATACTAAAGGCAGTTTTTGCTAATAGACTGTAGTGAGAAAACATCTCAAATGGATGAATTGAGGACATGAATGAATTTAAATTGTTAGTATTAATGTTTAGTCTTCTGAATTAAAGACTGGTAGGTTTGAAGTCTCTGGCAGGTTTGTATTCATTAAAGGTCTATAAAATACTTTGAAAAGGTTAGAAGATCCATAAAACACAAAGATGAGAATTGGGGGAACAAGGAGCCTGTAGATGGAGTTCAGAGGACAAGAAAAACAAAATAAGAGCTGAAGAGACATGTTCAAATGTTTAAGGTTGTCTCTGTTGATTGATAGGCGAATAAAAAGAAAATATAACTGATTTTTTTTTTAATGTTTTGTTAGAACCATTTAGTAATAATACTGTAGTGCCTGTTTCTTTCAAACTAGCAATGCTAGTTGTCACTTTAACGGTAAGCTTGCAGATATTCTTGATCACTAATTAGTGCTTTGGAAGACAGTTTTTCCAGCAGTTAAGTTCATTGTATGAGCACCTAGTCAAGGAAACAAAATAGTCCTCTGTATCTGTTGACAATATAAAAACAATTAAATAGACTTTAATAACTTTTGCCATGGAAGCTGTGAGGAAATTAAGTTTTAATTCACCCCCCTCTGCCATTCCATTACATGCACTAAATATGCGTTTTTAATATTTGTGGGTTTATCTTAACAATTTTTACTGGTTTTCACTAACTACTGTCAGTAAGAGCCGGGGTGGTCTGTAAGAGATGCTTTTGCCTCCTATATAAAAATCTTTTTGGAAAATATACTGTGGAGCCTTTTCTGTTGATAGGATGCTTAAAAGTGCTCTGTGTTAAGAACAACAACAGTTTAAACTCTGAATATTAGGTTTCCTGACTACATAGTCACTGTGGTACTGGACAAGCATTTGAGGTACATAAGTTCTAAGAAGGCAGGCTGTTTGTCTTACTTCTAACAATATGGTGAATCTGAGGAAATGACTTTTGATCAGCACTGTAGTGTGGTGGTAGAACTTACTGGCAGTGCTTTGTTGGCCTGAAAAGTGATGGGAACCCTAAGATATGAGTAAAACTAGTGGACAAGAAAGAGTATAAATGTAGACATAAGTGACTTCTTTTCATCCTCTAATGTCAGGTTTCTCATTATCTAATTTAAGACTCATCTTAGTTACATAACGTATGAAAAAAATTGCAACTGTATAGATTGCAAGAAGCACAAGAATTAGTAGCCAGAGCCTGTGGCTAGAAAGCATCAATGTTTTTTAATTCACTAGTGAGCTAAAAAAACTGCCAACACTAACTTTTCAGAGATCTTGATTTTGATATTCAATTACCTTGAATTCTGTACAGTAACAAAGTTAGGGTGTATATTTTGATTTAAGCATACCTTATATCTGTTCAGTATCTTGACATAAAGACCAGGAAGAAATGGTGGCTGTGGATTAACTTATTATTTCTGTATAACTGCTAGCTTCTGAAGTCAAAGTCCCAAAACCAAGAGGGAGACCCAAGCTGGTGAAACCATCATGTCTTTCAGAGGGTGACTTGTGAGTTTTTTCTTAATATAAAGTTTCTTCATTGTCAGCTATGTTGCTCCTTGTGTTAAGACTTGAAAATTATTATTCCTGACAGGTTTTTGCTCCTGTAGTGTTCAGTGTAAGTTAATATTTGTGTAGATGTTTTTATAATAGAGTAATTCAAGGAAGGACATTTCTGAAACAGGAGAAACAAGATCTCAACCTTCCTAAGTTGTCCAATCTGTCAAAAATTCCTTATATGATGGTATGCTGAGAAGAAAGATATTTATTGAGAGAAAATACAACATCTAACAAAAATAAAAGAGCGATTTCCTTTTCGTACATTTTTGTTTCAGAAATCTCTTTTGGTGAAATTGCAACACTGTAGTTACCTGAATTTTGGTTTGCCACCTTCAGTTCTTATGTCAAGTCTAGTGCTTCTAGTAAGTCAAGGAGAAGCTTAACGTATGTTTACTTTTCTATAAATTGGCAGATGCATGGTTTTGGAATAGGAACAACTTAAGTATACTTTAAACCTAGTTTACAGTTTATGCACTCTGGGTCTTACAGACTCGTCTGTGCGTGGAAAGTCCACTGAGGACTAATTTCTTAGGTTATGATCTGTGCATTTAGGCTCTCCGTATTGACATTTATTTGCTGGGATTTTTTCCCCCACAGGTAGTGGGTTTTAATTTCAGAGAAAGTACTCTTTTTGAAGAGTCCTTAAGTGAATTAACTTTGTCATTGTACAGTTCTGTGGTTAAAGACCCAGCTTCCTGATTTAGAAGGTTGTTCTTTCAAGTCACTGTAGATAACGAATGTGATGCCTAGATACTGTTTTTGTTTTAGTGTTAATGAGGAGGAGAAGGCAAAGAAAAAAGGACCAGAAGAAAAGCCCAAAAAGCAAGGGAAAAAAGATGAGGAAAGTCAGAAGGAAGAGGAAAAATCAAAGAAAGAATTTGATAAAAAGGAAGGAAAGAAAGAAGCTGAACCAAAAAGGAAAAATGTTGCAAAAGTGGGTTCTGCATCAGCTTCTGATTCTGAAGATGAAGGAGAAGAACAAGAAGGGGACAAGGTATAATTTTGCTTTCCTGATAAATTTATTACAGAGGAAAGTAGTATCACTGGAGATCTTTCTTCAAGTTAATGCTAGATCTTAAAGACAGCAGGAGTCTGGTGTCTGGTGTACAGGTATATAGAATAAAAGTTTCAGAACTATATTTTTATCAAATAATTATTTCAGGAGCTTCTAGTATTTTCTAAGGAAAGCATCTTTTCTAAGACATTTGCTTTTTAACAAACAATTTAAATGTCAAAAGGCTTATGGGGTTTTTTAAATCTATGTTCCTTGGAAGACAGATGTTGTTTTCCTTGGGTGCATCTGAAGAACATGTGGCTTGAAATCACATTTTTGAAAGGTACTGTCTCTAGCCAACAATTTGTAATGTCTTCATTTTTCTGGAGCTTAGTGTTACGCTTAGTATTGCCCTTTGGTGCTTAGTATTGAACAGGGAGTAAAAAGGGAGGAAGGACTAATGAAATTGTGTTTGGCTTCAGGGAAAGCCAGTGTTTTTTCAGGCTGCTCCATGGAATAGAGTTGTTTCAGAGATACTTAGTTTCATCTGTTTACAGAACAATAATTCAATAATGTTATTTTTCTCTTTCCAATTATAAAATGCCAAATGAAAACAGAAGAAAAAAGGAGGAAGAAGCTGTCCAGCAGCTCACAGAAGAAACACTGTAAGAAGCCAGCATGAGAGAGAAGTAACAGAAAGAAAGCGTAAGCAAGAGGAACAGACAGAATCTGAATCGTGAGTATATTTTAACATGTGGTGCCCATAGGTTGTAGGAATATGTTTAACCTAATAGGACGTGAAACTTCTGGTAAACTTTCAATATGGTTTGCACTATGTTCTACTGTTCTTTCCCCTGGCCTTTTTGGTTTTCTGTCTTCTTTTTGAGGGGAGAGTGAAAAGCTCCTTGAACCAAAATGCTCTGTTGTGGGAGAATAGAAAGAATGGAGCATAGAAATTAAGTGATGTTAGTCTTTCAGTGATGTAGAATCTCTAGCAGCGGACAGCTGGTGTGTTCTTTTTAGAATTAACTTAAGAATATCCATGTGAAAAGGGATCAATGTGAAAAACTGTTCAGGACAGCCATATATTTTTATTAAAATTTTTAGATTAAATTGTTAGGGCCTGGTAGGTCCTATTAATCTGTGGTTATGGATTTCTGGTGAGATGTGGAATGCATAGGTTATCAGGAAAACATTTCCTTTTCTCTCTGACAGTTGGAACACATGCTGTCAGACAGAACGAGGAAAATATAATTACTCTACTATTGCAAAGCCAGTTGACTGACCAAGAACAAACTGCATTTAGAAGATTACTCGAATCAAACATAAGAATAGAGAGAAGATCCCACCAGGAACCTGCAGAGTAGGACAGTAGGAAGAAATCTGACTCATTCACTATTCTGCAAGTGAGTGACGAAGCTGCACCACAAGAGCTTGATGTTCTCATCCCCACCAGTAGTGGGAGGGCAGAAGAAAGGGAGAGAACAGGGAAAAATTTGGAGGAAAGGAAGAGAATGAAGTCACTCTTTACCTGTCTTTTTCACATTCACTAACAAAAATGTTGTTTGTTTAGGTGTTTCTTTACTCATGCTCCAGCCCTTTTTGCTCTTGTTCCTATCACTCCTCTGGACACCTAACAAAAATACTCTACCTACTTGTGGCAAACCTAAGCATCTCCAGTTTCAGAGATGCTAAATTGCCTTACCATCTTAGCAGCTTTTAATATATCAGTATTTAACACATGCTAATTTGATTCTGGTAATCCAGCTGTCATATATTGATTTAGTTACAATAACCAAATTTCTGCTTTTAAATAGCTGTCATATTTTATGCATTGGAGGGTAGATAGAGTTCTGTTTCCGGAAGATAAAGGGAATGCATAAATAATTAAATTACCATTGATGACTAATACCACAAAACTCAATATTGATAAAATGTAAAATTAGTATAGGCTGATATGTGTTTTGATTATTTTGCTAATCATCATAGTTTCCATGTTCTGGTCGCTACTTCATTAGTATTTATTTAGTTAGGGTGCTTTGTACACCATTCTGTATATATACATAGTTTATCTGTACTGGTGAGATTGTGCTGTCAGTTGAAGCAGACAAGTTTTCTGTTCTTTATGAAGAAAACATGGAAGATAAGCCTACATGTTTTATGTATGCATATTAGTATGATAGAAAGAAAACTGGCCACAGGACATTTAGTCATGATATGCTGAAATATGCAAATTCTAAAAGTAAGCTTTTCAATCTCTCAGTCAGACAAAATTGAGGGATTGTTAAACAGGAGTTCATGATTTTCTCCGCATAAGGAGAGCAAAAGCTTGTTTCAGAGATTTCTGCCTGTCTTCATCCTATAACTGAAATGGAAACAAATTTTTTTGTTGGTTTTTTTGAGTCTTATTTTCAGTATGCAATTTTGGAAAGACCAAGGAGGTTTATTACTGCACTTGTAATAAATCTTTTTTTTTATTTCTTCCTTCGAGAACTTTCAAATTTTTACTCATACATTTGTGATCAGTTGTAAGATAAGTATGATGTTACAATTAATTTTTTGAGAAAATAGCTTATAGGAACTGATTATGATTAATTGATCTCTCTACAAATTCCCTGTGGTAATAGTAAATAATTTTACTCCTTTTGTCATGATAATTAAAATATCTTCTTTCTCCAGAAGTTAGTTCTGTATAATGCCATTTTACCAGTTAATATGTTATGTTAATATGCAACAAAAACCAAAATACAGTTTGGAAATTATTTATTTTTATAATCCTTTAATTCACAGCTTCTAGAAAAATACAGCTCTGAGTATGGAGGGTTTATCAGCAGTATGCTAGCTAATTAATTTTTGTTAAGTTGTTTGTCCTTGAATGCCAGGGTTTGGCTCTTTGTGGGTTTTGCATGCTAATGTTTTAGTGAGATAATACCTCAAAATACTGCATCTCATCCAAAAACTGGGAGGAAAAAAAGCAGACTTTACAACATTGTAAAAACGTTTTAACATTTTTGATAGGCAGAATAAAGAAGAAGGGAAGAAAGCAGAAGTTAAGAAGATTGAGAAGAAGAGAGGTTAGTTCAAAGAATCTAAACAGTACTTTTTTGGTCATTTTACATTTTGAATGTAATTTCTTCCTGTATAAGATAATGTTCTGCTGAGGGTGGTTGATAATGTACTGCTGAGGGTGGCTGTATGGAATCAGTGTGAGCTGTTTGATCCATGATTCTTCTTTCACATCTCTGAAAGTGCATTTTTGTCCTTCTATGTTCTTTCTGCAGTGCAGTGCAGTAGAACAGGTCTTTGCTATTCTGACTTCACTGTCATTTGAGCTTTTAAACCTCAATCTCTTTGGTTTGTGAACACGAGAAAAAAAGCTTTCATTCTTTGGTATTAATCACTTCACTTACTTCCATCATTTTTTCCTTTGTATCTTCTCATAACACAGTACTCTGAGAGACCACTTGAAACTTCTCACTCAGTAGGAGGCTTATATTCAGAACACTGTAGTCTTGTCTGCTAGCCCATGCCTGCAGACTGACCTTCATAAGGAGAAGTAATTCCTTTTTCAGTACTTCCATCTTTGAGGGCAATCCAAACCACTTTCTGCAATTTGTAGTATAGTACAGATCTGGTGTCATGGACTCCACCCAACCCAGTGCTGCAGCAAGAGGGCAGATAGCAGCTATCCAAACCCCATACAAGATGGGTTTGACTTAAAGGAAACTGCTTGCATTACTGTTCGGAGTACGTACCAAATCCAGGCAGGCATTCAAATGTGAAACGGGGAATGTCATGTCCATTCATCTTTCACACTTCTGAAGCATGTGTGTTGGGAACATTTTGTTTGGATGGATTTGGACTGTATCTTGGATCCTGACCAGTTTACTGAAAACAAACCATCAATGTCCAGGTGTCCTGTCATGGAAGGTCTTCCAGCTTTCTAACTTTTAATATTCATTAAAACTTCTTGTTAAGCTGGCCTGCAGTTAGAGGGTGACAGCTGTATTTTGGAATAGAAAATTATTTTCAGTTGTAATTGCTAAGGAAAAAATTGTGTGTGTTGCCAATAATATTCAGTTTTAAAAGCTGTATACTTTTTGTCTGACTGTATACATGTGTATATGTGTACATATACGTGTACATATGTGTAAATGTATACACATTTATATGCGTACCTGCATGTAGGATGGCTTCCTGTTTTCTTCTGCATTCTGTATGAGGTTCATACTTATGGAATCATTTCTGCAAAAGCAAACTTGGTGTGAATAGCAAATGTTCATGAGTATTATTTTTAATCTTCAGAAACTTCAGTGGATTCTAGGCTTCAAAGGATACATGCAGAAATAAAGAATTCCCTGAAAATTGATAATCTTGTAAGTACGTTTTTTAAACTGATTCATGTTTCAAATTCCAGTAGGAAATACTTGGCATGTGTTCTTGTTTTTAATTAATACTCTGAAAATGAAAGAAATTCTTTCCATATGAAATATAACTGCTGCTTAAATGTGGTTACTGTGGGCAGTGAAAGATGAATGTCAGCAAATGAAATCTGTTTTATTTGAAAATACTACATAGTCAATTACTTACCTGAAACATTCAGATAGAATTACATCAGATAGAACATCTGGTGCCAGATCAGCTTTCTCAGCCATGTGGAAACACCAGGACATTGGATGCAGTAGCCGAAGGCAAGTGATCAGGGCTGCAGTCCACTGACTCCACTCACTGTCAGTGGAAATCTGCTGCCTTTCAGGGGTTTGGATTTGGAATGTTACTGACAGATGTTTGAGGCTTTCTGCCCTTATGGCCATTTGTTTACTCCTGCAGGTTTTCAAGTTGGGCACCAGTGATACAGTCAGGGGACACTTTGAAAGTATCAAACATGACTGTGTGACTCTGAGGGTAATGGTGAAGGTGTGGGGACCCAAGTGGTGACTCCTTTAACTGAGGAAAAGTCTCACAAAGGAATGGATAGGTGTGCTAGGAGGTGCCAGGATCCACCCAAAAGTGCTACTAAGAGGCTGGCCAGCCTGGTTAAAGAGCATCAAACTAGGAACGGTAGCAGAGGAGTAAATGGTGGAGCAGGATGGCAGTCAGATGTAAACAGATGTCAGCAGGGTGATGTAAACTGACTTTGTAATCAACAGAATTTCTTTGCATAACAGGAGTGAAGTGACATGACCGCAAGCATCAGCACATTGAATGAGCAACTGCTGGCAGCCCAGCATAATGAGAAAACTCTCATAACCTTTCTGGAATGATAGCACAACTGTGTTTCTTTTAAGGATGGCTGTACACTAATACATGTAGTGTGAGGAGCAACTGGACCTATCTCTGCAGTTGCAGGGCTGTGGTTTCATTGGTGTTAGAGATTCAGGTAGAAGTGAGGTGAGCCTTGCCTTATATGCTTACAGGCTCTTTAGGAAGTATGGGTGCTGGGAAGACAGGATGAAGGATAACTTCATGTGAGAGACCAGTTGAAATGTGTAGAGCTTTGCACTGGGACAGTTTATAAGCCAACTGGGAGCTTACAGGTTAGGATTAATGGGCAGACCAAAATAAGTGACATCCTGAGAATGTCTGCTGCGGATCACCTGATCAAGGAGAATAGAGAATTAAGTCATCTTAATACAGTGGGGAGACACCTTTAAATCTAACTGGAAGCTTAAAACATCCTGGTATTTGCTGAAGGGACGTGTGGATAACACAGCAATGCAGGAAGCTTCTGGGCTTTGGTAATTTCCTGACATAGGTGATGAAGGAGCTGGTAAGGCAAGACACCCTGTTTAGACCTGATCCTCCAGACAGCAAAGATCTGGTCAGGCATATGAAAGTCAGAGGCAACCTTGGCTGCAGTAACTGTGATAGTGAAGTTCAGGGAGAAGGGAGCAGGACGAAAAGGATCATAGCCCTGGACTCAGGAGAGCAGACTTTGACCTCTACAGGGATGGAAGAATCTCTTGAGAGACCATGCTAGAGGAAAGACAGGACAAGGAGATCTGGCTCGCTTTTAGGGACTACCTCATTCTCAAGTTTGATTCATCTTAAAGTCTAGGAAAATGTGGGCCTGCTGCTGAGTAGGATAAGCAGATAGGCACTCTAGTAAAAAGGAGATGACTAAGGTAACCAGTGTCATCTTGACCTCAGTTTGCTTGTACACTTCCATTCAGGAATCCTAGGTCCTCAGACCTAGAAGATTAAAACAAGAAAACATTGATGCTCAGAGGACAAAGATAAAATTAGAGAACATTTAGACAGAAACTCAATACAGAATAAGTGGAAGAGTGCTGGAGAAGATGGATGATGTCATTGTCCATCTGCTCCATTTTGTTTTTGAAAACTCATCGTGATGAGGAGCTGGTTCCTGAGGACTGGAAGAAAGCAAATGTCACGCTCATCTTGCAGAAGGAGGATCTAGGTTATACAGGCCAGTCAGTTTCACACCGATCCTTTGAAATGTGATGAGACAAATCCTCCTGGAAATGGTTTCCAATGATATGAAGTACAGTAAGAGCTCTGAGAGTTTCTGGCATGCATTAATGAAGATGAAATTACAGTTGACTAAAATGGTGTCCTTTTGTGAGGTGATCAGCTTGGTGGATGAAAGAGTGGATATTGTTTCTATTAAGATTAAAAAGCTTTTGACTCTCAGGACAGCTTCAAAGACAAACTTACGAGGTCTGAACTAAAAAAGGCAGATAGAAAGGTGGACTGAAAACCAGCTGAACAGCAGGGCACAAAAACCTGATTGGTCACAGAGTCCAGCTACAGGCCAGTCACTAGTAGTCAATACTATTAAAATGTGTCATTAAAGACTGGGATGATGATACAAACCACACCTATAGTATATTTGCAGATGGTACAAAACTGAAATCAAAGGTTTGATGGAAGTGTTGCCATCCAGAGGGACTTGAGCAGGCTGGAGAAATGGTCCAACAGGAGCTTCATCAACTTCAATTCCAGTTCTGCACCTGTGGAGTGATAACAATGTGCCTCCAGCATGGGCTGGGGACTGAGTGGCTGAATAGCAGCTTGTCAGAAAATGACCTGGGGGTATTGGTGGACACTAAGCTTAGCATGAGCCCCCAGTACAGTTCTGCAGCTAAAGTGCCCAACAGCTTTCTTGGCTGCTTTAGTGAGGGAGTTGCTAGAACATGGAAGGGATATGGTGGTTGCCTGCTACTTGGCACTGAAGAGACACTGGACTGTATTTTGGGCTCCCTAGAACAACAGAGATACGGACTTATTTTAGGGTGCCCAGTATAGGGCCCCAAAGATGGATTAAGGGCTTGGAGCATGTATTGAAAAAGAGGAGGCCAAGAGAGCTGGGAGTTTTCAGTCTGGCCAAAATATGAAGATAAGAAAATAAGCATGAGTGAAAAGTATGACAGCATGAGGTGCAGCAAGCTGTTTCAGCTAGGGAAACAGAGTTGTTCTGGGTGTTGGAGGCAAGGTTCTGCTAGTGAGCCCCTCGGATGGTGGTGCATCTGTGAAAACTTAAAAAGAGGGCAAAGCATACTGGGAGGCAGGAAGTGTATGAGGACAGTTCTCTGTGGATAACTACAGTCCACTTAAGGTACTTTCTTGCCTTCTCAGTAGTTAATCACTTGGGAAAAATTGCATGTGGTAAAGCCTGACTATGGTGAACAGCATCAAGCATAGAAGTACTAGAATCATGAAAGCACCATAAAGCTTGCTTTATGTATGTTGAAAGCATAAAATTCTTGTTAAATGTTACAATTTAGTCAAATATAATGTGCCTTTTATGGGAGAAGCTAAGAGACAACTAGTGTTAAATTTTTGTTGCCAAGTTTGACTATTTAAATTGTTCTAAAATTAAGTACATAGTCAAATTAAGGATATTATAGGCAGGTGTCACTGAGCACAGAAGTTAGATTAGCATGGCTAATTAAAGATTACTAACATGTAAGTCATCAGACTAATTTCTTGTTTATATGCAGGATGTGAACAGGTGTATTGAGGCGCTTGATGAGCTTGCATCCCTTCAGGTCACAATGCAACAAGCTCAGAAACATACAGAGATGATCCTAACTCTCAAGAAGGTGAGATTTTCAATGTTGGTTAAAGTGTATGTTTTCTTAAATTGACACCAGCTTTATTTACTGCTGGAGTATTCTGTCTAGTCTGGATCCCTGCAGATCAAGAATGATGCAGACAGACTGAGGAGGGCCATCAAGAAGATCAGAGGGCTGGAGAACCTGCACTATAACCAAAGACTAAAGGGTTTAGTTCCTTCTAGGAAAAGTCATCACATTATTCTAACAGTTTAAAGGGTTGCTGCAAAGAGGTGGTCAAGGCTTTTGTCTTCACCCAAAAACGTGGGGAAGATGTGGGGCAATGGATGCAAGTTGCACTGGGGGAAGGGTTTACTTTGATACTAAAAAGCTTTATATTTTTTTTTACACTAAGAACAGTTGTTCTACTGTAACAGCCTCCTCAGGAATGTGGTGGAGTTCCATCACTAGAGGTTTTCAAGATGTGATGGGATCAAAGGTGCTTGATAATGGGATCCAGGCTCCCCTTCCCATGAAGGGTAGGACCCGGAGATCGTTTGAAGTCCCTCCCAACTGGCAGTTCTGTGTTTCTGTGACACTTTAAGTGCAAAAATCTCTTATTTCATTGGAGGTTAAATAAAGAATTTAAGTTGGCATGTAATGAAATTACACAGATTTAAGGACCTAAGTGGAGCTTGTTTTACTACTTTGATTTCAGATCCGGAAATTTAAAATTAGTCAAGTTATCATGGAGAAATCTACAATGCTATATAACAAGTTCAAGACCATGTTTCTGGTTGGGGAAGGAGATTCTGTTCTTTCCCAAGTACTAAATAAATCACTTGCTGAGCAAAAGCAGCATGAAGAAGCTAATAAAACCAAAGAACAGGGGAAGAAAGGATCAAGCAAAAAAACTGAAAAGGAAAAAGACCAAACAAGTAAGTCACTGTGGCTTTACTTTCTTGTCACATAAAAGACTTAGTCTCTGTTAATTTCTGAGCCAGCTTCAAAATATCCTTGATGTAGACGTTTCATCAGTCTATGAAAACTTTTTCATATCTGAAGTTGTCAACAACAATACTGCTACAAATAGCAATAGAATTCTGGGAGCAGAAGTGGTTCTTTTTTTCAGAAGACCATTTAAAAGTTACACCACCAAGATCAAGTGGGTGGTATAAGTAAACAAATTACTGTAACTGAGGTGCCAAGGATTCAGCACAACTAACTATGGTAGGAATGTCACTTTACTTGTAATTGCTGAAAAAACAAGGATAACTTTAAAATCCAACCACTTTTGAGAGATTGTATGATGGAGTAGAGGTTCCATACAGTTCTTTCCCCAAACCCGTGATCAGCACAACTGATACTTTAACAAAGAAGCTACACTGAGAGACTGCCTGGGCATAGTCTGACTAGTGAGGCCACTCTAGATGAAGTTAACACAACTTCAGCAAAACACAGTGAAATACCATTTTGTTGCCTAGTCACATAAAGAAGAGAGACTTGTTCTGTCAGAATAGAGGGATATTTTATGGAAGTAGATTTTTCTTTATTTTCTGCAGAAAGAAAATCTGATTCTTACATGCATTCCTTTGCCCTTTTAAAAAATTAACTACTAAACCCTGACTATCTTCACAATGATAGTCAATACAGAATGATGCTGTAATGGATGGTACTTAATGTAAAGCATCAGATTATCTGCTTTGGAACAAGGGAATTTACTGCTTTATGGAATTGCTCCTGTGGCCTTGAAATTCAGAACTGATTATGAAAAAGTATAAACAGATAAACTAAAAATTCCGATGAATAAAATCTGGTATTTTTTTCTTACTGTAGCTCTGTAGTTTAATAGACGAGTTCTTTTATAAATCTGAAACTTCAGTAAAATGGACGATCAGTTCAGAGAGTGACATTCCTCAACAATTCATACAAAATTCACTGACTCATAATACCACAGCAAAACATGTAGTCATCATAGAAATTGTATAGGATGTTAAATATTCTGCACTGACTTCATTAAATACACCTTATAGCTAGTGCTGTTTTCCTACTTGAAAAATCCATGCTGTCATTAAACACTTACGTTTATATAACTTGTATTTTGATCCAAACGTAATTTGTTGGAATCAAAAGTAAATAAGATGTGATGAAACTATTAACTTTACAGTTAAAGTAACAAGAATCCCCAAAAATTTGACCTGGTTAGAGTGGTAAAAGAACTTACTACTGAAGTGTAGTCTCTCACTGCTCAGAATACAAACAAGCATTAAGCATATGATCTGGAGCCTAGCAAGCACAGGAAGAACTTGAAGTTGCATGAAAAATGCAAATTGTTCAATTCCCATTGCTAAAACCATAAGATGAGGCACATTGCATGAAATGCTCAGAAGTTGAAGCCATATTAGTTTGTGTCTTTTGAATTGTTTCAGCTGGGTATCAAGGTAAGGGGAAAATATTTGTAATGTTTTATTTTATTAAGTTAAATAAATTATTGGGGGTTAATATAATACAGTTTTATTCCCTGCAAGTACCATTTTCCTGCTCTTTCATTTTAAAGGTTCAAAGATTTTGAATGGAGCGTCTGAAGCCCAAGACACCAACCAGTCACAACACAATGGAGAAAATGCTGAAGAAAAGAAAGATAGGCATGAAGTTGGCAGTAAGAAAAAGTGAGTTAATAACCTTATTGAGCTGAGGATCTTTTCTGCTCTAGCTTAATCACGTAAAATAGAATGGCATTAGATTGAAGTTACTTAACTATGTTGAGGTACTGTGTCCTGGTTTGAAGGACAGGTGTCTGCCAATAAAGGCAGAAGCTTCTCCTTGAAATGGAGAATGTAAACCGCCTTCCTCCAAATTATTATTATAATTTTGAAATTAAGGGCTCTCAGGCAAAGATATGGAAATTAGGAATAACAGCTCTTTACTAGGAAAACTAAATTAGAAATGCAGTATTACAAAGAACAGTGCCAACCCTGACAGAGTCAGAATACAACCTGACACCCCATCAGTCAGGGTGTTGGTAGCAGTCCCATTAAATGGTGGCTACAGTTCCCTGCAGTGACAGATGTGGTTCAGCTGAAGCAGTGCTCCTGTAGAAGGGTGCAGTTTTCCTCTGAAGGTCCAGGAATGATGTGGAAAAGCTCCGGTTTTCCTTTGGAATCCAGTGGAAAGAAGGGTAACTTGCTGTCCAGAATCTCAGTTTTTATCTAAGGTAGGAAAGGCTTGGCTCCTCCCCCTGGCTGGAGCATGTCCCAGTGGGATGATGTAATTTTATCAGTCATGCAGTGGGACTCAATGGCCCAGCAGCAGATGGTATCTTCCTGGAGGGAGGATGGGTTCTGGAAAAGATAAAGGTGATTGCCCCACCTAGTCTTAAAGATGGCCCATTAGCAGATAATGTGTGCTATGGAGATAAGGAATCACTGCCCCACCCGACTTCAACAGATGGTGATAGAATACACATTTCTGGCCACATCCTGTATTGCAACCCAAGACATACTGTTTTCTTCAGAGAGCAACAGCATGCAAATATTCTGTTAAAATTTTGAATGAATAAACGTTATTTTACTTGCTGCTGTGGAGACTTAAAAAACATTGCAGGGTGTCCTGCTATTGGAGAGAATCAGCATGTGGTGGACCAGGGCAAAGTAAAAGCTTTTTCCTGTATTTTAGGCTATTAAGTTGAAAGCAAAGGAAGTCTGAACCAAGTCGTATAGAAACTAATGAGATTTTTTAATTTTTTTATGAATTCATATATTGTCATAAGTAACCACTTCAAATAATTTTCTACAGTTTGGCTATAGAATCACTCAAATGCAGGTAAACTGCAGGCTAGGACTTAAACCTGTGAAATTCCTGAAGTCTGACTGCTTTATCGAGGAGGATGTACTTACCATTTAAAACATGAAGCCATAAGAATGCTTGAATTTGTCGGGCATTAAGTATTTAAACCTTGGTTTCAATGAAAAATATATTTTGTAAACAGAAACAACAAGCAATTAATCTCTGAGAGAAATACTTTATAGAATTTAGTAACAAATGTGGAAAAGGCCCAGAATTACCCTAGAGTCGAATTGTTTTGTTAAAGTACACTTTGTTTTCTCCAGGCACTCTGCACCTTGCACTCAGATTCTTTTTGTTCAGCAGTATGTATTGGAGCAAGTTCCTGTCATCATGTCCTGGTTTAGGGCAAATTTGGGAGGGAATTTGTTGGATTAGATTATAGACTATCTTTGTGCACATATAGGAGAGCACATATAGGATAAACTGCAGCTGCCTGGCATTCTTTCGGCTATCTTCCAAGTTATAATTCTACAAAAATATTGACAGTTATTTACAATAAGGTAAACTTAAACACAGCAAAGCAAAAAACCCTTAAGATGAAAATTTATCTGGTTTTTACTGTGAGGCAGCCTCAGAAGTACTGAAGTGGATTTTTGAGTTTTCAACCAGTTATGCTGAATACTCACTTGATCTAAACAAGCAGTATGCTACAGGAACATAGTGGAGTTACAAGTGTAGGTTCTCAGACAGGTTATATTCTAGCCCTCTGCTTAAACAAATAAAATAAACATTTCTGTCAAATGTGTGGTGTTTGCTGTGCCTTTGAATTCTACACTCGAATTATCTTATATTTTCATAAAGAAACCCACTTTCCAAAAAAATACTGTATGGCTGCTTGGACACAGGGTCTGTGAACTTGCTCTTAGCTTACAGCAACAAACTAGATTTTTAAATAAACCCCTTACAAGTACACTGCATGTTAAGAAATGCATCCACATGTCTGAATTCAAGCTCCAGACTCCCCAGCATCCAAACTTCCTGTCATTCAGTATTTTTTGTACATTTTTATTTGTAATATTGGCTTCCTAGAAGTGAGAAACAAGTATACAAAATAAATAATGTCCAGAACACCTGTGTGGCTCACTCCAAGCAAAGAGCTGGTGAACCTCATAAATCACAGGACTGTGTTCACTTCTGAACATTTCTCCCTCTGCTAGAGGGAAGACATGGCTGTACCTTTCTGAAGATGTAATTCAGACATTTTGGAAAAAATTCTCTAACTTAAACTTTCTGATTTGATTGGCACTTAAGAACATTTTTCAGGGTGTTTCTGGTAAAAATACATACTGCTCCATGAGGTTACCTCAGTGTTAAGGGACACTGGATTTCAGTGGCAGGAGGTAAGGCATGTTAAGTTAGAGCACTTTTCCACCTAACTGACATACAGTACAGATACAAACAGAGCTCTGAACGACTGCTCTTCACAGCCCATCATGTACATCAACAGTGATGCCTCTCACTGCCAGCTTAGCTTCAGATGTGAGAGGGCTGGGGTAACATACAGCTGGCATCACTAACACCTCAGTTCTGCAGACTTGATGCACTGCTGAGTGTCCATCAGCATTGCTTGCTCTAGTCTGTACAGTCGCCTGGCATAAGTCTTACTTGCTGCCTTTGTATGTGGTCAATAACGTTGTTTTATTTTGTTTCTAGGACATGTGGTGGAGAGAGCGAGCTTGAAAAGCCAGCAGATGATTCTGCCTTTGAAAACAAATGACATCACTGGAGTTTTGTTGGTTTTTTTTTAATTACAAATTAAAGAGGATTGTTAAGTTTTGCATTTGAAATCTATAGACTGCTGAAATTCTAAATAATTTTATAAGCATAGTATTTTGAAGTTAAATTTTGTGGAATAAAAGCCCCTTTAATCTTGGTTTAAAAGTATTTAAACACTTTTGCCAATAGTTATATCCAGTATTAACAGGTAACACATTTCAAAAGATTAAAATCCCAGTTAGAAAATGCTTACATGTTACAGGAGTTAGAGTTGTAGTATATTTTTAACTTACTACTGTATGTTTGTCTAGTTAATAGCAAGAAAAAGTGTAAATACTTCTAACTCTCTAGTTGCTTTATTTGTATAAAATCTCCTCTCTTCCTATGATACTGACCTCTGTGCTGTTTTTCAACTCTTGTTGGGGATGTCTTTTCACTGTGTTTTGTAGGAGTTGAAAGCGGCATTTTTATAGCTGTTACAATGTTTAATGTATGAGTATACTTCATTGTTTTTTTTAAAATAAGTTTAGTTCTGTTCTTGCAAAATGCGTTGTGCCAATTTACTGCAATGTGACTTTTATAGTTTGCTTTTGGTATAGTAAGTATACTGAAAAGAAGTGTGGTGTTCTCACAGAATCTGTTGATGCAGAATGGCTGGAAAACACTGTCTTGAATGATTTATGGAATTAAAGAATTTTAAACTGATTAAGGCATCCTTGTATAGACAGAACCACTCATAGGAAAAACATGAGTCTGGTTTTAGAACTATTTTGATTTTACTACTTTGGCATTAACTTGGGGACCTCTAACTAGAATTTTAATAGAAACACTGGTAAAGTGTTTTAATTCCTGGAGGTGTCAAAGGGAATAGAACAGGTACAAACCTCTCAGAAAAGTGTTTCTTGAAACACAGACTTTGCCCAATTCTACAACAACTTGTATATGGTATTTGACAGAGGACAGCCTGGTTAGAAATTAGAGTTTGCAAATCCTGAGAATAATACATGTAGAACATGCTGAGTGGAATAAGACCCACAGGGATCATCAGTCCCAACTCCTGGCCCTGCACAGGACACCCCAAGAGTCACCATGTGCCTGAGAGCACTGTCCAAATGCTTCTTGAACTCTGTCAAGTTGTTGCTCAGACAAGTTCCCTGGGGAGCTGTCCCAGTGTCCCGCCACCCTCTGGAGGAAGAACCTTTTCTAAATATCCAACCTGAACCTCCCCTGCCACAACTTCAGGCCATTCCCCTGGATTCTGTCACTGATGACAGAGAAAGGATCGGTGCTTCCCCCCTCCTATTCCCCTCATGAGTAAGTTGTGGACTGTGATGAGATCTCCCCTCAGTCTCCTCCAGGCTGAACAGACCTCAGCTGCTCCTCACACAGCTTCCCCCCAAGGCCCCTCACCATCCTCGTTGCCCTCCTTTGGACACTGTCTAACAACTTAGTATCTTCCTGATATGGTGACACCCAAACCAGCCCCAGCACTGGAGGTGAGGCTGCCCCAGCTCAGAGCAGAGCAGGACAATCCCCTCCCTTGCCTGGCTGTGATGCTGTCCCTGATGCCCCCAGGACAGGGCTGGCCCTCCTGGCTCCAGGGCACTGCTGGCTCAGGTTCAACTTGCCACTGACCAGGACCCCCAGGTGCCTTTCCATGGCACTGCTCTCCAGCATCCCATTCCCCAGTCTGCCCATACATCCAGTGTTGCCCCATCCCTAGTGCAGAATCCAACACTTTCTCTTGTTGATCTTCATATGGTGATTGCCCAGCCTTCCCGCTTTATGAAGGTCTCTCTGCAGGACCTCCCTGCTCTTGAGGGTGTCAACAGCTCCTCCCAGTTTAATAATTGGCAAACTTACATAGTATTCTTTCAAGTCCTGCATCCAGGTTATTAATAAAGACAATAAAGGGGCCAAGGATGGAGTCCTGTGGAGCCCCAGTAGTGACAGGTCACCCGTCTGATGTCACCCCATTCACTGAAACCCCCTGTGCCCAACCCATGAGCCAGCTGCTCACCCTTTTCCTAAGGCATTTATTGCATTGTGCACTGGACAGTTTTTTCCCAGTGGATACTGTGAAAGACAGTATTGACAGCTTTACTGAAATCTGAAAAGATTACTTGTTCTCTCTCCCCTTGATTAACTAGGTGTGTTACCTTGTCATAAAAGGATATTAGTTTATAAACATGACTTTCCATCATGAAGCTGTACTGGTTCTGACTGAAACCTGCAATGTCCCTCAGGTGATTTTAAGAACTCACAGAATAATCTGCTCCATACTTTTACCAGTCACTGAAGTGAGACTGATAGGTCTGTAGTTTTCAGGGTCATCCTTCTCACCCTTCTTGAAAAGTGGAACAATATTAGCCAGATTTCAGTTGACTGGGACCTCTTCAAATTCCCAAAACCATTAAAAAATCATTGAGAGGCCTTGCAGTGACATCAGACAGCTCCTTTGAGTACTCTTGGATGAATCCCATCAAGCCCCAAAGACTTAAAATGGATCCAACAGATCCTGCACAAGTTCAGGGTCCACTAGGAGTTGACCATTCTCACAATCCTGTTCCTCCAGCTCAGGACACTGGGACCCCCATGTCCCGTAACTCATATGGAAGAGAGAGGCAAAGAAAGCATTAATATCTCTGACTTGTCTATGTTCCTGTTGGTGAGTGACCATCCTGATCCTGTAGGTGAGGGCCAATGTCCTTTCTGCACTGCCTTTTGCTATTGATATATTCAAAAATCCAGCCTCTTTTACTGTTCTGGAGAGCTTCAACCCCAGTTGAACTTTGAGCACATGCATGTTCTCCCTACAGTGAGGAGCACCATCTCTGTATTCCATATCCCTTGTCCGTGCTTCAGCAAGCGCACACCTTCTTGGTTTGCCTGGACTCAAAAAGAATATCCCTACTCAGCTAACCTGGCCTCCCTCTTTGCCAGGTTGGCATCTGACATTTTGAGGTGGACTGCTCCAGTGTTTGAATAGCTTTCAGATCTTGAAGACAATGCCTGAAGTTTAACCTGCAAGTTCAATCACCATGGTAGCTGCAGTATGAAACATTCTCTGGCAGATGGCCACAATTACTGGCCTCCACAGACTGTGACTTTTGGCAATGTCTAGCACTTCGCAACAGACTGATGTTAACAGTCTGGCATGACTAACATGACGTGGCTGTACAGCTTGACCATCAGATAAGCAGCATTCTCATTTACCTTACAGATGTTCAGTACCATATGCTGGATTTTGCAGATTTCCACATTCCAACCAGTCATTCTCTGTTTAGTAGTTAAGTGCTGAATGCTCCCAACTCTCACACCCAGACTGTGGCTAGCTTCTCTCACCTTACTAGAAGTATGAGACTGGCTCACTAAAATTTCTTAATCTGCAGGGATGCCAATTTTGAAATATATTTGACCTTAACTTTTACTTCAGAAGATAAATGGGTTGTATGAGAGACAGTGTATTTGAGGCAAATTAATTTAATGAAAGAGTAAGCTCACATTTTGCCACTCCCTTCTCTCCACGGCTAAAGAAAAAAAAATGCCCCCCAAAAAAAACTACTGATGACTGCTTTAGAACTTCTAGAACTCTCTGTATGATCCCCAATTCAATACTGAAGAGGATTGGGAAACCTGTATATTTATGGGAAACAGCTGAAAGAGGATGAGATAGGGGAAATATAAGGAGTAGCAACTTGTGAGGGAAATGCTGAAGTTGCAACCAGAGCTGTACAGTTGAGGACCTTTAAAGCAGCTACCACAGCACCACAAAGCAGCCCAGCCCCAGCAGTTGGACTTGTCACACTTGTGATGGGCAGGGCACTCCCTTTTCTGCAGATTCCTGAAGGACATGAGAACTATCACCACCTGCTTTTACAAGTGGTTGGTTCATTAAAATACACAAGCCAACAGCTGGCTGGTTTATAAGTCAGGGGAAAAAAAAAAACCAAACAAAAAAACAACAACAAAACCCTTTTTGTTGTTCCTAAAAAAAGCACAGATTTATATTCACATGACTTAATATATCACTAGAAAGCAGTAAGATATGGGAGTGATCAATGGAGTCCTGCGAGTGCTTCAGATACATTTTTTCAAGACATCTAAGATAATCAAGTCAGCAGTGGCAGAATCTGCAGCCACAGAACCTGAACAGGATTCAGTTTGTCACTTTTCTGTATGTGGATTGTCAGAGTAGGCTGTCTTCCCCAACCAGAACCACCTGAAATTTTCAAAAGAAAAGCAGCTAGCACTAACTTTCCTAAACAACAAAGATCACCACTAGCACCCTCTTAATTCCAGAAGATTTAAAAAAAGAGAATATCTGTCTTGACAGAGTTTCAATTTACCAAGAGACTAGGAACTATAAAATCACCACATTTTAATAAAATAAAACATTACTTACAGTAACAGAATGATACTAAAAAACATGCACAATGAACACTGCATACACTGTAAACAGTTGACAAAATTACTTAAAAGGCAGGCTACAATTCAGTAATGGTGAAATGAAATTTCCTCTTTACAGAATCAATCCTCAGAGTCAGGAACCAGGGATAGCAGAGGTCTTCAGATGCAAGCTTTCATTTGCAGGAAAAACCCAGGAGTTCAACCAGCATTCTGAGCTCCTCTCCCAGAAATACCCTCCTCCCTGCAAATTCAGTGCCATCCACCTTTATTCAAATATGGCAACTGCCTAGTTTTCAATATATAGAGACCATGTTCTCATCCTCAGAGGTTTACAGAGCCTTGGATGCACAGAGCTTCTCAAAATCATGGTTTCTTTTGCCAGGTATTCTCAAACATCCATATTTTACAGTCCATAGCATCCAAACGACTGTAATGTTGTAAGAGTGTATTATATTTTTCCATGCCAACTTATCTGTAAAATCATACTTATTCAGAAAAACACACTAGGTAGACTTTAAGTGCAAAGGGCTCATTCCAGCTCACAGGAAAGGATTACATGCCTAACCTGAAATCCAGCAGCAGGCTCAAACCTCAAGTTGTCCAGTGGTTTTAACAGTGAGAGCAACAGATTCAACAATGTCATTCACTGAATTAATCCTGGCGCGTGTCAGTTTCAATTGAAAATCCCAGGATCGACATAAGGATATGCAAGAAAATCCCCCAGTTTATTGCCTTCTGCATCGTAATGGAGCATCCGAAAACAAACATCACAGAAGAAACAAGGATCTTCGGGTGCCAGACTGTCTCTGTTGGTTACCCACCTGCAGGTTACAAAACACAAGGCGGTTTTTTTGAGTGCAACACACTGTGACAAGCACTTCAACATTTTACTCAGGACTGGGGATGGCAGCAACAAACATCAGTAATCATTTTATACACCTAAGGTACTACCTATATTGCACATCTCCCATCCCATGCATACAGCTCATTTCCAAACTCCACAACCATTCTGTGTCAATCCCAACAGCTACAGAAGCACTTCCTGAGAAACTCCTCGAATCTGTGTAGCTGCTACAGTGCATTAAAAACAAAACAAAACAAAATAAAACAAAACAAGAATCTTCTGTCTACCCTGTGGCCATCTAAGTCATAAAAGATAAATCTTTTTTTTCCCGTTAATGCAAGAAACTGTGGAATGGAGCAGATGTACTGACCCAGGCTCCTCTGAGTAATATAAAGCATTTGAGAATCTAAAAGCAGGACCCAAACAATGCAGACAAGACAAAGTGTGGATTGCAGCACCCTCCAGCAGGCACTGAAGTTAACATGAACACATGTCAACATGTACAAGGAGGGCCTGCCATGTCACTGAGTAATTAATTTTTGATAGCACTCAAGAGGCCATGACAGCTGAAGGCCTCTGGTGATTACAGATGCTATCTGCACAGATTAGAACACACTGGTAGCCAGCCAAAGCAGCTCTGCTGTCTATGGTTTAGCATGTCCCCACTTAAGCTTAGTGCTTAATCCTGGTTTTAATTTAATGCATTTACATCACCTCTGGTAATGCCCTCCCCATCCCATCTTTCCCCCATATTGACCCTTTGGCTCCACCTCCCCTTATGGCCAAATGCCTCACAGATTACAGGCCCTTGTGAAGGCACCCTCAGGACTCTGCTAGGAACACTAGGATGGACTCCCATCTCAGAGGGAATTGGCTCTTTGCCTGATTCCAAGGAAGTCTAAAGCCAAACAAGCAAGACAACGAAGACACAGTTGCTGTGTCAAAGAGAGGCTGAGAGCATAAGCTGTCCTGAGGAAACAAAAAAAGGCAACCAGTGCTTTTGCAAATAAATCATTCATATCTATAAAATCAGGGAGCCTAGCCTAGTCTTTAGGGAAATTTCTACTGTTTATTGAAAGTCTGTCTCGTATCTAAATTCATACCACTAAAGTGTATAAAGAGCACCAAATTCATATTCTGTTCTTTAAAGTGCAGAAAATCACAAAGAGTTCCTTCAAGAACAGCTGCAGAGCACACAGTTTTCAGGTAAAGGTTAGGGGTTTCCTATGGTTAAGTTAAAAATTTTAAAATTCTTTTAAAATTCTCTAGATTTTATTCTATTAGAGTTGGACAGATCTATACCTCCGCAGATGCTAGATTAAACAAAAGTGCTGTATGATTTCTGGTAAATGAATTTGAAACATGTCTTGCAATGGAGGAAAATGCAGCACTTTCCCCCAAAATCAGGATTTTCAAAAGAATTGATAAGATAGCCAAGCTCTAGATATGCAAAAGATCATGAGCCAAATAATTAATCTCTTACTCATTTAGTTATTTTGAAACTCCTGAACCAATTCTAAATGAACACTACCTGCAGGAAGATTTTTCCTGGTTAGAGAGGTCAACTGCTTGAAAAGTGCAGATTATTATTATTATGAAACACATACAGAGCTTTGATTTTTATTATTTTTTTTAAGTTAGTAGCAGCACATAGAAAGACATAATTAAGATGACAATAGCATCAAGAATGTAGCATACCTTGCTGTATACATCTTGCACACAAAGCATTTTCTGGTACATAGCCAATGTTTCTTGACTAGCAAGGGATATAGATTCCTATCCAGACAGTCATCATGATGGATAAGCCTTGAGAGAAATAAATAGATACAACACATACAATAAAGATGTTGAAATTTATCTGAACATAAGCATGGATATTGAAGATAAGGTATGATTTAAATTCCCATGCAAACTATGACTAGACGTCCACTTAACATTTCTTAGCACAGATGAAGGTCTTGAGATAGACTGCTAGTTGCACCATCTGTGGATTTTACAGTCACAAGTAAATTCAGTTTGTGCAGTAACTCCGAAGTCTTCAGACCATCTCCTTCCTGTGGTCTTTTAAAAACTTTTATGTCCTATACAGACTAACAAGCTATTGTCAGGTGAATCTTCAGATCATCTATGTGCAACATCTTTGGTTTTCTCTGGATTATGTTCCTTTTGGAAACCACGATATATTATCAAAACTTTGACAAACCAGGCTCCAGTGAACAGAAGATTACTCAGCCCACTATTTCCATTCCTCTGTTATCTTTTAGATCCTGCTCCTTAGCTTCAAGTTCAAACTAATAGTCCAGTTGAGTCCAGCCACAGCCTACAACACTCCCTGGTGCTCCAGAATCAGTATGTAAATCTGCCACACATTAGCTCTACATAGGAAGATCTTGACACTGGTGGTTGCCATTCCTGTTATACAGCAGTCACAGCACACTAATTACAAAGCAGTCTTTGCATGCAAATTAAAAAGAAAAAAGCAAGGAAGATTACTCTCCTTTCAGAGATATTCCCATGTATATGGAAGAAAAAATTAAGCTCAGCAGAAGGCAGCAGAATAATCTTAAAGCAAATAAGTCAGTCTAACAAACATTCAGCATTTAATGTCTGAAGTTTGTCCAGAGAAGGCTTACTTTCATTTGCCTAAGGACTCCCAAAGAATAGTAACTTACCTTATATCCGTGACTATAATGATGTGTTCACAGTTCCCTTGGTGGCAGTAAAGGTATGGAAAGCCAATTTTGAGGAATAAATCATTAAATACATAGTCCTCCATCTTAACAGACTGAAAATTTTCATAGCCTCTGTCATGAGATTCTGACCACTCTATAATTGTCCTGAAAATAGAAAGGCCATCAGCATAGCAAAGCTATGAACCATGAATGCAGAGAAAAAAGATGCCTGGGGGACATGTTAAATTCTTCACTGAGACATGGTTAAATGACGGAAATCAAAACAGTTCACGACACTTTGTAATAATTTCAGGTGATTTCACAGCAATACTATACCACCACAGAACTGTTCACTGCTCTTATGGAACATCTGCCTTTCAGTCCTCACCAGGCAGCTTCCTGAGGAGTTTTAGTCAGTGTATGCTCCTGATGGCACCCATCCAGGTCAGACTGCAGCACAATACTTCTTAATAGTAAGTCTTCCAGTAATTCAAGTTACTAGCAGGTCATTTTGCCCCCTTGGTCAATGACTTCATTTTAAAGTATTAAAAGCTTTTTTTAAAATTTTATTTTTGCCAAGGAGAAACACAAAGCTGACAAGTGCAGTTACATTTCCAAAATTTAGCACTGGAAGGGCACTAGCCTGTGTAAATTTCTTTTTGGCTTTTTGGCACACTCTTATACACAAGGCATCTAACTCTACAAGCTGTGTATGCTATGACAAGCCCTTCTGGGAAGACCACTGTTGTTCACGGACAGAAAGACAAGAAGTAAAACATTAATTTCCCTGAAGTCACATACAAAGTCTGGCAGAACAATAGGGTCTAACAGGGCCAGCTCTTCCATAACAGCCATTTAAAATATTTTGTTCTCCTAAATCTCACTAGTGTAACAAACAGCAAGACCATACTTCTTTAAAATATCAGATTTCTTTTCTTATCACAGACCCCATGTTGACTTTACAATAAAGGCATTCAGAACATTTTCAAGATTGAGCAGGAAACCACTGCCACACAGCTGAACTTGTTGTCTTTCTGACCCATCTTCTACCTCACAGGCAAGTCTTTTGATTGCCATCACAAACAAGTAGGGAAGGTATTTAAAAACCCAGTACAAAATGCCACCTGTCACTTTACACAGAAATTTCATCTCGAGAGAGGAAATCAGGATTTGCAGGTTAAAAAATTGATTCATGCTTTTTTCAAAAGGGAAGCAAATGGAAGGAATATGTAGTGCAAGTTAAGTTAAACTTCTCTGTAAAAACTAATTCATCATGGAAAAACAGTAGGAAAAGTCCATTCTAGCTTAATACTCTAGACATTCTAGTATCTGTAACACCACAAGTCAGAAACAAAATGAAACAAATTTTATGTTCCTTAAGGTTTTCCTCAGCCAACATCTAGAATACCATACCTGCTCAGATCTCTGCATTCTGGGTATCTTTTATCATTATAGAAGATGCCTTCGAAGTAGAAGAAAGCAGATTTGTAAAGATCCTGAGAGACAGAGAGAGAAGTCTCCATTAGTGTTATGAGAGAATAAACACCTTAAACAAGAATACGTCAAAAATCCAAGCATTTTAAGTATCTAAATTGTATTAAGAGACCTCATTCTACAGGTGTCTAAGAAAAGTTCTGCTCTGACTGTAGATGCTGATGTGACAACTAGACTCATATGACTGCCAACTATGCAGATACGCTGCTGATACTGTTCTCAAGCCATTACATGTTACTTTAATATTCTTCTCTTATCTCCCCATCATAGCAGCTATGGACTTCTATAAAAACACAGAACAAGAACATAGGCATCACTGCACTAGCTCAGTAATTGCAAGGCACTAACTTTAAAAAAGAATAATCTTTGAAAAAATTAGCAAAATGGAGTGTGTTTACTTGGGGTGGCTACCAGATAACTATCCAGCTGCTCTCTCACTCCTCTTTCTTAACAGGACTGGAGAAACAAAGTAAGACAGGAAAGCTCATGGGTTCAGATAAAGAAAGAGCAAAATAAATATAAAAAATAAGAGAAAAAGCAAAAGCTGCATGCAGAAGCAAAGCAAAAAAGTAAGATTTATTCTCTATTTTCCATCAGCAAGTGATGGTCAGGGATTGAAATAAGATGCTCAGGGAAGTGGTGAAACCATCATCCCTGGGAATGTTGAAGAGGTGTATGAATGTGGCACTTGGAGATATAGTTTAGAGAACATAGTGACATGTTAATGTTTAGCTCAGCTTCTGGAGTTGATTGGGCATCTGGCAACTCTTGCACTGTTGGTATGAGTGCCCTAAATTATTAATTATCTTAATAAAATATTAATTATCTTTGATAGAAAGAATGTTAAAAATGGACTGTTTACATGTGACAAACTTTGTAATTAAGGAAGAATTTTGAAGGATGATAGATTTTCTTGTGAGACTCTAGCAGTGAGGTGATAGGACCTTCAAGAATTGCCTGTGTGACTTGTTTATACAGATGTGACTTGGAAGCGCTCTCATGTGTAGCTGTGCATGTGTGTACGTGTGCGTGCATGGGACAAGCTTCAATAATTCTCTGTCATTTCACTAAGAAGCACTTTGTGCTCTGATCAAATGCACAGAAAGTTAACTTGGTATGAGTCAACTTTCCTCACAGCAGCCCCTGTGCATGCTCTGCATTTTTGGCAAGAGGGAATTGATAATACACCAGTGTTTTGGCTACTGCTGAGCAGCGCTTACACAGCTTCAAGACTGTCTCTCCAAGTCTGCCCAACACCAGTGGGCTGGGGCTGGGTGACAGGCTGAGAGGGAATGTAGCTGGGACAGCTGACCCAAAGGACATCCCATGTCACGTGACCCTGCAGTCAGCAATAAGAGCTGGAAGAAATGAGGAAGGGGCTATTCACAGTGAAAGCATTTGTCTTCCAAAGCATCTACTATGCACGCTGAGGCTCCAGGAAGTGGTCGGAATAGAATGAGAGAATCATTAAGGCTGCAAAAGATCATCAAGTCCAACTATCAACCTAGCACTGCCACGTTTGCTCAAGTGCCACATCCACACATTTTTGAACACTTTCATGGCTGATGATTCCACAACTTCCCTGGGTAGCCTTTTCCAATGTCTGACCAGCCTTGCAGCGAAGAAATGTTTCCCAATATCCAATCTAAACCTTTTTTGGTGCAATTTGAGGTCATTTCCTCTCATCCTGTCTCTTGTTACCCAGGAGAACTGACCCCCTACCTGGCTACACCCTCCTTACTCTCCTTTCAAATAGCTGAAAGACAATGATAATGTTTCTCTTGAGCCTTCATTTCTCCCTCAGCCACTCTTCAAGGTCTCCATAAAGATTTTCCCTCTTTATTCTAAATGAGGAAACAATGGACAACCAGGCAGTCTCCATCACCAGACTCGTCTGGGGATGCTCATTTGTGCTCAGACGTCTCTTTGAACTATTAACTCTAGACTGTCAAAACACAGAAAAAGCAGACACCAGGATGAAAGACAGGACTTCTCAGATGACCTGCATGAAGACATAGTGGTTGGAATGTGTTTTACACTTCAGATTCTTCGATTCACTTCTGTCTGTTACCGTTACCCTCTCTGCTGCTGACAGAAACCTGGAGTAAGTGGCTGATACACCAGATGATCCTGTTGCCAGCCAGAGAGATCTTAACAGCCCAGAGAAATGGGCAAACAAGAACTTGGTGAGGTTGAGCAAGGAGAAGTGCAAGGTCTTGCCACTGGGGAAAAACAAGCTGATGCTCCACTGAGTGAGGGTCACTCAGCTGGAGAGCAGCTAGGCAAAAAGACCTGGAGATGCTGGAGGATCCCAAATTGAACACAAGCCAACAATGTGTCCTTGCAGCAAAGACAGCAGATGGAGGAGATAGGATACTGTGCTGTAATACATAAAATACCACCAGCAGGTCAAGGGAGGCAATCCTTCAGCTCTCCTAAGCACTAGTGAGACCACACCCAAAGGCCTGTCTTCAGCTCTTCAACCTAAAGGCTGCTCCATATAAGAGAGACATGGACATACTGAGTCTCACAAGGGCCATGAAGATGAAAGGACTCAGCATGTCTCCTAAAAAGAGTGACTGAGGGGGCTGTGAGTTAGAACCCTGAAGAGAAAGCTCAGGTAGGGAATCTTATTAATGTACGCAATACCTCTGAGGAGGGCGCAAAGAGGATGGAGCCAAGCTCATTTTAGCGATCCCGAGTGACAGCATCAGAGTCAATAAGCACAAACTGAAACATACGCATTTGCCCTGAACTTCAAGAAACACTTCTTTACTGACACAGGTGACTGAACACTGATGCAGGTTGTCCACGGATATTGTGCAACCTCCATCCTTGGAGATGCGCAAAAAATGTCAGGACATGGTCATGGACAACCGGCTATAGGTGGCTTTGCTTGAGCAGAAGGAGTAGACCAGTTGATCTCCCAAGTCCCTTTCAATCTCAACCACTCTATGACATGACATATATGTCATATAATGTAAGATCAAAGTGATTCAGTTCCAGTATTTTCAACTAGATTATTTGTTTTGACCATATCCAGAGAATACATAGCAACTTTGGGAGAGAAGAATGATCTTCATCCCTACATTTGATCAGCATCCAGTTACAAACAACAAAGCATAGTGGGATGGTCTAGCTTATTATTATTAGTGGGATTAAGCTATTACCTCTGGTGCTTCAGAACACAGCTCAGAATCAAATCAGTCCACAGAAACACATCTACACAAAACTCACTGCTTGTGTTTCTATTTCCTAGCAGTAGCAATGATGATGTTTTTCTTGATACTGCACAAAACAGATTATCTTGGTAATGACACTATGAAGTATTTACTTGCAGGGCAACCAATAGGCAGAACCAATGCAGATGAATTTAGTGCTGAAGAAAAAACAACAGAACAAAACTCTGCCTCCCTCTCTATGTTTTCGAGACTCCTATACATGTAGAGTGCTCCACCTAGAAAGTTTTACCTTGCTGATGTGCTCTGGCGCTTGATCTGGCTGACTGCTGAACTCACCGCCTATCTGGAGGTCACTGACGCAGGAAATCGAGTCTCTCAGCTCAGTGAGCTTCTGGCTGCCCAGTACAAGGACTGTTTGGTAGGGTTTGTGATCTTTATGCTACAAAGAACAGAGCATACAAACTTCAGATAAATTATAACCTGTCAGGATCAGCACTGCTCTTCATTTGACAGCTTAAGGTCATTACTGGAAGCATCTGGCACATCACTTCTCTGAACAGTATCTTGCCACAGCCTCTCCTAAGACAGACACTTAATAGTTTTATTCAGAAACTCAAAAGTTACATTCTCCATTGGAAAGTGCAGAAAAGACAGCAAGTCTGAGCTCACTTATCCCAAATCCAGAATGAGTACTTAGGTTCTCCTGTATTTAGTTTCAGGTTTTGAGCTTCCTGTAAAATAAATTAACTACTGTGGAATTATTGTAAAAGTTCTGTTACATAAACCACTAACAGAATGAAAGCCAGATTCTGAAAGAACCTTAAGAAATTACCAGAGTTGAAGAGTTTACCACATGTCTTCAGAGGATTCACTGATTTTAACAGCTTGGGAGAGCAAGACATTATCTGAATAGGAAAGAAACAGAATACAACACAGAGAAAGTCGCACCAACCTTCTGAAATATAACAGGATAAAAGATGTTCAGAGTTAAAAGTAGTTCTCCCTCCTCAATTAGATCTGTCGGATTGTCTGGCCTCTTTCCAGCTGCATGTGACTCCTGGAAAAATATACGCACGTGCATATGTGTATTATATTGGCAACCACATATATATATATATAAAAAATAAACCCTGGGTATATATAATAAACCTTGGGTAACAGTCTGAGAAATGCTAACTCATTTTTGACTATGTAGCCTTCTGAACTGGAAACAGCCTACTTCTTCCAAGGTGGAAAGGTGAGAAACTGTTTCAATTACTGATTTCAAGCATGTTCCTTCATTTCTCAGTTTTATTGCAAGACAGCTGTCTGTTCCTTGGTTACTGAGAGGCCCTGCATAAAGGAATTAGAAGCTGCTATTATTCTGCCCTCATGGAACTCAGCTGCTACCAACTTTCACCACTTTATGCTTTGAAATGTTCTTTGAATGTTTTCACATGTAAAGGGGGATTGCAACCCTTAACTTGGGAAAAACTAACCTAGAAAATATACATAGAATGAAATATATGAAAATTACAGTCAGCGCAACACTTCCTCTTCTTAGGGAAGCTAGACACAGCTGGAGGCCACAATTTCTCCAACATTCAAACTCAAAACCCAGCAGTGCCCTTGCCACTGTACTGTGTCCTAGAAAAGTAGTAAATGTATCCCTACATTTCCATACTTCTTTGTGTTTAAGACACAGCCCAGCTATGAAAATGAGGGAGGGTACTTTTCTGTGGCTGTTTCCTCCTTTTCCAACAAATCAAGAGAGAATATTCCTGCACAAAAACCTCCCACCAGCATGGAGTATTCCTCAGATTCAGTAACTTGTATACAACTTGTACTCCTTCAAGATTCAGAGATACTTGTGCTCCCTGCCTTGCATCTGCCTTCTTCATGTGATACATTCCAAACTCATGTTTCTTACTGCTCTCCTCCTGTACAAAGGCATCATGGTCCCAAACACAGAATCACAGCTCTGACACGGCCTGCTTAAAGAATGCTATAAATGACAATGTGCTCATTCTTCAGAAACAGCAGTAAGACACCACTCACTGAAACCCTTCACGAAGGTTTCTGTTGCTAATATTTTTTCAGATATTCCCCAGGCTAAAAGCTCGGCAGAGTAGCTGCATCATGTGGTTTACATAATGAGCTGGGGTCTCTGAACAGCTGAAACATGGTAACTCATGACAGACCAACTCATGACAGACCAAGAAACCTCAAGAGAAAAGTCTAACAGTCACAAGAGATTTTTTTCCTCACTACACTTCTGTCTCTAATTTTTACAGCACTTCAGTGTCCCTGAAAGAGTTCATAGAATGTGTAATATGTGGTGCTTGGGAACACAGTTTAGTGGTGGATCTGGCAGTGTTAACGTAATGGTTGGGCTCAATGATACTAAAGATCTTTTAACCTTAATAATGCTATGAAAATTTATGAAATGATTTGGGTTTTTTTTGTTTTGGACTTCAATGGCTGCAAAGAAATAAATTCAAAAAAATATATTAAGCATAGTTAAAAAATTTCAATAAGGCTTTTGAGGGGCAGATGACTACACTCTTGGTTCCTGGCAGTTCAGAATGGCTGAAAAACTTGGGCTACAAAGCTCAGAATTAGGAATTTACCACCACTGTGCTGCTACTGTTTTCTTCTTTCAGCCCTACTGAAACACTGAAGCTTAGTTTCCTACAGTGGACTCCAGGAGCAAAACCATTGCACATTTTGTCTGGCTCTATGTCTAGCTGTAAGTTCACAGCACCTAAAAATAGCAGTCATATAGAGGCAATGAGTGGAGTTCCTCCATAATTACATCCAGTACTAACAGACAGTTAAGAGCAGACTTCCTGTCCTATCTTTCTATGAAATGTCTTTATCTTTACCTGCAAATTTGTATCTGCAAACAATTACAGTGTACATTCCACAGTGCTGAATAAAAAAGCAACCAGAAGTTGTATTATTTGGCTGTCTTGAGAGCCTAAAAGATGACAAGCAACTTACCATCTCAAAGGTAAGAGTTTCTTGTCGGCAAGCCCGATCCACAATAATTGTTTCTTCTCTCCTCTCTAAGGCCTTCTTTCTAATTCTGAGGGGCAGGAACACAAAATGTTGTTCAACGATTTCCATGTAGAATTTCAAGAATTTCATATTTTTAAATGACACAAGCTACCACAGAGCAGCTTTCAAAAGCAGAATTCATCTCTGTCTTAGCGGGACAGACTAACTTAAAATACTCATCTTCTGACTCTCATAAAACCTGATAGTGCACAGGCCAGCTTAGGGATTTCAGCTTGTGGGTTTTTTCCCCCTTATGTGCAAATGACAGGTTGGTTGTGAGTAATTTTACACTTACACTAAAAAACAGCAAAATGCTGTCAGAAGAGGCTGTCCTAGGACAAAACACTTCCTGACCTTTAAGGAAGCCATTTTAACAATTCTTTCTGTTTCATAAAAATTGAATTCATGTTCAAGCAAAACACAAGGAAAAAAACAACCCACAAATATTCTTTCTCAGCTCCATAGCACAGACACTTTAGAAAAACCCAAAAGCAAACCTTCATTACCATTTGTAGAAGAAAGAGTATCGCACATGAAATACCTACTAAAATACAGGTATTTAACCACTGCATGAATACCCAATCCTTAACATCCAGGACAAGTTTACTTATCCCCCAGAGTTCACAAAGATTTACAGTAACAATCAGGCTTAACGCTGATCACAGTCTAAACACATTTCTTTACATTAGTGCTATGTAAAGTACAGCCAAGGGCCTGAACTGGCCAAGTTGACAACTGGTAGAAAGCTTACATATATTGGTTACCTCTGAAATGTGTCAGTAGCATCAATGAATTCCATGAATGAAACAAAATTCAACAAAACACAGTGGTTCAGATAAAGAGGTTATCAGGATACAGCACCAGTACTTACAGTCTGGTTGTTACAGTGTGACTAAGAGTTACCAGAGGTGTGAGACAGGCTTTTTCAGAGGAACCTCACATACAATCGTCAGAATGCCCCTACACACTCCAAACCTAGGCACTACTTCAGAAGCACCTACATCCAGAAATCCTTTTCCAGTAAGAAAGATGGCCTATTCTGTATATCTTAATAAAAAATTCCTAAGCAACATTCAATCAGAAGACTCATGCCAATGACTGCATCGTAAGCTGGTGGTTTCCGCCCTTATGGTATTTTTGTGCTGTGCTTCAGAAAGCATTGTCTGTTCAGGGAAGAAGCAGCCAGCCATACTTCTATGCTGATTTTCCACCCCACCCCAAGTAAGGGTACCGTGAGAGCACTGTAACAGCATACCGAAGAGTGAGCAGACGGCTATCTTCAGGAATAACATCTGGGTCCTCTTCTTTTTTAGAAGACATTAATGTATCAACGCTAGAACAATAAAAAAAATAACAGATACAATCACGGAATCATAGAACAGTTTGGGTTGTAAGGGACCTTAAAAGATCATCTAGCTCCATTCCTCCCAGCAGCACTGGAAGGGACACCTTTCACTGGGACCAGGTTGCTCATGGGCACATCCAACCTGGTCTTGGAACACTTCCAGGGATGGAGCATTCATAAATTCTCTGGGCAACCTGTTCCAGTGCCTCACCACACTACACAGTAAACAATTTCTTCCTGATATCCAATCTAAATCTAGAGCTATCCACTTTGGACAGCGCAGTGATTTCTCAGTCTGTGTAGAAGTATGAGAGGCAGGAACCTGGAGGTGGTTTACCCACCTGACCCCATTTATGAGTGCCCATTTCAGGTTATGCACTGCAGCACACCAGATACAGAGGAATCATCATATGTACATCCCTTCCTCTGCAGTCCTTCACAGAAGCATTAATCCCAAAAGAATTTTATCCAGCCTGAAAACAGTCTGAGGGAAAACATATTTGAAACAGAGAACCTGCTTCGAATCAGACTCAGTTGCTTTTGTCTCTCCACTTTTGCAGACTATATAATGGCAGGGCTTACTCCAGTGCCTAAGTCCACCTGCAGTTTGAATCCCAGCAAACTCTTGCACAAACCCATCTCTTTATGGGACAAAAAACTACCACCAGCGAAGTCCAGGAAAACCTTTCAGACTCTACCATTTATCCTCAATAACACTTATGATTTCATTATGTTCTTTCTCATTATAATCTCATAATATTCCCCATGTCAACAATAATATCACTACAGTAATGAATAATGCTTTGGAGAGAAACAGCATGGGAATACAAAATAATTGAGAAACAGAAGTCTGGAATCCACTGTTATCACTGACAACAAGCAAAAGTCAGAGACAAAAATTTGATTGTGGACAGATGACTTTGTTCTGAGCCAATAAAGTCACTCTGTACTGACAGTAACACCAATATACTATTGTTTAGTTGCTTACCATTCAGCAACATACTAAGTTTTAAACTGTTTCACAGTTTCCATCTCGAACAGAAAATAATTACTTTAAAGTTGAAAATGGGATTCTTTCAGAAACACCATTTTAAAAGGAGCTTTGCAGTAATGAGCCACAATCTCCTGGAAACAGAATGAACCTTGTCCCACTTGAGGCAAGTGGAGGCAGAGACGACCAAGTGAATCCTGTTTTAAACGTAGAATGAGACACAGCTGAGAAATAGTAATTTAACTAACAGAAAGATGGAGAATGGCACTTTGGAGAACACAGTTCAACCATTAGCCTTTTAGATGGGATGTTCTCCAGGCAGCATAGAGTTGTGTTATGAACAGCCCATGTGTGTTGGGTTGATGTGGCCAGAAATGTGTATTCTATCACTATCTGTTAAAACCGGGTGGGGCAGTGATTCCTTATCTCCGTGGCACACAGTACCTGCTAATGGTTCATCTTAAGACAAATGGGGCAATCATCTTTATCTTTTCCACGACCCATCCTCCCTCCAGGAAGATACCATCTGCTAATGAGCCACTGAGTCCCACTGCATGACTGAAAAAATTCCATCATTCCATTGAGAGATGCTCCAGACAGGGGAGGAACCAAGCCTTTCCTACCTAGATAAAACTGAGATTCTGGACAGTAAGTTACCCTTCTTTCCACTGGATTCCAGAGGAGAAGCCAGACCTTTCTACATCATCTCTGGACTTTTGGAGGAAGACTGCACCCTTCTACAGGAGCACTGTTTCAGCTGAACCACATCTGCCACTGCAGGAGGACTGTAGCCACCATTTAATGGGACTGCTACCAACACCCTGACTGATAGGGTGTCAGGTTGTATTCTGACTCTGTCAGGGTTGGGATTGTTCTTTGTAATACTGCATTTCTATTTTAGTTTTCCCAGTAAAGAACTGTTATTCCTAATTCCATATCTTTGCCTGAGAGCCCCTTAATTTCAAATTTATAATAATTTGGAGGGAGGGGGTTCACATTCTCCATTTCAAAGAGAAGCTTCTGCCTTTATTGGCAGATACCTGTCCTTAAAACCAGGACACCACATGATTAAGTAAAGGATATTCCCCTGATAGATAAATCAAATCACAACTGACCCTTTCTGTAAAACTGAAAACATGACCAAATTATTTATTCAAAGTCTTCTGGCACATGGATCAGTGATCCCATTCACAAAAGAGCCCAAGACACTTGAATATGTACCATTTTGAGGAAATGACTTTGTATTCAATTCTTTAAACACCACAGGTATTATATGCAGGATCTGAAAATGTCTATTACTTAACACTGAGAAATTTCATTTGCATCAAAGGTGACAGTTTCCCATTTCCTTTCTGTGCCAGAATCCACCAACAAAGTCAAAACTTACTAACAACGCTTGGGTTTTTCTTTCTTCCCAGAAAGCCTGGGGCTTTCTTGTAGCCCCAGGTACAATCTCTGGCTGTGCTATCCACACCACGATCATTAATTGCCTGCTTCAGAGAAAAAAATAACATCCCCAGAAAAGCTGCTACAAGCAGACATTATGTAAAATATGTGACATTAAAACCGCTTCCTCTTTTTTCTTGTAAGGACTGAAAGCTAGCTAGTATAAAGGGATACTGACATTAAACGTCTAACAAGTTTCACAGAACCTTGCAAGCACTGGTACTGCCACTTCTCACACCTGAAAAGTCAGAAACCCTCAATTTCTAAAGAAAAAGCAGAGCACCTTTTTCAGTATTAAAAATCAGTCTAATAATTAATTACATATGTCATTGTGTCACATGCACTGAAGCGTTGAAAGGCATTGCTGTGTGGCCTTACACACAGGCCATGCTGGAGCTCCCCCTGTGTAACTCCACTGCTACCAATGGAACCACATAAGCAATACTTGGTCCATGGTCCTCAGGAAACCAGGCTTTACAAACAGGAAATATATGCTGGTCCTTCCAGAAATTAAGGTTAAGTCACTGTCTGACACCAAAGACACAGAAGTGCAAGCAATACAGAGTTTGCACTAGGAACACCTCACTCCTGACTGCCACAAGCTTGGGATCCTACTGTGTCCCCACAGAGACTATTCTCTGCATGCATAACAATTTCACTTAGTACACAGTTACAACAGAGGGGAAAATACTGGCCATGCTGTTTAATGGAAATCAAGGTGAAGTGTAGGACAGTAACGAGGAACACTAGTTGAAAGTGTTACTTGAAAAAAGTCAAATGGAAAGTGTTATATGAATTTATGTCTCCTAAAAAGGTATTTTAAAGTGATCAAAAACAAAAAGGCCAAAGAGAACACTCTGGAAATGTAGACTTGGAAACAGACTACTAATGAAGCCTTTAATCACTGTGACTTTACTTTTCCCAGAATATTCTAGCAGCACAATGAGTTTTGTCTTTTAGAAATTCAAAGATATTTTAGTATTTGGCCTGATATTTTATAATAAACAGATAGAGTGCTCATATTACTCTTTATATTGCACATATTTTAAAAGTAGTACTTTCATCACCTTTGAGACACTAATACCACAAGACGCTAAATACTAATACGTTAAGACGTTAATGCTAGCTTAATGCAGCTTTATAACACATCCCAAGAGATATTTACAACTACCCCTTCTAATAAAACAAGAAGGTGAATTAGAGCTGAAGTTGAATAAGGTACCTGCAAGCCTCACCTCTCTTGACCTGCCTAAAACTCACAGTGATTTGAGGCTTTGCCTGCCCTACACACGCACTCAACAAATCACACAGAAGAAAAAACAGAATAAGAAAACTCACCATCTCCAACATTCAAGGACTTCAGTCACTCAAGCACCAATTACGAATATCAAGGAAAACTTCTTTGCCCACAGACTCCTGAGGCATTTGAATAATACTTAGAATTTTACTCTTTTGATACCTTGGTTATGTAAGAGAATTACTGATGGAACCTTCCAGATAAAGACACAGTTTTACACTTGTTTAAGATCTGATGAAAACACGAGCAATCTCTATGATGATTATCAGCATACAATATGAGCAATATGCAATTCTTACTGAGTCAAATGGAAGTGAGTGAAGACACAAATTTTTTCCTGTGATCTGTTTGCAGGAATGTGTTACAGGAAGAAAATACAGTAAAATAATAAAACAAACAAGTAAAACATCAACAAAAAATGAACCAACAAATAAACCAAAAAACCAATCAAACAAAACAAACAAAAATTAAAAAAAAGAAGCCCCAAAAAAGCCAACCCAATCAAACACCAACAAACCAAGAAAACCAAACCAACCAAACAAATAAAAACCCAGAACAACCACATTGCACTGGAGCGCCAAAGAGTTAAATAGCATTTAAACATGATACCATTTGTCCTCACCAGAAGACTCTGCATCGTCAGGAATACTTATATGTACACTAAGTCAGTACTCTAAAAAAGATTTAATGATGGCATTGAAAAGCTTCATCCTGAACCCATAAAAGATTATTTTAATCTAACACTACTTTAAAAACAGATGCAGGAGTATCCACATCTTCCTCTCTTCTACCCAAAGAAATCCTACTTAATTTGTCAGAAGTTTCCTTAGAAGTAATTTAGTCAGAAAAATCTGTGGTTATATCCACGATGTGTTCATTTGAGCACTTATATTTACACCAGTAATAAATGTGATCCCAGGATACCATAGAACAGACCTTGGTATAGCCCAGTGTTCTCATCTCTCCTCAAGGGAGAAATACGAGCAGGTCAGAGAAGGTGAGTGAAAGTGATCAGAGGTAGTAATTTGAGGTTGGCTAATGTTACAAAAAGACTCAAGAGACTAGGGCTATTTAATTTAAAAGCAAAACCACATGGAGATTAGGGATTGGGATTTCCAGCCTGAATAGCAGAAAGGTCACACCAGGATGTGCAGGTTTAGCTTCATTCTCCTGCAAAGCCAACAAAAGGCTGCCATGTGAATAGTTCTCTCCCCTTCACAGATCACTAGTCTTTTTTCTCTTTTCCCAAATGATCACTGTTCACGGTACACTCAGTCTCAGACTGACAACATTGCTCTAATACCAGCAAATGCAGACAGCAGGTGAAATGCAGCAGGTGTAAACAGAAGAAAGCAGAACAGAAGGAAAAAAAGCAGAATGAATGAGGGGAAAAATAAAGTAACCACAGGAAAAACTCCTTGGAATTCAAATGAAAAATGCAACAGACAGGCTCAGGCAACAGAGTTGTCACAGAGAGTAAGCCACAGCACAGGAGCAATCAGGTACCATCTACACTGGAAGAGCTTACAGTGTCATAGTTTCTCCCACTCCAGAACATTTTTTTTTTAAGCCAACATCATTCTCTGTTTTTAAAGTCTAGTAATGGCAAAAATTTATGCTAGTCACCAGAACTGTGACAGATGAAGCACAAAGATCAGATAGGATCAGAACCCTGGCAATGTCTTCCTTACTGATGGACTACAGACAAATTACCAACTGTGATGCTTTCTACAGGGATTACTGCCTGAAATCAGGCCTTTTATACAGGTGAAGGAAAATTCTCACTATCCATGTGACCTGAAAGCCTTCCAGCCATAATATGTTAGATGCTGCTGCTGCTTTAACATCCACAAAGTACTTACATAGCTCTGACTTCACCACTGGCCCTGAGATAAACAAGTCAGTGGAGGCTAAGGACCAGGAGACACTCAATAGGTAGTGTATGCTGCCAGCTACCTGAACTACTCTAAATATTTTTAAGGGATTCAAACTAGAAGAGAATAGGCTTAGAATAGTATTGGGAAGTTGTCTGCTGTGAGGGTGTTGAGGCACTGGAACAGATTGCACAGAGAAGCTGTGGATGCTCATCCCTGGCAGTTCAAGACAAGGCTGAATGAGGCTTTGAGCAATCTGCTCTAGTGAAAGGTGTCCCTGGCCATGCCAGGGGGATTGGAACAAGATTATCTTTAAAGTCCCTTCCAAACCAAACCATTCTATCATTCTATGATTCTTTGTTAATACAAACATATGCTTGGCTTATTTCTTCATGTAAGGTATATGTTTCATTGTGTTACTAGGGTCTTCTAAAACCATGAAGATGTTCAGGTACCTTTAAGTACTTAACCAGTAACATGTTGCTAAATGTTAACCAAATTAACTCTAAGCACCAAACTGCTTGTTCAAATTCACGGACATTATACAGATTCCACCACTGGAGCACTATCCTCCAGAAAAACTGTTTGCCTTCAGGGTGTATTTGGCCTACAGAGATGTTGGCGACCAACTCTTCATAAGGAACTGTGCTACAGGATAAGGAGTATTCAGTACAAATGGAAAAGGGGCTAGGTACTAGGAAGAAATTTTTTACTGTGACGGTAGTGAGACACTGGAACAGGTTGTCCAGAGAAGTTGTGGTTGCTGGAACTCTGGCAGTGTTCAAGGCCAGGCTGGATGGAGCTCTCTCTGCTATCTGGTCTAGTGGAATGTGTCCCTGGACATGGCATGGGGCTATATGGCCTTTAAGGTCCATTCCAACCCGGATCGTCTATGATTCTGTCTTTACTCGGGAAAGAGAAACAAACGCATGCCATAGGCCCGGAAGAGGCTGCTCTGAAGAGGTTTCGCCCGAGCACCTTCCGCCTCTCTTGAGGAACCGCCTCGGCGTCAGGACAGCACCAGCCACCTCCCCCTCACCAGCGCCGAGCGAAGCCACGGGCATCCCCCTCGCACTGGAGCCGTAAATCCCGGCCTGGAGACAGCTTGGCTTCCTCACCTGCAGACGGCGCGCAGCTCGGCCGCCGTGCCCAGCGCGCAGCCCAGCCCCGCCGCCACGGCCACGTCCGCGTCCGCCTCCTCCGCCTCCTCCGCCGCCAGCGAGAGGTCGGGCGGCCCCAGCAGGCGCCGCCAGCTGAGGCCCAGGGCGCCCACACGGAACGCGTGCGTGTACAGCTCCGCCGCCTCGTAGTCGGGCGCCGCCGCCTCCGCTGCCATGGCCGCCGGGGCCGCCCTCCGCCGGGCCCCGCCACACGCGTCACGGGCCGCGGGCGGAGCGGCTCTGCTGGGCGGTGCGGGCTTGTTGGGCGGAGCGGCCCTGCTGGGAGGTTCGGCCCTGCTGGGCGGAGCGGCTCTGCTGGGCGGTGCGGCCCTGCTGGGAGGTTCGGCCCTGCTGGGCGGAGCGGCCCTGCTGGGCGGAGCGGCCTTGTTGGGCGGAGCGGCCCTGCTGGGCGGTGCGGCCCTGCTGGAGCGGTGCGGGGCGGAGCGGCCCTGCTGAGCGGTGCGGCCTTGTTGGGCGGAGCGGCCCTGCTGGGAGGTTCGCCCTGCTGGGCGGTGCGGCTTTGCTGGGCGGTGCGGCTTTGCTGGGCGGTGCGGCCTTGTTGGGCGGAGCGGCTCTGCTGGGCGGTGCGGGGCGGTGCGGGGCGGAGTGGCCGTGCGGAGCGGTGCGGCCCTGCTGGGCGGTGCTGGGCGGTGCGGCCCTGCGGAGCAGTGCGGCCTCCCGTGAGGGGCTCCGCGTGACCGGGGAAGAGCGGCTGCCGAGCCTCTCCTGCCAGGCGGGAGCGACCGGGCCGCGTTCGCTAGGGAGAAAACAATTCCAGAAACAGAAACGCCCCCCCAAAAAAAGAGAAAACAAACCAAAACACACACCACCCCCAAAATAACTTATCAATTAATTAAGAAACGCACCGCGTCAATTGTCCTAGAGCGGTACGAACACTTTCACACAACATCACCGAATCTATGTGAGATCACAGATCTGTGAAATCATTGAGTCCAGCCTTATCATCTAGACCGCCAAAACTTAAGTGCCACATCCAGTTTTTCCTTAAATACCATCAGGGACAATGACTCCACCACCTCCCTGGGCAGCCCATTCCAATGCCCAATCAGCCTTTCTGTGAAGGAATTCTTTCTAATGTCCAACCTAGACCTCCTCTGGAACAACTTAAGACTGTCCTCTCATTCTGCTACTTGTTATCTGGGGGGAAAAAAAAAAATCCTCACCTCCCTACAAGCTCCTTTGATATGCTTACTCTCCTCCTGAAGTGAAAACTTAATGCACTGGTACAATGAACATGGCTAATGAAATACATAACCTTTTACCTGACTAACACTGCTCCTACTGTTAAGAATAAGTTTAAGTTCTGGGGTGGGTTTGGGGTTTGTTGATTAATAACTCGTAAACTGAAGTTTGTTAAGTAATGGTTTGTAACCTGTTGATAAGTTACGTATTTAATGCTGTTGGGGAGTTGCAGGGAGGGGGCGGGGTCAGAGTGTAGCCCGTCGTTGTAAAATGGGCGTTGTGATGGGGGTGGCTCTGTTGGGGGGGTGGGCCGATGGGTGGTTAATTGACAGGCCTGGCTAGAACTTTCTGGAAAAGTGATGTCATCTAGTGAGCTCACCAGCCTGTACAGGGATTTGACAGTCCTCCAACCCATCAGGGCCTCAGGCGAAGAAGGGACCAATCCTCAAAGAGATTGGAAGATGACATACACCTAATGAAGTGTATAAAAGGACAGTTCGGGGCGCCGAACGCCCGTTTTTGACGGTGCCTGTCGCTGTGGAGAGCGTCTGGTGTCCCACTGTTGCTTTTTGTTATTTTCTGGCTTGCCATGCGGGACTCCGGCTTATGTGGGGTCCCCGTCCTCTGTTGCGGTTTTTAATAAACGAGCTTGTCTTCCGAAGAACACTCTGGTCTCGTTTGTAACACTACCAACACTTAAAAAGGATATGTATGTGCCAACTATCTGCGAATTCCCCCCTGAAGTAGTGTGACAAAGCTGACACGACCACAGCCTGTTGAGGAAGACGACAGAATTTGGATTGCCCTAACCTGATATACCTGATGCACATACCCATTGAACCACAGCCTTTATGCTTGCTTCGAGACAAAATATTAATGGAATCAGAGAATCAAAATATGATTTGAGTTCAAAGTTGTTTGAGTAGTAACTAGATGCTAACGATCATCTAGTTACAGCCTTCACTGCTGTGAACATGGATACCATCTAGTAGAAAAGGTTTCTCCAAGCCCAGTCCCACCTGGTCTTGGACATTGCTGAGGTTGGGGCATTTACATCTTTTCTGGGCATCCTGCTCCAGTGCCTAACCCTCACAAGAAAGAACTTCATCCTAACATCTAATCTAAACTCACCTTCTTTCAGTTTAAAACCATTGCCTTTTGTCTTGCCATTGTCTGCCTTTATAAAAACTCTTTTTCCTTTTCATAAATCCCCTTGAGATACTGGAAGGCCATAGTGAAGGCTCCCTGAAGGCTTCTTTTCTCCACAGAGAACAGCTATGAACAACTCCAGCTATCTCAGCTATTCCTCTTACTTCTCTAACTAGAAAAATAATGCTGGGAAATGAGGTTTATTATCAGATGGTGTAGAATCAAGGGGTGAAGATAAAACCTGAAAAAGTTCATGAAAGGAGACTGGGTTTTTGCAGCTGAATGGAATGGGCAGAATGCTGAGAGAAGGTTATGAGATTTGTCTGCTAGTTTCACAAAGCAAAGTAATATAGGGGGAGTTCAGAATGTAAGAAAGCTCAGCCAGAGCACATTTTGCTCTGCTTGGCAATAACAATGTAAAGTTACAATGTAAAGTCTAAAGCCCTTATACCTCTCCCAGTTATACTTAGACTTGCACTGCATTTCAATGCTGAATTCTTTTATTAGCTCTTATTAACCTCTGCCTCTTAATTATAGTTATTATTCCTCATTATGAAAGTTTTGCTAAGCTTCATTTTTCCTGTAAGTATAGACAGTGTCTGTTTCTTCCTCAGTTACACCCTCTGCTTTCTTCATCCATCACCTTTGTGCTTCATGACACTCCTCAGCTCTGGAAGATGCTCTTGATTAAGGGCTGTTGCCCTCACTTCCTGTTGTATCCTCCCTGAAACCTATGAGTTGTCCCATGAGGAATCTCATTCCAGTTTCCAAGGCTGTGCCTGCCTTGTTATGTGTTTGTTGTGATTGCCTGTGCTCAATTTATTTTATGAACATATCTTTCCCTTTGTGCCCTTGCAACATTACCTGAAATTTGAAAACACCCCATCACTTATCTGATGTAGCTATATCTAGGGTGGAAGTGGCAGGGCTGTACTGATCTCAGTGTAGTGTTGACATAAACAGGTGGGAGGAATTTCAGCCGAAAGATGCAGGATTAAACCCTACTCTTCCAGAAACCTATCAGGGATTTTTAGTGTTCATGGAAAGGAAATAAGATATTTGTTTCAAAAACCTTCCTTGGAAAACCAAACACTGTGGAAATCGGTGGGCAGGGTTTTTGGTTTGTTGGTTTTGGTTTTTTGTTTTTTTTTTTGTTGTTGTTGTTGTTTGGTTTTTTGTTTTTTTGTTTTTGCTTGTTTGGTTTTGGTTTTTGGGGTTGTTTTTTGTTTTTTGTGTTTTTTTTTTTTTTTTCATAAGACCATGTGAAAATGACATCACAGAATTCCCCAGCAGAAGGATGATCCCTGCCAACCACAGCACTGTCACTGAAGGGTGTGAGGTTTGGAAGGAGCTAGAGGCTGCTGTGTTTTAATTATTCATGCTTTTTGGCATAATCCCGTGGGCTTAGATATATGAATTTCCCTCACTGTCTCTCTTCCTTCTCCTCATGGTGGATTTGATTTTGAAGTTCTTCTATATTCGTTAAAAAAAATCCAAGCCTGTAAAGTACACAGAAATTAAGCAGGAAGACTGAATAAGAAGCTCAAGGAACAGCTAAGTTGAAAATACCAAAGCTGGTAATTTTTAACCATGAATGGATAATACACTTTCTGTTTTGCTTCCAAGCTTCAATACTAAGCAGTCATATACTTATAAAGCCACTCCACTCAATCCAAATCCTCTTAAGAACAAAGAGAGCTGTTTATTTTTATAGCTTGGAATTAATCTGCCTTTTATATACTAGGCATAAGGCACATGGGCATTTCAAGGTTTCCAAGAAGTATTTACTTTTCTCTGCTGGAAAGAGTTCAATAATTCAACAATAAAGCAATAAAGGATGTATGAACAATTCAAGGAGTGTAAACTGCAGGCTGAACTCTTTAATAAGTGCTAAGACCCAAAGAGCATTGAAAGTACACTGAGATAGACGAGTGAAAACAATACAAAAGACAACTGGAAAACAAACTAATAGAAGTACTGTGCTTGCAAGGGGAATCAAGAAAAGTTGTAACTAATATGCTTCTAAAGTAATGAGATAGCCTCTGTTTTGTAATAGTGTGGTATCCTGTGAGTTTGAAACACTAATTTTCAGAGCTTCCATGTTCACAATTAGAGCTTCAGTCAGAAAACACTGTGGATATATAACAGCTTTGAAAAGCCAATCCTAAATGGTCCAGTGAATCTAAGCTAAAGTCTAAACCCCTGAGTTTCAGACTGGTCTTTTAACACAAGAAATACCCTTCATTCCTTTCTTCATTCACACAACTCCAGAAGCGCATAAATTTTGTGACGCTAATCACATTCCATGGCAGTATGGAATAGTACTCCCTCCAACAGACATAGCCTTAATATAATGACATGGCAATGCTTATTAAAGGGTAGTTTTATGGCTTAGTCATAAATAAAATTTTATTCTAGTTTCATCCCTGTCTCGCATCACTGAATTTACTGGGCTTCCACTCCAATCCAGAAAAATCACAATGATCATCACTTAAGCTCCAGCAGGAATATCATGACTAACAAACTTAGTGTTTGTAGATAGTCCAAAAATACCTTTGGCAAACTGGTGTTGGACATTATTTTTATGCAGTGTTTTAGAATTAGCTTCATCCTTGTTTGTTACACCAAGATTGAGCTCTGTGTTCCCACTGTACCTTGGCAGACAAGGAGCACTGTCACAGTTTTTAAGCCTGACTGTGTCAGCACAGCAATTACAGAACTATGCAGAGGGCTATAATTTTGGGAGATGTGCTTTCAGCAGTTGTCAGTTTTTTCTTTGTCATGCACTCTCCTTCTGGCCTTTGTTCTTAGGATGCTGCTGACTTCTGGACAGCAGCACCCAAAGAACTGATCAAACCCAGTTGAAAGCAGTCCCCAAATACTTCCGAGCAAGGATTTTTTAACTTGGCCTATGCTAAGCTGTAATGTTTATAGTGTAATCTCACACAGGGTTGCATCAGGACAGTTGTTCCCACCAGAAGTGAGAACAAAAAGGAAGGCTGAGAAACATCTGTCCTGTCACGGCTTCCAAAATTCCCATGACAGTGAAGAGGGATCTATGGATGTAACAATCTTTGAAATGAAGACTCTCAAAGTCAGCCAATAGCATCTTTTACTATTACATCTGAACAGGAATGTTGCATTCCTAAAATGTAGCTATAGTTGTGACAAAACACATCTTACATTACTTTTACAATAAATACAGTAAAATATTAATGCATGGTAACCCATCATAATGGCTTTACATGGATCTTTGTTTAAACATGAAAAACTGCAGGCAATTTGAAAGCTGTGTAACTAAAATATAATTCTGTCCAAAGACAGATGTTTAACTCACTTCTGGTTCAGTTCACATTTGGTTCAGATGATTTTTGCATCTCTTCTTAAGGGTAGCATGTTGTTTTGCCAGAGTATATAGTATGTCATTTTGCTCTCACTTAAGGTAAACAGAAACAACTAAAAAAACCAAACCAAATGAAAACAAAAAAGGAAGGAAACTTATGTGATTGGTAATTTCTGAATTTTTTCACATCTGATTATTGCTCTTACATAACTTAATTGAGAATCAAATGAGTACAGGATGCTTTCATCTCATCAATGTTGAGTAGTCAGAATTATTTCCCTCAAGAGTTTTCATCTATCTTTAATGCTTGTTCTTGCCTACCATTAAAACAGATGAAAGTTGAAGAAAAAAAGCTTAAGAGAATGATGATGATGATAGAGATGCATATAATCCAAACCTGATCAAAGAGGGATTTAGTTTTTAGATGTTGCCAAACCACATTATTCTGGCAGCTGAATTTGGATAGACTATTGGAATAAGCAATGAAGTCAGCCAATAGGGACAATTAAATTTAAAAATTGTAAGACGTAGGATATATTAAATACTTGATCCACCTTGGTGGGATCTCTTTTCAAGGTCAACACTATACATATACATGTATACACATACATTTTTTATATAAATTTTTCTTCCAGGAAATTTCTGCCAAAAATTTTCCATCACCAAAAGTTAAGGTCTTCTTTTCAGAAAATTTTATCTGACTCTCTATGACAGTCAACAAGACTTCACTTTCTAAGGCCAAACTACAGGTTTATGGCATAGGATTCTTTTGTCAGTCTCGCTTAGCTAAGTCATATATCTAACAAAAGACTAAGAAGATGTTTACTCATACAGTTTTACATACCAGTTTGCCTAAGAAGGTGAAACAATACAGAAAAGGTGCAGATTTGCAGGGAGAAGTTGCATTACAACAAAATTACTTAGCCTGTTTCCAGTGTCAACTAACAGTGTGTTCGGGCACCACTATGTAGCGTTAGGAGGGCCAGGGTTAAGCTAGCCCTCTAAGGTGCTACGAGAACTCAGATAGCTCAGAGGGGTTCAAGTAGCCCTTTGGCTACCTGCCAGCGAGGAAAAAGACTGAGACCTGTAGCTGAATTATTCTAGAGACAGTTTATTCTCCGAAGGGAGTCCAGGCTACAAATCTGTTAGATACAGGTAGGACAGAAGTATTTATAGATTTCAGAGGGATTCAGAAAAGAACCAATTAAAACACTAGTTAAACTCAATATCCAATTATATTTCACTTAACACTCTAAAAAGAAACCAATCACTGCGCTAACTTGAACACCAATAAAACTCTAAAGTGATAAGAAGTTTTCAGGCAGAAATTGTCTCATGTGAGAGGAATTTTTCTTTGTTTCTCAGGAGAGCGCATCCCATGGATATTTTCCTGGGAGTTTTGTGTCACCCACAACAGTGTGCTTGCACAAGACCTAAGGAACAATAAACTTCTACCAGGCACTTTTCTCTACTAGTTGAAGTATTTCCTACTCAAAGTATGCAAAGATTTTATGGGACCTCAGGCAGGACTATAGCTGAGCTGCTGCAAGATGTCTTACCTGGTCCATCTTCTCTCTTTGGTTGAATACTCAGTAACAATCTTTTGTTTGCAAATCTTTCATTTGCACAATGTGTGACTATTTTCCTCCCTTCCCAGTTCTGAATTTTCCTTTGAAGACTATGGAGGGAACCTCCTCACACAAATCTATAATTCATTGCTGGAGTGTTTAATTTCTGTTTTATAGGTTTGGAGGGCTGATTACAGAAGTACTCGATATTTCACTGGGAAAAAGAAGTTTATCTTTCAAAGAAAAGCAAGATGCATTTGTGTCCTGGTTTTAAGGACAGTTATCTGCCAATAAAGGCAGAAGCTTCTCTTTGAAATGGAGAATGTAAACCCCCTCCCTCCAAATTATTATAAATTTGAAATTAAGGGGCTCTCTATGGGAACTAGGAATAACAGTTCTTTACTGGAAAGATTAAAATAGAAATACAGTAATACAAAAAAACAATCCCAACCCTGACAGAGTCAGATACAACCTGACACCCCGTCTGTCAGGGTGTTGGTAGTCCAATCAAAATGGTGGCTACAGTCCCCCTACAGTCCCCCTGCAGTGGCAGGTGTGGTTGAGCTGAAGCAGTGCTCTTGTAGAAGGGTGCAGCCTCCCTCCAAAAATCTAGAAATGATGTAGAAATGATGTATATGGTGGCTTCTCTTCTAAAATCCAGTAAAAAAAAAAAAGTAACTTGCTGTCCAACAGCTCAGTTTTTATCTAGGTAGGAGAGGCTTAGTTTCTCCCCTTGGCTAAAGCATTTCTTAATGGAATGATGGAATTTTATCAGTCATACAATAGGACTTAATGGGCTATCAGCAGATAGTATCTTTCTGGAGGGAGGATGGGTTTTGAAGAAGATAAAGGTGATTGCCTTATCTTGTGTTAAAGATGGCCCATTAGCAGACACTGTGTGCCAGCAAATAAGGAATTACTACACCACCCAGTTTTAACAGATAGTGATAAAATACACATTTCTGGTCACATCAATCCAACACAATTTGATATCAGTGTAAATTGTCTTGGAGATACAGAAGACTTTATCTATCTAAAAAACCCCTCTGTTTTGAACTGTTATAGTTTAGCCATGAAGATATGAGCTAATTTCAACTAACTTGCTTTGAAATTTTAGTAGCCTAGAAATTTAGTAGATAATATCCTTCTGTCTTTGACTTCAGAAAGGTATTTCAATCCACCACCTGGGTAATAGTTATTTTATGCTAGAGTCACCACTCTGATCACTCTGGCATAATTTAAAAAAAAAAAAAAAAAAAGAAAAGGAAAGAAATGGCTCTGAATAGAGACTGACTTAAAAAAAAACAGACTCCAAATGAGTGTTTGGAATGTTTGCAGCCTTTTTAAGTAAGAAGAGGGTGAACTAACAGATACATTATATCCAGTTGAAAAGCATTGTAACTCCATAAATGTTGTTATTCTTTTATGGTTAAGGTAAGATGTATGTAGTCTATAGATTATATTATAGTTATTGTTTTTCTGACTTTCAAATCTAAATATAGAACTCGCTGTTGGTCTTTAGAGTGTTTTCTTAATGTAATTAGGGAACAAACTATTTTTTTTTCATAATTATCTTTTTCTCCTCCAAGTGCTTTAGTCATGCTCAAGGACCCCATTTTGTCCTGTATGCAGGAAAGAAGACAGGACTATAGTGCATGTTTTTTGAGTAGACAGCTGTGACACAGTGTTCTGCCCACAGTGCCAGCAGTCACATCCTACTGAAGAGTTCCTCCATATTCCAGCCTATTCACGCGTGACAATGATTGTTCTTGATGGCACCTGAGGGTCTTGTCCCCATCTTACCCTTTGTACCATCTCCATAGATTACCCCTAGCAACAATTTCTGTGCAATTTAAAGGGCTTTCTATTACGCCAAGTGATGGTACAACCTCCTTGTTGAAAATTGGCTGTTGCCATTTCTTGAGAATAGTAGTAATGAATGTTCAATTTTGCCAGGATGAGTGCCAGAGTCTGTTCATGTACATTTTTTCTCCTCCTGCCAAGAGTCAGTGAACAGAGTACATTCTGTACAGTGTTTTGGTCACAAGTGTCTGCATCTGGCATAAATTGTGTGTAAATTTTTCAGTTTTCTTTGCAGGGGACCACTTTTGCTTCTTGCTTTCTGCCTGTTGCTCTTACAATGAAGTTGTTTTAAAGTGGATCAATGCTGTGTTTTCTTTTCTTGTGTGTCAATCATTGAGACATCCTGAGCAGGGATAGATAAAGTAACATACCATTGTTTAGATAACAAAGCTGACTGGAAGAATTCTGCTTCAAGCAGGTTCAGGTAAGAGCACTTTTTGTGTACAGTTATAGCTTTGCTTAGTAAACTCCATTGAAGCTGTCAAGCTCTCTGCTTAGGTCAGTGAGAGGCTTCCTAGCTATTAACATGAAGGCAAGCCAGTTTGCCTGCACAAAAATATACTGCCTTGGGTCCTGAAGGGACATCCAAAGCAAGGTGTTTCAAGCCTCTTAGGCTGTTTCTTGTGCTAGACTTGAGTCTTGTGCAAAGACTCATGGTCTTTGTCCCTTACATCCATCAGTTAAGGTATATTAAGGTTTATTAATCCTTATATCCAGACCAGCAAATCTGATTTGTCTTGAATAGATAGATTAATTGAGGTGAATAGATGTGATATATATGTAGAGTATTCTACTCTATATAGTATCCAAAACTCAAAATACAGACAAGTTACCAATAAGCAGTGCTGTCCACAAGAAAACTGTTTTCTGTCTCACTAGTAAACAGTGTATAAAATCAGAGGGCTTGGGAAAAATCACTTGTCTTCTGAAAAGTCAAGACTAACATGCATTGTAATGGTAACAATAGCCAAATAACATTCTACAGTATACTGGCTCTTCCTCTGGCATAAAAAGTAACCCTAAAATTGTGAGATTTTTGCAAAAATTTTTTGTTTGAAGGTGGCTGCTGCAAAGAGTAAACTGTTGACGGGGCAAAGAAAGCACAAATCCCTATCATAGCATGTTGTGCTGAGAGCATATGACTTCTGCTCCTGATTATTAACAACTGTCCTGTAAGTGAGTCTTTTCAGTATTTTAGTATCCGAACAATCACAGGCAGAAAAATTTCAGTTATTGGTGGTGATCCCAAATGGATCTACATTCTTGTAAGTTTCAGTGTCATTGCACGGAACTGAAAGCATCTGTTTTTCCATGCTGATTTATTTTTTTTTCATGCACTGGTTAAATAAGAGCCTTACTGAGTGATTTTTTAATACTTTGTCATTAAAGAATGTACTGACTTGGGCTGGAGTAGAGTTAATTTTTTTCACAGTGGCTAGTATGGAGCCGTGTTTTGGATTTGTGCCAGAAACAGTGTTGATATGTTTTTGTTAATACTGAGAGCCAAGGTCTTTTCCCCTTTTCATACTTCACTGCTGGTGAGGAGACTGGGAATGCCTGGGAAGTTGTGAGGAGACACAGCCAGGACAGCTGACCCCAGCTGGCCAAGTGGATATTCCTGACCACATTGTATATCATGCTCAGTATATCAAGTGGGAGGAAGAGGCAGGAAGTGGGAGGACATTTGGAGTGGTGATGTTTATCTTCCCAGGTAACCAGTATGCACAATGGACTACTGCTTTCCTGAGGATGACTGAACATGGGAGGTGGTGAATTAATTTCTTTGCTTTCTTTTGCTTTGCTTGCATGTGCAGCTTTGCTTTACCTATTAAACTGTTTTTATCTCAACCCATGAGCTTTTGCCATTCTGATTCTCCTCTCTGCTGGTGGGGAAATGAGCAAGATGCTTTGTGGTGCTCAGTTGCCAGCTGGGGTTAAACCACAAGCACAAAGTGAGTTTTGAAGCACTCTATGATTTTTTCGTGCTTTCAATGTGTTTTGTTTCATTTGTGGCTTTCTCTAGAATTCTGTGTTAAATTCATCATGCCAATCATCCTCTTCATAGCTTGCTGTGGTTCAAGTTACTAGAGAGATTGTCTCACTTCTCCTTATGGTATGACATGAAAGCTACATCCCACTTCATTATTAAAAATATCAGCTGTGTGAGGCAGATAGACTGTTAATGCTTCCAAGCAAATTAATTTTCCCCTTTAGAGTAGTATAAAAGCAGACCTTGATGTCTTCTGAACAAAATACACGGTAACCTTCAACACAGGCTTCCCACTCTATTGCCAACAAAATAATTTCCAATGTACTTTATAAAGCCTAGCTGTTAGTGACATGACTAGCAATAATCAGACACATTTTTCATTGTGCAGGGATAATTCAGGGAGGTACATTGCAATCAGGAACTGGAAGCTATTCCTCTAAACAAATCTATTTAATGCCAGTGATGATAATTATTAGTGATTACTCACCGATTGCAAATGTATTCTAGATTTAGACATTCTAAAATAGGGACAGCATGGCAGTTTTTCACATGGATATGAAGGTTAAATTTTTTATTTTAACATCTAACAATAACTCTTCGTTAGGAAAAAAGTATTATTCAGTAGCTGAAATCCAGACTGCCTAAGTTTAATACTGTTTTATATTTACTTCAAAGGCACACAGTGTTTCAAGTTGGAAAAAAATTAACTCTAGGAGGTAGAGGAGGAAGTGTTGCCTAAAGCCTGTTAAAATAAAGAATGTCAGATGAAAAATTAGATCATCTTTCTGGTAGAAGAGATTTAGACTAGGTCAAAGGAAAAAGGGAAGTTGCTATAATTAGTTTTTATCCTGGAAGCAATGCTGTCTGACATTTTTGGACGAAATCAGATCTTTTGTGAGACCAGATGGCACAGCTGGAACCTGAAATGGCAGTCCATTTGAACCATTTGAAAACTTTTTAATTCCTGTGGGTTTTGTTGCTGTTGTCGTTGCATTCTTTCCTTGGAACATGGAGCTCATCTTACTGTGTGATCAGAGCAGCACTGTTGTCAATGAAAGGGAGAGAAGAGGAATGCATGAGAAGGAGGAATGCAGTTTTTGATCACTGTTAGGCCTCTGGGGAGGCCTAATTAGGCAAAGAATTCAGGGAGAGCATTCTCTGTGCCTCTCTTTTCACTGATGTGCAGGTAAGCTTTGTAGATGTTACAGAAAATTTTGAACATTAAATAGTGTGTTGAAAAGTTGCTTCAATTTCTTACCAATGGAAATTTGGAGACTTATGTGATGCTTCAATTAATAAGATTTTCCACAATTAATAAAATATAATAACTATCTCTTATTGTTGTTCTAATAAATCTGCATTCTGTTAAATGGAAATTTCAACTCATTGAATTATTTGAGAGTTACTGTATATAACTGGACACTCTGAGATAAGCAGTATGAACAGGAGCATGGTTGCATATGGTTTGGGCTCTCAAAGAATTACTCTAATTTGGCCCTCAAAGTACTCTCCTCCTTGGCTGCATTTGTACTGCCACTTCTGTGCTTCCCAGGATGTCTGCTGTCCACATTCCCTGTGGCAGTGTGCCCTCTGGACAGCAGCTGGCTGAGCCTGGCTCTGTCATACCGGACTTCTTAACTGATGGTGCTCTCCACATCCTCCTCTGTGGCATGGACCAACCCAGCAATGCAAGTGAAAGGAACAAATAAACCCCCACTGTTTGGTCAACTGCTTCACTGCACTCTCATGTGTTTCCCATTATGAAAAAAACAACTTTGTGCTGCAGAAACCTCACATGATGGATCTTATTTTTGTAGCCAGTACAAGTAAATGAACTGGTGCCATCTCAGCTGTCCTAGGTGTTTATGGTGCCCCCATACCAGAAACATAAACTTAAACCACACATTTTAAGTTAGGTTTAAGTTAAACACAGGTTTAAGTACTACTGCTGCTCCCTAGGAGACCTTTGATTATTCTTAGCTAGTAAGGCTGCAGCTGTGGTTTGACTGACCCAGGGAAAAACTGTCAGTAGCACAAGAGTCTCTGTGGTCTCCTCACCTCCCACAGCTCCCAGTGAGAGGAATATGTAGTTTTAAGCCAAGACTAATCTGGAGATAAGCCCATTGACCTTTGGAGATTGTGCTATCTCTACTGACCTATTATAGGCAGGTACTGTATATATATTCTAGGTAATTATATGGTCTTACATGGTTATGCAAATACCTGGGACAGTATCAAACCTGACACCCTGCTTATGCAAGTCAGTCTTGTTATCCCATGTTGTAGCATGGTGGCAGGAAAGCCTGGGCAGCCAGCACAAAGTCATGCAGTCAGTATGTACCTGGACAGGCAGTAGAGCTAGTTACTCAAGCTTCATACTAGTTCTCTATCTTCTGTCTTGTCCTTCCTATCCATCTGCCTTTTTATGTGGCTGCATCGCACTGCTCTACCTTGTTTTCCATTATGGAGTACCTTGCATACTGGCTCAAGCAGATGTAAAATCTTGCGAATACTTGAGACATGGCATTGCATTTCCTATTCCATCTTTATAAGAAAATTTCAAAACCTAGACCTGCGGGCCTTATTTGCAGTCAGTAAAGAAAATATGATCAGACACACCATTCTTAAGCTTCAACTTACTAGATATATAATGTATTTTAATTCAAAACTGTCTAATCAAAAAGATTTTATTTTTAGGACTACAAATATATGCCCTTTTGCTGAGTAATCATTGCTTCAGTGGGGAATAAAAAGCCTGCAAATATATGCTTGGCTTCTCAGCCTGACCTAGTGTGGTTCACAGCCATCTGTGTTTACAGTAAGACATCGCCCACATGCATTAGTCTGTAAACAGTATCAAACCCCAAAGTTTTTCTTTTTTTCTCTTTCATTCTCCATATATACTCTTCTCTTCAGTGTGTCTCCATACAGGTATAAGTGTCTGCAAAAACATCTTTTTTTGAGGTCTAAGCAATCTAACAGTTCTCTGAGCTAGTTCTTCAAGGATGCCTTTACAATATTAGTAAATGAAAGAATTGCTAGTTACTTGTTGTTAGTACTAGGGGAGCATTTATTAGCTGCCTAAAACTCTACCTGGTCCTTTAGCAGTGGTTGTGTATTGAGACAGCCAGTGGATGTTCAAGACCCAGTCAAAACATCAATGAGAAAAACTCATGAGTTTCCCAAGTGTGTGAGGGGTGTTGGGGACACCTCCATTTGGCATTTGGGAACTCTATTTCTCCATGTCAGTTGACTTCAGATTGTCTTTCAAAGCAGTGCTGGTGCCAGGAACAGCCACAAAATTTATTTTTCAACTGTTACGTTTCTGCTAGCCTTACATATATGTTTGTGAATGTGGTTATGCATAAGGCTTAAAACCCAAGATTTCCCATAAATGTCATTGGCAAAGAATGGAATTCAGATAAAGTTAGGACTCAGTATTTTTTATAAGATGTTAAAAGCACACCCACATTTCAGGTATCATACAGGAATACATCTGTAGAACATGTAAAGCACAGCTGTTCTTACCATCTTATGACCTCCGGGACAAGGAAATACTTTTCGGCTTATCCCTGTTCATGAAAGACACATTGCCCACATCTGACAAAATTAAATTGACTCAACAGGAAAGGAAATTCCATGGTTGTTTAAAAGATGAAGAAATTCCAGCATATTCTTACATCATAAAATTAATGGCCATGTGCAGCTCCTGAAGCAGTCTTGGGACTGTCCTGCATTCCTATTCACTGCACAACCACTCCCACTGCCAGAGGGTAAATTGCTGCTGTCATGGAAGAAGACAAGGCATTTGGTGAGAGGAGATCTGAAAACCAAACATCTCTGCCGACCAAGTGTTTGTAAATGCACGTTATGCATGGTGGCATGGGAAGCAACTCACTGATTACTGTCAGCCAACTTTTTCCTTTTTTACAAAATCTTTTGTGACCACCAGGCATTGACTGATCTGAAAGGTCAAGGTTTTGGATAGCACTGCAGAGTCTGTTGCCTGCTTGCCACATACTTTATTTTTTACTTCCTTGAAGTGGTAAGAATAATGTAACTGCTCTGCTTAAACCTTAACTATTTCTTGTCTTCCAAGTGTATTGAAAATAAAGCACTATGAATCTAATGAAATATGAGAGCTACTTACGAACTACCTTAGATGCTTGGTTAAATAAAGCAAATATGCTGTAACTCTTGGGCAGATACAATGACATGTGATAGATAGGTAGACAGACAGACAGGATAGACACATGCCTGTTGGCCTGATCTTGAGAGCGATCACATGGAATATATAGGGCAACCAAGGGATCAGACCCAGCCAGAATGAGCTTAGGAAGGGCAGGTCCAGCCTTACCAACCTGATCTCCCTCCTTTTATGACCAGGTGACCCACCTGGTCAATGCAGGAAAGGCTGTGGATGTTGTGTACCTGGATTTCAGCAAGGCCTTTGGCACTGTCTCCCACAGCACACTCCTGGAAAAGCTGCAGCCCATGGCTGGGACAGGAGCACTCTGTGCTGGGTTAAGAACTGGCTGGATGGCCGGGCCAGAGAGTGGTGATGGTGCTGCAAACAGCTGGTGGCTGCTCACTGGGGTGTCCCCCAGGGTCTGTGCTGGGCCAGCTCTGTTAAATATTATTATTGATGATGTGGATGAGCGTACCAAGTCTACTATTAGCAAATTTGCAAATGACACCAAGCTGGGCAGAAGTGTTGATCTCCTGGAGGGAAGAAAAGCTCTGCAGAAGGAGCTGGAGTGGCTCCTTCACTCAGCAAGGCCCAGTGCTGGCTCCTTCTCTTCGGCCACTACAGCCCCAGGCAGTGCCACAGGCTGGGGCAGAGTCACTGCAAACTGGCCCAGCACAAAAGGACCTGGGGGTGCTGTGACAGCAGCTGGACACGAGCCAGCAGTGCCCAGGTGGCCAAGAAGGCCAATGGCATCCTGGCCTGTTCCAGCAGTGGTGTGGCCAGCAGGAACAGGGCAGGGATTGTCCCCCTGTGCTCAGCAGTGGTGAGGCCACCCCTCCAATCCTGTGCTCATTTCTGGGGCTCTCAGTTCAGGAAGGACACTGAGGTGCTGGAGCATGTCCAGAGAAGGGCAACAAGGCTGGTGAAGGGTCTGGAGCACAAGTCCTGTGAGGAGTGGCTGAGGGAGCTGGGGGTGTTTAGCCTGGAGAGCAGGAGACTCTGAGGTGCCCTTATCTCTCTACAGCTGCCTTACAGGAGGGTGCAGCTCGGGGAGGGTCAGTCTCTTTGCCCAGACAACCATGACACGACAAGAGGACACAGTTTTAAGTTGTGCTGGGGAGATTTAAGTCGGACATTAGGAAAAAATTCTTCACAGGAAGGGTGATTAGTCACTGAAATGGGCTGCCCAGGAAGATGGTGGAATTACTGTCCCTGGAGGTGTTTAAGGAAAAACTGGATGTGGCACCTGGGGCCATGGTCTAGCTGACAAGAAAGTAGGTGTTCAGTGTTAGGTTGGACCTGATAATATCAGAGGTCTTTTCCAATCTAATTGATTGTGTGATTTTATGTGATTCTATGATAGACCAACAGACAGGATAGAGAAAAGGACATATCAAACAAATGTAAGCAAATTACAGTAAAGAAATCTATGATGATTTACAACATTTTAGGTAACAACCAGTGTAAATAGAGAATGAGAAGTCCAACTGGCCTTCACCAGAAAATTGCCTTGCAGTTTCAACAAGTGAAAATGTTTGGATGGATAGTCATATAATAACTAACTCACTCTGTATTCGTGTCTCACAATAGGGGACCCATATTCTGAGGATGAGTTGGTACTTCTTGTACTGGAGTTGAAAAGGCCTGCCCTAGCTTAGTAATGTGATGCTGAATTATTTCTCAGAGTGAGCACCCTGTAAAAATCCAAAAGTAAAGTCAGAGCTTTTGAAAGTGGGAACTGAGATTGGGTCAGTTCACAAAAAGCTTTAGGTATTCTAAACTTTGCCTTCTAAATGAGATAAAAAGAGAAAATGTTTCTTCTTAATAATTAGAATGTTCTTCAGTTAAAAATTAATTTTGAAGACTTTTTAGCTTATCAATATAGAAACTACAAACAGGCAAAATATCTGGTCTATTCATGCATTGCATTCTGCTGCAACACAGAAAACCAAATCTATTCTGTCCTCTTAGAAAATCTTCTTGTTCAATAAAAGTAGTTTTGTGGTTTTGAATGGAAACTGTAAATACTATGAAAAGTCTGAGCTGTCTCTTTATCAGTATGAGCCTTAATTTTCTTACCAAAGTGTTCTCTGCATAATTGATGGGAATACAAATCACCTTGTCTCCCAAAGGATCTCATATCCTGCTACAAGAACATAATTTTTTTTTTTGTCAGAATACCTCTGTGGCCAGCCAATTTATTGCTCAGATGAAATCTTCTCCTCTTATCTGTGTGTAAACCAAACTTGGAACATCGAGAAAACATTCTCTTTAGGGCTTATATACAGCCTACTAATCCCTGACTACATGCTCTTCAACATTCGGCATTTTGCTGATGCATGAACAGAAAATTTCATTACATTGTATGTGGCCAGTAAACAAAATACTCATTTGAGAAATACCTATCCTTTATTGTGTCACACAAGCTGAGGACATTAATCAAGCCAGAATTATTTGAGATAATTTATCTTCATTGCAGACAGAAGCATCCATATGAATTCCATCCATCCAAGAGAATTTCTAATGGTTTCATGGTTTTTCAAGTCAAAGAAAATGCATACCCATAATACACTGATTTCCCTATCAGGGTCCACATGTGGCCTCTAGTCAACACATGGCTAAATCAAATATTTTCCCAAAGAGCATAGGTACAAGAGAGCTTTCTACAAGATGTATTAGCTTATTTGTTTCAGAAGCCCAAAATTAGCTACAAAAAGACTGTAAATTCACCAGACACTTGCTTTTTCTGCATAGGCCTCCGCAAATCCAGTTATCCTCAGATCCCTTTGTGAAGTATCTATCTTCATTTCTCGTTCTTTCAGATGGTCTGCCAAATCATTGGATAAGTGAGCTCCCACAAAGTAATATGTTAACATTTTGATACAGAATGCATACTTTCAACCCTAATGGAGGTACAGTGGAAAAGTGGTGCTCACCAGAGTCAGCACAGAAGCATATTAGTTTGGGCACAGCATCATCCTAGAGTGACTGACTGCTGGGCTCTTGATTAGAGCCAGATCAGATACAGCATTACATTTTACAACGTAAAATGTGGACAAGGCAGGCTTGGATTCATCTGTAACTATATCCAAATTCAAAATCTATTAATAAATTCTAACAAATAAAGTAAATTAAAACATTTTGAAGAAATTTGTTGCACAAATCTTGCATTTTTAGAGCTTATAAAATAACAGGCGGTTTGAATGAGCTAATTAAATCATGGATGCAGTTAAAATTCAAAGTAAACTTAAGAAACAAAGTACTTGAAACTTACAGCACTTGTATTTAAGTTACTAATGCATACTGTTCACTCTAATAAATACTAGTCAGAGAACACACCAGCTCACATTATTCTTAATATGTGTCTCTCAGTCCATTGGCTAATGTAGAATTTTGAAGCCAGAACAATTATATTTAACCATCAAGAGCTCTTACTAATACACTAGCCAGATGCTGTGATGTACAGAACAAGTTTTATGTTCCCAGATGAGACACCTTAGGCTCTTCCCAGTTAAATGTAGGCATTTACATTAGAGACAGTTCCTAGCCAATCTGCAGCAAAATCTCTTCCCTGAAGAGGGACCAGACCTAGCATTACAGTAGTAGCTTCTGAACATGGCAGCCTACATGACAAGAGGAAGGAATCATGTCTGTTTTGTAGGTGTTTTTTAGAAAAAGCATCTATAACATGAATAATCCATCAAGTAACAAGAGTTGAAATACAAGTATGTAAATAAATAAATCAATAAATGTATTTTCCAAGTGTGAAGGGAAGGCCTTTGAATAAAATTTACCAACATGCTCTTTGAGTGAGGATCCTTTTTCTTTGTACGAAGAAGAACATTGATTTGTATATGTGGCATTTTGGATTTTGTCTCAGTGATTTTATTTTGGTGGGGGGGAAGGAAGGGGTTGCTTTCAGGCATTTTCATTCCCTGATGACTTGGACACATAACAACCATCTGTTCAGCTGGTTCAATCCCGAACATGTTGTCTTCAGAGCAATGAAAGAACAACAAAATGAATAGACAAAGATGTGACATATTTTCTGGCAAGCATTATCTTTGAAAACTTTTGTTATTAAGGCAGAGAAGGTGTAGTTACAGCTTTTTCCACGGCTTTTCAAATAGTAGAGTATGTGGTGAAAAACATATGGAAAGGACTCAGCTACATAAGTAATATAATTTAAAAGATGTCATTGTCTCAGTTATGGCAGGATTTACAGGAAAGGTGTTCCATTTCTTGAAGGTAATAAAAGTACTGAATGACAAAACACAGTTTAGATTGGTAATAGGACCAAAGGTTTCAAAGGGAAAAAAAGAGCCAATTAAAAATTAACCTTGGTGCAGTAATGCAGCACTTAAGGGATGTTTATCCTTAAGGGTTTATTTAACAAGACATTCTGCAGGAAGAGGTGTTCTATCATTTGCAATATGGCATTCAAACATCAAGCATCATGTTAGTGTCAGGGCTGGTGATGGCTCATTAATGTACTTTATTTCCTAAACAAGTACTATAATTTAGTGTGGCTTTTTAAATATCTTAAAAAAGGGACAGTTGGATGAGAACAGTCACAGAAGTAATTTCTGACTTCCATTAATCTATAATTGCATGAAAATGCACTTTGACAAGAGGCTGGGAAAAAGAACACCAAAATACTTCCAATGAGATGAAATGTGATCATGAACAAGAAGAGGCTTAGAGATAAGAGTGGGAGAAGTACAGAGAATATTTTGCTTAAATAGCAGGAAACTGCTCAGGGAGGGGAGGGGAGGGAGGGGAGGGAGGGAGGGGAGGGAGGGAGGAGGGGGAGGGGGGGGAGGGGAGGGGAGAATCCAGACCAAGATCAATAATTTCCGTCAGTTGTAGGAAAGGAAAGGGTTAATCATCTGGCCTGATGTAAGGCATTATAGGGGAAGCTTCTTAATCCCCTGGTAGAATATGCTTTTGGTTGGATAAATGAACAGAAGAGGAGATAAATAGAAAATTAAACGTACAAAAACTTAGAAAAACAAAGGGAACTTCTTGTTTCTCTTCTGGGTGGGGGAAAGGGAATGTGCTGGAATGGAGTAGAATGGAATGTCAGAGAGTGGGAGTGCGGTGGAACAGGATAAGCACGTTGAGAAGAGAGGATGTCGACCAGTAAAGTTAGGAGGCATGTAAGTGATGGGATGCCTACCTGTGCTTTGAGATGTAGTGAAATGTCAGATGGATCTTTGGCTTAGTTGTCTAAAATTACAGAAAACAGAGAGACTTTTAAGCCTTATAAAAGATAATAATGCTTTGGTGTTTTGTTTTGAGTTTTTTTTTGTTTGTTTGTTTGTTTGTTTTTTATTTATTTGTGTTGTGCATGGATTACTGATTTCCTCATGTATCATTGTGCAGAGTCTGACCTAGTACTCTGAGGTTTTGCTTGGAGGTCTGTACTTATGTGGTGTATTAGCTGTTCTTAAAGTGTGTGCCTAGTGCAACCTTGTCTAACCTTGAGCTTGGCTGTACATTCAGCAGAGGGTGGATCAAGTATTCTGTGACTTACACAGCTGTGAAAGCTGTGCATTGGCTGTGGATAAATCCAATTTAAATGGTGTCAGCCTAAGAACAGCTTGACTCCACCTGAAGCAGGAGAAATGTATGTAAACATTGAGGGGTATTTTTTGTTTCTAGGGCTAGAAAGTTTAAGTAGTCTTTCTTAGTGGTGTCTTTCTCCCTTAGGCATGGGTCTCTCTTAGAAAGCTTATAAGGGCATACAGAAAATAATCCAAATATAGTCCATAAATTAGAGATGGCACCTGTAGAAGTGTTGCTAGAAACTATTATGCAAACAATGTGTAGATACATTGGTAAAAGTACTAGAAGCTGCCTGAAATCTGTGTGAGTTAATTGCATTATGCTTTCACCGAGGATCACTTATACAACCTGGCTTAGGTATACAGAAATAAGTCACATGGTAACCAAGGTAAACCTCTGTACCATGTCCAAAGTTCATTGTTGTCCTTATCCTGGCTTTGTAAAAGAGGCAGGGCTCCCCTGAACAGAGGAGACTTTCTCATGTACCTTTTTCAAGATCCTGTTTATGCTGAAATGCCTAATCATTCTCTCCTAGTCTTGGGGTTTTGTATGTCTTTCCACCTTTGCAATATTTGCTTCATGCTAGTATGGTGAGTGAAGGCAAATATGTCTGTTTGACAAAAAGAAGAGGCTTTACTTTCAGATAGCCACCACTTTTTAAAAATGGAAACAAGACCTGGGAGTTTGAAACCACTCTGGCTCTCTAAAAGAATGCCTAGCAGAGTATGAAAGTCTAAGTATTCAAATAAAATTTCTGCATGTATATATTTGTAAAAGAAAACAACTCCTAGATTCTTCACTTCCAAATAAAATCCTTGAGAGGTCTAACAAACAGGATTTAGATGAAGCAACCTACTGCGGGTAGAACACACTCACTCCTAAGTGTAACAGCTCAGTACTTCAAGCTTTACTTGATGTCCATGTCTGTAGTCTGCAGGACATGAGTACTCTAGGCTGTAGTACTGCCTTCATGCACGCCAGGTGTTTTGCAAAGCCAACTTTCACGTCTTTTATAAAAATTGTGTGTTGTGTTGATTCAGCTCCTTAGTTCAGCCCTTTTGGAGATTTTGTTGGGGCCCAGGTCAGACCATGTGTTTTGAGCTTACTGACTTGCCTTACTCAAGTGCCTTTAATTGTTGCATTTACTTACTTAGGTGGGATGGTTTGTGTCTTGCTACACCCTCCTTTCAGTTGGATGTGGGAAAATGAGTGCTGGGACTGAGAATTAATATTCATCGTAGAGTCTAGGGTAAAACCTGAGACTTGTTCTTGCAGGATTGGGTAGAGTGCATGTGTGTGTGTCTGTGCACAGGAATTGAATTCATCTTAGAATCTACCTTAGTGTCCTCATACCACTACATATATGCATCAATGCACTCTCATGTGTTTTAATTCTAAAGGGATTACTGCTGTTGCTATAGTAATGGCTGAAATACTGTTTGTGTCACGGACTAGCTCAGCTTGTGAAAAGAAATAATATTTTCATACTGGTTCCCATCAAGAAGAGGTGTTGCTTCACCTCAATTGGCAAAATAAGTGCTGGTTAAAAAACCCCTAATTGCCTAGAGGTTATGGCATGGCAGTTATAATCCAAAGGGAAATACACCGTCAGCAATTTTTTGCTCTTGGCTGTTAATTCCTTTTTTTTTTTTTTTTTATGAAATAGTATATCTGACAAGTTGCTTCAAACATATATGTCTGTGGTTTGGTTTTTTTTTTCATTTTTAATTTTTTTTTTGCTAGCTTCTAACTCAGTGCAGCACTAAGAAATTTCATTCTCTTGATCTTGAAAGGTGTCCCCCAAATATGCTGATTCTAACTTTCTCAAAAAATATTTCACAGGGTATTTTTGCGGGTAAAGTCACATACAGTTTGTGCTGCTCCAGAATACTCTCTGTTCTAATAGGTAGTTTATGAAACAGTACTTCTGGAACTAGGTGGGAGTTGGTTTCTGCCTTGCCCATTTGCCCTAGCTCCATCAGGGAACCTGCTAATTGTTTAATGAGTCTAAATTGTTTCTTTACAGCTCTGCTGTTTGTTTGAATCTAAGACAAAGTAGCCCTACTGGAAAGCAGCTGTAGGACTCCTAGGGCAATTTCCTAGGCTTCTTTTAGAGAGAGCCTATTCTCAATGACTATTTTCTAATCCTCAAGAAAACTTTATCAGAACCAAGTGTTTATACCGAGGTGGATTCTTTTCTTGTATATCATCTAATCATGAGAGGCAGGATAGGATTCTTCATCCTTGTAAGATGTGTATTTAATTGCTGAAGCTCAAAAAGAGAAAAAAGAAAGATACTTCTTTTTCCAAATTGTCCCATGAATTCTTATAATGAGGTGAATTCACAGAGAATAACTATACTGTGAAAGGATACACTAGAAGGGTTATCAAATATCCAGGTAGTGTTAACACACAGAAGCATGCAAGTGATAGCTGTGAAAATGGGTAAAACATAGGCAGGCTTTTTCTGTGAGGGAATTCTATCCAGCTATACCTGACAGAGGAGAACAAACTCTCAAGGTCTTGCCTCCTCTGTCAGATCACAGCAAAATCCTTTCAGTACATCCACTGGAATGTTCCCTGAATGCTCTTTGAAAGATTAGTAATCGGCTCATAATCTTCCTAATTCTTGCTGAAAGACACCTACAGTCAGATGGATAGAAACTAGAGCTGGCTGAGAACTGCTGCAGGCTTCTCAGAGGATTAAGACCTATTACTTCTTGTTCATATTCCTTCAGAAGTGGTGGGTTTGGTTTTGCATTTTTTTTTACAAATGGAAAACTGTAAGAGGAATTTACAAGGATTTTCTTTAATGCTTACATTTCAAGTAAGAAGGGAAAGAATTATTAAACTTAATTAAAGCCAACTGGAGTGTGGTTTTGGAGATGTCTTTTTTTTACTATTATTATGACTTTAGTAAAAGCAAGCACTGTGGAAGCTTGTAAAAGACCAAGCAAAACTAAGTAATTGCTCTGCCATTCCCAGGGCTTGTATTCAGACTTCAGTAGCAATTTTCACGCCTTAGCTACTACCTCAATCAGACACAATTTGATGTAGTCATCTCATCCACAATTATTTTAGTACACATCTTTGTTCTGACTGGAGAAAAGCCATTTGTATATATAGCACTAAATCTGCCCAAGAGCATAAGTGAACTAAAAACTTGGTGGGGAAGAAAGAATACAATAATATAAATTGAAACCTATCAAGAGCTAATTTTGACAAAATGGTGATGAATTAGTCCTTGATCTTGAGCTTGCTGAGTTCATTAACTGAACCTCTGACTCACAGAGCTATGTCTTCCACACATAGGGTAACCACCCATGACTTAACACTTCTGGACATTAATGGGATTTCCCCACCCTAACTTCAGAAGTGTTGGTGCTGTAGTCCATTAACTTCTACAAGAACTTAAGTGATCATATTAAGTTTTTACTCTCTGTTGCTAGTGCAACTGCTTAGATGTGTGGCTTCTACAGAATGGCATAACTAGTTCTCATCCAGACTCTATGTATTAGTTATCCTACACATATACTATATATCCCACAGTATTCTGTTAAATAATAAGTGGTTAAAAACTGGGTTTGAAATTGAGGCAGTATGCTACTCTAAGCTAAAGGATACCTCAGAGGGATTGTCTTGGGAATTAAAAAACAGAAAGGGAATCCTGTCTTCAAAATAGAATGATAACTTGCAGAATAATTCCTGTGAACAGCATTTAAAAAATGGTTTCAGGTGGAGCTGACATGTGAGCAGACATGACTGTACTGTGAGTCAAATACAAAGCATGTATGAGCCTGTTTGCTGCTTTTGCACGACTGGTATATTTCATGTGCTTCAGTTCAATCCTGGAAAAATATTATTATCTTCCAACAAGTTGCCAGTGAAGAAACTCATTCAAGTGCAACAAGAATATGGGAGAACAGTGCGTCTGTGGTACCCTAACTGAATTTTGCAGGAAAGATGAACATATTTATGCTAGGTTCCCCGCCTCTTTTAACTTAGCTGGGTTGGGTAAAAATATAAGATATAGCCGAGCAGTTTACATAAGATTAGTAGGAACACTTCAGTTGACAGTCTACATTGAAAGCCTGTACTTCTGCCTCTTCTTAGACTTAAGGACCTGGCATGCATCTAGACTGTGTTCCTAAATCTTCCAAAAAGGTCTTAGACTGTATCTACTTCCTGGTTAGCTGAATCTGTTCAATTCTCTTTCTCTCTTAATCTCTCTCTGGTTCTAATAAAAGCCAATCAAAACTGTATGTATTTTTAACAAGGGCTGTGACAGAGAACTAACCAGTAGGAAGTGGGCATCATGCTACCTGCCTTTTAGTTGGCATTTACCTCAGCTCGCAAAAAACAGAAAAGTGGAAATTGGTAGATTTTGAGCAAAGAGCATTATGAAATGTGAACTCAAGACAAGGCAAGGTGGGGGAGTCTAATTCCCAGAGCGCTGGCTGCTTGGGGTGAACTTTCTTTGCAAGTGATGCCCAACACGGTGATGAAGCCGCTCTTCCCCAGGCGGGGAGAAGGAGAGAAGGGAGAAGGACTGTCAGTGCAAGTTTTTCCCGGACATCAGACACTGAATGCCTGTGGCTCACGGACAAAACGGGAGCGGCAGGGTCTGCACGCAGCGCAGGAGGCCCCTCCGGACACGAGCACAGCCCGTGCTCCCTTCCCTGGAGCAGCCGGCCGGGCGGCGCGGCACAGCCCGGCGGAGGCACAGACCAACAGCCCCCCACCGCCGGGTCAGGGGTGCCGAACCGGCCGCGCAGCCACTCAAGTAACCGGGCACTGGAAAAACACCCCGGGAACGACGGCGGGAAGCTCTGCGGCACGTCGGCCGGTGAAGCCGGTCACGGTGGCGCGAAGCCGCAGCGCGGCTGGAGGCAGGAGGCACGAAGGAAGGACACGAGTTTGGGGCGACGCTCCGCTTGCTCCAACCTGTTCAAGCGCACTCTCCGGCCGCCCCCGGGCCCGGCTGCCCCGAGACACGGCGTGCCGCCCGGGCAGAGAGGCATCCCGGGCCGTGTGGCGGGGGCGGCCGCCGAAGGCCAGCGGGGCGCGACCGGCGGGGGCGGGCTCAGCCATGCAAACGAGGGGGCGCGGCTGCCGGAGCCGCGGGGCGGCCGGGGCGGGAGGAGCGGCGAGCGCGGCCCCGGACAGACCGGGCAGGAGCAGCGGGGCCGGGCCAGACTGGGCCGGATCGAGCGGGGGCGGCCGGGAAAGGCGGGGGGACGGCACCGCCGCTGGGCTGTGAGCAGTGGACAGGGCGCGGCGGCCGCAGAGATCTGTCGCGGCGGGCAACGGAGAGGGAACATGGCGAGCGTAGGAAACGGCACGGAGGAGAGCGGCGGCGGCGGCGAGGAGGTAAACGGAGGGCGACTGCCAAGGGGCTCCGGGCGTGCGGGCAGCGATTGGTCGTCCTCGCCGGCGCGGCGGCGACGGGGAAATGCGAGCAGGGGCTCCGCTGCACCGGCCGTCCCGGTCGCCCACCTGCTCCGCGGTGGGGGCTGATGGGCGGGCAGCCGGACAGGATAGGGGCAGGCCTGGCCGCCGGTCTAAGGAAGAGTCCGTCGACTGGAGTTGGGGAGAGTTGTCCCAGCAGCGTGGCCGTAGGTGGTCGCTTCCTACATCCCTCTCATTTGCTTTTTTTTTTTTTTTTTTTTTCTTTTAAAATTCTTTATTTAATGTTTTTTAAAATATTTTTTTCTTTAACCCCAGCTCCTGCGCTGTTCCGTGCGAGCGTGCCGCGCCGCCGCTCCGGAGCGCGTCCCTGCCGGCGGGCGGGCGCGGCCCCGGGCACGGAGGCGAGGGACAGGTGTGCGGGCAGCGGCGACCCCCGGGGCTGCACAGCGGTCGAGGCCTCGCTGTCGGCGTGTCCGAGAGGGCCCCGTGTGCGTGGGGTCTTCCTTCCGTGGGCACTTTCTCTGTCCGGGAAATGCAGTCGGTCAGAGCTGTGGTTGATGCAGGATGCATCAAAGATGTTTATAATTTCGCCGTTGTTTTATTAAAGGTCCTTCAAACAGCCCAGACAGAAATGCCGTCACACGATCGCTTGAACTTGAAGATTTTCCTTGTTACACTGTCAGTCTAGGAGAACACGGTAGCAGGATCCCTTGACAACACCTCTCGGAAACTGGTGATTGTAAAGTGTTGTCCTAGATGTGCTTTTGAGAACGGCACTGCCAAGCTGAGGCAGTTTTAATTGGAGCGTGCTTTTAAACACAGATCGCAGTCCTGGCATGCTCGTCTTGGAATATAGACTTGATTTTTGACTACACGGTCTAGAATGAACGGTTTTAGTGTTGTGTGCATCCAGCAGCTTCTTCATGAAGGCAAAGGCAAATCTGCCCGAATTCTGCTGAACACGATTTATGAATGAGCACGTTATAGCCTGGGTTTTATTCAGTGCCCAGTGTTTGAGGTGTGGCAGTGTTTTGCACGATGGGACAAGTGACTAATGTCTACGTAGGACTTGCTGTGCTGTGTAGCTCAGTGGAACTAGCTTGTTCTGTTCTTGGTTAGAGAATGGGAATATATGTTAGTCTGCATTTCAGAGCATGCTGTGAAAGTTTCTGCTTCCTAAGGTTATATGTGGCAGCAGCGAAGAGGATGTGAAATGCTTGGATTTCATTGTGTACCGGAGTGAATCACTGCAAAATGATGAAGCCATCTCTGTGAAGCTGAGATTTTTTCCCAGAGTTGGGAGATAAAAGTTATTAACTCGCTCTTGCAGCTCTCAGTAAGCAAATAGTTGGAATTCACAATTGTTGAAACAGGTATTTGGCAACATTGTTGTAGCCCATCTGTTCTATGTGAATAGTAGGAAAGAATATACTTGATTGAGTTTGGTGTTACTGCTGTTACTGCTTTTAGAGGAAAAGAAGCTGTCATGCAAAAATTAAAAAAAAAATGAAAGGTAGGCATAAAAGCCCATGAAAGAGGTGCTATTTGAGGAATACTTTGTAAAAAATATAAAGTTTTCTCAGTATAAGCTTAAAAGACCTCATGCTCTTTGCATGCACTTGATTTGCTTAGTGCTTGATTATTTGCAGTCTGAAACAGACCTGTAGCGGTAATGCAGAAAGTACTTAGTTTTTCCTGGTCAGATTCCAGAGTACAGGAGGAGAGGGCAGATGGCTGTCTTGGGGATGGTCGCTACTTTTGTAACGGTAGTTGTCTGGACCACAGTAGACTGTCTTTGCCTAGTCTCTTTACTAGTCTCTTTACTAATAAGCTTGTTGTGATTCCATGCACATGGTAATTGCTTTTATGTATTGTAGCTTTTTTTTGTGTGTTTGCAGTGGCTGTGATACTGAGAAACAGTGGTAGCAGAACACCTCTATAAGCCTTTTTTTATGTGCTACATGAATCTAAATGGTATTGTTTACACAGAGCATGGCAAATGGGAGCTCTGCTTCCTGATTTAAATGTACATACTTAGTACTATATGAACATAGCTTTTAGCATAGAATTTTGCTTTGCAGGGACTTGTGAATACTTCACTCCTGAAGCTTTGAAAGGAATATGTTAAGCTAAACCTTGAAGTTGTTTCCTACTTAAAAGTACATAGACCAGCAAGAATCCTTCTCCTAAAGTCCAAGCATAAGGTACCAGGTAGCTGTCCCCTGCTGTAGTCTGTCCCTGAATAAAATTTGTGTTTTTCCTGATGTTCCTTGCAGCTCAAGGAAGTGCCAGATATCATGGGGTTTTTGTTTGTTTGTTTGAACTTTTTTCTTTTTGTTTGTTTGTTTGGGGTTTTTTGGGGGTTTTGTGGGGGTTTTTTTTCTGATTTATTTCTCATTGTCCTGCAGCTGTGGCTTTTGGTGGGAACGGTGAGAAAATGGTATGAATTGTAAATAAATCTTCGGATTATAACCCAACGAACACAAGTGTATTAGTCCATTGGTGTTTTTTGTAGGAAAAGAAAGTAAGAGGAGCCAGAGACCTAAGACTAAGGGTCTGTATAAATTAAGTAGTGTTATGGGTATTCTATCTGGGAAAATAATTAGCTGGACTTTCCTGAGTGCAGTGTTGCTTCTGTGGTGTTGAAGTGTGTTTGTGGTCATTCTCTAGTAGGAAGCAGTTTCCTGATGACTGTGTGATCAAAGTGTTCACCTGTGGTGTGGCCAGTTGTGAACTCAAACATGATATACCATCGACACTTAAACTGCTTTATGATGCTGAATTCACCCCCTAAAAGAATTCTTACTGGTGTTCCTTTAGAGTGGGTTGGAAATCTGGGACAGATATACACCATGTTAAGGGTAGAACAGCATTCCCAGCCGCTGGAGAGTCTTGAAGCAAAACTTTAATTCTTCTCCCCATCCCCATCTCCCATCCCTCCCCCCACCACTGTCTAAAGATTACTTAAAATAGCGGGCCAGATCTGCTTCCCATTAAGTTCACTCTTTGCTGCCCTGGTTTTTCAAAGTCTTAAAGCCAGCTTAATTGGTTACTTGGGGATTCCCTCTCAATTAAAAGAAATTAACCCACAAACCCAACCGATGTCCTTGTGCATCTGAGGGTTGTGGCTAGATAGGAGGGTTTATAATCAAGAAGCATCTGGATGGTAAAAGAATTCCTTGCTTGGCCAAAGGGAGCCAGACTAAGGATTTATTTACAGATCTGAAGGTGATTTAGTGCCCTTGCTATGGTAAACTCTAAGGCTTTGTCTTGACTTTGGCTGGGATAGAGTTAATTGGTGCAATGCTGTGTTTTGGATTTAGTATGTTAGTCCTTTCCTTGGTTTCTAGTTATTGCTAAGTAGTTCTTACCCTAAACCCAGAACTTTCTTGGTGTCTCATGTATTACCAGCAGCCAGGTGCACAAGAAGCTATGAGGGAGCATGGCCAGGATGGGTGGCCTGAGCTGGCCAAAGTTATATTCCATACCCTGGACATCATGCCTGGGGAACATACTTGCCTGGGGACAGTCTGGATGTCAGTCAGCAGGTGGTGAGAAATTGTATTGTATATCACTTCTTTCTCTTGGGTTTTACTCCTTTCTCCCTTTCTAGCTGTTACTATTATTATTTTTACTTTATTTTAATTATTAAACTATCTCAGCCCATGGATTTTACCTTTTCCACCCAATCTTATTCCCATCTTACTGGCAAGAGGGAAGAGCAGATGAGTGGCTGTGTGATACTTGGTTGCTGACTGGTGTTAAACCAATCTTCTTCTCATGCCCAATAAGGAGGAATGATGAGTTCAGGTAATAACAAATCTGATTAGTACATTTTGGAACAAATTTTTGAAAGCATTCATTGTATTAGTGACATGTGAGGAAAACAGAGATGCTGCTCCCCATTGTAAGCAGAAAATTTTTGCATCCAAAGCTCAGCTGGAGTTGAAGATGGCCAGGACTGTCAGAACAATAAAAAGAATATTTTTTTCTTGGATACGTCAGTAGCAAAAGGCAGTGCAGAAGTGACGTTAGCCCATTACAGGATGAGGATGATCACTTCACAAACAGGGACATAGACAAGGCAGAGATGTTTAATGCTTTCTTTGCCTCTCTTGTTAAGACTGAAAATGGGATGATTGTGTCCCAGCACACTGGGAGCTGGAGGACCATGGCTATGAGAATGAACAACTGGCTGGATCCCCCAGGAGTCTGTGGGGCCTGATGGGGTTCAGCCAGGAGTACTCAAAAGAGGTTGCTGATGTCATTCATCACAAGATCTCTTTCAATGATTTTTGGATGGTCTTGGGAATCTGGAGAGGTCCCAGTCAATGGCAACCTGGCTAACATTTTCCCAAGAGAAGGGACTACAAAAGTGATCCTGGAAACTACAGGCCTCTCAGTCTCACTTCAGTGACTGGTAAAGGTATGGAGAGGATTATTCTGGAAATTACTGAAGAATACCCAGAGAACAATGCAGGTATCAGTCAGAGCCAGTATGGCTTCAAGAAGGAAAAGTCCTACTCAGTAACTTCAGAGGAAGAGAAAGTCTTTAAATATGTCAAGAAAGTGGCAGTCTCTAACTCTGGTGACAGGTATTGTAGCTGAACAACCCTTACAGTCATCAGTCCCTTGTGTAAACAAAAAGAAATGGACACAGAAGTCAGCTCATAGTACAGTAGGGTGAAGCAGGGCTATTGCAAGAGCAGGAGGAGAAGACAGAAAAGAGATGACAATTCAATACTTTTTCCTGAGTGAACTGTAAATACATGGCGAGGCTTCAGGTGTGGTCCAGGTGAGTGCATTGTTACTTGCCTGCTCTGGTGTTGCAGTAAGAGGGCTAGTAACCTGGAATTTTAGGGTAGGGAAGCAGCTGGGGTTTCCTTCTGCAGACGGGGGGCATTAAGGCAATTAGGAGAAGGATACAAGTCCTCTGCCTCTGGAGGCGACTCCTATCAAGTGTGAAGGAGAGTCATCCATTAAAGGGAGAAGTTGCATGCCACCCAGGCAAGTGGGCCACTGTGTCCAGTACTAGAGGGAATCAGCCATGCTTGAGATGATTTATCATGAGTCAAACAATGTGCAGTTACCCACAGGTCCAGTTGAAATCCAGTGCACATGACCCATGGCGGTAATATGAGTGGAGGGCACCATGCATTGTTGTGTGCCAGTTCATTGGTGGTGATGAGACAAAGCTGGGTAGCTGGGGAGACAAAGAAGCCGTGGTGGTGGGCAAAGTGGCTTGCTAGCTCTGCCAGTACTGAGTCCCTGTGGACTTTGCTGTGGAAAAACTGCTTGAAAAATGGGGAAAACTGTTCCAGAAGTTCCAGCAGCAAAAAAAAAAGGGATAGATCTTACTCCCAGTATGGCCCAGTGTTTCTGCTTTTAACACTAAGTAACATCCTCTGCTCAACAGAGGATGTAGAGGATGGACACAGTGGGCTGCTCTGTGTTTTTATCTGAGGGATCACAGAGCGGGCCTGAGAAAGTGGGATAGAAGAACTACCTTCAACCCTAGAGGCATTGGTACCTGAGCTGTAGGAAAAACAATCCCAAGTGGTTTTTGTTTTTTGGCCAGGAAAGTTGTTCCTTCAGTCTCCAGTGGGCACTTCACCAGAGTGGAAGGTCTTATGTTACTCCTAATTTTTTGGGAAGAAATTTTGATCTTGTTTTTTCTTTATATGAAGTAAGTGGACAGTCCAGTGACCAGGAGTGGAGGGGCCCTGCTCCAGCCAGGTGGAGCACGTTCACTGGCCTCGGTGGATCCGATGGCCTAGCCTGTCAGACCCTGGGTGTATAAGGCTTTAGCAGACACCAGTGCACAGTCAAGCTATAAAGAGTCAGAACCCATTTGTGCTTTTGGAGTGACAAAGGCATCTGAGTAGTTGACTGTGTTGGAGGCTGAAGTGAGCTTGCCTGGGAATGTGTGGCAGAAGCTCCTTACTGTATGGCCCCAGAGGCCCTGGGCGCCCTTGGCACAGGCTGCCTCAGGAGAGTGCATTTCAAGGGCCCCAAAGGGTACAGAGGGCTTTTGGTGTCTCTGCCTAGCGCCAGCAGAGACACCATGATTCTCACCCAGAAGCTTTTCGCTCAACTTCAAAGAGCCAAGGAGTGATCAGCAGGACCCACTTACCCTCTGAAAGCACCATGCAAGCAGTTAAGTCTAAGGGAGCATGGAGTCTGACAGTAGGTGCTTGTGGCCTCATTGAAGTCATGCCAACTCCAAGTGCTGCTGCACTGGACATGGTGGGACTTCAATAACAGCTGGAGTCAAAGGCAGCCAAGTGGTGCTACAGCTGATACTGTTAATGCATTTTTTTCCCTCCCTTTGGCAGCAGAGTGTATGGGCCATGGTTTACTTTCACTTGGAGCGGTGTCAGGTACACCTGGAACTGCCTGTCCCAGAGTTGGAACATAGCCCTGCCGGGGGGATGGCATGGGGGATGTGCGGTGTGATGGGGTGAGAGAGCATCTGCGTGGTATTTAGTGCTGGCTTAGTTGAAGGTAAAAGGCATGACAGGCTTGTATTAAGGACAGCTTGGCCAATTCAGCTAATCTGTGCCTCATCTCTAAACTAAGCTATTAAGGAAAATTTAGGTAATGAAGGTCTTATGATGCATGTTGTACTCTCTTGAACTGCCCAAGCAGGGATAAACACTGTATAGGCTGGCTTTACCAGCCTGGACAGTTTATCTTCAGAGCTAATTTCAAATGAAACCAGCATCGTCTTTAATTCAAAAGCCGGTTAGTACTTGGTTTAAGTACTCAAGAGTTTCATCCACTGCTGCAGCAGCTGCTGCTCTTATGATGAAAAAAATTGCTAGTGGTATGCTTCTTTACATCTGTAAGTTAATAGAATAATGCACTTTAGAATAAATTATAGAATGTGCAGCACTGGCTATTTTCTCTCCCATGTTTATGCTGAGGATTCTTCATGAGTCTTAGTGGTGTGAGGCGCTGATAGCTGCATTTCTACAGAGACTCTGAGAAACTGGAAGAAAGATACTGTGGTGCCTTTTTCACCTCAACACCTAGAATGTGTTGGAAATATGGAGCTGGGAAGCAGTAATGGGAGTGTCTCCTCTTGAAGGATAATTTTTTTAATGAAAACATCCTCATCTGACTTGTTTGGTTTTGTTTCTTTGAGAAGTAGACTTTGGTCAACTGAAGAATGTAAAATTTTACTCCTTTTGTCTGCTTTTTCTGAAGTGTTGTGCTTTGGCACATGGCTCAACAGTTTTTCCTGGTTCTGTGTTGATCTTTCCTACTGTCAGAGCACATGTGCATCTAAGATAAGGACCGTTCTATTTCAGCGGCACAAATGGGAAACTAAACATGACTAGTAATTTTTTTTTTTTTTTTTTTTTTTTTTTTTTTTTTTTTTTTTGTTAAATAAAATTAGGTTGCTGTCTCTCTTTCCAAGATTCTGGAGTTCTTAAGTTCCAAATAAAACTTTACTTTATATAGGTGTACCTTTTGAGAGATACTGTGTTTACTTGTGACTACAATTCAAAATAAGGATGTGTACTCCAATTTTATGCTACCTGAGTTGTTCTGAGATGGTTTGGTTTTTTTTTTTTTTTTTTTTTTTTTTGCATTTTTCCATTTCTTATTTGCTTTCTAGAGTCATGCATTTGCCTTCCTTGGTTGATTGTGACCAAATTTGAAAGTTGAGTAGCTAAAAAAACCAAGTCTTCATTGATTTACTGGAGGGAAAAAGGAGTATATAGTATTCCAATTAAATTTTCTTGTTTAACAGTCACTGTTGTTAACCTGTGAGCTGTTTCTCCTCAGAGCAAGAGATAAAAGGTGATATGGGATAAGGTGGGGCCACTGTAGAAAGCATTATGTGCCCTGTAAGGAGGCAGAACTGACATAAATTGGGAAAGTTATGTACCTATGAAGTGAATTTTAAAAGGGAAGTAAATTTTGCTTTTATTCTCTTTTCTGAGGTTTGGTTTGGTTTTTGTTTATTTGGGGTTTTTGCTTTTTTTTTCCTTGGAGGAGAGGTGAGAGGTGGTGATACTTAAATACTTACTGGTGTGTGACTGGAAAACGGTATAACTAAAGGGAAGAGTTAGCTTTTTTCTAAAGGTTTTGGATATTCTTTTTTATTGAAGTGCTGCTATTCTGGTGTGGGAAGCAGTATCCAATATCTTTTAATGTAGCCTTTTCTTGGAGCAGTGGAACAATATTACAACTGTAAATTGTACAATTGCCTTGATAATTGTAGCTAAAGGCTTGCCAGCCACTGTAGAATCACAGAATACTAGGGGGTTGAAGGGACCTAAAAGATCATCTAGACCCAAACCCACCCCTCCAGGGACACCTCCCACTAGACCAGGTTGCATAAGGTCTTGTTCGTCCTAGCCTTGAACACCACCAGAGTTGAGCAATTCACAGCTCTAGAAAGACAGTTCTGTTTTTTCCACAACCTGTATGGAAAGACAGTTCTTTCTCACATAAAAGCTTAAAGGGGGGTGGTTTGCTTCTTGTAGTTCAAGTCAATCTGTGTTAGGGTTATGGCTTGGAAACAAGTTTGGTTCTGCAAGTGTTTGTTCTTTTTTTGCTGACATGGCATTGGTGCCAGTATTCTTGGAAAAACCTCTGGACCTGATGAGCTTGTCAAAACTGCTAAAAGTTGATGCCTTGGCTTGGATAAAGGCTCTTGCTGGGCCTCTCTCTTGGCAAAGAGGTTGTGTGTTGAAAGAGAAAAGGAACTTAGTTGCTTCTTGTCAGACCATGCATTACTTAGCAGCATGGACCAGGATGACTCAATATAGGAGTAGGTGATAGGCATGCCTGATCTTATGCCTCCTGTCTTTAGTAAATCTGTAACTTGCCTAACCGTAGGGACATATTTGAAACTTTCCTTGCTATTGCAACTAGTAGGGCTTTCTTTTCCTGTGTGACACTAGCACAGGAGGTGGAGATAAGATCACAGTTGTTGGTGACAGACTGGCAGGAATACAGCCCAGCACACCGTGCCCATCTGGTGGGCAGTAATTTTAACAAATGATGTTTCTTCTGGATTAATAGAAACAGTATTATATTAGAGGGAACAGAAATGATGGATCACTGCACTCATTTTGAAAAGGGAACAAAACTGTGCAGCTAAAGACTTGAGAAGCAGTCTGAGAGTTGGAAACATGCTGCTGTTGGTATGTGTTCTGATTAGAGCATGGACATGGCCAAGATGTATGTGCCACAGCTGGTCAAGTGTCCATTTAAGTAGTCAGAAATGTGAGAATTTGTGAGAGCTAAAAATTTCTGCTGCTTTTCTGAGCCCTCTCAGATTCAAAAAAATATTTCTGCTAAGTCAACAGTAAGTAAATATCACAGATATGTGGACTTATGCCCAAACACCAAGTGCTAATGGTAAAGTTTTATCAAGCAAGTAAAGACTTGCTTGTCATCCTATTCTGAAGCAAGGAAGTAATGCTGTTACCACATACTAACTACTAACTAATATATCACCAAGTCAAGATATCTTAGTAGCATTAGTAGTATCAATGGCATTTTTTGTTGTGATACAGTGAATTTGTTTTAATTCCAGTTCTCTTATGCATTCATTTTGCAGTGGAGTGGTATGTAAACTTTTGCAAGCCAGTGTTTGGGTGTGCAGCATTTCTTTGATTTCTTGTCATTCCCAGAAGTCAACCTCACACCCACTCTTGCTCTCCAGAAATCCTCTTACTGGAGGGTGTACGAGGACAGTCTGTCATCCAAACAGAGAGGAGGTTTGTGGAAAACCTGTTTCTGAAAATAATGATGTGTCTCACAACTCTTGGTGCTGTTCTTCTGAAAATTATAGTGTTGGGTAGGTGAGTAGGAATACTTGTCTGTAGCCAGTAGTAGGCTAGAGGAAAGGAAAAATATTCCTATGAGCTTTAGTGGAGTGAAGTGGGATTATAGTCGTGATAGAGTATATCACACTGGCTTTCATTTTCCTGAGAAATAAGGGGCTAAGATGAAGACACTTTATCTGGATTCTCTCCCTTAGGGCTCTTGTTACCAAATCCAGTAGGGCAGTTAGTTAAACTTCATGGCTGTGTCATTTTGGTTTTTGTTTTCAGCTTTGGGTTTGGTTTTTTGTTGTTGTTGGATTTTTGTTTGGGTTTTTTTGTGTGTTTTTGTTTGTTTGGTTTGGTTGGTTGGTTTTGGTTTTTTTGATTGTTGTTGTTTTGTTTTGTTTTTGGTTTTGGTTTTTTTTTCCCGTTTCTGCAAACTTACTAGGTTTCCAGAGCTGGAAAATACTTGATTTTTTTTTGTCTTTAGTATGCATAGTAATTTATGGTGTAACACCTAGTCTAAGGTCCTGTGGCAAAACCTGAGCTTGCCACTGGAAATATGGTGGAGAAGTAGAATTACCAGTTATGGATTTTGTAAATTCATCTCTTTTTAGGTGAGGGTTATGGTTTAAGCCCAGCTGACAACTCACACAGCCACTTGCTCACTCCTCTACCAGTGGGACTGGGGAGACGATCAGAAGGGTAAAAGGTAGAGAACTCATGGGTTGAGATAAAGACAGTTTAATAGGGAAGGCAAAAGCTGCACACAAGCCAAGCAAAACAAGGAATTAATTCACTGTTTCCCATGTGCAGACAGGTGTTCAGCCATCTGCAGGAGAGTAGAGCTCCATCACAGGTGACAGTGACTTGGGAAGACAAACGCCACCACTCCATAGATTCCCTTATTTTCTTCTTCTTCTTCCTCCCCTTTATGTGCTAAGCATAATGACACGTGGTCTGGAATATCCTTCTGGTCAGCTTGGGTCACCTGCCCCTGTTATGGCCTCTTCCAACCTCCCATGCACCCCAACTTTCTCCAAAGACTGGAATACAAAAAGCAGAAAAGGCCTTGGCTGTGTGTAAGCCCCTCTTAGCAATAACCAAAATAGCTCTGTATTATCAACTCTTGTGCTCAGCACAAATCCAATACACAGCCCTGTCCCAGCCACTGTGAAGAAAATTAACTCTACCCCAGCCAAAACCAGCAGAGTGAGACATCTTGCACAGATGTCCTAGCTTAGCTGGCTGAAGAAACATGCAAAAATTGAAGTGTTCCACATTTTTGACAAAACCCTGCCACCTTAATTTGGGGTAACAGTAATTTGTTACAAAAACAATTTAAAATAATGATGTTGAGAAATTCATATAAGTGCTTTTTGACTTTTTTGATAAACTGTAGCATAACTGAATACTTCATGAAGTACAGATTTTTTGGCTCTTCCCAGTAAGAAATATTTTGAAAAGTAGTTCTGTTAACTGCATTGTGGGAGAACAGTAGTGTTTGAGCCATTTTAGTCTAAATATCATATTATTGTTAGTAGATGATAAAGATGTAATTTTATAATGTTAATTATTATGTTCCTTATCAAGAGAAGTGTGAAGAGCTCAGGAGCTAAGCTTTGGAGACAAAGAAGTCTGCCTAAATTTAAGTGTGTGCTTTGTACTAGAGGAAGAACTTTAAGGTAAGACTTAGGAAAGCATATTTAAAGGTGTATTATGTCCAGATGGAGAATCTTAGCAGGAAAAACAGCTCTGGGAAATCCAGTTAAATGTACTTGCTTGTATAGTCATATTTGACATCACTGAGGTAGCTGGCTGTGTTAAGGTGTGGTCTACCAAGCTTAAGCAAAGTTTTCTTAAAAGCTTGAGAAAGAGGCATTCAGTAGCTCAGTGTCTGTTTCTTAATGTCACTTGGATTAAAGTGTCACATATGGTTATAGTTCTGGAAAATATGGGGTAGCTCCTGGTCATTCACTTCTGGAAGATGGCATACTTGGTTTGAAGCTTTGCCAAAGTGCTTTATCTTCTGGTAAATGTGAACTACGTAATTTAAAGTTTTGCAGGGTTGAAGGGATGGCCGAAGTTGTATACTTAAGCTTCAGAGTGAACATATTTCCCTGCAAGTGACACCAAAGGAGTCTTAAAATTCAAGAAAAAGAACTATGGTAGGCTGTTTGAAAGTCCATTTTCCTTATTTGAAAGGTGGGATTTTTAGCTGCTGAGTTCATTAAGTTATGTTTGAAGTGGAAGTGCAAAGTAAATGCAGGTTTTCCCGGCTTTGTTCTTTACTGTGAACTGGAAACAGAAATACAGGGTCATGTCACTGTCACAAATCAGGTCTCAGGTAGGAGGGTCTTCTTGGAAATAGTGCTCTATATTTATTCTCTCCTGCAGTTCAGAGTTCCACTGTGAAAGACTCCTCCTAACTGCTTTCTCAGTTAGTGGTTGTTATTAATTTGTACACAGTAGCACTGAAAAAGTGCATGTAATTTTAAATCATAATATTTGTGAGTGAGGAGAGGAGGATGCACAGGTCCCTAAGGGAAAGTAGGCAAGAAGTTACTGGATAGACTGTACATCTCTGCATTCATGGTGCTGTGCATTGGGGATTTCATGCCGAATCAGCCAGGATTAGAGGAGTAGTAAAGAAAACATGATGAGGACAAAGACTAGAGATTATGTGGTTTATGTGCTTTCTCTGAATAATTGAGTTGCAGCATGTAATTTCTGGTCCTGTGTTAGCTAAGTTTCTCTACAAAAAGCAGCTTGTCTTGGCCGATGTGATTTGTACCGTTGCCTTGAATTCCTGTCAGTGTTTCTGTGTGTGCGTGTGTTCTTCTGGTGGAGTAGAGAAAGGAAGTCACCTGACATCACTGAAAGAGCTGACATCTAGTGTGTCTAATACTTGGCTTAGTTTCCTTTTATTTTTTAAACCCACATAACGTGTTGCCTTGTGTTTGATGTTTGTGGAAGTCCTCTGGTGTTAGGAGGACAGGTAGAGTGCAAGAAGGGGAAGCTGAGGTTACCTCTCGTGATGAGAACCAAGGATATAGGACTTGCTTTCACAGTTGTCTCTGAAATATGTTCCTCTTGTCCTTGATTGAAAGTTTTATGTCTGATCCTTTTTCTTTGCTTTAGGTCTGATCTTTGCTGTAGATGAGATAAAGCAGTTTTATGCTGGGAAGGTAAACTCTGTATTAGTTTTGGAGTTTGTATCTTTGTAGATCATACCATAGCACTTGATCTCTTCAGTTTGTGTATATGAGGTCTGGTAGCTACTGACCTTAGATTTTAATAGTTGTGGAATTTGGCCTAAATGATATCTTTCTAACATTAAAAAATACTCACCCTTTGGTAAGTGTTTGTATGGTCTGAAGAAATAATTAAAAAAATACATGTGAAATTTCAAAAGCTTTTGCAACAGCATCCAAAAGTTGACAAAAACTTTCTATAATAATGAATGTAATAATGAATGTGGGCTAAAGTGAAAATGTGTGAGGATACCAGCAATGGGTAGAGATCAGCCATGACATTAGTAGCTTCCTGGCAGCCTGGAAAAATTGTCTGTCTGATACTTCACTTTCCATAACTTAAAAGAAGTTCTCTATACCTCATGTAACATGTTAGGCTTTTTTCTGTTCTGTGTCTCTGGGTGCAGGCGGAAGGAAGAAGCATGCAAGGGGAAGTTCGGTGCTTTGGATTGAACTGTCGTGTGGCTGGGCAGGATTTCCTCTGGCAGTGTGTGAGTCATGAGAGCCAGAGCTCAGTGCAGTCTGGGCTTGCTGTAGAGGCAAGTGCTCTGTCCATGAGTACTCAGAAGCAGGAGGAGGAGGGAGTGTGTGTGCATGAACAATTGCCTAAAGGCACTGGCATACTGTAAACTTACATTTGTGGTCAAGTGACCCTTTGGGTAGAAGGAGTGACAAATCTGGTAGCAACTGTGCATTAATCCTGTCCTTGTTATTACATGCCAGCTAGAATTTTCAAAGGCTATAAATTCCCTGTGATGTCAGTAAGCTCTATGAGGGGTGTGCATGTTGGGGGGTGGAACTGCAACTGTCTGTCAGTGTCCATCAAATGCTACAGCTGCTGACTGGGAAACACATGCTGCTTTTGGTGCACCTGTGCAGTCCATTTGGTGTCTCTCTTCTGGATCCTGCAGCTCCCTGCAATGCCTGAAGAAATACTGTGTTCTGCTTAGGCATGGATTGGATGAAGAATTGACATTGGAGGAGTCATGGCAGAGGAAGGAAAGCTGTAGACTTTCATGGACGCTTGACACATTACCAAAAATTTAGGGGGCCATTAATAGGCTAACTATTGCTTTATGTTAATGAAATCTTTGTGTTTTATTTTCTTGGTAAGAATTATTATAACTTCGAGTGAGAATGTGTTCTTTTTGTGTTTGCCTTGTAAGTAGCCCAGGAAAAAACTAACACTTTAGCTTACTGGCTGGTTAAGTCAAGATCTGATTCTGTTTAGTATAACTTAGTATGACATTTGATCTGAATGTGACACTGTATTTCTGTGTTAGGTGTTTGTCTGGCTTTTTTTTTTTTCTGGTGGAAAGAATGAACTCTCTAGAATGCATATATCAATGAGTTAATAGTTACTTAATTTTATACTAGTAATGAAGTTAAATTGCCACAATGTTGAGATAATGATTTTCTGTTAATGAAAATATATAAAATGTTTTCCAGAAGAGATGGAAGACAATATTGCACAGAGAGAACAAGCTGTGCTCTGGACAAAAGTCACTGCTTTCATCTTCTATTACAGTCCCTTTTAACTCTAGGTAATGTTGACTTCTAAAGGTCTCTTCTGTTATTGCAGTTAGTACTGCTAATGAATCAGAAAATATAGAGACTTTGAAGTTCTGAAGTAAGAGCAGCTTTATAAAAAATGGGATTGTTGGAATTGCTGCTAGTGCAGCAAGATCTGCTTTCAAAGGAAATGAAGCAGTTAAGAAAAATAACTTAAATTGCTTTTCACTGTAAAACAGAACCTTGTGGTGCTAAATATGCAGCAATTGCTGTCACGTTCTTTACAAATGAGTGACCAGCTGTATAGTCAAGAGGGTATTTAACCTGAGGGAGAAAGGAGAAGGTTAAAACCTGAGACGTTCATTTTAATGCTCATTTCATCTTTTTCTATTGGTTATAGACAAAGCTGGCCTTTATTAGTTACAGGAAAATTGTTTTTAATATGCGGTAAACCTGTTCTATTCCCCAGCTTGGGGTCATCTCTTGAAAGTATTAATATCACCAGTGGCAAGATAATGTGTGTTTAATGAGACTTGCTTAGGATTGTTGATTACATTGTAGTTCATAAGCATTCTGGAACACTGTCAAAATATCCCTCTAGGGAAGCTGTAATTTGATTTTTGTCTGGGTAGTTTATATTAAGTGCATGGTAAACCATAATTAGGGTTTTTCCAGGTAGCTTTACACATCTATTGGAAGCAGTAAGTATCAGGCATTTTTATATGAAATTGCTTAGTGAAGTCCAGGACAATACAATCTCTTCCTCTTAGTTATCTATATTTTTCTTTAGTGGTACATAGACTCCACAGTGTCTGTTTCTTACGTTGATTCAAGACTGTCTCTTAATTGTAATCGCAGCTTGAGTTTCACTATGTCTTTGTGTCTGATCCATCCTGATATGTGTGAGTTACGTGTAACTAAAAACTGTCAGGTTCTGCCAGGTTCAGTCACATCACAAACACTGAAGTATGGGAGTGAAAGTGAGAAGGTTAGATGAGACTGCTAAACAGACCTACCGTTGTGAGACAGGAAGCATGATATTCCAGCTCCAAGAAGAGCTCTATTTTCTGGTGTTTATTAAATGGGTATTCCAAACATGTTTTTATTTACTCTTCAAGTAACTTATTTTATTTGGCAGTTTGTCTTGACTCAAGTGAGGGCAGAAAGTATCTTTCTCTTCTTACCTACTGATACCCTATCTCTTGCAGTAATAGCATTTTGTTATCAGCAAACTGTCTAGTGATCCTTTGACTACACTGAGCTGAAGTTTCTGTGAATGTTACTCAGTCATGGAAAGTTAAACCTGATGAGAGAGAGCTGGTTCTGAACTAGAACAGATGATAAGTCCCTGGCTGGGAAATACTAACCTTGCCAGACTGGGAAAGACCAAGCTTTTTGGTTTGAGTTGCAGCATGGCTAGTGACCTTCAAGTTGCTTATGCTCTGACTGCCTACAAGCATGTTAAGAGAGTAACCACTCTATTTCTGATGCTCTACCTTCAGTTAGTGTCTGAAAGTACTCTTTGTGTCTCTGAAATTATATTGTGTCTACCTCTTTTACCACATGAAAAATAATAACTGAGTCTTATTTGGAAGCCCACAGAAGTTTACTAAAAGTTTATTGTTAAGCCTGTAACTGAAAGTAGGAGAGTATCAGATTGGTCTTGCAGCAGTGCTATCTCATCCATGTTTGTGTCCAGTGTCCTGGAAAATACTGCTGTACCTAGTACTTACTGGTTATGATGTTAGAATTATTAGGACTAGAAAGATGTAGTAGAACTCTGGCTAACTTTATAAACATAATAGATAGTATCCTAAAATTGTTTTTTTATTTCAGTGGGGTTTTATCAATTTCTGTGTAATGACTGAATGACAGTACAAGATTTTACAAAAACTAATGAGCTTGACACAAAGTTCTTGCAACACTTAGAGGTTTGTCTGTTACAAAAAGGAGTAATTTGATTGAATAATCTTTCTTATGGCTAGGAAGGAAAAACTTAGTGCTTTCCCTTGTGTAGTATCTGTTTTGCGAAGAATGCTTGTATCTTCTTTCTGTCTTCGCAGGCTCCTTAGTTGCGTTTGCATTCTTCTCAAATCTCTCTTCCTACAATACAAAAAGGTAGAAGGAGGTAGTTGTTTGTATTTGTCTTTCAGTTTAGGATTGCTTGGCAATCAGTTTTGTGTGATGAAGTTGACCAAGAATAGAATCATATGCAATATTGGTAGGGATTTTCTATGAGGAATGCACTTTGGTGCAAATGTACTGAATGTTGAACTCTTGGTTGAGTATGTGGTTTGTTTGTTCTGTTGCATTTTGGTTCATCTTTTTCTGGTACGACTTTCAAACAAATAGAAACTACATGGTACTCCTTTGGTCTTGGGGATGACCAAGGAGGTTTGTGTGAGACAGACAGGAAAGCTGATCTGCTAGGAAGATCCAAGCTTTATTGCAGCAGTGAAATTCTATGGTACTACGCTATTCTTCTGCCACTTAGAAGTGCTTTCTGTGCAGAACCAACTGCAGGTTGATAGCAAGAAGGTGCCACTGTTAACAGTAAGGAAACTTGTCTTGATGTTTAGCCATCTTTATTTTGTTTTCTTGTGCAGCATGTTGGATATGAATCTGAACATGGATAACTTTTGACAGCAGCCATTTGTATGTGAATTAAAGTAAAGTAGTTGTAATGCTTTACTTGGTGAGTGTGTAACTGAATCCGCTGATTTCCACTTTTCGGTCATGAGGGAGAGGTGCCTTTTAAAACAATAGAAGGTTGTCTGGTTGTTCACAGCAGGTAGGAATGATGTCAGTTTATTAAAATGTGACTGCCTGGTGCCCCAACTTCACAAGTAGATTCAGAAAAACGGTGTTGAGGCTGCTTCTGGTAAGCAACCAGCCTGACTGACAACATCTGACTGCAGTTCCTTTGATTGAGGTTTGTTCTTGGTCCTGCCCTGGTTTATACAGTATAGCTGTCTAAGAATTGTCTGGCTTGTATGCAGCTGAAGGCAGAGTAGGATTTGCCCACTTTCTATAACAGTAACTGCTCTAAATTATAGCAGTTGTTTCCATTGAAAATGTCCTTTCTCTGTAAAAAAATGGAGGGTCGATTTTTTTTTTAAGACTCAATTTTCTTGTATCTTATGGAAATTTTTGGGTGACCAGCAGCATCAAAAGGCCACTACTTTTCAGACAGTAATGGAGAAACCTTTATTCTTGTGGTTACTGACATTTAATTTTTGAGCTAAATGACATTGAAATTATTTTTAATTTCTAATTGTTCATCAGCTCTTTAGTTAACCTAACTTCTAGGAAAAGTGGGTTTTACCTTACCAGTTCTTAGTTTCTTCTAGGTGTGTGGGTTTGTTTTTAGGGTTGTGATATTTAATGTCATGTTTTGGTTTTGTGGTTTGGTTTTAGTATTTTGTTGTTGTTGTTTTGTTTTGTTTTTTGTTAAAGCATGACTCCCAACCATATCTTGAATGTGGCATGTTCTATTTAGATGACGGTGAATAAGTAAGTCTGAGTTGCTAGGTTTGATCTTTGGCTTCTGACTACTAAAATTCTTCATCTGCAGTGGAAAACACTGCTTTGTCAAAACAACCACTGTTATCTGTCCACACAGCTCTCTGGAAAAACACTGACATTTTAGGCAAATAATCTTGAGAATTTTTTAAAAGCAGATGAGTTATATTTATAGTTCAAACCAATAAATCTGAAATAATATGTATCTACAAAAATATGTGCATTTTTTATTTTAGACAAATGAATTTAACTTTTTACTTTTCATGTGAAAATTGGTTGTGCTGTGTAGAGCAGAACTTGTGCATTTCCATTCCATTCTTGCTGCCTCAAGGCTATTTCTGTCTCTAGCTAGGGGAAATAATTTTCCTGTTTTGTAACAGCTTCATCATCTCCTTCCCCTTTGAACTGAGAGTTATTAATGTCTTTTTGTTCCTAGGCTATTAATTGTTAATACCAGGATCTGGTGTTGAAGTGTCAAATAAAGCATGTGTAGGGACAGAGATGAGGAGTTGGAGATATCCTTTCCTTCCTCTGCTCCCCCAAGTTGTTTCTCTTCGAAGACAACCTTGAAATTATGTTTCTCTCCTATGTTGGGGGGGTTTTTTGACAGTAAACATTAAGATGTAGTTTAACTTCCGTGTAATTTTCTGGTGGTTTGTAGAGTAGGCTGCTCTTTTCTTTAAGAAATTGCTATGATGTCTAATGAAGCAGTAGCTAAAAAGTTAGGGTTTTTAAGCACTTTATAATAAAAAGTATTATCAGTTCTGCAGAAATATTAGGAGTCTTATCTTCTTGCGATGAAACCTAGATTTTATTAGGCTCATCAAAATACTTATTCTTTGCATCAATACTTTATGGATTAGCTGGAGATATGTGACAAATTAGCTTTTGGGTTCTACTGTAATGCTGGGTATTTTTGTTTCTTAGCAAATATGAGAAAATATGCAGTTCTGAGTTGTGTTTTCTCATGCAACTCCCCATTTAAACAACAGCTGAATTCTTTGACACTGTCTTATGTCACTGTCATCCAGTTGTTAATATGCAGCAAAGGTGTCCATGAGAAATTATGTTTCATGAGTCAAGTTCTCAGAAATACTTTTCTTTTTTTTAGTTTGTGCGGGTACTGTCTGCAGTTTGTAGATGTATGTAGCTGTGTCACCCTACTTAACTGCAGATGAATCAAACCCAATTTTTGTAGCTGAATGTATTTATTTTGGACTGAGCAATCTTACAAGCTAAGCTTTTGTAATTTAAGACCAGAGTTGCTCTATTGTGCATGTCCATCATTCTTTTTTGCGAAGTAGTAATTTCTGATATTTAATGCTTCAGAGTATTGAAGCATCAAAACAAAATTAACAAAAATCAAATTTGTTGACTGATGTGCAGCAAGCTAGTAATTACACAATAGAGACATGGATTATTTATTTCAGAGTTGCACAAGCCTGGATGCTCAGTGGCATTCCACAAGTGAAGCATGCCCTTCCAGACTTCCCATGCCTTTATTTACACACAGTGTTCAGTGTTAGCAACCTCCCAAGTACAGCCCCTCTATTTTGTTTTAGTGATTTCCATACAAGTTACGTAGTCACAGGGATGTGTCTTCACCTGAGCAAGGGTCTTCTTGACTTGTAAATCTGGGTATTCTGCTATTTGTGTTGCTGTTCTTTGTTTTCCAGCTTCTGTTAGCTGTTCTCAGTTCAGTCAAATCTACTACGGGGAGAGATAGCATGCTGTTGTTTGGTATCCTTGAGTAATGTTCTAATCTCTCATATTGCTATAATGTTTGGTAAGTTTTAAATGTGCAGTTGGTTTAAGTTATCACTTCTGTGGACCTGGAATGTAAAATTCTTAGCCACCAGTTTCTTTGAATCATTTTTAAGGCAGTCCTGGATAAGGCTAAGGAGAAACAAGTATTGACAAAGTTTCATAACAGAAAAAGGGTAAAAAAGTGTATCTATTTATATTCTGTTCCATTTGATAATAAAAGTGTGTGGTGACTGCTGGCTTAGAGAAGCTGTTTGGAAACTGGTTTCCTTGTTGAAATGAAGACCATATAGAAGGTCTTTCTTTTGTTTCTCAGTTCATATTATAAGCATTATAGGTCAGTTTCTTCTTATACCTCGCCCATTGTCTTCCCATGGTTGCATGTTTTTCCTATGTGCAGTATTACCAAGGGAAAAGAGGTTTAATACATAGCCCCAGATGCAATGTACATACTAGTGCTGTTTTGGCTGGGTCTGCCAACCTTAAGCCAGAGTCAATAGGAAACCTCTGCTGTGATTTTAGAAGGCTGATTCTGAGCTTGTCAGCTAAATTTTATTTTAAATCCCTTAAATACTGTGAATCCACATACAGAATGATAATTTTTACGTGAAAATTTTAAAGTGAAAGGTGTTATCCTTCCTTTTCAGTTGAGAAATTTTAGACCTCTCAGTGAAGCCTTTTTCTCTTTATGTAGAATCCAGTCACCAACTTCCAGAATGGTAACTGAGCTTTCCATGGGCAGCTGCAGGCAGTGAGTGGGCAGGGTAGCATACCTGAGGCCAGAGACTGGGTTTCCTGTGCATCATTTTCACCTGTCGCTGATTTCTTTTTAAGGAAGAAGGACCATGTGGGACTGAATTACAAAAGACAGAAGAGTAAAAAAGTAGCTAGATGTACCCATACTTGAACAGAAGTTTTGATAAAAGTGTATTGAAGTGCATGTGCTTGCTAAATATGCAACTGTCTTCATACATTCACATGCTTTGCAATATCTTAATATATGGGCTTCCCAAGGAGGGTGTTACTGATAAGTTCATGGTTTTTTTCAAGTCACCTTAAAACTGCTGTTCCTTTAACTCTTTATTGAGAAAATGAAGCTGTGACAAGGCCAAGAAATGTGGTACGGCAATAATATTAAATTCTGGGTAGGAATTCATGATCATTTTATGTAATCTCATTTATTTGTTGAATTAATAAGGACCCTTATTTATGTTATGTTTTTATTTTTGAGATAATGATTTTGGTGGGGCTTTTTTTTCTTTCACCCAAACAGTGTGAACTCTAAATTGTGGCTGGTATATCTAGATATTATTTTATTTAGTTTTCTGAAGTTATGTTGTTTTCTGTGGGGAGAATATAGATGTTTCATACCCCACTTGGTAGTCACACTTTGTCATAAATCTGAATTTTAAAGGAATAGTTTAGGTTGATCAAATTGGCCAGCTTCACTTGGAAAAGAGCAGTGTTTAAACACTTAGCTTGGTAAAACATTTAGTGAACTTAAATCAACAGTTTAGGAGTCCCAGGATGTAGTCTGAAATTAGAGTTGAATTAAGATGAATGTAGAAGAAAGCAGAGTTCACATTTGATGCTAGGATCTCTAAGCAAAGCAATAAGTTGTTTCTTCTTTCTTCCAGTGCAATAGAATGAAAGTGTAGGTACTGATAGATGTCCTATATTAGTTGAAGAAACTTCCCTTACATGCTGCTTTTGTGAGGCTTGAGAGGTGAAATTTCTGCTCTCATTGCTGAAGTGCAGGAGCTCTTCCCTTTTTCTGCATTAGTACGCTGTGTCCATTTATGTCTGTCTGACTTAGACTTTCTTTGCTTCACAAAATACTAGTATTTCTAAGTTATGTAAACTTAATTGTTTTTAAGCTTGCTTGCGTCTTGAAAAGGATACATCATAAAGATTTAAAGACATAATACAATTATCAGACAAAAAAAGTGTGCAATTCAATAAACTTAGTTTTGAGACAGCTTTATTTTGCTAAATCTTGTGCTAAAGATTGTCTGAAATCTGTGGAAAAGTCTGAGTCATGCCATCTAGTGGCAGTTTTACATATATTTGTGTTTCAAATTCTTGGATGGACGTGTACTCTGGGAAAAGTGCACTAAATCTGTGGATTGCAGCATTAACCAGCATTGTACTATGCGAAATAGTAGTTAAACTGTTCCTCTTGGTACTAGATTATGTGTTTATATATTTCTTTTTCTGAGAGGAATGTCTGAAAAAAAAAAGACTTTGTTGTACTTCTTGTGCATTTAACTACAGTTCATATTTCCTGAAGATTTGTGCTGTATGCCTGTCCTGAGGACAGGACAGCATTAAGGGCATACTGGAGCAGGAACTTTGGGACCTGCTGCAGTACAGACCTGGATCAGGTGAAGGAAATGAATATAGGACTGTGTCCAGCTCAGTCTCTTTAGCCATATAAATAATGGAAATTGTGTTCTGTGCTAAAGTGTGGAGGAGACATACAGTCTTGAAGGAACTTGCCTTACAATGCCCTTCATTGGTGCTAAGGAAAACACTTCCCTTGCCTTAAATAACCTGCTTTGCTGTAGTCTGAAATGAACGAGCACCTCTGGAAGCTGTTGTGGCATCTGAGCTGTGTCAGCTGCAACCTGCAGCACTGGAATGAGCGCTTGAAAATAAACTTTACTAGGCCTTAATTGAATGCACAATAATGTGTTTATCCATGTTTTTGGTCTCCTTCCGTTATCTGAAGATTAGAAAAACATTATCAATCACTTGATTTTATTTTTTGTATTGACATATATGCATACATGTACACATTTATATATTAAATACCGCCTTAGGCCTTTAAGATGTTATGTATTTTATGTAACACTTCACTCCATTTTTTTTGTTGAATGGGCTTAATTTACAAGTAGATTTTAACAGACTACTGGATAAAAAAATGAATATGTTCTGAGTACTTTTTAAAGAATTTGTTTAGGAATGTGATCACTCCTAGAACTTGATCAGGGAGGAGATGTTCTAGTTACCTCTGTTGCAGTCCTTTTCTTTACCTTAGGATGAATGTCACTTTTTTATTGTAATGGGCATGGAATGGAGTAGAAAATGGCTGAGCTTCTTTTCTATTGCCTCCAGTTTTTTTTCTGAGAGTCTGTAGAATCAACTGCAGACTCATATAAGTCTATGGAAATGGGGCCAAGATACAAATTTGAATACTTTCTAAAACCCATTTTACATGCAGTGGGAATAGGAAGACATGGGAAACGTCAGAAAAAAAAAAACCTTATGGATTTGGTTTATTGGGTTTTTTTTGTTTGAATTTTTCTTTTTTTTTTGTTTTTTTTTTTTTTTTTTGGTAGCATAGAAGCTGCCTTCAGTGATGTTTTTAGCACCATTGAGGAGTCCCTTGAAAGGCTGTAACTATTCCCTATGCCTTGATGTTTGGGGAAAAACACTAAGGTTGTACTTCATCCTATTAAATGTTTGGGCAGCCATTTGACCAGTGTGAAGGACAGGAATCAAAATTAAGAAGCCATCAGGCAAAGCAGGCATTTACCTAGACAGAATACAAATTCTCTCTGTTTCTTCCTGTATGTAGGTGCTACTCTTGAATGAAGGTTTGAAAGGTTCACACCACAGATACTTTTTCATGTAAACTTCTAGTCATTACTATTCTTTATTAAGTACCTGACAGTTAAAAGTATAATGACTTCTGCTTTTCAAGTTTGTTCTCTTAGGAGAAAGTGGAATTGTGTTCAAAAGCTGTAAGTGTAGTTGGCTTGTTTATTCTGCGGAATTTCTTACCTTGTCTCCAGAAGTGTCTCAAGGAGGCAGCTAGTCTTTAGTGAAGGGATTTATTAGAAGACTGATGACTGTCAGTGTCTGGGGTGAGCTGTGGATAACAGAATTTCTGTTCAGGATGTTCCTGTTGGTTTCTATTCAGCTTTTTGAAACTCCAGCTCTCCTCAGATCAGGAGGATCATTTAATTGGCTTTTTCTGAGTTCTTTTAAGTTCCCCCTGTACTGGTGAGGCACTGGTGAGGCCACTCTTGAAATTCTGTGTTCTGGTTTAGGCCCCTCATTCCAAGACAGACCCTGAGGTGCTGTGGCGTGTCCAAAGAAGGACATGGAACTAGTGAAGGGTCCTGGATCACAGATCCTGTGAGGAGGGGCTGAGGGAGCTGAGGGTGCTTAGCCTGGAGAAAAGAAGACTCCAGAGAGCTCTTTTGTCTCTCTACAGCTAACTGAAAAGGGTTGTATGGAAATGGGGATCAGTCTCCTCCAAGTGTCTTCCTGGGATATGTTAAAAATCTGTTCCATTATGCTTCAGTTTTTCTTAAGGAAAGAGCAGAAAGCACAGTTACAAGTAGGAAATAGTTTGTGTTTGAAGAGTGACTAAGTAAGGTACTAGTCTTGGTTCAGAAGAGAGATGAGTTGGATGATATAACAAAAGCTTTCAAAATTTAAAGTGTCAAGGAAAAAGCAAGTACGAATTGATTCTTTACTGTTTTTTAATAAATTAATCTAGGGATTGTTAAGCAAAGGTAGTTGGAGCCAGGTTCAAGTAGAAATTCTTACTTTGCATGAAATGAGTGTCAGGCTCATGAAATTCTTTACTAATGTTATAACTCATGAATAAAACAAAGTCTACATGGGATTGGGGAAATCAGACTGGTATTTGGAACAGAGATCTACTGAAAATCACAAAATGGCCAAACTACTTAGACTTCGAATACCCAGAGTTGCCAGAGGCTGTAAAGTGTGAGGTGGAGAGGGATATGTGAGGGAGGGCTGTTTACCTATTTGTCCTTGCAATTTTGGAAGCTGGATACAGAAATAAATGATCTTTGTGCTGAACAGTTCTGCTCATTTTTACATTTGTGCGTTTCTTCCTTCATTTCAATTTGAAATTTGAACCTAGGTTGAAAGAGCTTTGAATCTAGATGGAAATAAAACTTCTAGATTTCTGGACTAAGCTATTCACATAACAGCTTTTAATGTTTGACTGGCTCTAGGTACACGCTGTTATGCATTCCAGACCTCTTGTATATACTCCGGCCAACCTGCATATCAGATATATGCACAGAACACTTTTGTTTCATGTGTAGATACATTGTTCAGCTAGTGCATCCTGAGTACATCACATGTACTGCACAAACTCTTGAGGCATAAGCCTGTATTGCCTTCTGTGATTAGCATGGTGGAAGTTTAGAATTAAAAAGGAAAAAGTTTTTCGTTTAATGTAGCTGTAGTCTGATGTAGTAGGCCCATAGGAAATCTCTCTGTATAATGATTTGCAGTGAAAGCTTACCAAACAGTCAGTAGACTAAATATTCTGATGATTACTGTCTGTTGCAGAAGTAGGTGCTATCTGGTAGTAGTGAATTTCTGCTGTGTTACCAAACATATGCACATTAGATTGAAACCTTTTTTTTTCTTCTGCAGGAAAACTTTGAAGATGCCTATGAAAACATCCCCGTGTAAGTAGAATTTTTTAAAATGCGTGTTCCTTAAAACTCCTTATACAGAAATGGAATACTGTGTGCACACCATTCCAGGGAAACATAATTTTATATGCATTGACTACATTCACGTTTTTCAAAACAGTTAAAGTCCTCAAGACTTTAAAAAAGGAAGTGTAATTAAAATGTTGATGTATGTGATGAAATATTTGTCAACAAATGTGAAAATTGTAAGGAATTAAAAATAGGAAATCTTGTAACTTAGTTACATACTGACAGCTCTAGACATTTTTGTGTGGTGAAAAATTAGTCACAACATTATTAGGAAAACTTCAGATCCCACATTATGCAAGAACATCTTAAGTAAGATTTTCAAATCAAAATTGCTATGTCTTACAGTGTACTGCTGCACAGAAATCTGTTCTCCCATAATGAAGTGCAGTCACTTCTCTGCTGTAAAATCTCATACCAAAGCAACATCTTTATTAAATTGTGATGAAAACACATTGTGCTGTTTGTAAGTGTTTTTAGCTTTTCTCTAGTATTTTATTGCATGTGTGCCATGAAACACATGAGAAGGGGACTTCTGCTAATATCCTCAGATTGCTAAAACACTGACCCAGAAGTGGGTTGGTCTGAACTTCGTGGCCAAAACATCCATGCTCTTGGCAAATTGTATTTTACAGATTTGCCAGACTCTCTGTTTGTATGTTATGTAGAGTAGTAAGGTCTGATCTCTGTAGAACTGAGAAAAATTAAACATTGCTTCCTGATGCTCAGAAGGAAGCAAGAACCTGCTATGTTTAAGTTGAGAATTCTTCATGTTAATGATTGCTTATTCTTTCTTTGACTGCCTAGCAGTTTTTGTATGATTAACTGATCTCTTTGGCTGCTGTTTTTCCCTGGACTGGGGCAAGAGTAAATTTAAAATACTGTATGAGAATATTTATCTAATATTCATTCCTTCCATGAGAAAGTTGTTTTGTTGTTTTCTATTGATGTCTGAGCTGGGCATGGTTGTTTATCTTTGGCATACAGAGCTTTGATTTGTTCTTCCTGAGTGTCTCTTCTGTGTTCATAATTGCCTTACAGATGCAGTTTTTATAATGGAAGTTAGGATGTCAGTTTATTCTGGCTGGTATTGCTTCTATCTGCAATAAGCATTATATAGAATAGTCAATGAAAGATGATAGAATAATAAAGGGACAAAAAAATTGTTGTTACTTAACATGACATTGAACGTAGTGAATGTGAGTATGTTCTTTTGTATCTCTGCAGGATTCTTCACTGGATTAGACTCTCTCAAATTCTTTTGAAGATATGACAATTTAAAAACTAAGGAACGGAAAAAAATCTTGGAATGTTTTGTGAAAGTTTTCAATCTTTCTTGAAATGCTTTGATTGTAGTTTTCAAATTATGCTAGTAGTTTGCGTGAGGGTAACCCAGGACATAAATCTAAAGCCATACTGGTTATTCCTGACCTTTCTCTATGAAAAGAGAATTAACTGTAGTTTTTTCAATACTCTTTTGAAACAATGAACGGCCAGAGGTTTAAACTTCTGGGAAGCTGTCTCTATTTTTTTGATTTAGGTGTTGATAACATTCACTTTCATAATTTTTGTGTGTCAGTGTTTCATTCTTTCTTATTTTGGGTAGGAAGGTGGTATTGTTAGAGCTCTGTGATGATATGCCTGGCATTGGTTTGAGTGCTTTGTTGCAGTTAGTTATATCTATCCAGTTGAATGTAACTAAAATTGACCTTTTTTATAAGGAGTTGTATCAACACAACTAACATTTACTTTTGAGATTAGTTTTGGTTCAGATTCTGTCAGATCATCATGTTGGTTTCAAGAATTGGGAAAGAATGTGTAACAATCAGATCTTCACAATATGTCATACACCACTCTGCAATTCTTAGTGTAAAATATGTGTAGAGTAACATGGCTCTGTATTTTGCTCCAGTAGATGCTAGTGAATGGTTTTGCCAATCCAACTTGACTTTAACTGTCTTTATTACTTAAATATTACTGCTTACCTATGAATACCAGATTGTGTATGTTATATGTTGAAAGGGGAATGAGTTACCTTAATATGGTAAAATCCTTTCCTAAATCTCGTGTACTGGCTGTCATATCTGAGGACAGGCCCAGAAGACTTTGTTCCACTGTTTTAAATGTATTAGATTCTATTCTAGACTCTTTTGTCATCTTCTACTCATGGTAGCTACTGTAGATATAAGCAGCAACTCCAAAACATGTAATGATCACAAAATATTTGCTTTGTAGACACATGAAGAAACCTTTAAATACAGTTATTTACTGTAAATTTTGTTCACTGATGCTAAAGCTGAAGAAAGGCTATTACAGGAGGTTGCTCTGCCATTTTACTTAAAGCAAGCACTAGCATTTAATATCTTCTCTGCCAACAAAAGTAACTGAGTTTTCAAAGTACTGGTTTGATAGTAACACTTGATAGACCATCTTCAGCCTTTCAAAGGTAATAGGTGGAATATATATCAAAGTAAATTCACCATTACCTGTTTGTCTTAACTCAGAGCTAGTTTGATTGGCATATTCTGTTGTAAAAGGAACTGAGTAACTGGAGACAAACTGTGATTTCTGTTGTGAAAATTGAAGCCTCTGCCAAGAAATTTTGTGGTGGTAGGCTTCTTTTTACTATTTTTCCACTGAGGTGCCCACTTATACGTTTTGGGCTGGGCAGATGTGTATGACTTAAAATTACTTAATGCTTGCCAAGCATCTACAGGTTCAAAAACGTATGTAGAAAAACAGATTTACGTGTAGTTTATTCTTTTATTTAATGCTTGTTAAATACCTAAATCTTACTGTGGAAAAACTACAACTTTAGTTTTAATCTGCTGAATAACGTAATTCTCTACTTCTTTGAATTCTTTTCAATTTATTTCTACTACCATAATTTTTACTCAAATTATTCTGAAAATCTCTTTTTAGAATGCAGGTATTAGTGTTTTCTGTTGCCAGAGTGTAACTTTTGAAATTACATTGTCTTTGGCTTTACAACTAGATTGAAAATGGTTTGAGGTCTCAACAGTTTCTAATCATCACTGTATTTTGCTTAGCATGTACTGACCTTGCCACTGCTATTTCAATTTCTGTATGTGTTTTATCCTCTGAAGTTCTCAATTTTTTCAGGACATGTATGAAATATTAATTTTGTTGGTATTCCCGTCCATCTCATTTTATTTACTGTTCCTTAAAATGTCATCTGTGTGTGAAAGGAGCAAGTAGCCATCAAGTTGCTATGTTTGTCCATGCAGTCTTCCTTAGATTGCCATGCAGTCTTTCTCATTGAGGTAAAGGCAACGATAGTGCCTTTATTTACTACTACCCCAGTATCAGAGGCTTATGGAAATGAATAGCAGCATTTAGAGCAACTGTATTATGACAGCTGTGTGGGTATGTTTATAGAAGATGCTTTGTAGTTGTCTTTGGTAAGAAACACAGTAGTCTGCCTGACTGATGCAGGCAGCTCATATGCATAGGAAGTCTTCACGTTGTGCTATTTTTATAGAAATTTCAGACACCAGACCCTGAGTTATGTCATCAGTGGAAAGATAGTGAGATCTTATTTAAACACTTTTAAAACATGAAGTATTGAAAAAAGTGGGAGCTTGTATTCTGTAAGCAAAGCAGACAGATGATTTTTGATCAAGAATTAAACTCTTGGGATTTTTTGTCTTTTTCAATTTCAGCAAAAAGAGACATACTTCATTGACTCTTTTGCATTTTCTTTGCCTGCTCGAAGCTGTATACTGTTAATCCTTGATCCTACCAAAGCAGCTCTGTGTGGTATTACTGCGGTGATAGATTAAAGGCCAGAAGTGTTTAAGGAAGTTAGAGCAGGTTATCCTTGTAATCTTAGATGTGTAGTTAAGATTTCAGTTACACCTGCACATGTGAGTGTTTTGTCGGTGAATGATATTGAACAGTTAAGAAGATGCCTCTAAATTCAAATTTTAATTTCAGAAGCCAACAACTTTTAGGAACTGTTTCTGTTCATAAGTTTAAAGTCACATTCTGACATTGTCTTGAGATGATGAGAAGCAGCTATGGCAGTTTAAATGATCAAAATTTTATTTTCTTATGTTTGACTCTCAAGGTTAGTTGAAAAAAGTTCAGTAAAGGCAGATTTTGTGTATAGATGTTAATACTTTCATAGCTGTATAAATATAAAAATATGACACACTAGCTACTTTATAGTGAGAGTGTCAAAATTCAAAACACCAGCCTTATCTCTCTAATCTTTCCCTACCCCAAACAGTTCTAAGATTATGAATTTTAAACTTGGAGAGGTTTTCATTAGACAACAATTATGTCATTGCTGACACATTTATTTCCGCTACACGTTTTGCGTTGTGCTGTAAGCCTTTCTCCATGTCTATATTTCAGTAGAAGACTTCAGGCTGCATTGTGCTATTGTTGTTTGTATTGGTATCTTTTGTTCACTCTGAAATGTGCATTTCCACTTGTGTTTGTAGCCCCTTAGAAAGCAAGGAGGGGAGGTAGACAAAAACCCAAAGCCAAACAAACCATTTCAGAGACACTGTACACAGAAGTGCCCAAAACTCTGCATGTTTTTCACACTGTTATTTTTTGCAAGCCTTTGCTGAAAGGCTGGTGTACTGAAAGATACCCCAGCATGTTTTTCTGTTATCCCATGTTCACCAAGAGAAATGTGTCTTAACTGAGCCTAAATATTTCATTTCTGCTCTGGGGCTTGTTCTTTCATTGCAAATTAACACTGTGGCTTTAAACTCTTATCATATTTTTGGGGTGGGACTTTCTGGAGACTTCTGGAATTCATTTTAAGTATCATGTTGAAATCCTGAAATTATGCTGGAATGCACAATCACACCTATATTTTCTTTCTTTAAGTGTCTTTCAGGAAAATAATGTTTGTTCTGTGCTTTAATAAAGACTGCATAATACTACTTGTAGCCATCATGAATTATCTTCTCTGTATAACTTCTGAGACTTGGAAAATGATGTAGACTTTTGGATTGGTGGTACAACCGTTAAGTTGTAAGTGCTTTAGATAAGAAACTGCAATATGAGTTTTAACTCATCAATGAATAAAATTAGTAGATTGGTCAGAGGTGAAGAAGTAGGATTTTTTTAAAGGAAAATGGTTGAAACCCAGATTTGCCTGTTTATTTAAGCTATCAAACAAACAAAAAAAACCCACCTGGTTTTTAATAGTTTTGATTTGGTTGTGTCACGTCCACCCCTTCCCTAATGATTAAATGCTGTCACAGAATGTTTTGGAAGTCAATCTGGGTGGAGGGTGTAGTGGATGTGTATTAGTTCGTTTTCCTTTAAGTCAGTCCAGGGGAAAACTTTTTATCATGGATTGGTATTTGCAGACAGAAAGTTTACTTTTGTCAGCTTTGTGGAAATGTTCTCCTGACTTACTCAGCTTTTTCTAGAAAATAGTTTCTGAGCCATCAAATGTGGACTGTCTGAAACTTACTTGTGTTAAAAACAGAACACTGTATGTTTTGTGGTGAAATTGAGTTGGCTTCTGTATGACTGCGCAACCTTGATTGAAACTTGTCTACTCTCCGTGATAGGCAAGGCCACAGAAATTCTGACACTTTTACTTTCCCTACCCATAATACTGTTAGTATATTAACTGACAGCACGCACGTAAGTGCTGCTTCAGATAACATGGTGGAGAATTTGGATATGTATCTCTGAACTCCTGGGTCTTTAACACTATTGGGTCAAGTTTTATGGAAAAGGTAGAATGTCCTGATTTTGAAGGTGCTATTGTCCATAAATTACAGGTGTCAATCTCATCTCTTTGAAAGGTTTTCAAGACTTGCAAAACCTTTTTATCTGATCATAGCCCTTGGTCCCCGCAAGTGTTGTAGGAAATAACTATGCAATTCTTTCCCAGTAAGTAAGAATGTTACAAGTAAGTAAGTATGTTACAAGTAAGAATGTTTTAGCAAAAGTAAATTGCTTGAATAAATTGGTTTGAAGTATTACTGCTGATACTACTTAGCAAGCACCTGAAATAAGTAAATTCAAACCTGTGGTTTCCTGCATTTTGCTTTAAAAGATTTGTTTGAGACATTTTTGTGAGTAAATCTTAGTTCATAACAGTAAACATAGCTGGAAATAGGTACTATCAGTCCAGTTGGTACAGCTTTTAAAGAATACATTTTGAAGGTAATAGTGGAGGAAGGACATAGTTTAATTTTCTGCTGCTTAGCTCCCGTGTACTGAGCTTTCATCATATCTCATCTAGAGAGATTAGACCAAGGGGATGAAACTACCTGTATTGTAGCTGTTCTGTTTTTGACTCCTGTTTTCTTCTATTGGAGCTGACATTCATGAAGAGAACTGTTTTTTACCAGCTCTCTGTGTTAGTGATTTGTTTTGGTCATGGAACTCTAGCTAAAATTTTGGATTTTTGGGGGAAAAATATCAAAGGGTTAATTTAAAAAAAGAGTGATGTTTGAGTAGTGTCAAATAAAATCAGACATAAGCTAGTTATTTTTCTTTAGTGTTGCTTGCTATCAACTCTCATATTTGATCTAGTTTTTCTGTGGTTGCTGTAACAGACTTTACTGCAGTTTCATTAGCATACTTTTCCTTTTCTGTCTGACTTTAATTGTGGCTTCTTTTTTTATATTCAGGAAATGCTAAGGTGTTTCCTTTTTGTCTTTAAATATAAACTACTTTGCATTCTTCATATCTCCATTTTCCTCATGCAGTTAGGAGTGATGGATTAGAATTAGGCTGCAGCATAGATTGGGAGAATCTCCCAGCATCCTCTTCCTGCAGAGGCATCAGCTTCCAGCATTGACTGTAGCTGCTGCCACTCTCACTGACATTTCTTTTGAATTCGGCTATGGAGAGTGCCTCTCTTGCCAGCTGCTGGCATGGAAACTTTTATTCTTTTTGCTTGATAACTCATTAATGAAACCTCATGCATATTGAGAAGTAAAACAGAATCACTTTTCTTTTTATGCTTTTCTTTGTCTTTTTGCCTTTTTTTTTTTTTTTTTTTTGGTGTGTGTGCGCACGGTGGAAAAGAGTGAAAGAAGCAGCACTTATTTTTACATAAGGACTGTATTTACATACCTGAAGTTAACTGAATTAATCCTGTAAGTACATTATCTCTGCCTAATAGCCCTTGAAATCATGAATGTGATAGTAAGATTTATGGGATTTTTTCTGTGAAAATTTGCTTTGCAATGTATGTCAACCTGAAACATTGTTTTTTTAATATAGATTTCCTTGAAGATAAAGGGAAAACAATATATTCACAATGGGATTATGAAATAATTGTTTCTCCTCTGCACTTTGCAGTGAACAATGCTTTAGCGAGCAGAAGCTTCTCTGCTGATGTCAGTGCTTAATCAGCTCAGATACTGTAGGTTGTAGAACACTGCAAGGTGTATATTTTGTGATGCCATTCTTTAAAATGTGGTAATTTAAGGACAATAACAGACTTACAGCTACTTTTTCCATTTATAGACTATGTCTTCTGATCCTGCTAGCTGTGCTGATTTAACCATTTCAGGTTATATAATTTTTTACTCAAACATAAACAATTTATTTCATGGGATGCAGTGCAGTGCTGTCAAAGTATTAAATGTTAAGTATAATGCAGTGCTTTTAGAGATTTTAGTTATTTCAGAATACTTCCAGCATAGGCTATAAGTTCACTGTGTAATGAATTCAAGTAAATTGGTTTGAAGTTTAGGAAGAGTGTCTTGCTAGGATCATGGTGTCCTAATTGTATCTTTGGATCTGGGCCAATATTTGTGTGACGCAGTGTTAGTCCCATAAACATCTGGCCTGATCTGGTGTCCTACTTGCAGCATGATTTATTTTTTATTTTTTTTATAGCAAGATAAGTGAAATTTTTAGTCATTTCATGTAAAACTGCCAGCAAGTTGTCATTATTATTCATATATGCTAGCTTTTCAAGGAGGCTCTTTCTCAACCTATTTTCTTGTCAGTGTGGCATATTTAGACCTACTTTCAAGCAGAAATGTTGAACAAATGAAAATTTTGTATTTTTTATAGTGGACATCTATTTGTCTGTATTTGCATGCTGTATATTAAGTTTTGGCAGTATCACTCTCTGCCATATATTCAGGTGATCATTTTTGTACACTACGTTGCATGTGTTGACCTCAGCTTGATTATTTGATACAAACTATTAGTCTGATAAGGAGTATTCAAACATAGTACATTTTCAGTTTACCTGTAAAGATCTCATTTTAAAATTTAAATCTAAAAATACTGTCTAACCACTGAGTTCCCTTAAAGAAATCTGATAACCTTTTATACTGCTCTATGTTCCTATTAGTATTAAACAGAAGAGTATAAATCAGATTTTTCTTCTACCTGCACAACACTACTGACACTTGATTTTTCTGCCTTCTCAGTCAGACTGTGGTTAATTCTAAATGCCTGTGATCTGATTGTTTTGCTGGCAGTTTTTACGCATACATATATTTTGTGTCAAATTCATGCTGCTGTAACTTGATATGTTTAAATAGGATTATTTGGTAATCATTTTAGTGATCAGATGAACTGTGTATGCCTATTTAGGTGGGTAAATAGTAACTTAAGGAGTTGGCATGTCTTGCTTTCACAATATGGTTGAGTCCTTATGGGAAATTTATGTCTCCCTTTCTGTCCATGTGCAATGCAATATGCTGTTGAACTGAAGAACTTGGTGTCAGATAAAGCTGCTGATGTTTCTCAGATCATAAAAACACCTGACTTGAAATAAATTGGTTATTGGCTTACTGAACATGAATAATGATCAGTCAGAAACTGAAACATTTGGCTATGCTCATGTTTCTTTTCAAAAATACAAATAAGATAGTAAAGTGGCTAGAAATGTAGCTCATGTTATTTTCAGAGTAGTAGACTGTTGGCAATGGTGGGTTGATGGTGAGCCAGCAGGATGAGCTTCATCTTGGCACTATATCCTGTGGCAGCTAAGATTCAAGCAGATGGTCAACTTTGCATAGATTTTATTCCTTTGACCTGATTCTACTGCTTTGTTGCATCTGTAGGGTAATATTTGAGGGTACACCAATCAGTATTTTTTTGTGATGTTCAGATGCTGCATTCTAATAGATATGTAGATAAGCAAAATTCATGTTATAAATAAGACAGATGCTAGGAAGTTTCCTTATCTCATAATCCCTCCCCGCTCCCTCAGTCATTGAAATTTTTGGAAGTTAAACCTCTTGATCACTTTCTTGTAATCTATTGTTAGATTCCCATGAGGCAGCACTGTGGGTGCTGGATTGCTTTCTGACTAGGAGGCAATCCAGTGCATACCCTCTTAAGTTGGAGACAACAAAACTTACATGCAGAATGTAAAGCAAGTAAACATTATTAGTCTCCTGACACATGGTGATCTGACATTTAAATTTCAAGATCAGATGAGACTTCTAAGAAGGAATTTTTGTTTGTCTAGAAAGTTTTTGTTTATTTGATGGTCTTTGAATGCATTTCATTTGTAGGACAGCATTGCCAATATTTCTGTTGCTGTGAGCAGTAATAACTCCTAAAATACAACATCGTCACCTGTAGGTAAATCTGTTTAGTTTAGAAGAGCTACGACTGGAACTTCTAGTTCTAAAAAAAAAAGTGAGGGCAAACACTTTTCCTAAAATACTAGCTGGTTTCCCCTGTCTCCAGTTTCTGGTCTGTAAGACAGAGCTGTATCTGCCCTCCATGCCCTTGCTTCGTTGTTACATGTAACATTATACCTGTTAATGTATAGCAATGGATCAGTTAAAATCCCCTCTTAATGAAATTCCGGTAGTCGATGAAAAGCTGTCAGCTTGACTGTTTTTTGTCAATGCTAAGGTATAGATAAAAACTGTAAAGTCATTCTCAGCATTTTGGTGCATATTATCTTAATAATTTTTGGTTTTCAATAGGAGCAGCTGCCTTCTTTTTTTTCCCCTCAGTTACCTCATCCCTTTTCACTGTTTTTCTGACAGCTCTTAACTACTTTTCCACAGCTCTTCCTTTTGAAAAATAGTTTTCAGTGCTTTCTCTTCATGTATACAAATGTGTAATATCATCTTGCTACTGTTTCTTTTTGCTCTGCATCATTTTTTCTGCCACAGCTATAAGGTGAGGGAGAAGAAATAATTTTAAAAATCCTAAGCCAAACAATAAAAAAAAAAAAACAAAAAAACCCAAAGCAATGAAACGAACCCCCAGTGCAATCAAAGGAAAGGAAAATGACCTAGTGGTGAGTTGGCTTGATCTTTCAAAGGATTATATAGGCAGATCCATTGATATTGTGGCAATGATCCAGAAATTCACTGATACAGATTTACTGTCTGGCTAAGTGCTGCTATCTCATGGTCAGGTAGTATTGAGGAGGAAGGTGCAACACCACCAATCTGAATCACTTTCTACCATGGTGTTTGTATCATGTGCTGTTACCAGCTCTGCGGGTGGATAGATGTCTCCAAAAATTCAAGTGGAAGCTAGTACCAAGGAAGGGCTAGGGTAAGAGCAATACTGTTTGTCTCTCTCTGCTATAGAATTAGATTTCAAATGCAGTGTAAGGAAGTCCTAAGGGAGGAATAAGTGAAAAGAAGTGTGTTACCATGATGATTCTGCCTGAATACCAGGCTATGTAACCTAATGTAATTTAAACTAAATGACTGTTTAGGGGGTGTTCATCTGTTGTTCATCAGGCATTTTCTGGTGGGTTTTTTTAAATTATTTTTGTTTGTTTCTTTCTTTCTTTTCAGAAATTGCCTGATGTTGAATGCATTTTATTATAGTGAGCTTTTAAAGTAATTTCTGCCTGTTTGCAAATTTGGCTAGCACAGTTTTGCTGCCAGTTGGGTTTTTTTAAATTAATGTTCAGCATACAGAACATTGCATGCATTGGTGAAGTTCTGAAACAGTGAAGATAGTAAGCCTTCAAAGGAATGAAGTCTGCCTTGCTTTGGCAAGAAATTTGTTTCTGTGCTTACCATAAATATTGCATTTACCTAAAATTCATGCTTCTCATAAAAAGGGGTGTGTGCATCATGAATGCAGAGTTTGGTGTGACTAGTGGGTTTAATACATGGGTAAAATGAGTTACTGTTTACTGATCAGTTGGCTGAAGTTTTCAGACTTTCTGTATTAATGGTAATAGCCTAGGATAGGAAATGCTTTATATAAATTGCAAATAATTTCAAATGCCTAGTGGTGTGCCTTAAGGCATTTTTCTTATGGTGTTTAAGAATGGTGTTTTCTTATGGTATTTTTCTGTTATATGATTGTAAGTGGTGTTGAAGACTGAGTTTTAGATTAAATGATAAAAGAGTTTGCTACAATTTTTCTGTTTTCATTAAAAAAAATGTCAAGGATGTAATAGGCTTTAGTATCGTAGCAGCAAGAAATGTTCAACTGTGAGACAGGTTACTCAATTTGATTCTACATTTCTGAATTATTCTCTGGGTGAGAGGTATGCATAGCATGCTATAGGCGAGAGAATAAAATTCAGCTTCATGAGGCTTGCCTGATGCCCTTCAGAGGCTGAGTCTTGTAGCTGTCCAACAAGATACTGAAAGACATGTGCCAGCTCCAGCATAGTGTGGGATTGAGGTGTGTTTGTGCAGTTTCTTACATATTTCAGTAGTCCCTCAGAATAACTCACATTCATGAGAATTCCTTAGTTTCAGATTTGATACAGGAATTGTTCCTGAAGGCCCTGCATTTCTGCTTGTATTTGTTTAAAACCAAATCATACAGAAGTCTCTCACTTGTGAGATTTAAGAAAATAAGAATATAAGAAAATCCAACACAACTAAAAAACTATTTCCATTTGCTTTTATGAACATTTTCTGTGTCAGTGGATTGTATTACCTTCAGCCATCCTTCACTAAAAGATCTTGAATATAAAATGTAGAGCTAACAGAATATCTCAGTAGGATTTTTCAAAAGTTATTTTGCTTAATTTTTTAATGCTTTTAGTGGGCATTTGCCATGAGAAGTAGTGTAACCATTGCTCTGTCATAGGTAGGTAGTAGGCCTGCAAGTATCTCACCTTCTGTTTGATGACTTGTGTTGCAAGTCTGTGTTTTGCAAATAACTGAAAAAGGTGATAGTGCATAATACTGTTCCTTAAGAAGGGATTGAAACTAAATTTTGGTACAGCACGGGACAGAAAACTGGAGTATTACTGTTAGCTCATTTATGAGTGATGGATGAGAGGGTTTAAGATGCAAAATCCATTTTTCTTTGTTATTTGAAGAAATATTTCCATATGGCAGAAGTAATATCTGAGTTTTCTGTGTGGTTGCTCAGATGCAGTGAATACACATGGATATATGCTAGTCTTAATATGAAAATAGTTCCCATTGGACATTTCAAATCTTTGCAGTTGCTAGCTGTGCATATAAAAACATCAAATGCAGCCTTAAAATAGATATTTCAAGGATGAAACATTAAAAAAAAATCTTCACGAGGAGATAAGCAATCCTGCAAGCTTTTCAGATGTAGGAGACTGCCCTCTATTTGAAGGAAGAAATATAGGTACTGAGGTACCTTAAATAGGTACTAAGAACCATACTTCACTGGTGTTTCCTTAAATAAATGTGGAAGAGATGTTTTCTGTTAGCCACAGACAGAAACAGTTTGTGTTTTCTGCTTAAGGTTTATTGAAAGAATATGACACCTTACAGAGGTGTTGAATCACAAGAGGAATTTACACATGTTGGTGGAAGATAAAGTATTCGAAGAAAAGAAGATACATGGGGTTTGTACTAGTATTTTACAGGGCTAGGCAGGAAGAAAGTGTCTCTGCTGTAGTAAAGGATGACTCTTTCCACTTCATTGAGACCGAAGTAGCATTAGACTAAGATAGGACTTTCAGTGTTTGAGGACTGACAGAAATCAGCAACAAAGAACCTGTTCCTTAACAATTTCACTTTTCTTAATATATGATTTTTAAATGTCACAGAATTACAGATGTTGTCCTAGTGGCATACTTCTAATGTGAATCATATTTTTAAATTAAAACACAGCAAAAAGAAGGATGCCGGGAATAGACTTTTGCTACAGTAATGCAAGGAGTCTGGGTCAATTGAATTTAAAAAAAGAGTAGTAATGTCGTGGTGACAGTTTTTCAAATGTTTTGGATCTTTGCTATGTAGTAAAACCAGCGAAGAGGACATCAAGTGCATTTTGGCAATGTAAAGCTATGCAAGACATGAACCCGAAGTGATGATTGAATAATATGTCCGTGACTTGTGAACTGTGACCTTTGATACTGTATTTTAGTACAGCTTTTGATGTTGACTGGGAGGAAGTCTTCCAGAGACACAGTGGATTCCTGCCCTCCCAGGGTTGGATTTGAGTTTATTGTGTGCTAAGCACACATGGAGATACATAGCACAGGGCCATATATGTAGAAAAAGCATAGTGTGGTCTGCACATAGTCCCCTAGATACATGGAGGGAATGGAAGAGGGATCCTATCAAGTAAAAAGCTTTAAAATGATCACTGTTATTGGGCATTCCAAAGGGTCAGTAAAGTTGAAGTAGAGCAGTGAACAAAAATGCCCAGAGCCTTCTAGCCAAGAAAACGGAACTATGAAATAGATTCTATTGAGGCTCAACTGTTATTTGCCACAAGTTGTGGCTGTTTAAGACTGACAAGATAGTTACTCTTTTGATATGGTAGAACATAAACAGTTCAATATTGAGTTTTCTTGAACCAATTCATTGCTGCAAAGGGAAAGATCTACTTCACAAAGTCTATAAACATTCTGTATAGTGACGGAACATTGATGCATATGATGATGACTTAACAATCTTCTTGCAGAAGACAAGAGCCAACTGAGAGCAATCCATTTTAAAGCTGTTTTGTCATCATTAGTTTGGCAGTAAATACTCTAGCAGATGTTTGCGTAAATGTTACTCAAGAAGAGTACTGTAGATGGTAGCTTCTTGATGCCTTACCTGTTGATACTTTAGTTCACACATGAGGTGATTTTTATTTAAGTTTATGGAAGTAAGTGCCTCTAAAATGCTTTTCTTCTGATTAAGTTTCTGTAAATGTTAAGGATCACTTGTGTTCTAGAGTACCTATGTTCTGGGAAAATGTTATCTTAGTTGTAATGCATCTTGTTTTCTTAATACTTATACTCAAAATAGCATTCTCTCCATAACTCCTGCATTTTTACCTTATTTTTACTCCTTTAGTTTGTGTCAGATTTGCATCTTAATATGATTATCTTAAAACTGCTATTGCTAATTTCATTTTTTGTGGTCTTTATTACTTAAAATTTTGCTTTGCTCCCACTAATAATTAAAAATGTTTTTCAGTAACTATAGTGAGACTTCCATTGATAAGAATAGCTGAACAGAACCAATTTGCTGACAATTCAATGTTGTTTATCAGATAAAACTGATTATTTTGGCTGTGTTGTAAAAAGAGCCAACAAAATGTTTTAGAAGTTTAAAAACTAAATTCTTCAATCCCTACTCATGCTAAGTGTTGCTTGAACATTTGAGTCTAGCTAATGTTAATGAAGTGATATGGGACTCAGTTCTAATTATATAATATAAAAAGCAGAAAACATTGGTGGAGTACAGACAGTTTTTTTTCTGCAGTTCTCCTATTTCTAACTCTTGAATCCCCTTCCAAGAGAAGAGTTGGTAAATCACTGCACCTGGGGTGATTATTAAAAGCTTACTAAATCTTCTGCAAATACAAAGACAGACACATATAGCAAGTTGAACATTAACTTTAGCTGTATAGTGGCTTCTCAGGAATACTCCTGCACTGAGCCATGAAGTAGAGAGATATGAGTTAGGTAATGACATCTTACTCATGTTTGCATAACTATTTAATACTAACACAGTGACTTTTCCTTCTCTTTAGGCTAGGAGTTATGCTCCCTTTTTATATTAATCTGTAGAGGAGGAAAAAAGGAAAGGAACTTAAGCTGTAAATTGTTTTGAGATTTTAAATTAATAATGTCCTTGTTCTGTATACAACTTGAGGACTGTCATCCTAAGGGAATATTCCAATGTATCTGAGGGTTTTCTGGTTGTATTCTTATGCTTTGTTTCCACTGTTGTTCCATCTAGTTTGTTAGAAGAACCTACTTAAAGTTGCTAATAATTAATTTGCTTATCAACAGTATAACCCCACTGAATTGGAATAATTTAATGAGTAGTTTAGCACCAAGCTCAGGTTACATAAACTACTGCTGGAATTCACAACATTTCCTCTTTTTTTCCTGAAAGAAGTTTGAAATAGTAGTGAGAGGAAAACTTAAATGCTATGTGTTGGGGGAAAGTATCCCTAAAATGTCAGGACTGTAACCCTGTAGTATGTTACTCTCCTTGTAATGTGATTTTATTATCTTTGTGTAACATTCAATATGGCACGTTTTTCTGTTCCTATAAATTTCATTTTGGAGTGATTGAGATTGTACTGGTTTTGGCTGGGGTAGCTTCACAGTGGCTGGTAGGGGGCTGTGTTTTGGATCTCTGCTGAACACGGGGTCAGTAATACTGAGATGTTTTTGTACCTGGTGAGCAGGGCCTTTTCTGCTTTCTGTAATGCCACAGTGGTGAGGAGGGTGGGAGTGAATAGGAGATTGGGAGGGCACACAAGAGAGATAGCCAGGATGGATTTCAGAGGTGCAGGTCCTGCCTGACCAACCTGGTGGATGCAGGAAAGGCTGTGGATGTTGAGTACCTGGATTTCAGCAAGGCCTTTGGCACTGTCTCCCAGGGCACACTCCTGGAAAAGCTGCAGCCTGTGGCTGGGACAGGAGCACTCTGTGCTGGGTTAAGAACTGGCTGGATGGCCGGGCCAGAGAGTGGTGATGGTGCTGCAAACAGCTGGTGGCTGCTCACTGGGGTGTCCCCCAGGGTCTGTGCTGGGCCAGCTCTGTCAAATATCTTTATTGAAGATCTGGATGGAGAGATTGAGGCTACCATCAGCAGATTCACAGATGTTACCATGTTGGGTGCAAGTATTGATCTGCTGGAGGGTAGGAGGGCTCTGCAGGGGACCTGGACAGGCTGGATTGATGGGCCCAGTGCAAATGAGGTTTAACAAGGCCAAGTGCTAGGTCGTGCACTTTGGCCTCAAGAGCCAGCAGCAGCTATGCAGCACTACAGGCTGGGGCAGAGTGACTGGACAGTGGCCAGGCAGAAGTGGACCTCAGGGAAATGATTGACAGCAGCTGAACATGAGCCAGCAGTGCCCAGGTGGCCAAGAAGGCCAGTGGCATCCTGGCCTGTACCAGGAATAGGGTGGCCAGCAGGAGCAGGGCAGCAGGATTGTCTGCCTGTACTCAGCACTGGTGAGACCACACCTTGGGTGCTGTGTCCAGTGCCGAGCCCCTCAATTCAGGAAGGATGTTGGGGTGTGTTAGGAGAAGGGCAGTGGAGCTGGTGGAATGTCTGGAGCACAAGTGCTGTGAGGGATGGCTGAGGGAGCTGGGGTTGTTCAGCCTGGAGAGGAGGAAGCTTCAGGGGTGATGTTGTCACTCTACAGCTGCCTGACAGGAGGGTGTAGCCAGGTGGGGATCAGTCTCTTCTCACAGGCAACCACTGACAGGACAAGAGGACACAGGCTTAAAGCTGCACTAGGGGAGGATCAGGTTGGACATTAGGAAGAATTTATTCACAAGGAAGAGTGACTTGGCTGCCCAGGAAGGTGGTGGAGTCACCATCCTTGGAGGTGTTTAGGAATCAAGACTGGATGTGACATTTAGTGCCATGGTCTAGCTGACACAGTGGTGTTTGGTCATTGGACTTGGTGATTTCAAAGGCCTTTTCCAACCTAGTTAATTCTGTGTGATTCTGCAATTCAGGTGACCCAAACTGACCAAAGGGATGTTCCAGACCATATGACATCATGCTCAGTATACAAAGTGAGGGGAGAAGGAAGAAGGGTGGGACATTCAGAATTGACAATGTTTGTCTTTCCATGCCACCATTATGTATGGTGGGGCCCTGCTGTCCTGGAGATGGCTGAACACCTGCCTGCCTGTGGGAAGCAGTGAGTTGATTCCTTGTTTTGCTTTGCTTGTCAGTACATATTTTGTTTTCCCGATCAAATTGCCATTGCTTCAACTTATAGATTTTCTAGTTTTTACCCTTCCAATTCCTCCCTGATCCCACACCTCCCTGATCCCACACTCAGTGTGAGAGTGAGTGAGCAACTGCATGGGGCTTGGCTGTTGACTGGGGTTAAAATACAAGAGTTTTTTTTAGTGCTCAGTATGAGGCACAAAGGGTTGAGATCAGGACAGATCCTACTAGAGTGTGCTAAAATAAAGTTGTTATAAACTTCCATTGTATTGGTTTAATAGTTGCTGGTTACAATGTGGATTTATTTGCTCTCATCGTTGTGGTATTTTGTGGGTATTATAGCAATAATTCCTTACTTGCAGTACATGCTGTGTGTGGTGGATTTTATGGGTTGGTCTTATCACATTATAGTGTCGCTGGTCACCAACCTGGTGTGACTGTATTCAGTATTGTGGGCACCTTTGTGCTTTGGGAGTCACCTACTGGGAGCAATTAATAACCACATCTTTGTTTTTTGGTTCCTCAGAGCAGCCTATGGGGGAGATACCTTCCTATATATTTTTCTCCTCCTTTTTTTCCTTCCTGGTCTTCCAGGCTGGTTACAGTAGTTAAGATTTTAAAGATTGTTGAATATCCTTCGACTACCCCTGAAATCAGACCGGGCTTTCTTGCTAGGAGCCAGCATGTAATAACATTCCTCAGAGATCTGCCAAACAGTTGGATAATTGAGAATGGCAGGATGTTTGTGGTTGTATCAGCCAGTATGAGTGCCTTCAGTGTACTTTCACCTTACTCTTGAACAAGTGCAGAGTCCAGTAAAAGAAAGTAAATTAAAGTGCAGTAAAACATTGAAAAATATTGAAAAAACTTTTTCTGTCACGCTGTTCAGCATTGCTTAGTACCTGCAGGAGGAAAAGGTCTCTAAATATGACCAAATATGACTACAGACCCTGCAGCTGCTCCAGCCACCTGAAAGGCACTGTGACTGCTCCTCTCCTACCAGCTGTGGCACTGCCACTGTAACCACTGAAAGAGAGAATCAGCGTCGGCCAATGTCATGGCCCCTGCACAGAAGCCAAAGAAATGTACATGAAAATCACCCAGTCAAAACACTTTAGCAAAAACAGTCAAGGACAAGGAGAATGAAGAGGGTGAAGCAGAACCATCACAAGGGTGATTTTTCAGAGGCATTATCAAGGCCATCACAGGAACCAGAAGAGGAGATAAAACAGACATTACTTGATCCCTATCCCTAAATGAGTTCTGGGAGACACAAAACAATTTCAGCAGTCATCCATGAGTGTTTTACTGCCTGGCTAGTCCGCTGGTGGGACCACGGAGCCAACAGTGTGGAACAAGAGGATAAGGAAGCCAGGCTGGGATCACTTGCTAAGGACCCAGATATTGACAAAGCAATGGGAAAAAAGGCACAAGTCTTTAGTCTCTGGAGGTGATTCTTATCAAGTGTGAGGGGGAAAGGTATCCCTGTGGTGATGATATTCCATGTAATTTAGGCGGATGGACTGCAACAGAGAAAGTTACTCAATTCCTACGGGAATTAACTATTCAAGAAATGATGTATTTTGATGTGGACAATGCCCAGGTCCCCACAGATCCAGACCACGTCTTGTGTCAATGACCCACGTAGCAGAAATTTCTACAGAGTGCAGCAAGGGCACATGAAATGCCTTGACAACAGTAGTTTGGAAATATGATGCACCACAAACAGCAGTTGAGGCAATTTGGCAGCTCAGATAATATGAAGACAGTATTCCTTTCTCCATCAGTGCTTCTGTGGAGATGTTAGCTGATGAACTGACTCAGAAGCTCCAGCAATTCAGAGGGACTTGCTCCCCATCTGTGTGGGCCTGTATTTCAATAACTGACAGCAGGGGTCCTCTTCCTCAAGAGAGAGGATATAGAAGATACACACCACAGGCTACCCTGGGGGTTTTCCCTCCAGGACCGTGAAGATGATACAAGAAAGTGGGATGGATGAGAATACCTTGATTCTAGATGCACTGGTGGGGGAATTGCAGAGAAAAACAACCATAACTGGAAGTTTTTCCAGGAAAGTTGCTGCTCCAGTCTCCAATGAACAGTTTTTCAGGCAGATTGAAAGGTCCAATCATACTGCTGACTCTATGGAGAGAAATACTAGTCCATTTTTTTAAGATATTAATGGGAAAATTTGTGGCCAGTATTAGAGGGGCCCTGACTCTGCCTGGGGTGAGAAAAGAAATAACTAGGTTTATTGGACTATATCAATTTGATGGCCTGGCACAGCAGCCCCACAGGAGTACAAGACTTTAATAGAACTGGTGCACAGTGTACCCTAATGTCATCTAGCTATGTAGGAATGGAATGCATTTGTATTTCTGGGATGACAGAGACATCCAAACAGCTGTTGGTATTGGAGGCTGAGACTAGCCTAACTGGCATGAATGGCAGAAGTACCCTGTCTTGATGGGAGCAGAGGCTCCATTCATCCTTGGCATAGACTGTCTCAGAGGATATTCAAGATTTCAAAAGGTTGTTGGTGGGCTTTCAGTATACCTGCCCTGTCAATGGAGGAGATTTCAGACACCCCTTTTGTTCTGGGGCTGAAGAACAGCAGGTTCCAGCTGCCACCACAACAGTGCATCAGAAGCAGTGTCTCACAATCTAGACTCTGTAATTCCCATTTATAAACTAATTTGTCACATAGAGAGGCAAGGAGTGGCCTGCTTACTGTTTAACAGCCCTGTATGGCCATGGAAGTCCAATGGAGACTGGAAGCTGACAGTAAACTACTATGGCCTGAATGAAGTCACACCACCTCTGAATCCTGGTGTACTGGACATATTGAAACTTCCCTATGAGCTGGATCCAAAGGCAGCCACATGGCGCCACATTTGATTCTGCTGTTATGTTTTTATCAATTTCTTTGGCAGCAGAGTGCAGGCCACAGTTTGCTTTCGTTTGGAGCTGTGTCTGTAGTACCTGGAATCTACTACCAGTGGGAAGGAAACACAGCTGTATGATCTGCCATGGACTGATGAAGACTGGAACAAGATAAAGCTCCAGAATACCTGTAATGTGTTAATGATACCACTTTGTGAGAAAAAGTTTTTGAGAAAAGGAAGCAAATAATCCAAACCTTTTTAAAAGCTGGTTTTGCCATAACGCAGAATAAGATAAAGGGACCTACGCAGACATCCAGCTTTTAGGAATTAAATGGCAAGATGGACACTGTCAGACCCCAATAGTTGTTACTAAGATAACAGATAACTCCAAAACTAACAAGAAAAAGACCCAATATTTTTTAGGTGTTGTGGGATTTTGGAGAATGCACATTGCAATTTGCAGTCTGATTGTATGCCCTCTCTATCAAGTGAACTGGAAGAAGAATGATTTCAAATACCTACCTGAGCAGCAACAGTTGAACAAATCAAGTAGGTAATAGTTCATGCTGTAGCCCTCAGGCCAGTCTGAACAAGGCAAGATGTAAAAAACTTGCTTTTCATTGTAGCCAGAGAGAATGGACCTACCTGGAGCCTCAGGCAGAAACCACCAGAGGCTGACCTCTAGGTTTTCAGAGCTGAGCATACAAAAGATCCAAAGCCCACTATACTCTAACTGGAAGGAAGATACTGGCAGCTTTCAAAGTGTCTGAGCCGCTTCAGAGATGATTGGTGCTGAAACACAGCTTCTGACACCACAGTTACCTGTGTTGAGTTGGATGCTCAAAGGGAGTGTCTCCTCTATACATCATGCAGCAGATGCTACATGGAGTAAAAGGGTTGCACTGATCTCATAAAGCATTTGGATGGGAAACTCTTGTCATCAGGAAACTTAGAATTAATCATAACTGACCAGAAGGCAAAGATTTTTGGAATGTCACTGGGCTTGTGCTGAAGAGACCCCACTACTTAATAAATTTCTCAATAAATAAATAAAAGAAACAGAGAAGCAATATGCTTGTTTACTGATGAATGCTTCTGTCTTGTGGGAAAGCTGTATGAAGTCCCCTTTGACTTGTAACAGAAGTTGCTGGAGGAGAACATGAATTGAGTCAATATGCAGAGATGAAAGCCATCCAATTAGCCTTTAGACATTGCTGAAGGAGAAAAATAGCTAATGCTTTTTTTTTTTTTTTTGCCTCTGTACTGATTCATGGGTGGTGGCCCTGGGGGGAATGATGGCAGCAATGGAAGCAGAATAACTGGCAGCCTGGGGGGTAAACCCATCTAGGCTGCTAAGTTGTGGCAAGACATTGCTGACTGGTTGGAAAAGCTATTACTAAGGGTGAAGGCCAAAGTCATAGAATGCATGGATTTTAACAAACCTTTTTTTTGTGGACGTTTTATGGACATTTGACAGAGGTGTTCCACAGACTAGGGCATCATAACGATGTCTTTATCAAAACAGGTAAGTAGGGAAGGTGGTGGGATATTGAGAAGTGTGAAACTTAGTGTGACATTAAGGGTATGGAATAAGGGGTGGATAAGTGTTAGGTCTGGCTAGGGTAGAGTTAACCTTCACAGTGGTTGGTGTGGGGCTGTATTTCAGATTTGTGCTGTACATGGGGTTGATAATATGGACATGTTTTTGTTATTGCTGAGCAGGGCTAACATGCAATAAAGGCTTTTTCTGCTTTTCATGTTGTGACACTGGTGAGGAGGCTATGTGTATGTGGGAGATTGGGAAGAGACACAGCAGAGGCAGGTGACCCAAACTGTGCCCCAAGGGATGTTCCATACCATATGACATCATACTCAGTATATAAAGTTGAGGGAAAAAGTAGAAGGAAAGAAGGAAGGGTGGATATTTGTAGTCATGGTGTTTGTCTTCTCAAGTCACTGTTACCTGTGATAGGGGCCCCTGCTATCCTGGTGATGGCTGAACACCTGCCTGCCCATGGGAAGCAGTGAGTTAGTTCCTTGTCTTGCTCTGCTTGTGTGTGTGGCTTTTGCTTTCCCTATTAAACTGTCTTTATCTCAACCCATGATTTTTCTGACCTTATTACGTTCTGATTCTCCCCCTCGTCCCACTGGTGGGGCTTGTGGGGGGCTTGGCTGTCAGCTAGGGTTAGACCATGACACCAGGTGTAAAATCCATAGTATTATCACTAGGTGTAAAATCCATACTAATATCACTGAAGCGGTGTTAATTTAATCTGCTCTGAGGTAAATTAAAGAATAAGCTTATCTAGTATGGTAAAATGTATAAAGTTCTTGTCCATTCCTGGAAAACTATCTGGAGGTAGGGAAAAAAATAAGATAGAAGTAAGAAAACATGAGTCAGAAAGAGTGAGAGTCAGCATTACTGACTGAACTGTTCATCAGTCTGGTAACTTGCTGTAGAAACTGGTTTGTGATATTTTGGGAGTAGAAGAGGAAACGTGCTTATTCTGAGCCTTTGCATAGAAATGCAGGAAAGATAGCCAAGTTGCTTCTGAGTCAGTGTGCCGCTTTCTTCTGACTATTCTGGTATCAAGTTATGAATCTGAGTTGAAATGAGTCCTTCTGGTTAAGTTCTTCTGCCACAGGATGTAGGAAAACAGTAGAAAATGTACGTGAAGTGTCATGAAACAGGAATGAGGAATTCACTGGTAGAGAATATGATTCACTTATCAGAAATAACAGTTTGAGAAAACGAGCTTGCAAAGTTTTATCTCTGAAGTGGCAGAATAACTTCATAAGCATGCTTGATGCAGGGCACAGTAAATATATTAACTTAAGGAATACTGTTTGCATTGTCTGCAGACTTTGGTCACATACAGGAAGCATCAGGGGAAATAGTCTGTAATAGAGAGAAAAAAACATGATAGCCAGGTGGTGCTTACCCATTTAACTGGGAAAACATAGTTTTGTCATGCCAGGTTGCTTAAGGACCCTTGTATATGGAATCATTTTGCAAATACTAATACATACTATAGTGGTGCTTGAGCTGGTTGTATGATGGGATTTGGGAGCCTGATTGCATACTGTCTACACCTGCAGAAGAAATGCTATCATGTCCGTGGGTGTGTTAAATGAAATAAAGATTAGATTTTCTGTCCAGGGGAAGTTCCAGCAGTTCTGATTGCAGGGTAGGAAGTGTGCAGATTTACAAAATATAAGTACATACAAATGTATTTCTGTTCACTAAGATGAGGCTTAGTAAAGCAGTTGGAAACAAAGCATTGCTCTTACACCTTGCTCCTTGCCTTCAGAAAAGTGCTACAGTGGTTGGAATACTGTAATACTATTTCTCTGCTGTTGCTTCTCACATGGAAAGCATACTCTTTTAAGGCTGAACATAAATGCTTCAAAATGAAGTGTATAAAGCAGTCATCAGTTGTTAAATTACCTGTAGTTTCAAGAGATCTGCTGTTGCTCAGGTTATTTTATGAACTGTATGGTTATAAATGTCTTGCTTGCCATTCTCTTCCCTCTCAACTTCAGATGACTGTTTGTATTCTCCATACTCCATGAAGTATTGCCGTTGCCATACCCCATTGCCTCACATGGGTTTTTCTGTTTCTGTAGTTGACAGAGCTCTTGGCCCACCACCAAGTTAGTAATCATGGGGGAGAGGACCAAGCAGGCTGTTTATCCTCTGTAATTTTGAAGATTACACTCACCTTAGTATGGACCTTGGCATCTGTATGGGAAGAGACTTGGAAGAGGCCTCTGCTTCAGTGCTAGTCACAAAATAATTGTAGTTTGCACGCATGAAAAAATAAAAACACATTCTTGCTGTCTAGTAGATGTGAACTTCAGTTACTGGTGTGGTGGTGGTTTGTTTATTTTTTTTTTTTTGCCACTAAAAACAACCAGTGCCAATTTGGTATTTAAAGGAACAAAAATTTCCCTCCCCCATTCTCCTCTCATCCTTTTTTTTTTTTACCTTCTTGAGAAACTTTTGGAAGAAACGAACCCATTTTTCCTAGCAGAAAGGCAGAGCAAATGGAATGAGTAATCTAACTAGTCATGGACCAAGTGAAAGACATTTATTAAATAGAAATGTGAAAAGAAGATATAGAAGCATGGGAACACCTAGGGGATAGGGATGATGTGTTATTAAAGGACTAACTCAGGTCCTTGCTTGTGTAGTAGGAAAAAAATCAGCCTTTAAATCTAGCTGAAAAACACTTATTTGGCATTTTTTTCCTAGCAGATGGTGTTCCTGGAATTAGCTAATAAAATTGAATGGTTAAAAAAATATTTTATAAGCAAGTCTTTTTTAATTTTTTAACACTATTCTTTGGAGGGCAAAAAAGCCCCCTGTGCACCTCTCTCTCTGTTTTGTGTGTGTTACTGTTAGATTTAGAGCAGCTGCACTCCTCTGTTGTTCTCTTCTTAAATTCCTCCTTTAGAGTTCTTCTCTTCTGGTCAGTACTTAAATATTTATCTCATTGACATGATCTGTTGCTTGCCACTGCTTAACCTTACTTGGAGAAAGCCCATTATCTAGTTTAAACCTGTTGTTTTAAAGCTGTAGAGAGATTATCTTTTCAAGATCCAGCTGTGCACATTGGTAGCTGTGTAGCTTCCAGTGGTACATCACTGCCATGATTGTCAGTTTCTCCCCAGTTCAGCCCATGGAATAATTTGTGAGTATATGCTCCTGAGTATTTCAGGCAGAACTGGCCAAAGAATGAGTTTGTTGAGATGGCTTCTGTTTAAGCAAGTGCTTTTACTAGAAGTGAATTAGGATGAGCAAAAGCTATTGGCATATCTGCAGATTTTTACAGGACTATTTGTAGTATACCTGTTTGCTGAATTACTGTCTTATTTTCTTCTTTTTTTGTATGAAAATAGTGTTTTGTGACCTCTTTTGAGATTCTGATATGAATATGGAGTCTGGAGCAGCATTTGTACTGATGAGAAAGATTGAGAGCTTGAAACAGTGATAAGTTGAGAATTTCCCTGGTAAGAATAGGAGCACAAAACCATAACATTGCTTAAATAGGCAGAGGGTACATCTGTAGCATAGATAAAGTGTTAAGCATATGATTTCGTTCTGAAAAGCTAAATTTTGAAAATGAAATAAAACAAAATCACTGCTAAAGACCTTCTGTGTTACATAAGGAAAAGGCTTCTTTTTTATTTTTTGTTTATATTTACAGTTTGAATAAACTAAGAATCTGTTTTTTAGGGCATCCAAGATGGATCTCAAGTGTGCTCTTGAAGAATGTTCAATGGCACTGAACTTATTTCTAAACAATAAGTTCTCTGAAGCGCTGGAACTGCTTCGTCCATGGTAAGATTCTGTTATTTCTGAAGTTGTTGTATACGGACAATATCTGGTGCCTGAAGATTTATTTAAAGCCTCTGAAGATAGTAGTTTTAATTTATTCCCTTTTGTCCGAAAGCATTTCTCCATATTTGGGGGTTTATTTATTTATTTATTTGGTCATTAAAACCATCTCAAAAACTGTTGATGAGGTGCTTAATTGTTGTGTTAGAGCTTGTCATTCAAACTGTCTTTCCTCAAGCAGAGGAGAAAAGCTGTGGAGCAAGACCTTATTCAATGCATCTTTGATCAAATAATTTGTACAAAGTAGCTGTTTTTGACAATACAAAAAAGCTGGAACAAAACTCCAGAACACTCTTTTTGCTGTGTTTCATATTATGTTTGAGTTTGGTGTTTATTTTTAAGCTCATCTTCTGGCTATTTCTTCTTGTTCCCCTGTCACCTTTCTTCCACTGAGAAGAAAAGCAGTGCTGATACAGGGAATTAAAGAATATGGAGGGGTTCACAGGTGAAACCTGTCTTACCTGTGACTTTGTGAGGAGGCAGTCTGGATGGCTGATCTTTAGGAGTGGGATCTTAATCCCATCCACCTTCTTCTGTCTGTGTCTGAAAGGAGCATATGGTATTGAGGCCTGTGTTGGCAAGAGGGGTATGTAGCCTGTGTTAATAGAGGGGAGGAATGTTCCTGCTCTCCAGTTTGATGCTTGTAAGAATGGATCAAGAGTGATGTGTTGGTGCTGCATGAACAAGTTCAAGGACAGCTTTAAATGAAACATCAGAAGTCTTTGCTGTATCAAATGTTTGCTTTTTGTGCTCTGGAGAGCTCAAGTGAGGAAGGCTGTAGGCCAGGGATATTATCTGTTAAAATCAGCTGTAGTTAAGCTCATTGGAAGATCATATTACTAGGTTATATTCTCAGGTCTGTTACTTTCTTGCTTAATTCTCCTGTCTTTTCACAAATCGTTACAAGTGCCTCTCCGTTTTAATTTTGTATTGTAATGTAAAGTGTTGCTTAATGCACAAGATTCATGTTCTCCCTAGGTCCAAAGATAGTATGTACCATGCCCTTGGATACAGCACTATCTTAGTTATGCAAGCTGCAATGACCTTTGAACAGCAGGATATACAAATGGGAATTTCTACAATGAAGGATGCTTTGCAAACCTGCCAAAGGTAAGCAAGCCCAAGCAAGCCCAACTGTTATGAGATGCTAAACCCAACAAGCATTCTTTGTGAAATACCCCAGTTCTCTGCAAGCTTTGAAAGCAGACTCTTTCTGTAAGATAGTGGCCTAAATTTTAAAGGTGGAGTAAGTCCCACTACACAATTACTACTGGTGAGGATTCTTTTCCACGTGATATTATGGAAGCAGCAGACTTGTCCTGTATCCTGTATCTGAGTATTGATAACCAGTAAGTTAGTTAAGTTCTTGGTTCACTGTGTAGACCTAAACCTAAGTTGACATTACACGATTGAGCTATCTGAGCTATTGACAGCTGTGGCTTTTGTTTTCCAACAGTTTAAAGGCCTCTATTTTGAATTTTTCCTCCCAGCATGAAAACAGTCTTTTAAAAAAAGTTGTTTCCAAAGGTCAAACCAATAGTCTAACACAACTAAGCTTGTACTAAGGTTTCTTCTGAAAACCAAATAAGTTTTTTAATTGTTGTTATAAATGTGTTTAGCTTATCTTAAAGAGCTATGATTCGTATCATATTGATTAGTTTATATTTTATCACAATGATCTCCGAAGAAATGATGGCCATATATTAATTTAGACATTTAACATCATCTTAGCCATGGCAAAAAAGAAAAGAAATGAGAAAACGTTATCAGATGCTATATGAAGAAGAGAAGGGGTCAGCAGTTTATGCATTTTTTCAGGTGTGCTGTCAATTTGCATTTTCGTCTGAATGATGCTGTTTAGTGTGTCTGAAGATTAGATGTCCTTCTAGTCTAGACAGCTGCAGTACAGGATTTCATCTCTGCAGGATATAAACTTTAATTCATGAGTACTCTGGTCTAGTCTTGCAAAACTCATAAAAATGTAGGAGAAAGTCAATTAAACGTTCAAAAGACCATAACTACATGTACCCTAATAGATTATTTTCTTGTAGGCATTATGTTAATGTAAAGTGCCGTAATCTTGTTTCCAGGATCCCACAATTGTCAATGTGAAGAGTAGTGTAAACAAATGATAAGCTAATGCTTAGTATTTATAATCAGTGACTCCCTAGTTAACAGAGTGCATTCATTTTCTGCATGTGGAATTGTTTCTCTAGCTTTTTCATAAAGCTCAGTTGTTTGTAATTTTTTGTAATTTTTTGTCAAAAATTAATTTGTGGAATTAAAACATGTACAGTTGAGATCTCTTGGAAGTAAGAGTATGTGATGGTTTTGTCATTTTATCTGGCATAATCCACCCTAAAATACTGAAGCATTTATGTTGAAAACAGAGCTCTTCATTTTTTCATTCTAATTCTGAGTGCAAGTTTAAAAAAACAGAAAAAAGGAATTCATGAAACTTCGAAGTCCAGTTCAAGTGTCTTGCCCAGCATCAGAGACACCTCTGCAGCTGGTAACTGGTGGTGGAGTTGAAGCTGTCATCCATTTAAAGCAGATGAATTGAAGTTGAAAGCATGCATTTTATGTTGGATAGGCTTTTTTAGCCTAGGGGCATACAAGTCTTTAGACTACTGAAAGAATTGAAATAATTGACAAATGATCATTTTGATAAGAATCTCTGTAAATTTCGGTTGGAAATTATTATGAATTCCAGTAATTAAATTCAGGTTTGTGTTGAAATGTATGGCTTTCTTTCTTCTGTGCACAACTGATTTAGATTCAGGAAAAGAAGCACAGTGGTGGAATCCTTGTCCAATCTAGTTTCTAAACAGACAGTGGATCAGTTGAGTGAAGGTAAGTGGTTAAATAATACAGTTAAAATTAGAAAGTGAAAACAGCTCAAAACTACCCCTACCAATGTATACAAATATGCTTAACTCTGTGATTTGACTAGTGTCTTACAGTAATAAGCATACAAACCATGTATATAATCTTCTTTTTCTAATTTGAATGCAAAGCTTCAGTGGAGAATTCAGCCTAATTTTTTTTTTTTTTAATGTCTCTGAGCATGCATGAATTAAGAAAGGAATGCCTTTCACAACACATTATAGGACTGAAGGGAAATTTCCTTTTCTTGACTTAAGACTGCTCCCCAAAATTTAAGAATCATTGATGCGGTGGAGTACACCCTTGTCATTAGTTGCATTGGAATCTGAATATATTAACAAGTTTTGTGCTTGTCTGTTTTGCCTTAAGGTGTTTTGGGAAATGGTATCAGTACATTGTTCATGGCTCTGAAAATGCTGATCTCCTATTTCTGATTCAGGCAGAATCAAGTATGCATTTTTCTCTAACCTGACACAAGAATCCTCTTTAATACTTGGACACATCAAACTCACCACGTATGCACTGTACATACAGCAGCCTTGTGCATGTGGCTGGTCTTGCAGCATGGGTGCGGAGCAACTCCTGTCATGTGTGTTAAATTAAATGTACTTTAATGCATGAAGACAGAAAGTCTGCCTGGAGCTTCCAGTTTGTTAAGCATGACTTGGTGAAAACCTGTTCATGATGTCTCAGTGAATGTAGGAAAAGCCTGAACCTCCATGAGAGTTACCATTCATCTACAGAAATTTCTTGTAAGATATGAAAGTAGGGCTGAAAGACTGACTTGCTGTTGGCTGTTGAGCTTAGAATCAGTGAAAAATACAGGAGATCATTTACCAGAATGTCAAGTAGCTTTTTCCATAAACTGAGGTCAGCTCTGACAATGTTTATTGTCTGAGAAAAAGGGAAAGAGAAGAATTCTGTTGGGATTTGCGTGTTACAGCTATTACTCAGCAGTTATCAAAATGGCAACAGCAGAATTTTGCTTTTTTTTTTTTTTTCTTCCCTTGTCTTGGCAGCATTTTGTTTGTTGCATTGACCCCAAGAAGACAATATTGACAATGACTTTGCTGATAGTAAATAACTTTTCTTTCTCACATAGAGGAAATGCATGCCGAAATCTGCTATGCTGAATGCTTGTTACAGAAAGCAGCTCTCACCTTCGTACAGGTAAAGTCAATTTTTTTATTTTGTGTGACAGTGTAATGGAGAGAGATAAGTGCTTGTAAAACAATAGATGTGATATTTAAAGCCAATTTTTTTGCTAGTGAATGTTAGTTCATGGCAGTGGTTGAAAGTGTGGTAAATCCTGTGCTGCTCAGCAAAGTTCTCTCTTTGTATGAATAATGATGATATTCAGATGCCAATGTGTCACCCTAAGGTATATTGCTGTGTTACACAAGATGGTATGTTTGAATGATTTGCATCACAAATCATTTGGTGATGCAAATTTTGGATGGTGTCCAGTGCCTGTATAAAAGTATGTTCACGTGTGAGGAAGTGTGTTGTTTGAAAGTGCAAGTCATTTTTTGCGTGGATGGCTAGAATGTTTTCCAACTAACAAAACTTCATCTGGTACACACATGTAATTTCCAGTTCAATCTTTCTCTCTGGGCACATGGCGTCAGGGATAATATAGTAATGAATGTTTATAAAATGAGTATGCCTTAGGATTGCTGAGGTAACAATTCAGCTCAGAAGGATCTGGTATTTTATACTGCGTGGTGCTGTTGATTTAGGCTGTGGTTCAGGGACCTCATGCTACAGAGTTTTCGTATTCAAATTGAAATTTGATTCCTAAAAACAGGAGTAGTTAGTCAAACTTTTTGGTATGTGTGAGTGTTTAACAAGTACTTATTGAATATATTCTAGATAATCTCTTCCAGTATAATTTACAAGAAAGAAGCGAGGCACATAGGTACTAAGGTCAGATTAAGTTCGTTTGGCAAATACTTATAAACTACTTGATCCAGTATTTGGCCAGAAGTGTCAGGAAATACTATTAATGGAATGCTGGTCTTTCCTATAACTGGCTTGCTCCTTTACTAACCATGTGGAAGCAGCCCTCTTTATTTTTCTTGGGTAAGTAGGGTCTGTTTTAACCATGAAAAGAGTTTTGAAACAGTTGTTGAAGGAAATGAGTTAGGACTGTATAAAACAACAAAAAATCCCTTAGATGTATATTTTCTCTAAAACACCTATCGGCATTGCTTTTGACTGTAATACCCCCCTCTGCTGGTGGCTGTGCTGCTCTATATTTTTTATCTTTCGCTGACCATGATTCATGTTAGGATAGTTATGATAACAAAAATGTAACCACTCAGAGGGAAATAGAATTCTTGTACTTGTATACTTGCAAAAACTTGTATTTGGGTACCGAGACAAGACAGATGAGATCTTCTGAAATGGTGTTGCTTTTATGGAAGCCAGAATTTCCTTGCTTAATCGCTCTGAGGCCTTTTTTCAGTGCTTTTTCATTTTCCACATTGTATATACTGTCCCTTAAATGTGCGTTTCTGAAATGCCAGCACAAGTTCCCCTTTTGTATGAATTCTAGGAGGAAAAAAAAATTCATCCTGTTGAACTGATAATTTCTTGCTTTTAAGGAATTTAGTTTTGATGATAAGTATATTGTGGCTTTGTTTTTTTTTCAAGAGGTTAGTAAGTACATCAACTGAGTAATACATGTTGTTACGTTTGATCAGCAATGGAATTTCTTCTGTTCAGGAGATTCTTCAGTTTGTCTTCTGCCATTTATTGTAGGTTTCCTTATCAGAATCCTATGTCAGAATCGCCATTCCCAAATATTCAAAACAGTTCCTGCAGCACCATCTGGTGGAGAGTTTTCTTGGTTCATTTATAGACATTGCAAGTTCTGCTAAAAGTAACACTTTTTCATTCGCTCTTTCACCTCTCTCTTCAGTTTTAAAATGTGTAATGTGCACTGAAGAAATGTTTCCCTGACAACTTAGAGGAAGTGTTAACATCAGTCTTAGAAATAGATCTAGTAACTGAAAAACATTTTCAGTGTTTCCTATGACAGTAACTTACAAATAAATGTAAATGTAGCTGGAGGATTTTTTTATATATGTGTTATGTGTAATATGAATGCACAATATTTTACAGTTAAATCTTTTTCCTTCCAGGATGAAAATATGATCAACTTTATAAAAGGTGGCCTCAAAATTAGGACAAGTTACCAAATATACAAGTAAGCTATTAGAAAACACTTGGCTTCAGCATTAATATAAGCAGTTGGAGTGGCATTAATGCCCACAAAATAGAAAGGAATGTTTTTATATCAATCATAGTCATTAGTATAATTTCTATGTCATGTTTCCCCTTCCTTCCTTTTTTTCTCTGTCACAAGGGAATGTCATCAGGTGTTACAGATGACTCAGGGGAACAAAAGCAAAAATGAAACGTACTACCAGTTTGAAGGAGGAGTAAAACTTGGAATTGGAGCATTCAACTTGGTATGACATCTTGCAAGCCAAGGCACTTCTTCTGCTGCAGAAAGGCCATTGGGATAATTCTGTAGGACTGTCTTTGTGTATACAGTACTGTAACTGATTTAACATTTAAACATTTGTAAAATAGAGATACAAGCTTTGTAGGTTTTATGCAGTATGAAATCAGCAGCCAGCTTCTGTCATGCATGCTTTCTTGGATGTTTATTCTCTGGGAGTAACTAATGTATGTGTTTCTGAAGTGAAAAAGCAGTTGCATCTACCTGTGTGTAGCAGGATTTTTAAAGATGCTTATGCTGTGGTTACAGAATACCTAGAGGGACTGTTTAATTCTACCTTCCCCATATATCCTGTTCTTTTGCTTCAGTGACATACTCTAGATTCACATAGATAATTGTAGTTAGAAGATTAAGCAGTAGTTTACTGAGTTTTGTATTTTCTTTACAATTTGATACCTTTCCACATCTGTCATGGCAATGGTGAAAGTTGATTTCTGCCAGTACGATAATTTCTGTATCATTCTAGATTGGAGATCGCAAATTTTGCGTGTGGTCAGAAGAACTCAGGTCTGTCTGCACCAGACTTTTAAAATACAAGCAACTGTGTTCATAAGTGCTCTGAACTCTCCTATTCTTCATGGAGTCTTCTCAGTAGGTGGCTTAACAGAAAAAGTGTCTGATGGACAGAATGTATTAGGGTGAATGGAGCTTTCTAAAAACTGACCCTCAAGTAGACCTGCTTCTTAATGCTCATTGAAAAGGTGGTTATGGTGTTTGTACATTTTCTGTGTGTAGGATGTGGAGGATGCAGCTACAGAGAGAGGAAAAATGCCTATAATAGAGGGCTAAAGGATAATAGCAACAGTTAGTATTTCTAAAACCATTATACTCGCTGATCTGCTGATTCAGTGCTCCCACAGGAGGAACAAGTAGAGCTTCTGTGAGACTCCCAATAAAATGGAGTAATGGTAAAGAAAGATGACAGTTTTAGGTTTTAAGTAATACTAAAATAGACAGGACTTTCATTCCAGAAGACCCACAATTTTCAAGCAGTTCTGACCAGCTGAAGATAGAACATCTAAAGAAGCACAGATGGACTCTGTCTATTTTCATTCTGGATGGTCATCAGAATGCTGAGCATGCATGTTTATTTTCAAGTTCTTTTGCTTTTTACTTTTTTACTAATGTGTAATAACATTTAACATAGTAGCTGGCCTTTTTGGTTAATGCTTATATCAATATAACTCTTTTTCAAAGTGTACATGTTTTTAATTATCCTTTTATTTTTAAATGTATTTCAGATGCTGTCACTTTTACCAGGAAGAATCCTCCGACTTTTGGAATTTATTGGATTTTCTGGAAATAGGGTATTTGATTTGATACTTGCTTTTTCAAATTAATTTTTTCTCTGATAAAAGACTGAATGGATTTAATGGATTTAATGTGAGATAATAATCAATAATCTTGATTGTTTACCAGTATTTTAGTGTTGTTAAAAGGATTAATGGGTTAGATTATACAGGCATAAGAGCACATATGGTGATACTCCACTCTTTAACAACCATGGGAATTTACTAGTTTACTTAAGAGGAGATTTTGCCAATGCAATTTCATTTCCTTTTGCTGACCCTTAAGTAGAGGATATCAGCTTTCTTTTCTAGTTGATGTAGTCAGAAATTGACATTCCTCACCAGTAACTGAGGGAAGAATCACAGTTCTACATTTTTCCACCCAAAATCCCAGCCCAATTCTTTGGAAAAAAGAGTATCAATATCATGTGTCACCCTGGAATCTAGGTACATCTTTCTCTCATGGATGAGAAAAATATTTGTATTGTAGCTTGTTTTGTAAGTGTTTTACAGCTCTTTAAAACTCTTTTTGATGCCCATAAGAAAACAAAAACCCAAACAAAACTCAAGCTAAAAACAATAATAAAATAACCCACAGAACTGTACACAACTGAACTTCAAGTTATTAATGCTACAGTCACTATATGGTCTTATTGCTGTTAGATTGTCCACAATATGGTTCTCCTGTTGTAAAATTACACTTCAGTAGAGATCTGGTCATTCTGTTTCTTCCTCTGAAATAACTAGTTCATGCTGAAGCTCTTCCAAAATACACATTTTTCCCTGACTAAAGTGCAGTAAAGGCTGAAAGAAAAGGAACAATTTTGAAATATCATCACAATTTTTTTTTGTGTGGCGCTCAAATTTTTGTATAATTTTTGTATAATAAGTTGGTATGCAATAAAACTGACCTATAATACTTGTTTTGAGGCAAAATTATGTTTCTGAGAAGTCACTGCTTTTGATCAGGAGGCTCTGAGCTCATCCCAACACCCCCCAAACAGGCTGTTATGCAATGGGTCTAAACAGGAGCATAAGGGAAGTCTCATGTGTTAAGAGCTGCATAAGGCTCCATGAACCTGGATTTGTCTTTAGACATTGATGTATCAGCAGAGGTAATATTTTGGTCAGAACCTCAAAGTAGTGGCTGACTTGATGGAAGAGAGTTGAGGATAAACCAGAGTTTTCTATGAAGGAAGACTCACACCAACAAGTAGCACTGGAACAGCTGGGAGAGTTTCCCACCGAACAAGGTTGAAGGATGTTATTCTGAAAGGCTCATAATCAGAACATAATGGGAAAGGGTTGGAGACCTGTGTGTCTGCATGGTTCATGTGGTGTTCCCATTTCACCAGAGCACTGAAATGCATGATTTTATTAAGAGTTAGATTAGTCTCTACCTGAGTGCTATTAGCTGTGACAGAAACGTTGTGATAGAGGGTTGTGTTGGATTTGAGATAAGTGCTGAATTATGAAATACTTATATCTGAAAAGAAAGCTGAATTTTGGTTAGCCAGAAGAAATTAATAGTAACTCTGTATACTCATAGTTAATTCTGCATGTGTTTGTGATATTTCTTAGGAGTTGGGCCTCTGCCAGCTACGGGAAGGCGCATCTGGCAACAGTTTGAGGGCCATTCTGTGTACTTTCACCCTGTTGGTTTATCATACTTACGTCTCCTTAATCCTTGGTGAGACCCACTGTGTAGCTTTTCAGTCATGCTACACCTTATAGATATTGTGATTTATTTTTATAACTGAATTTCAAAATTGTGGCCAAATAGGAGTTTGCTGTATACCTAATTATGATTTAAAATTAATATCCATGACAGAGCTGTGTCTGCAGAAACAATGAGGGTAGATAGCATTGTACCAACATCTTGCTCCATTTGCAAGGCTGTCTCAAGAGCAAAATGTTGCAAAATAGTATTAAGTTCAGAAAAGTCATTATCCATAAATCAACATCAGATGTTGTGAAAACTATCTCCAAAAAAAAGCCAATACCCCCAGAATTAATTGCTTTTGCCATTTAGAAGTAAAAGTCATAATTAATTCTATATGCTTCTTTGCTGTATATTTTCACATTCTTTAATATTTAAGTATTTTAGTATTTGTCCCTCTGGCTCATCAGGAAATTAAGGAGAACTTCATTTCTTCCAGTATCACATGTATTTCATTACTGAGTTCAAAATTAGGAGAAGAGGCAGCTGAGCAATGTTTTCCTAACTTGCTAAGGCAATTAAAGGGATTTAAAAGTATAACCAGGATCAATAATGGAACAGTCTAAAAAATATGCCCATAATTCTAATCTGTTTCTACTACAGAAATTTAATATTTTTAAAGTACTTGGTATCTTTGGGACAAGTATTTATAGAAACACAGTGTGATGAAATAATTATGCTTTCACATAGAGCAGTCATCCATTGATCTGTCAAATAGGATTTGAAAACAAAATCTTAGTCTGTGAAACTTGGATTTTTTTTTTTTAAGTATATTGAGGCTGGTTTGTTATGTTTCCTAGGTACAGGGGAAGCCAACCTTCAGGAAGCAGACAGTCTCCTTGAACCCTACCTCCAGAAATTTCCGAATGTGCGTATTTTTAATAAATTTTATAACAGAAGTATACTTCTCTAAGCTCAAACTCCTAACTGGTTATTTTTCTCTTCTCCTTTCAAGGGTTCGATTATTCTGTTTTATGCTGCCAGAATAGATATACTGAAAGGAAATTTTGAAAAGGTGAGTAATTTTTTTCTTTCTAAGGTTTTTGTTTAGTGTTTAGCCTGAGGGGAAAAAATAACTAATTTATCTGCACGTCAGTTGGACTGATCAGTGTGCTGTTATCGCTATTCACATTCACTGTCAATGGTGATTCCAGCCCTCTCTCGAAGTGAAACTGAAAGGGAAGTTTATCTCATTTTACTTGTCAGGTGTTCTCCAACTGGGTGCTAGGTAAGAATTTCCTCCATAATTAGAGATTGCTCTCACATGGAGCTGTAATTGAGCCAGTTTTCATCATTCTTCCTTAACTACTTACAGGCACAATTAAGGTTCCAAGATTGCATAGCAGCCCAACAAGAGTGGAAACAGATTCATCATCTCTGTTACTGGGAGCTGATGTGGTGCTACACCTTCCAGCAGGACTGGCTTCAAGCGTATCGGTATGCAGACCTGCTCAGCAAAGAGAGCAGGTGGTCTAAGGTAAATGGACATTGCTGTGATATACCAGTGATCTCTACAGTTAAAGTAACTTTTCATTTTGCACAATAAGTGTAATGTCTGCCTTCCTGAGAAGCTCTTTAGAAAGACACAATGGCACCAAAATATTTTAACTGAGTGATTAAGGATGAATTTTTCTTTCACGTTTTGAAGCAGCAGAACCATAAGCAGCAATACCTTGGACCCTCCAAAAATGGAGGTATTTACCTGAGCTGGGAGAAAGAAGAGGGATAGGAAAACTGTAAACTTGTCTCTCAAGTCAATTTCTAACACTCACTAGTAAAATTTGGCTGAAGAAACCATGTTTGATGTTTATAAACAGACATACCTACTCAATAGATGCTTTGTGACCCAAAATGAGAAAGGCTGCTGGGGACAGGACCTCAGGAAAAGCTGGGCTATCAGATAAACCTTGTAAAAAGGTTTTTCAGAATATGAACCAAGCACAACGTGTCAATAACCTTTTACAATAGCCTTTATTATTGTCTATTCCTCTATAGATTACTGTGTTATCATCTTAATGAAAAAGGGTATACACCTGATTCTTGGCAGAAGAGGAAAAGAATAGTATATTCAACATGAGGTGCAAGTGTCTATGTTTGGGGTTTTTTCTGCAAAACCCAGTTGTTAAACTTTCCTTGAATCAGTACTCAGATATTTTCTTCTGTTTTTTATCAAGCATGTATCTACATCTAATCAATCCTGTAATAACAGTAATGGACTTTAGAACAGTTACCTTTAATTTTCTGACTAATACAAAATATTAATAAATACATTAAAAATAAAATTACAGCATAAACTATGTGACAAAGGGAATACTAAACTTTTATAATTCTACCTGCTTGACAATATGGAAACACTTTGCTGCAGCAAGTGGGGTGAGAGATTTGAGTCTTTAATGTATTGATTAAACACAGAAAATTAGGTATGATGATCTGTTGCTGTTTCTTTTTGAAATAGGCAATATATGTATTCCAGAAGGCAGCAATTCTGTGTATGCTTTCAGAGGATGATTTGAAGAGTACTGGTGAGGACATAGTGTCTTTATTCAGGTAAATTTTTTTAAAGCAGCTGAATGCGCACTTTTTCTCCCCTCATGTCTGTGTTTTATGTGACTTACTTCTTGCTTATAACCATTGTATCTTTCCATTTTTTCTTTTTGCCTTTAGCATTAGAATTGCTTTTATCAGCAAAGATATATCCTACAGCTCTGGTCTCCGTTGTGTAAAACAATTTTAAGATGTTGTATTTCAGAGAAAAACAGTAAATCTTTCTAACTGAAATGAGATGAAGAAAAAAACACACCAATATACAACTTCTATTTTCCCTTCTTGTAGACAAGTGGATGGCCTAAAACAGAGAATTGCAGGAAAATCTATCCCTACTGAGAAGTTTGCAGTAAGGAAAGCTCGACGCTATGCATCTCCTCAGCCAGTGAAGCTGATATTACCTGCCTTGGTATTTGTTCTTGCTTTGTTTTTATTCTTTTCAAAAAGGAAAAGAAATCAGTATACTTCATTTTACAGGGAAGGAATAGTATTGCCAGTATGTGCCTGCATTTTAAATTTTTTAAAGAAGTACTGCCTTTAGGCAAATGCGATTTTTATGAAAAATATTAGGGACTGGATCATACTATCAGCTAAGCAGCAGTGTGAAACATACCCCAGATTTTTCATGTGAAAAGTTCAGCATACAGAAAACTGCATTCATGTTCTTTAGGTTGGCATAATTTTAGCCCTTGTCTTCTAGACTCATTAGGAAATTAAGGAATACTTTGGTACTTTCTGTTTTTCTGATGAAAATGAAGAGTGGTGGTTAGTTTTTGTTATGGTTTTTTTTTTTGCCTTGTATTGAGTCTGATTAAAACGTGCAGAAGTTAAAGATACTTCATGAATGCTACTCTAATTTCTGTTTTAATATCAGAGTCATTAGTATTGCACAGTCTGTTTATAGGTGCACAGGAGTGATGCTTTTCATATGTGTATGCTAAAGCCTTTATACATGCATAATTTACCAACAAGCGTACATGAAAAACCTAATTTGAGAAGGAATTTTTTATGTTAAAACTTATTGATACAGAAAGAGGAGTCCAGAGAAAGCTGATCCACCAATTCTAAAATTAATTCTATATTAAATTGCATGTAGAGATCTAAGTAAAATTTGTCTTGGGCTTGTACAGCAGAGTACTTGTAAGTTGTGAGTATATATGTTTGGTCTTGCTGTCAAATCCAGTCTTTTAATTTAGGAATTTTTTTCATGATGGGTTAGGCATGACTAAATGTAGTGTATGGTTTATTTCAGTATATATAAGTTAGACATAAGGACTGCAACATTGAAATAAATCTAGCATGATGTAGCTGATGTTAATAACACTGTTTCAGACTTTGATAGAGCAAGATTTTTTCTCTGTCTGAAAACTTACATATTTACAGTACAAATACAAGTGGAAATATTTCACCAATATATTGATCAGCTTCAGAATGACATTAGGCATCATATTTCAGAGATGCAATTTCAATTACAGTAGAATAAATGACACTCTAGTTTGTGATGAATGAGTAAAGGTGTTGGAAAAGCTTCTTGTTGGTTATCATTCTCCTTAAGTTTTACAGTGTAATAATGTATCAAAATAAGCTTATTGCTTAGTGTTGTACCGAGGCATCTGGGAAGATTTGTTTCCAGGATTTGCCTTGGGTTTTTTTCCAACAAGATTTTGTAGAAATTATGGTAAAATCATACATTGGATGTGCCTACTGGAATCACATTTTTATCCAGTAAAACATTTTTATCCAGTTTTACTCTGTATATATATTTTTATATATATAAAAACACAAGAGTATGTTTTTGGGTGCACACTTTCATAGGTATACTGTGTATACAAGCACACACTCAAATGCAGACCAAATTTACCTATCATCCTTTAGAGAGAAACTACTTTTAGTTTGTCCTTTAGTTCATGCGGCTGAGGCCACAAGTTGAACCTAAAACATCCAGTTTTCCTGGTGTGTTATGTGGGTGATGGTAAATTGTCCTGATAAAATCTGTTCAGTTTCATTTTTGAAGATCTGTGAAAATACATGATAGAAGAATCCATTTAGAAGGCATCAAACCATTCAAAACTTAGAAACCCAGGTTAACTTTGTCAACACATGTTCAATGTAATTTTCTCTTTCCTATTCATAGATGTTTTGTAGTAAAAGCTTTGGAAGTATTTTTATGTAGTCAGAAATGTTCCACAACAGCCTTTTCAGAGGCACTCTTTAGTTAAATATTTTTGCAATTCCCTGAGTTTTTCTTACTTTTTTATTTGTTTGGTTGGTTTGGTTGTTTTTTTAATCAGGAAATGATGTATGTCTGGAATGGATTTGCAATTGTGGGCAAAAGAGCAGACCTCACTGAAAACTTATTGGTTACAATTGAAAAAGAAGAAACTGCTCTACAAAATGAAACTAGTAAGTGATCAATTAAGGTGGAATTAATAATCTTATAAGAAATCCTGACTTTTTATATGCTGTCTTCTGATATTCTGCAAAGTGAGTGTTGGCTTTGATGATTTACTAATTAAGTCCAAGTATGGAAATTTTGTTCCCGCATGGAAGTTAGGGGTGGTACTTCAGTATGTTCTTCATGCGGTTCAATGATGCTGCAGAAGAGCACAGAAAAGTCAAGGACCTGAAGTTATTAGTTACAGAACATGACTGGTCTAGCTTAGTTTTTCTTGTCTTTGAGGGTGTTCTTGGACCATAATCTGCTACTGTCTTCAATGTCTAGTAATGTTCAATGTCTGGTAATGTTTAGAAAATCAGCCCATAACTTACCCCTAAAAGAATTTAAATTCAATTATTGCAACTGGTTTACTGCACAAGTACTTGATTTTCAGATTTTATCAGGGTGGTTCTGTCACCTGTCATGTGATTTTTTTTTTGTAGAATTCTCTTTTGAATTTTTCTAGAATAAATATTCCTGTTTTGCATGTGAAACTTCTAAAATTATAATTTACTAAAATAATTTATATTTAATCCAGATTTTAGTCAGACTTACGAACAATTTAGCAAGTGGTCAAAACAGCAATTCTGAAACGTAAGATATATCAAAGTATGATTTACAGTATAACTTGAGGCAACACATAAGGAATTATACAGGGGCATAGAAGAAATATGTAATTGTCAAATCTGGATTGTATGATAAACGGAATGAAAGTAGCCTGCATGGCCATGTTTGAATTGAGTTCCTTTATTTTGTGTGATGCTCTTCTCTTTACTGTAGAATCAGTAGTGTGCCTCTAAAATCTGAAGTGTTTTTCTTTTCTGTTGTTGTGATATTAAAACAAAAATTTAGTGATATGCAAGATACTTGCAAATGAAGTAATTCCCATGAGCTCCACGGAGAGTTCTGGCAGAATCTGTTGGAAATCCAGTGCTGTATTGTGCAGAAGTTTGTAGAAGAAGTGCTCATCAGTTGTAACAGTGAAGTAAATTTCCTATTGAATCCCTAAGTAGAAATGTACAAGGTACCAGAATAAAAGCAATGGAACTAAAACCACTGTGTTTTTCTTATGGAAATTCACTGTTTACAAATAGCATATAGTCTGGAAATGTATATATTTTCTCTGTCTTTTTTTAGTAATAACTTCAGTCGTATGTAATTTTATTCTGGACTTCGCATATGTGATCTTGATCTGCTTTTAAAGATATGGGATCAGTGAAAATAAAGGGTCTGATTACCAGAGTTACTGCTGAGTCCCTAAAAAATAGTGATTAAGGTTGCTAGAAGAGTGTGACAAGGTTACAATATAATTTTAAGAGACAGTTTTTGGTAGTAGTAATGTCTAAGGATAGCTAAGGTGCTGTGAAAGAAGGGTGTTGATTACACACGAAGGTCACTTAGGGATTGAGACTTCTTAGAACTGTTTTTGCTTTATTTGCTTCACATGAATAGGCACAGCATGGAATCTCTCAAGGACTGAAAGTAAATTTTATGTTGTTTGGAGCTGAAAATAGAGATGGTAGGAGGAGCAAATAAAAGACATTAGAGATAGTTTTTGGTTTTTTTTTTTTTCCTCACAGGATTTCAGGGTATTTTTTATTTTCATTTCCAATATGTAAAACGAAATATGTAACTTCAAGAAAAAAAAATATTTTTGCTTGTTTTTTGTCTTGGTAATGATAATTCCTGTGGTGTAGAGCACTGCAGCTGCAAAGATGGTTCTCCCACGTTTATTGCAACGTTGTCTGTGTTAAATTGGCCTGTGCACTTGTTGTTTAGTGTTAATTTTTGGGCATAATAGATTTTATTCTATTGGGAAGTAAGACTGCTAGTTGAAGTTGTTAAAAACTGGCGAGCCTTTACCGACATCAGTGTGTGTCCCCAGTAATTTCAATGAATGAGTTCTTCAGGAGACAGTTACAGAATCCAATACTTTTGCCTAGCAAAACATGCTAGAGAGAATGCAAAGTACTCATGTACTGCACTTCTACTGTCACTAAAAGCGCAGTCTGTCAGTTACAATCTAATCTACAAACTTTCTGTGTTTAAACACAGACAGAAATAAATCTGAGCATGGTGGTAGAGCACTTTGCAGAATCCTGAAATGCGTTTGTCTTGCATGTTTCAGAACTGTTTACGTAGGATTTCTTTGGCAGACTATTAAGGAAAAATTAATGTGACCTTAGAGAGCTGGTAATTAGTTGTAAACAACATGATCTGAAGGGAGAGTGTTTTGCTTCCTGAATTGTTAATATATGTGGTGCCATCTGTCTATCCATATGTGTTTTCTTTCCTTTCTTTTCCTTCCTTGTACCCAGCAAATGCTACAAACTAAGGGAACTAAAAAGGATCACACTTGTTAAGTAAATTTTGAATTGATTCAAACACCCTCTTTCATCTGATATTTTTAGTCCTATTGAACATAAAACTTTATTGAATTTTTCAAATATTATACACTATTACTAAGGCTTATCAAACATTAGAGATGACAAAAATACTAGTAAACATGGTTTCCTGAATTTAATGCAAAACAATTCTTCTGAAGAGTTCTGCAAGAGTCATGGTGTGGTTTTGCAGATTTTTTTATTTCGCTAGTGCTACTGGAGGTCTGCCAGTGCTCTGTTAACAGGGGAAGCTATTAAGATAATGTGATGGTTTCTGTCTCACTGTAGTTTTAGCTATTTCAAGTAAGAAATCTTTAATTAATGGCTGTTTAAGTAGTGCAATATATTTAATTAATGTCTGTTTGATCTTCAGTTAATGAAGTTTATGCCTGTTTGTTGGATGTTTCAGTTTCTTCTTACTTCTTTGCCTGTCTTTTAAGAGAAAGATACGGATGTCACAGACACATTTCCTTTAGTAGACAGTATTTTAAATCATGCCTGAAGGTTATGTACATTTTGAGGTATAGAACATGAGAAACAACATCCTGAGTCTGAATACATATTCTCTACTAATCTAATTTTCCTTTTCATGATATTTTCAAAATGTTTGACATACCTCATTTTTACTGTTAGATCACAATGAATACTATGTGGATGATGTGTGCATGTTGCAGCTACTGAAAGGCCTCTGCCTGAAACACTTGGGAAGACTCATGCAAGCTGAATTGTGTTTCAGTAAAGTAATTCAAAGGTAAAAAATTAACAGAAATAGATTTTCTAGATTTTGGTGACATTTCTGATACTCCTTCTGCATCTGTTATGTTAGAATTTTGAATAATTAAATATTGTGTTTAATTAAAATACCTTTGAAAGTAGTTAGAGAATCAGAAAACATTCTGGTTTTGTGTCGCAATTTAACACTTACTGTTTTTTTATATATGTGGTATTAGAGGCTAAATAAATCAAACTGCCAGGTAACATGCCCAAATACATTTGGAATTGTATTTGCAGAGCTATCTGTAAGTAAGGACAATTCATATCAGTTTCCTGTTTGTTTTTGGTTTTTTTTTTTTAATTCAGTATTTAGTACTTCAGTAGTTAATGCTTCCTTATGCAGATGAGAAGTTGTTGTTACTTGTTTTAGTTGAAGACTGATTTTTTCCTGTGTTACAGATTTTCAGGTGTCAGATCCATACTAGCTGTAATAGCTTTTCTATATAAAACATGAGTCAGGTGCTGGTTGTAGTTGAGAACTTCTTATAAGTATTTCAGTATTTGGGCTGAAGAAGCATAGTTACGTGTGCAGTGTTTTTTACAAGTGATTTAGAATAATGAATAACATAATTTGTTATTGAGAATTATGTGTGTTTTTATTCTCTTGCCATCTTGTTTTCTCTTACCATTTCTAAGATCCCATGTGAGTTTAGTCAAGTACACTGCAAGTTACAGGGCAGAGGGGTTTGGTTGGTTGCATGTTAAAAGAACACTGTTCCTGAAACATGTTTTTCCAAAGGTATAGTTGGCAACAGACAGGCTTCTATAGCTGAGATATTTTTAAAATCTAAAGACAACAGTTCTTCATAAAGTGTATGTTTTGCGTGGATGAGAGGAAAAGTTTTCTGGTGAATTGAGTACCAATATTTAGTTCAGCTTTATTTTCTACACGTTTCGGGCTGCTATAGTCCTTTAAGACTGTTTTTCAATGTGTACAGAATTAACCAGTAAAAATGGCTTCAGAATGTTTTCTTTATGGCTGCGTGCTGTTACAGGCAGTGGTTGCTTTTAAAAGTTAAGTGGTCACTCGAGACAGGGCTGTAAGTAACTATTTCTGTATTTTTCTGCTTTCCTAGTGAGAAGCAAATAAAATATGACAGTTACTTGGTGCCATTCACGCTGTATGAATTGGGTCTGCTGTACAAACAACAGGATGAGAGAGAAAAAGCAATAAGATACATAGAAACTGCAAAGTAAGTGGATTTTTTATCACCTTGTACATTATGAATAGGTTTGTATTTGTAGCAATGAAGGCAGGTGTTTTTTCTTCCTGACAGCTTCCTTGCAAAAGACAAGAAATTAAAAATCTGTGTTCTTGATTTGCAGAACTTCTCCAATATAGTTGAATTTTGCAGTTCCATGAAATTTGAGACACAGTGGGGTAGACAGATTCAAATAAGACACAGTAGGAGGGGAAATGTTTCCTTCTTGTGTGGACTTCAGAGATACTGGGGGTCCACTGCATGCATGGGATTCACAGAATTCACAGAATGACTAGGCTGGAAGAGACCTTCAAGTTCATCAAGTCCAACCCATGACCTAACACTTCAACTAGACCATGGCACCAAGTGCCACATCCAGTCTTTTTTTCAACACATCCAGGGATGGTGATTCCACCACCTCCCTGGGTAGACCATTCCAGTATTTTATCACTCTTTCTGTGAAAAACTTTTCCCTAATATCCAGCCTAATGTCTCCCCTGGTGCAGCTGGAGACTGTGTACTCTTGTTCTGTCAGTTGCTGCCTGGTGAAATCTGGAGGGTCCAGAGAAGGAATATGTACCATTCTGTCCCAGAGGGTAGCTGTGGGAATTAAATCAGCTCCACTAAAGGTGTTCATAAGAGTAGGTTAAAAGCCAGTATACCAGTCTGACTGTGCCCCTTTTACCTTTCACATGTTGTCACAGATGACCACGTGGGGGTTTAATTTACTGTAGAGCAGCATATTTGCATCATCTGTGGGTTGTAGTATGAGATAGAATGTGCCTTGTATTTACAGAGAAGTAGCCCAGTCTTGTAATAGTGTCCCCTCATGGGGTTTTTTTGATTGTTTTGGGAATGATGGGATTTACAGAATATGATTTCTGTAAATATGTTTATTACTCTGGCTGAATTGTGTTCTGAGTGGGAACATACATTTTCTAGTAACTCCCTTTTCTGTAGTATTGGCTTGTCTTTTCACAGCAAATTTCAGTAATTGGGAGGGCTGTTAAAAGGATCAAGATAAGTGAAAGAGATGCTAAGACATGGGCTCAGTTTGTCAGGACATTTAATTTTAGTACTGGTCTAAATCTTCTTTGCTCAATTTGTGGATATAGCTTCAAATGCCTCATAACTCATCTGTGTGTTAACCTCTGTTTCCTGTTGAAAGAATAAGGACTGTTAACTTATAAACATATAAAGTAGAAACAATCCAGTCCAAACATATTTTTCTTAAAATAAGTTGTCTGTTTTGCAGAAACAACTACAAGGAATACTCTATGGAGTCCAGGTTGCATTTCAGAATTCATGCAGCACTTGACAGCTTGAAGGTGTCACCTGCTTCAACACCTTGAATGAGGAGGAATGCTTTTCATGTATACGATAAATAGCCTACACAATCCTTTTGCAATCTTTTTTTAATCATAGAGAAGAACATAATGATTGTTTTCTGTCACTTCTGATTTGATGTATATCATTCCTTTAGATGTTTTAGATGTTACAGTATAGCGCCTATACTGTATGTACATGCTGTTTTAAAGAAGACCTTATATTTTGTTTGATAAAAATAATTTAATATTTGACTTGAATGGGGGATATTTTTAAAAAAAAGGTGATGGTGCAATAAAGTTTAATGAAAATACTTTATTTTTTTTTATATAAGAACAGATGCAGGTGACACAGTGGAACTGGTGATAATTTCTGCTTTTTTTTAAAGTTTGATTTTCTGCAGTACATTAGAGACTATTTTTCTCTCTGGAGCAAAAATGCAATGTCTGCAGATAACCTTACCCACATTTTTTGGCGTACCATACTCTGAAATTTATGTTCCAGAGGAAAGAATTAGCCATCTTTGACTTAATTTCATTTTGGGAACAAAATGAATCTGTCTGAAGTGCAATATTTTTACTCTGTCAGATGAAGCTAAGCAGGGCTTCAGATGAAGCTAAGCAGGGCTACAGTTATAATGTCTTTGCAGGTCTGTTTCACTCAAAATAAGTGCTTACAGGGGATATTTTTCACTTGTAGAAAAGTAGAGCTACAAAGGACATTATGTTCTTGTTCTAAAGTAGAATCAGCAGTCTTAAGTTGATCCTGACAGATTTATTTCACCTGTCTAACGAAAATAAAAGAGCACTGAGAACAGTCATTTTGGAACTTACACAGAATGTCTTTCCCAGTGAGAAAAGACTGGGAAATTTTGTCTGATGTCCACCCCAAATAATTCTTGACACCACTGAAACTGATTGTTTCCTATCTTCCCTGTCATGGATCTGGAGAAAGGATTGTTCTTTTCCTTTTTGAAGCAATCGTTTAATATTTGTAGACTAGCATCCTGGTTGGTATTCCCTGTTCTTGGATCCCAACCAAAGTAAATAAAAAATCCGTGGATTAAAGCAGTTTCCTCATACAGAACTTGACTGTACATCAAAAAGTGAATCCACTTTTAAACTTGCGGTTAAGAAAATGCGCATATTCTAGTCTAATTTCTACCAAAAATGTGCAGTAAAATTATGGTACTTATAAGTGCATACATTTTTCTTTTCATGCTTATATGCAAACAGCAGTATCAAATTGAATTTCCCATTTATTAAGATACACAGATTCTAGCTGTCTGTTCTTAAAAATATATTTGATTTTTATTTAAATATATACCAAATAACTTTCTTTCACTGGCTGTTGCAAAACTTACCATTTCTGTATTTTAGCCGGTATATTTACTTCTGCACAGTAAATAATTAGTATGTATGCTCATTTATGTGATTTGCTGCCCTTATCTACTACCCAGGCAAAATCAGGACAAAAGAAATAGGTGAAAAATGTCCTCAGTAAATGAGTAACTGAAATTTCTAATTAAACAGTCAGTATAATCTAAATGCTATAAGAGTTCTTCTCAGGTTACTGAGAACACAGCTTTCTTCTATGACTTACAAATAACGGGGTCATTTAATTGCTTATAATTCTGTAATACAGTGGTATATTTACAGGAGAATTAGAGGTTAAAAATATTAGCTAAATAAACGTAACAAGTCTTTCAAAATGGAAACCTGATCCAACGTCTTTCTTTGTTGGTTTGGATTTGTGCCTATTGTAAGTGTGTAACTAAGTTATTGTGTAAAATTATACACATGTAAGTTTGAAGCTTAGATACCTGAGACACTGAATTACTGATAAAATAAGCATGCATATTTTCAAATATATTTAGTTGATGTAGCTAAACTTTGAAACAGAGTTTAGCATATGCTGTCAACTGACTTCTCTAAAGATTTGCCCATTTATATATATATATGAGTATAAGCCGTAGTGACATAAACTCATATATTTTCAGAAAACACTTTTAATGCATCTGTGGGCATTGTATGTTCAATTTAGGATTATTTTGGTCAATCTGATTATTGGATTGGAGTCTGCTTCGTATTTCTGTGGAAGGTGATGGGAACAATTGCCAGTAAAACTTCCGTAATTTGTGTTCCAAATAGTATTTGGAACTATTTGTAGTTCCAAGAGTAGTACACTCTAGAAGAGTTATAACTGGGACTACAGACTCTCAATGCAGAGCATGATGTAGTCTCTGATCTCTTGTTGTTCTGGGGAGCATTCTTACAGCTAATATTTTATGGATGATTTGAGATAGAAATCAAAATTAACAAAAAATGTACAATTAAACTGATTTTTTCAAAATTTAGTACAGAGCTTCAAGAAGCAGTGTACTTTTTTCCATGGGTGATGTTACTGACTGAAGAGAGAGTAAAAAGAAATATTTTCTTCAGTTCAGCCTTCCAAAGGTAATGTTAGTTCCCTGTGTATGTTATATACTGTGTTTCTTTTGGGGTTGGTCTTTTTTCCACTCCTGCAGAGCAGGCTCATTGACATAAATTTGCAGTATCCTCTGTAGTGTTCTGAGGACCCAATATTAAGTGCTATTTAGAGCTTGTCTCCTTTCTGTGCTGCTGTTCCAAACTTTGCTAGAAAGATCGATTGATCAGGATTCTTAGCTTTAAGCTTTATTCTGGATGTTTTTTCCAAGTTGTTAACAGTGGAAATATAAATGTGTGAGAGTGATTTGTAACCCTTCAGTCTCCACACAGCTGCAAGAGATGCTTAGTTTTCCAAATGCTGCAGAAAAGTGCATGTCTCTTTGACACAATGCATCAATGATGCAGTATTATTTAGGACATTATGTCTGAGTTAAGTGATTTCTGTTTAAGAGTTCGAACAGTCTGTGGCTGTTTTTTGGGGTTTTTTTTTGTTTTGTTTTGTTTTGGTTTTTTTTAAATCTGCTGTATTCTGTACTGGGCCTTAAATACAGCTCTGATTTAGTCTTAACTGCTGTTTCTAGCATTCACCGCACATGCTCATCCTCCATGGGAATTTTGAATATTGTGCTGAGACTTAACTAAGCAAAGCTGATCATTTACCTATGATGCTATAGCCTCTCTTGATAATAGTAGGAATTATAATATATACAACAGCAAATTTAATTTGTTAGTTTAAGCAAGCAAGGCTAAGCTTACAGTTACATTATGACAAAAGGTCACTTAGTTGTTTCTGATAATAGATGTTTTTTTTTTTTTAAGGTAATCAATAATAGATTAGTCTGGTTGTAGGAAAAAGCTTTTTGATTAAGAATTGCCTACTTAGGAACTGTTGCAAAAAATCTTCTTGTCTGCGCATATCAATCAAATGTTTAATCCGTTGAAAGATCATTGTACTACAGTTCATAAGTCTTTAATCATCAGTTTTTAACAGAAATTGAAAGCAAATTACGTTAAAAGAAAGGTGATGCAAGATTACATATCTGTTTTAATACACATGGAGTAGCAGCTGCATGTAGCACTTTATGGCAAGAGAAATGTACAATAATGAGATCTTGTTATGTTTCTAAAACACCTTGCAAAATAATATGTAAAACAAGTAATTTCTTGTAACAAATTCAACTGAGACTTTGCTGTCATTTTATTACTAATCTTAATGTTTCATGTCTTTTGTTCCTGTACATTCTTACACTGCCTAGTTCAACAAAGAATGTTTATATTTGCCCTGGTGCTGCAGTCTTTTTGCTTCTAATTACTGAGGTTTGCACATGTTCTTATCTGGTACTTGATGAGTAAACAATGTGGGCTGAAAAACAGAAAATGAGGAATGAAGTATGTTCTGGTTTAAAGAGCGTATAGATTTCTACAGTGTGAATCATTCTGCATCATTCATTGTGATGCATTGGAGTGGATTTTCACTTCAGAGGAATAAATCACATATGCTTGTGCTACTGAGTGCTGAATTTGGCACTCTATTCTAGTTGTACATCAAGAACCTTTAGCTGAGATTTACCAAAGCATTATCATCAAAAAGGGCCTGATCTCTAGTTTAAAAATGCTCCCTTAGGCATAGAGCTCTTATACAACCTGTCCAGATTGAAAGGCTGGACAAAGCTGTCAAGGTCTATTGAGTGAATAAAAGGTCTTTTGAATGTACATAGCAAATACAAAATAAACTACAGGGGGAGGTTTTGTTCGTTTGGGGAGCAGGGGGTTGGTTGTGCTGCTGGTGTTTTGGGATTATTTTAAATTGTGTTTCGGGTTTTGGTTTGGTTTGCTTTTCCTTAATCTGGTAATAAATGCTATAGGACAGCTTCATAGAGAAAAAGTGTGGCTCTTAACTTTGCAGTTGATAGAGGAGTACTTTCCGGAAAAAAATGTCAAGAGTCCATGGTTAGAATAACAAATTTAATGCTTATTGATTAAAAGATTAAATACTTTCCTTTTTGTAGTAGTGTAAGTGTGTACTTGCAGTTTGTAGAGAAGCACATGTCAGCTAGTAATCCCATGTAGAAGCACCTTCCTAGATTTAGTAATTTATCTAAAGAGAGAACTTCTTCAAATGCATAAGCAGTAGGAGATGTTTCTGTCTCCTGTGTCAGGTCTTCTGTTCCATGAAAATTACAGTGGGCCAGATTCAATATCTGTGCCACTGGAGCATGGTGAATACTGAGTGTTCACATCATGTAACTGTGGCTAAAGTTAGTTTTTCTAAAATCCCTCCTGAGAGGTTAATGGTCTCCCCTGTAAATGTGGACCTCAGAACCCAATTTCCTTATTGTAAAGTGGATATAAGAGTATATAAGGATAACTTTATTGGCATAATTAAATAACATGTTGCTTCAGTATTTACAGTCAGGGTGGAGGGATGTGTAAAATTAGGTTAATGCTACTTAGATAGCTTATGTTAGGCTTAACTTGTTCCAGAGCACTAGGTAATCTTCAGAATTAAATTTCGTTGTAGAAAAGAGGGCAGTATGAATTTAAGTATGATTTTATTTTCACTACAGTTGTGCTCAAGGTTATAGAACTTACATCCAGGCAAAATACAATGCCTAAATATACTCAGGTACAGATATAAAACTTGATTTCTAACACCCAGCCCACGTTGATTAGATTGTTTTTCTCTCTTTAAGAGAGGTTCTGTACTGCATGCATCGATAAACTTACGTAAACAGTATTCTACAAAGGAATCTCCCTGTAGTTTAAAATTTAATGTGGTGTAGAATATGCATGCTCAAGCTTTACTTGGAAAAGATGCATGGCTTGTATCTCCAAATTCTAGTCATACCAGTAAAGTTGCTTCAAATCCATCTGTATTAATTTTTACTAACAGGAACATTGGAAACTTCTTGTTGACAATGAGAGAAAGCTGGATATTCCTTCACCTACTATTAATTGGTTGTTCACTTTGAAGAAAGTTTAGACTTTTTTATTTTTTATAAAATGGACATAAAATTTAGGATCAATTTTTTCTCGTAACCCAAATGGAAAGTACTCCTCCTATAGTTTGCATGAATTTTATTAGACTACTCATATGCTGTGGAAGCAACTTCATTTATTGCAATCAGTAATACAAATAATGCTACAATCACTGTGTTTACTTCATAATGAATCTTTCCAGTGGAAGTTGCTTTAAATCAGGTTTTTGTGAGTTGAAAGAAAAAGAAAAAAAAGGAAAGTGAAATGTGTTGTGGGGAGTTCAGAGTGGCTATAGCACAGAAACAGTTACATCAATGTTACTTTAAATGCAGGGAGGCCTATGACAATATATCTAGTGAATACCAATTACAGCCTATTTTTCTACAAGCTAATGTTTTAATAGTTTAGGCAGAAAAAAATGAATAAGCCTTGCCTGAAAATAAAACCTGCAACCCAAAATGCTATATGGTGTTGAGTAATAACAGTTCTTCTTACTGAACAAGTCAGTCTTTTAAGGAAATCTATCAAAGAGCCAGAAGAGCTAAGATGTTGGATATGTGCTGTATGTAAAAATTTATTTATAGAATGTTATGTGTTGGAAGGGCCCTTAAAGATCATCTGGTCCCAGCCCCACCCCCACCATGGACCAGAGCACCTTACCCTGAACCAGGTTGCTCTATGCTGTATTTCACTAATTGTGAGGGATCTTGTCAGCTCAAGGCTTTGTCCAACCCAGCCTTCAGAACTCCCAGGATGGGGCATCCACAGCTTCTCTGGGCAGCCCGTTCCAGTGCCTCACCACCCTCACAATGACGAGTTTCTTCCTAATCTCTAACCTAAATTTCCCTTCCTTCAATTTGTACTCGTTTCTCCTTGTTCTGTCACTACAGGTTTGGAATCCCCTCTCTCGCCCTGCTGGCCAGGCAACTTTTTTTTGATGCAGCCCAGGGCTGGTTTGCTTTCTGGGCTACAAGACACATTGCCAGCTCATGCTGAGTTTTTTGTCAACCATCCCCTCATGTCTTTCTCCCTAGGAGATCCATCTCTCCATTGATACCTTTTGGAGTTTGCAGTCAAGCCATCTGTTTAAAATCAAGTTATATATTTTCATGTCTAAACAGCTCTGATTTTCAGTGCTTGGTAAATTGGTGGGCCCTACATTATGAATGTTCTATTTTCTATCCTTTTTCCTTTCTGTTGTTGATTTTTATTAAAGTTTCTGTGTTTATTTGATATGTTTGTTACCCAAAGAGTATGTTGCAATAAAGATACCAGTTTTGGAATTGGGTTCACTGCAAAATTGAATTTAAATTTTACTGATTGACTTTTGCAGGACAAAAAATGAAATTCTGGTTTCTGAAATAAGCAAGTTTCCTTAACTTCAGGAATCTTACTATGCACCTAAGTGAGATTAGGTCTACTAATCTAAATATTCTCTAGTATGTCATGTCAAAATTTTGTCTTGATGGACTTTGGAAACTGCTATATGCTCAATGTTTCTGGTGTGTGAAACCCATTGCAATAATGAGATTTTGTCAGCAGCTGTTTTCCATCTGGAGAATTTTGCAGCTGAAAAAGGAGCTTTGCTTTATTTTTTTTTCCTTTAATTTTTTACTGCTTTCCTAGGGCAGCAAAGTTAGACTCCTATTCTCACCTCTTTGCTAGACTGTCTAAAATTGGTAGAAGTCTTCAAAGAAAAATCTTTTGTTTTTCATGAGTGTCTAGCTCCATGCTCCCCTAGAATAATGTGCAGCTGAGATTACCTGCTTGTCTTTCCTAGTTGTGGCAGTTGCCCTTACTGGGATCAGAAAGAGGATAGCCACTAGGAAAGGGAGAAAATGCAAGAGAAATTCATGTGTGAAGGATAGGAAGTAAGAATATGTTGGATAGGAGTTTCTGTAGCCCATGAGCAATTGATGTCACCTTAGACTGTGGGACCAAATTGAATTAAAGGATAAAACAAGGACTTCTATCACAAGGATTGACAGAAAGATGTCTAGAAAGAGAAATCATAGTGCAGAGTACTCACTTGCTAACAAAATGGAGGCAATGTAACCCAGAGGTGATGGTGTCCTAAATAAAAAAAATACTAAAAAAAAAAACAAAAAGAAAATCAAACAAACCAAACAAAAAAAAAAAAAAAAACCCAGCCTGCTCATTTTGCAACAGGGAGAACCTGCAGGGGTATTGCACAATTTCAAAAATAGTTCTTCCATCTGGAAATTCTTAAGTTACAGTGTTGTTTTTGTAGCATGGCTCTTGCAGCTCTGTCAATAGGTGAAAATTTACAGCAATGAGATCCATTGTATTGTTAACTCTTATCAAAAGCATTGCTTGTCAGAAAATAGATCAGTGTAGCTGTAGGCTCTATCTCCCAGCTATTTCTTAGGAAATATATAAGGAACACTTGTATAGTTTAACTAGAAATATTTAGGGCAGCTGCTACCCAGCTGGCATGGTAGTAGCCTGGGTCAGTAGCCCTGCAGTAGCCCTGCAGTAGCCAATGCAGAAAAGACTGCATTGTAACTCCTCATCTATATGTGCCGGACAATCACCATTATCTACCCAGTGTGTCCATATAGATTCCAGTGTGCTTACTGCAACTTGACTACCTGATCCTGCTAATTGGTCTCCTGTGACCAGCAGTACTATATCACTGGAAAACACACGTGGGGTTTTGGTTACTGAGGAGGCCTTGGAATTACCTTGCAATGTCTTACGAAGAAACCAGGAACTTCCATTGCAGTAATGGTATCATACGGAGTTCCAGAGTGCCCTTCTGTGCCATTTACCAGTTTCTTGGTGTGGGATTTTTTTTCTCCTCTTCTAGTACTCTGCTTGCAGTCAGGCCCTGGGAAACAATATACCATCAGCAAAAGCTTGCTTGTATTGGATTAACTCCAACAGTGTTTGTGGAAACAGCTGTTTATTAACAATCATGATGCTGTGTCTGAGCCTTTAAGGTGCCAAATTAGGACTGTTTTAAGGACTAAATTAAAGTTTCAGCTATATGTGTTTTGATTCCTTCAAAACCACTAAAACTGGCTCTCATAAATGCAAATAAGGCATGTATGTTCTAAACAAATAAAGATAAAACAACAGTGGAAATAGTGTTCATTGCTTCTTTATTTACAAAGTGAAGATATCTTAATGGTAGTTGACCCCAAACACATGCCACATAAAATGCCATCTTTTTGAGACTTGAGGCAGGAGTTTGAGCAGTTTGAATACTGTGCTATTCAATCCAACCAGAATGCACAGAGGATGTAAGTTTTTGATAGGAAAATAATAGTTGGAGAACAAAATTTTGTTTACTCCATCTTGTTTTGTAGGCATCTTGTCCAACTTGTGTAGCAGACAACAGGCTCTTCATTACTTGCAGATTTCACCCTCCTTTTGTGACTGGTGCCTTCTTTGAATCTTCCAGAGTTCAGATCTGGAAAAGAGAAGCTGGGAGGTGTGGTGGTCTTGCTGAAAGAAAATTTCCTGCTGCCCTGCTCCACAGTCTTTTCCCACCCTAGTTTAACCTTAGTTTATCTTCTCTCTCTCTTCTCCCAACTCCATGGAAACTCAAGCCTACATGGGCTGCTTTGTGCCTAGCTCTCTCTCTTTGCCAGATGGATGGGGGGAGCAGAGAGGATGACAGTCCAGCATCTTGCAGAGCAGGGAAATGGCACTGTGTATTGAGGACAGACACCAGGGTACCATGTATGGCCAGGGGAGCAGCCCATATCCTGGGCACCTGGCTTTGCCTGCTGTTGGCTCACATTCTGTCTGGCTTGGCTGTGTGTGGAAGTGACCCTGGTTAATGGCCATACATGGTGAACATGAGCAGGGACAAGTGAGAAGACAAAGATGCCAAGCCCTGCAAGGTGCCCTTGTTAAAGAAAAAAAAAAAAACAACCCAGTAAACCACCCTAGTTCTCCACCACAGATCTGTTTTTGGCAGCAACACATGTGCAGGAGACTGGAGGCTCACCAGCCTTGGGCTGATCTGTCAGGGAGGTTGCTGCACACCTTAGTGTGGAGTGAGCCTTCAAGAAGCTGGGGCATCCCAGTCACCTCTGCTGGCCAGGAAGTGCACACTGGGAGCTGGCCGAAGTGGTTTCTATGGTGAAACTTTCCTGTAAGCAGAATATCCCAGGCTAGCAGTCTCTCCAGGCTTGAGCTGCTGCTTTGGCACCTGTCTGGACGCGAGGTGCATCACATAAGCCATTTCTTGCACCCAGAGCATTGAAAATGAGACTGCAGTAGCAAAAAATGACACTGTGAGCTTGCTCAACTGCAGAGCATGAGATACAGGATAGCCAGAACCATAGGTCAGCAGAGAAAACCAGCTTTTCTGCTGAATATGAGACAAGCCACCATTGCTGAGAATAACCTAGTCACACTCCCCCACCTCTGTGTCCAAGAGAGACATAGCAGTCCCAGTTTCAAAGTCCTCAATGACAAAATGTTCCTCCCTGCTGATCCCTGCTCACAATTTGCAGGTGGAGCTAGTTGTAATCAGGATATTTACTGATGTTCATGCAAAAGTAATAAGCACATTCATGTGTGTAAAAACAGAAGCTTGAGCTTGAGACATTGCAGAGCTCTTAACATGCCGCTCAATATGAATACAAAAGAAACTGCAAGCTTATTGTGCTGCCCCAGACTTGCACCGACTGGGCAGGGACTCTGGAACAACACCTGTCATGGGATCTTGCAACCTCTTGATTTTTTCTTCCCCTCTACTATCTTTATCTTGTTCCTAGAAAATAACTTAAACAACCAGATTGGCACTTCTTGGAAGGAAAAAAACTCTTTTTCTCATGGAGGGCATTGGCTGCTAGAAGCTAAGCTCACTTTTGACAACACAAACAACAAAGGAGTCTGAAATTACAGGAAAAAAAAGGGGTTGCTCTTTACAGGATCTAATTGAAATTGGGAATACAAAATTATGTGGGAGTTATTTTCCAGGTTATGAAAGAAATAGCTGTAACTGTAATAAGATTAACAGAAGCTGAGGAATGTGTGCGGTATTACTGAGGACGGTCTTCTAATTGCTGGAGAATCAGTTGCAGGACTGAATACAGACATTTTGAAGTTTATAGAGAAAGGTTACTCACAGAGGAAATGAAGTCTCAAAGGTGAAAAGCAATATTTGGAGATAAAATAAAATGCTGTTGGTATCACCAAGATAAAACTTGTTTAAAAACTGGTGTCATGGTTTTGTGATTCCAGAAACTGGTAAACTGGAATTGCCTTTTTGGCTGCATTGCCTGCAGGTCCATGACAGGGCAGACAGCCAAAATACCAGCTGAGTGGACACTTTGGTATGGAGGTCTGTAGGTACAGTACATGACAGATCCAAAGCTGCTACAGGAGCCTGGGCAGCTGCCTTTGGACATTTAGGGTGGGAAGGGTAAAGAAGTATCTGAAATAACATTGTAGGGGGTGGTTGAGACAGATGGATGTTAGTTGTTTTCTGTGTCTTGTACAATGCCCTTTGGATCTCATGCAATTCACTTGGGATTTGTTCCCATTTGGAGCAGAGCAGGAGCACAGCTGTGGCAGACACACAGTGACTGAGCCTGGTGCTGTTGCTGGACTTAGGGCTCCTGATGCACTGATGTTGCTCCACCCACAGAAGAGAAAGCAAGCATTGCAAAACTTCAAATCTGCAATTTTCCTACTAGAGCATTGCAGATAGATGTTGAGAATGAGAAAGGAATGTAAAATGGGCTACTGAGAAGAGAGCTGTGCATGCTGTGAGCATGGAGGGCAGCATAGCAGTAACCAGAGAGGTGGTGTCTCCTGACACCTCCTTGCTGCTCTTGCTATGAGAACCAAAAGAGTCAGCCAAAGTGTGTGGCTTGGAAGAAATAAAGAAGACCTGCAAGAAATATTAGCTAATAAAGCACCAGAGCCAGATGGGCATGCAGCTGATTTTATGGGACATTCTCTGGCAAATTACTTTGAATTCCAAATAAAGATTTTAATGCACTTAAAAATCAAAACATTCTCCCTTAGCTTAATTAGCCCATCAGAAAGAAACTCAAAGAAGTATAGCATGTTCAAATCTATATCATAATCTTGCATTGTCTACACTAATTTAAAAATTAATTACTTTTATATTAGATATCAGTGCTACATGATTTTCTTAGAGCAAAATTTCCAAAAGCCACTGCTCTCCTCATCACTGCATGAACTGAGTATATCAGATTTGCTCTGGCATTACAGTTTGATTGACTAGGAGCATCTCAGCAGGGGATTCAATTTGCCTCCTGAAGAAGTAAGCCATTCACTCACCAGTCACTTTCTCAACCTGTTTGCTGGAAGACCAGCAATTACCCTTTTCCACTGGTGCTCTGGGAAGCAGAGCACTCTTGCTTTGCATGTGTCAGAGCCCCGTGGGCTCTGTGCAGCCCAGATGAGTGCTCTGATGAGTGTGGGGCTCTGAAAGCACTGACACAGAAGTTCACAGCAGTGGACACCAGCTCAGTGCATAGTGAATTAAGCCTTTTTATGGGGCTAGAAGCACAGAGTGTGCAGTAATTGGTAGAGCTGCATATGCCATTGTCAGAACCTTGCAGTAGTAACATTTTTTTTGTCAAGTAGTATTTCTGAGTTTTAGGTTGTACTAGCCAAACACAGATTTTATATCTGTGTAGGATGAAGTATATCTCCATGTTTATCCATGTGGATATTATCCTGCTGGGCCATATCTGTCAGAGGTGAAGACATTGAATTATGTTACTCATTTACCAGAACCTGCAATTTGTTCAGCATCTTTGTTGTATTGTACACATATTTCATGTACATCTTATTAAAATATATTTGTTTGACCTTGGTTGCTGTGTTGTGTATATACACATTCTTGAAGATACAGACATAAATATGAAAATGTGTGCATAAATATATGTGCTATTTAAACATATATTTAAAATAAATTAATAATTATTCCACTAAGGCATAATTTCACATAGCACTGTCAACCTTAGGATTATGAATCTCTGTGTGGTTGGAGAACATTTCTCCTGTGCTAATGCTTGCTCTGCAGCTGCAGCACAGGCACTAGCATAAAGAGGTTTATTGCAGCAGGTGACTCCATTCAGAGGGCAGTGGGGTCACTGCCACATGCTCAGGCAGAGGTACTCATTTGCTGTAGATGAGGTGTGTTTGCTTCTAGAATGACCCTGGTAGCTCTGATTTCCAGATTCAAACAGGTGGCCACTTGGGGCAGAATACTTCACCCTGACAAAGCTTGTCTGCTTGTCCTGGAATCCAGTCAGAAGATGCAAACAATGCAAACTATTTGTGGTGAGCTACTGGAGATGCCAGTAATTTTTGGTGTTGGATATCCTAAAAGCAGTACTTGGCTTACAATCTTCAAACACATGTCTGTCTGTCCCTTTGAAGTGAGGTTTGGCAGATAAGATGCTAAACTGGCCTGAAGGCATATGACTGGTAGTATGATTCTTTATGCTATAAAAGTCTAGCATACTTTCATTCACTTAGATTCTTCCATGTGAAGCATATGGAGGTTCTCCCATGGATTGGGGTGACTCTTCATGGTTGCTTCCCATTGTCACAAAGAGGAAGAAGTATTCCATGAAAAGAACTGTGGTGAGATACATCAAAGCTTCTACTTAAAGTTTCTTTTGCTAGCTTTAATACGTAAGTGCATTATAGTGCACTTTTGCCATTTTATATCATAGATGACTAGTTTTTTAGCTTTTGTATGTAAGTAATTCTGATACAGGTCTTCTGTCTATTAATTTCTCTTAGTAAATAACTAAGCTTTTATAAATATATCTGATTTGCCATCTTTAAAACTTGTGGGACATAGTTGTGAAAACTTAAACTGACTGAGACTAAAATAAGATCTAGTTGCCCCAAGACTCCTCTCAATGAGGATGAGTTTAGAAAGCAAAGGGGTTTTCTTGTCACCCTGTGACTCAGTGGCAGGGCTTCTTTAACAGACATTGTCTGAAGCTCCCACTTCACCCACAACACCCACCTGTGAGCAGCCAGGGCCAATGATTTTTGCTCCAACAGGAGGCAGATGAAATCTGCTGTTGAGCTGTTGCTCTTTGCTGCACCAGGCAGCAAACTCATCCGTTAGTGGGAAGATAGTATTTTGACGAGGGTTTATTTGTACCCTCATGACCATATGCTAAGGAAAAACAAGATGGGCACTGAGTTTTCTGCACCTTTTGATACTTTCTGCATGTTCTGATTTTTTTCCCCATGGCTCCATTGAGGTTATTAACAGCATTTTTGTGTTTATACATATTTTACCTAAGAGAATGTGAAATGAAATCAACCCTGTCCTGCTCAGTGATGTCTCCATATCCTGTATGAGCACCCTCTACCTTGCTGCGCTGATGTATTGTATGCATTTCACACTAAAACATGCTGAGAGATCTTGCTAAACCACAACAGATCTTTCTGAAATTTAAGAGATTGTATTTCTCAATATAATTCTAGATATGGCTACAACATGGCTTTTTATTACCTAGCAGTTTATGTCTTAGGACATCTCAAAGCCTCAGATCGCTGAGAAATTATGTTCCTTGATGAACCTGGGAGTAATTTTTTTCAGTAATTTCTAGGTTTGTAAGGCAAAATCAAGGACTGATTCAGGGTAAAACAGTGCCTTAAGGCAGCAGTGCTTTAAGTCTTTTTGTATCAAGGAGGAGGAAGAGAAGAAGTATTTCTTTTGGTCCTTTGGAAGCTGTATAGAGTTAACCAGAAGACTTTATGAAGAATCTCTGAGAGCAAATATGTCTATAACATCTAATAGTTATGCTAACATCTAATTGTGCTTCAGCACAATTTAATATTTTTTTTTCACCTAGTTTTTTTCTGGTATTGCTGTGCTGTGCTTTTCTCAGTAGGTGGCAAACTTCACAAGCTGAAGCTGGGTGGATTTTTTTTTTTCAGGGCTTTAACCTCAGCTAAAATAATGTGCTGGGAAAGCTTTGCTTGGACCTCATCCAAATAATACTTGTCTTCTTTCACTTGCCAAAAAGGAGCCATTATTGCTCCTAATTCAAACATTTTCTTTTCTGAACTGGTCTGTGAAAAAGCATACAGCTGCTGCAATGGAGTATTTACTCTCTGTGTGTACTGCTCTTTGAGATAAATTAATAAGCAACTGGAAAAAATGTTCCCTTTTTGCTATTTAAAAAGATAAACAATGTATCCATGAAACACAGGCCTGGTTTGTTGATATGATAGATCAAGATTAAAATAAGAAAAAAGCACTGCCATTTTTTTGGAGTTATAGGTATCCCTGCCATTTCTTTAGTATCATTTAGTGTGAAGGAGCACATGGCTTCTTCATATTACAGAAACAAGGATCATCTTCGAGAAACTTAAGATCATATAAACTCCAGCATATAATGAAAATGAGTCCTGTGTTTCAGGAATCCAATTCAAGCACTGATACAGAGTAAGTAGTCAGGTGAAACAGAGAGCAGGACATGCCTTGGGATGGACCAGTGACTGGCATTTCTGCTAGCCATCCATGGGTTTTGCAGATGAACTTTTGTCTCAGGAGCATTTAGAAGGAAAAAAGTGGTTATCTGATGCAAAGGGCACTAAGAAAAGAGCTGAAAGCATAAGGGGCTGTGACCTGGCTTTTTTCAAAACCCTGGAAATATTTGTGATCTCATTCACAGCATAAGATATTGTGCAGGTAATGTGCATATTTTTTTCTGTGGATATTTTTTCTGTGGTGTTTCTTCACTAGGTAGAGGCAGTGAATAAAACTATGGAAAGAAACAAGAAGGAATAGAGATTTTAACAGAGATTTGAAAAGACCCAGGGAGGTTCAGCTCCTGGGATGACTGTTTGGTTGAAAATGTTGTTGCAGCTGTTGGGCTTGTTTTTAACGGCATTGAATTTAGACAAAGAACAAAGGCCCTCTATTCCACTGCAAGCAAGTCCTCTGTGGGAATGTTTCTGGGTCTGTGAAAAGAGATTGCTTTCTCATTAGCAAGAATGAAGTGTGTTGTGGGGAGAAAACAGTCAGATTGGAAAGGAACAGTGGCCTGAACTGGAATTTGCTCTTCTGAGTGGTAATGATAACGAGCCATGCATCCAGTGGCAGATAATTTCCTTACTCTGTGCCTCTTTATTTGCATTTCCAACCATGAGATCCTGAAACAACGATGGGAGTTGTTTTAAAACCTAACATCTGCTTTTTGAACTGGAGGACCCAAACCTACAGCATCCATTTAAACTGAGGAAAGCATATTGGTTTTTCTGTGGGAGAACTCTGTTAATACTTTTCTCGTCCTTGGATTAAGTCTTTACTCTCCTTTGCAGGCCTTCCCCCACCATGTATTTCTTCATCCTTTAACCAGCAGGCTCAGTAGATCTATTAACATAATCACCTGGTGTGATTATATTCACAATACAATACCCTGTTTTCCATCTCCTCGTTTGTGGTGTCTTTATATGCTGCATATTCCCATATAACCTGTTGATCCTGTCTGAATTTTTGTTCATCTTAATCATGTTATTTCCCAAGGTTTAAGGTGAGATTTTCTCGCCACATTCTGGTCCTATTGTTTCATCCTCTTTTCCCCCCATGTACTTTCTGCATGGAACCAACTCCTCATTTTTTTCATCTATGCCCTCAGCTTAGCATGTGGCACTTCTGTGTCCTGGGGAAAACCAGTCCCTAACACAGCAAAGCTAAACAATAGGAGTTCATAGCCTTTCTGAGGAGGCACAAGGATCTTCACACTAGGTCTGCTGGAGCTGAAATGGAAGACTAAATGCATTCCAGTAAGGAAAAAACAGTAGTGTATGTGAAATACAAGTGCAGCATACTACTGCAAGGAAAATGTTCCTCTCCTAATCAATAAGAGAGGCTCAAAGCACAGAAATGGGGAAATTTTTTGCAATCATGGTCCTTAAGGTCTGCCTCTGACTGTTGTTTTAAGAAGAATGGGAAAGCTTGAACTTTATAATTCACTACCTGGGGAAAAAGGGGAAAGCAGAGATGATGCCTGGATATCGAGTTCTGACATGTCTACAAGATTCTGGGACACCAAGCCAGATGGGAGAATGTGTCCTTTCAGGGCCACCCTTGCAGCCAGCTCTAGAGGAATGAAGGAGGGCCGTCTGGCTCCAGCTGAGCTCATGCAGTCAGTTTGTCAGGCAAGGCAAAGTAGATGCTTAGAGGCATGAGAAAAACGGACATCAAAGCCAAAGAGTTGCAAAAATGTTTGGGGTAAACTTCAGGGAAGGGTGGAAAAAGGTTGAGGTACATGTATCAAACTGAACACTGAGAAAGAAGATGGTGAGGAGGCACATCCATTCTGGAGCTCATGCTGAAGAAAGCCATGTCCTTTGGGAAGCCCAGCTGTGAGTCTCTTAGGAAATACAGTATGATTTACAGGGTGGGAGGAGATGGTGGGGACCATGGGCGATAGATAGACTGAACATAAAACATTCACCTGAGGATTTAGCTGAAGTATACTCACCTGCCCATTGATATCCAACCAAAATTTGTTTATTTTCCTCTCTGGTCCCTTCAGGCACAACCCAAGGTGTCTCAGAGGGCTGGACTGAGGACTGTGCTGGCCAGAGCTTTACCCAAGCTGTCACCTCATGTGCCTACACTGATCTGCCCCACAGCAGCAGTGGGGCAGTGCTGGGAGCCCCACTGTGCTGGGAGGTGCACAGTGCTGAGGCTGCAGCTCCTCGTGGTGTAGTCCTGTGGCTGCAGGAGCCATCTGCCACCCAGACTGCACCAGTGGAGAAGTCCCATGTTCCCTGCCATGAGAAGCTGTATCAGCCTTCAAGGGTCGAGCTGTGTCCTGTCATGCTGTGATCTGCTCTACTGGTCAAGGCAACCAGAGCTTCACCAGGGGCTGGCTTGACTGGCACAGGTTTTGGGCTGATTTTTACAGCTGACATCAACAGCGTGGTTCCTGCCCATGCAACCTGTTGATGGAAGAAATTGAAGCAATATACACTGCTCTCACAGGCCAGGATCTCCTTCTCTGCATACTGTCCTGGTGGAGCCAATGTGTTTGCTGAAGGAAGGAATGTTTGAGAAATGCTGATGGGTGTTCACTGACATCCTGTGCAATCTGATGGGCTCCATGCTGGAGAAAGGGAATGCTTAGCCCTGGCTCCATGGGGTTGAACACAGAAAATTCAACTAGCAGCATGGTGAGGACTTATTCTTTCCTGTTGTGGCCGTGTGATTTGCAGTGTGTAATGTCACACGCAGTTGAACGAATGTTGACTCTGATGCAGTCTGTTCATGTATGTCTCAGTGGTATCCCAGGTATATACTTAAATACATGCTGTGTGTTACTGTCTGAAACACTGGAAATTATTACGCTTCTGTGACCGCCTTTTACCATCTGTGGTGTTTGTTTAAATATTTTTCAAAGTAATATTCTTAATTTAGATGACTTTCAGAAGCTCTGATATATTTTATTTGTCTTATTGTGTTGGTGCTATTTGTTTGTTTCTAGTAGATAATCCTCATCCTTCAATTTATCTATTACTGTGCAGGCTCTGCAAATTCAGAGCAGCAAGTAAGTGATTGCCAATTTTCCTTGTGAATAACAGGCATGCCTCCTGTCCTTTGCTGTGGCATTCTTGGGATTTCATGATATTGTTTCCTCTCCCATTTGGATGTCTGATCTGGCTGCATTGTTGAAATTTAAAGCATGAATGCACAATTGCAAGTAACTTATAGCAAGTCTGGTTGTAATTTCTCTTGTGACTTGTACTTATTATCCATGGCTCAATTGACTGCTCTTCATACATTAGTATTAGAGATGCATCATTCAAGTAATGAAACTCTTCACAAGGCATCTGACTGGTCATTTATAAGACAGAAGGCTCATGAGCAACGATTTTAGCTGTCTCTGGAACTTCATTCTCTCGTACAAAGATCAGGAAAAGTCAATTTGCAGAAAATCTGTAGAGGAATTAGGAATTACATATAAATTCAGAAAGAATGAAATGTCTTCCCATGAATACCAGTAACTTCTTCACTGGGTGTGGGAGTCTAGGGCGATCCCCTGGCTTCCCTTGGGGTCTCAAAACCTCTCAGAGACCCCGGAATGAGACCCAGGTGTCTCAGGGGCTGAATTTAACCCCTTGGGAAAATCTGCCAACATTGCAGGAAGAATTACAAGTCACAAAAATAAGTAGATTATAAATTAGAGTGTGAAAATGTAGAATAAGTAGATTTTTGGATTGTTTATGATAAGGACCATGTGGTCAGCATGGAGAATTTGGGGCGTGGTGTGCCACTTCCTCCTTCTTCTCTGTGCCATCCATGTTGGATGACATGCTGGCAGCCACAGATTGGATGGGGACAAAACTGGACAGTGTAATAAGGTTGTGCTGTATTGGAAGGTAATTGTAAATATTGAAGACGTAGTCTAGAGTATAAAAGATAGGTCCTGCCTCTCCCAGGCAGCATTTGGTCATGGTCACTTTGTAGAGCAGACCTGTGTCAGTCTGGCTGGGACACTCTATAGATAAGATACAATAAACAACCAGGAAAAACAACAGAAGATCGTCTCCTGCAGCCTCTCTCCGGCAGCCTCAGAAAAACCCTGAATCCCAAACCACCTGCATGTCCTTCTGAGGAGGTCTCATGCCTAAAGAGACCCTCAGACAGTGACACTGGGAAGAGGTGTTATAGAAATTGTTTTTAATTTCTCTGGAATGGCTTTGTTCAGTGAACATTCTGTTAAAAGCTACAGTTTTCCACTGCGTTGCACTCTTTGCTGTTAACCTTTGGGTGATTTCTCTGCATCAGTTCTTGTGACTCTTCCTAGGATTATTTAGATAATTCGAAAAAAATATTTTATAATTAGTAATTATTCAAAATATATGTAGGTTTGAATGGAAAGAGCTTGGGAATAGAGTCAATATTACACTTCTAACTAGAGGTATACTTGGGGTGAAGTATATTAGGGATCGCTACTTAAAAGGCAGACTTACACAGGTGCTTTTTAGGGACAAAATGCTAAACTAATGTTGGTGTGTTTTGGTATTCATTTGATTGACCTAGCTGCACTTTCTGTTTGGGAAGCTATTGCAAGAAACAACTTCACAATCATATACTTCCACAGTAACACTCAATATATGAACACTTTTTAGCAGCTTTCAGCCTGTGCTCCTTGGTGAGATAAAATGTTTCAGTGTTATTCATCTTTCTAATTTTGACCAGTATATTTTATTTGAAATTTGTTATGAAGAAAAAACGTGGACGCAGTTTGCCATAGTAAAAGGCAGGATAATGACTTTGTAAGGCTTGACTGCTCATGGTTCTCTGACTTCCTGCCATTGCATATCCCACCTCCTGGGATCTGATATGAAGGCAAAATTTATAGCCAACAAGCCTTGTGTTTAGCTAGAGTTCAACTTGTTTGCCCATAAGTCTTTCATTCCTTTTAATCAGAATTCCGTTTTCTATTAAGCAGTCAAGCTCAGTCATCCAGGAAGACTGAGCAAGTCATCCAGGCAATGTAATTTTGCAGCTTTTACTCCCTCTGCTCCCACTGGCTGGGGGTCTTGCTGATTAGCTAATAATGTGCTTTCTGTGGAGAGTGGAGGAGGAGGAAGTCTTGTTGGCACTGTTCTTTCACTACAACCTAGAGATGTTATTGTCTCACGCATTTTCCCAATTCCAGTGTAAGGTGGGAATCACCGCCCTCTTAATGGGAGTTCTCATTTTGTTCACTGCATGCCTCCAGGAAGTGCTGCAACTGCACTGTAATTTTGTTTGGATTTGTTCATCAGTTGATGAAATCTATATAGTGAGCTTAGCTTTCCAATGAGGTGCTTTTACAGAAGTTGCTATTGGGCCTGCCAAAATTTATGGTATCAAGTAAAAAACATTAATTCCAAGATCTGTCACAGATGGTTGCTTTTTGTTATGGCAGATATTTCACTGTTCACTTATGGCTTCAGAAGATAAAGTGACAATTGGAGTTTTCATGCAGAAATTTTCAGGACAGCAAGATTTTTGGTGTCAATTTTTTAGTTGTCTCTGAGCAAGCTTGAGATCTGAGTTTTCAAGGTATTTGCTCTGTTATTCAGAGCCTGGCCTATGATACCCACCTGGAAAAGCTCAGAAATACTTAAGGCAATAACATTGAATCTTATTACCTGTTTGAATCTATTACAGTAAAAATATTAGCCTTAACTAGTACTGGAATCTATTTACCACTGAGTCTGGCCATGTGCATGAAACAGAGACCAAGAGTGGTGGGGTGGGGTTGAGATTCCAAGATTCTTCTCTTGCATTTGCTTCCTGCCTCCTTCATATTTAGGAGCAGTTTTAGTCAAACATCACCAGCTCTGGCAGATGTACATGTGGTCAAATAACAGTGAGAGATAAGAAATAGTACTAAGGTTGGCATGCAAAAGTGTCTCTTTCTGTAGTTCAAGTTTAGCTATTTTCTGTCAGTTCGTTTTTGGTTGTGATTACCCCTAACAGATATTTTTTGAAACTAAATAGGACTTGGAGAATGAAGGCAAGTAGATTAGCAAGAAATAGAGAATTTTTTTTTTTCTAAAAGCATCTTGAAAATAGGCATAATCAGTTAAACATGCTAAGACCAGTGTTTTAAATAACACAGTTGCAATTTACTTGAGTTGTGGGGATTCTTTCAGGGGTTTTTTTTTGTTTGTTTTTGTTTTTGGTTTTTGTTGTTTTGTTTTTGTTTTGTGTTTAATTTGGGTTTTTTGGTTGGTTGGTTGGTTGGTTGGTTGGTTGTTTTTTTTGTTTCATTTGTTTGTTTATTTGTTTTAAGTATTTTTGTTTCAGAGAATAAAAATGTTCCTAAGTTCTATATTAGATAACTACTGCAACTAGACAATGTTTATATGACTTTGAAGGTACATCTCCAGATTAAAATACCTCCATAAAAATGAAAAGACTTATTCAGAATGGATACAGGTTGAAGTTCCTCTTTCTACATCAGAACATTGAGCCAACTGAAAAAGGAACTGAACTGCTGTTATACAATGTCATTATTAGGAGCTATTTTTATTCTCATTCTCATCTTAAAAGTGTATTTTCCAAAAGATTGCAAAAATATGATGAATCTGCATTGGCTCTGTGAAGTGTTTCCACCCTCAGCTGCACTTCTCACAGTACCAAAAGCAGATGCTGAGGAAAAATGGTAGAAAAGAGAGGCAATTTTACATTTCAGCCTTTTTTGTTTCTCTTCCTGCCCTCTCTTCTGTCCAAGGTATCCATGGACAATTGACAACTGCAAATTCTGTCTTATATTTTGCAGCTCCCAAAGGCAGTCTGGCCACATTTTCTAAACAGACAATAATTTTATACTTGGGTTCAGCAGACTGGGAAGGTGGGGAAACCCACCACAGTTAGAGGTTTTTTTTCTGCCGACTCAATGGCTTGGAAGAATTTCTCCCTGGGTTGGAATGCATGGCCCACTGCAATAACATTTTATTTCCATTATCGGTAATTTTCAGTTTCCAGATTCAATAAGAATTTGTTGTTTTAGCTCTTGCCAGGTAAGATACTGTTCTTGCCTCCCTTTGCCTTTTACCAAATGTAGCTGCTTGATGTTTGATATTCCCTTCTCTGAGATGCTTTTTCCAAAAACTTTTTTTTAAGTGTAAAAGCCATGTGTTCCTTTTCACACAGAAGACCACTAACCAAGCCAAACCTTTTGCCAAATGCCCTTGAGCCTGTGAGTTACAATGTCTCTGAAGATGCTTTCCTTTTTCATTTTTTCAGTATCTCTCTGCCTTTTGCAGGGATCTGGTTATAATTTACAGCTGGTTTAACTAAGAGAATGTAACACAGTTGGAATTTCATCTTCAGCTGCTCTAGGAATAAATCACCTCCTAGGCTGCCTTATCAGCAGTGATTGCTGTTACTGACGTAGAACAAATTGCTTTACCACTGCACCAGACAAGTTATGGGCAGAGATGGGAACCTGATATGCTCTTGTACAGTCCATGCTTGAAATATCTCATGTATGTGTGTAGATTCACATGAAAGGGGATGAAAAGACAACTCCCTAAGACAATTTACTATTATTATGTTTGGTTCACTCTGGTATCCCTAAGGTTGTTTTTTAATTATGAATTTGGACAAAAGATAATAAGATCCATCAGTTCACAGGATTTATTTAGTGGCCTTCAGAATCATTAAACATAGAATGTGTCAGGGTGCTTACTCAGGATTTTTTGTTATTAATGAGAAGCCTATGTCAACTTTCATTCATTTTTTTAAGCAGTGATGCATTTTAGTATTAGAATGGATAGTATTTCTTATCACCCATTGCAGAAGAAAGTAATTTGTGGTCAGAATGAAATGGACTGCTAAAACTGGCAACATTCCATCTAATTTCTTTAAAGAAAAATTGAATTTCTGTACAATCATAAACTCTGTAAGAAATCTACATAGTAATTCATAAAACTTGAACAGGAGATCCGATGAAGGCACTGAGACTCCAGATGAGCAAAGTAGTTTAGTAGCTTTTGATGGCAGAACATACCCTTGTGCTTGCCCCATGTAGTGATTTCCTCAGGGCAGTAACATATCAGCTACTTGAAAACAGCTCAGGCATCTACATTTTGCAAATACATTTCCCATTGATAAGTAAGAGGTTCCTGTTGTATTTCTTTCCTTCCATTTTAAGCTTTAATGGATAAAAATGAAGGCAAATAGCAAATCTTTGTATGTGAATAGATTTCTCTGTTGGCAGGGAAAGCAGCTTCTCCTCTGGAACTGATATGGAGCTCCCAAGGACAGAAGAGCAGAAAATTACTTCCCTGTTCTGCTGCCTTTCTGAAGTTCTGCCCTGTAAGTCAAGGACTGCTGGAGATCACAGGAACTTTGCATTTCTCAGGAGCTTTGCATTTCTCCAAGACTAGACCCACATCCAAACTCCATGACTTGGACCTGTCCTTTCCAGTAGCCTCTGCAACTGCCATTGAGATTTCCTGAGATTTCAAAAATAATTCTACATACTAAAAATTCTAATGTTTCAGAAAGAAAACAGCAATGATTTTTTAGAACGCCCTCCAGCCATCATGCCATACTTGTGTTTAACCACAAGAGAGGTTTGGGAAGAGACAGAATTGCTCATGTGGGTTAATGAAGTCTAAGGATCCTCTTGCTGAGCATGTCTAAGCACTGATATGACCACCCCATGTACTGAAGAGTCCTTGTATTGGCAGCTTCTGGCAACAGCAGCTTCTGGTTGTACCTTTGTGTTACTTGTGGATTACTTTTAAATAGATAATTGCTTACACAGGTATGTGTTCTATATTAGCATACACATGTCTCTAATTGTCTTCTGTAAGTCTGCCAAATGTTAATTTGTAATTGTGTTATTCACTGTTGGCTTTTTCTTTCTTTCAGTACTTCATTATTACAGGATTAAGGTTCAAACTAATTCTGCCTGATTATTGTGTAGATGAGAATACAGTTTGTGGTTTATTTTAATTCCTGTTGGGCCTTACTTTAACTTTTTTTTTTCTCCTGTATGCACAAAGCTCTAAACAAATATTGTTAAGTCTTAGAGAAGGTGGAATATTTTTTTCAATATTTAAATACTTGCCTGGGACAAAACTTTATTAATAAAATGCAATGCACTGAAAATGCATTAATGGAGCCTTTACTTGTCATGTTTTCTGGCCATCTTGGGACTTTCAGTATCTCTCAGAAGAAACAAAGTATTTGAACTTTTTTACTCCCTTCAGACTCCGTATACTGAGTTACTCCAGAAATGATAACACTGTTTTTGTGTCACTCTACGAAACACACACCTTTGCTTCTACCTGTGGAGAAAATGGTAAATCAGCAGTGTGTTAAAAACAATGGAAGGAAGTCGTATGTGTCCAGTCACATGGAGAAAACTGCCATTTTTCACTAAAACAATTGAAGTAGGTTAAGGTGGGTCTGAGGGAGATGAGCCTGATGTTTCATGGTTATCTTTAATGAAATTGTCTGGCACACACCAGAATTGTGAGAGCAGATCTCAGTGCAGTTTGTTCAGCTCTAATGTCTCTGGCTATGCTAATCACAGAGAAGTTTTAGTAGCTCAGGTACGTAAGGTGACTTTTCATGGCTTCATCTTTGGGCAAGTCATGTGGTAAGTTTAGACTGCTAAAACTTGCTAAGACTTTCTAGGAAGACATTTCTCTAAATATGGATATTGCAACCAGGACAATGTCCTGATAGACAGGCCATGGTCCTGGGGAGGACCAGCTACATCCATCATGCAAACTGGGCATGGTCTGAAAAAATGGGAGCAGCCTTTTTTTCAACAGGAACTGAAAGTTCCAGTCACAGGAAAGTGAATCAAGGTGAAACAATTAATAGCATTGCTGGAAGTGAAATACAAGTGTTTTTCCTACCTACATTTAGGTTTGTTGTCCTGCTTATTTTGCTCAAACTTCCAGGGCTCCTATAGAAATAATGAATTGAACATAGTGACTCCTTCAACCTATTAATGATTTTGGAAAAAGAAACACATGTACCATGCAGGTACAATATTGAAACTGGATACCTTATTAGCAAGTGTTTGGGGTTTTTTTGTTTGATCTTTTTTTTGTTTGATTGGTTTTTGGGTTTCCCAAAAGGTTAAACTGTACACTTGTGTTGAATTAACGCATCCACTCTTCCTATTCTGTGGGAGAAGAGATCTATCCACTGTTCAGGAACAAAAAGGAGATATGTTTACTTTATCATGACATGTCTCTTTATCTTTCTCCAAAACAAACATCTTCCAGTCAAGTGAATTTTTGTGTGTTTAAACACAAAATGCACTGAAATGAGTCTATGCAGTGAAATCTGACTAGTAAACATTTAATTGTTTTGAACAGGAAACATAAGATTTGATACTACAGTTACTATATTACTTTGTGGTGGACCAAACCAGAACCCATAAAAGAGCTTTTAAACCTACTTTTTTGACTTTCCTGGCTGTTAGAAAGAGCTGACCTTTTCTACTGAGCTTTAGAATCTCTGATTTTAAGAAGAGTCTCTTTGTTTGTTTTCTTGCCTGATAAGCATCAGAAATAACTGCTCTGCTCAGTGTTGGTTCAAGTGAAGGATCTCCTGACACAGAAGGTGGCTCACATTTGTGTTTTCTGCATGTATTCTTTGACTGACAGGAAGATATTTCAAGTGTTGGCCAAACCACTATTAAAATCAGGATAAAAAGCTGTGAACAAAAACTTAAAAACCCCCCAACCTTAAATGTTGCCCAGTCAAACCACTATTAAAATCAGGATAAAAAGCTGTGAACAAAAACTTAAAAACCCCCCAACCTTAAATGTTGCCCAGTCTCTTTTTACCATTATCTTTTGCCTGGGTTTTCCATTCCTGACTTCAGTGACAAAACAATTTTCCCAGTTTGCCATATGCCTTAAATTTAAAGTGGTCAAGATTTAATATTCAGACCTAAGTGGAATAGAGCTTCTGCTGCAATAGACTTCTCTTTCTCTCTTGTACACTTGCATTTTTGCAGTGTTAGTTAAAGGATATCCAAAAACTCCTATTTTTTTTTAACTTCTTAATTTTTTTTCCCACATTCCCCTAAAGGAAACTTGAGTGAAAAGATGAGAACAAAGAGACAGGGAAAATAAGGTTGTGAGCTAGTAGACAAAATACTACTTGGCTTTTCCTACAAAAATATCCTGGACGGGCCCCTGACCTCTGAGGTCCTTCTGCTCATGGTGAAAATTATGGGAAACATTTCTCATGGGGAAGGAGCAAACTTGTAAGCAAATGCTTCAGCAATGTAACCAGCAGCATCAGCAAGAAATGTGTCTGCAGTGAGTAGCATTATGTTTAATTTCCTAAACAAACAGTTCCTTTTGCTGTTAAACTGTAAATGATATAACAGGTGCCAACTACGTTGACTCTTGCCATTATTAACAGTCTGTTATTTTTGGGAACATTCCTGTCCAGCTCCTCCCACCTCCTATTTTTCAGATATATGCTTTTCATTATCCTAGTATCCTGTTTTAGCAAGGCTGAGAACAGCATGCTAAGTAGTCATGTGGATGTAACACAGGCCACCTGATTTTAAGAATATTTGGTATAGGTAGTGAAGAGAGATTGTTCCCATTTCAGAATTAGATTATATATTGCAAAGACAGTATGAATAGTAACTGTGGCATTTACTTTGCTTATGAAGAGTGATATACTTGCTCCATATCCTGATTGTCTCCTTGGCAGCATACTTAGCAAGAACTGGTTTGTCTAATACAGAACACAAACTTGGGGCACTGTGGGCTGTGGATATTCAGGAAGTTATGGTCTTGATTTCAGAGAGGAATGCTGAGATAGAGGTAGTCCCTTTAAATGCATTTAAAGACATTTCTTACATGTAATTTACTTCTGTTTACATAAGACGTTATCTAGAGGATGCAAAGAATTTAAACATCATTCTTCATTTGTGCTTACTGGGAAAAGCTGATTGTAACCATCTGTTGTGAAACAGACTCAGAAAGGGATGTCCTTTCCAGTTCCAAGTTCTTGCTTGCCTGAGCTCAGCCTAGCAAAATGAGTGTTCAGTGAGTACACTGTTCATTGCTGGGACCTGGCTGAGTGCTAGGTACAATAGAGGGGATCCTTCAACACGGTGAAAATGAAAGTAGACATGTCTGTTTGACAGTGCTGTGTGGTTGCATCCAATTTTTAAATGCAATCAACAGTCTATTTGGCAGGGTTTTTGGCACTGGCAGGATTTCTGCTTTATTTTTTTGCTAATAGTACTCCTACTGAGTTGTTGATAAATGATGTATTTTGGATCCCCCGACAACCTCTGAACAGGGAGAACAAGATTTATTTCAGTGAGGCTCCATGGGAGCTCAAAGATCCACCTAGACCATGATGATTCATTGCAGGATTACAGTTTGGACACTTGGTCAGCAGAGTAAACAGGTTTTTGACTAGCGTTTAAAATCAAGATAACTGAAGTTTTCTGGTTTTGAAGCACATTGATAGAATATAGTTTGAAATTAATACACTGTTAAAAATACTACATCTGATTTTACTGTCAGGTCTCTGATGGTGTGATGCTATCACCTGAAATTCTTAACACCTGGCACCAGCAAGGGGGGGATGCCAGATGCTCAGCACCTCTGCAAATCCAAACAGAGGGCTGCCAAATGCTATATACATGGGAATTTCCTGGCCCTTTCTGGTCCTAACACAACTGATCAGGATTCACTATGACAGACTCCTGCAAAGAGGAAGGTGTTAAAAATTGTCAGGACACAGGTTCAGGATTGAGAGGAATGACACTCCAGAGGGCTTCATCTATGACTTGAATGAAGATCGGGAAGGAGAAAACATGGGCTGAACACATTAATACAGAAGAGACAGGTCATCAATTTAGATTAAGAATTTTTTTTTTTTTAAAATTATAAACTCAGTAAGACCTTGTCCTTCTCTTTTTGATTTGAAACACACTGACTTTATGTTGTTGGTAAAACACGTTTGGGCTACTCAAATAAATACTTTAAAAATAGAGGTCTAAAGCGTGCTTTGACTAAGACTGTTGGCTTACATAGAGACTTAAAAATCATTGGTTAAGGTTAAAAGGTTTTTCTTCTATTTGCACAATTGTCTTCTCTATGCTCAATAAAAATCTGTGGATCCTAAGGGGTAAAGCCTGGTCCTAAAGGTAAAAATCACACATATAATTGTCACAGATCATACTGATTTTAGCAGACATGGTCTTCCATCTCAAAGCTGACCAGAATTCTGTGGTTTAGTAGCTTTCCTGCAGCCCTTTTTTATAACACTCCTGATAAAGTCAGCTTTGGGAATAAAGGCATAGTATTAGAGGGAAAATAATATTTTCTCTCAGACAGATGATTTCTTTTGTCAATTGTTTTGTTGGTCAATATCCTGCATAGTTCTGGAGAAAAAAAGGGAAAGGCAGGAAAAAAAGAAAAGGCATGTGGGGGAAGTGAGGGGTATCTGCTAGCCAATACTAGCTAACTTTGAATAATGAAGTTGACATATAGCTTACATTAAACACTGAGGTCTGGTCAAGAACTTGCCCTTAAACTTCAGACATTGTTTATAAATGTAATTGGCTGTACTTCCCTGAAGGCTAGAAAAGCTTGACTAAGCAATTCTCTGCTTCTGCAAGTCCCTCTTTAGTAGAGGAAGCCAACTATATTAAGAAGATGCAGTAGAGAGAGATCAAAGACATAAAGAGTAAATTTTTGTTACAAATATGAAACCCTTTCAAAATTTGCTGATGTAAGTAATTACCAGTTTATCATTGCAACCAATCAGTTGTACTTATGACCCTCCTCTCCATCCAGTAGTTTTGTTTTTTGGTTCTAAGCACCCTGCCCTTTTACACTCTTTTTTTCAGACCATAGCAAAAGCTAGTTAACAGCATATGTAAGTCATTGCCTTTTTGGCCACAAGCAAAACATCATTTCATGGCTTGTACATCTGAGCTAAGTGTTTGTAGGATGAGGTTTCGCTGACACCTCAATTTTCTGTAAAAGTCCTAGGGCAGTGTTGTGAGTGGAGGGTACAGTCTTGGTGGAAGGAAAGAAGGGTGCATTGTTAGTTGTTTCCTCATACTCCACTCTCATCCCAGTCAGACCTGCCAGTTCACAAGAGAATGGTTTCCTGTCATACTGGGGAAACACACCAGCCCAAGTGGTGCCATGCTGTTTGCAGCCCTTCACAGGAGCTAGGTCTGGGAGCAGGCATCCTGCTCCTCCACCTCGGGCTCCCCCAGGTCCTGCCCAGCTGGCACCTGTCTGTATTTATCACCAGGCTCCAGCTCTCCCTGTGCCCATGCTGGTGAGCACAACCTGAGGATGTGAGTTCCCCACTTTGGTCTGGAGCCATTGCAGCATATGTTGAAAGACTGGTTCTGTCTGATTTCTTTGAAATGTTGCCCTAGCAGCCATGTTCTGGGCTTTCCAGGATGTAAGCAGTGCACAAAGAGTCTTCCAACAGTGGGACCCAACAACGCCACATCCTTCTGAAGTCAGTGTTGGAGGATATACACTATGGATGCAGACATGTGGTCTGAACAGTCAGTAAGGGAAGGATCTTTGAATGGCTTGTCCCGTAAACTTTATGGCTGTGCAAGTGGCTTCTACTGAGGAATTCCCTCACTTACGAACATTCCCTCTCCTCACCATAGCAGCCAGGCTCAAATTTCTCATGTTGGAGGCATGAGAAGAGAGATAAGAAGTTGTTTGTTTGTTTATTTTAAAAATAGGCCAAGCTTCTCTTACATTATGCTTTCAAACTCTTTTACATCAGTAAGCCTTTTCAAAACCATGCTTTATACCTTTTCTTAGGGTGAAAGAGCAATTAGCGGAATACAATAGCCTCAATGTAGTGAAATTCATTATATTATAAAGATCATGAGTCAAGATTGTATCTGCCACCACAGGTAAGAGGTCTTTGATACTGCCTGTACAATTCCCTTCTGCAGGATTACAGATGTGACTAGATATGACGTCAAAGGATCAAGCTAACGTTTTTGGCTACGTTCTTAATAGGGTTTTTGTTGATGTCTGCATTGGCTTGTTTTAATAAAGCTATTTGCTGCAAGACTGAATAGCTCAGTAAGCGCCACTAGTGAGCCTTTTGGCTTATCCTGGCTCAAAATCTGAACATTAGTGAAGAGGAGCTTGGTACACTTTATAATGGTGACCTTATGACACACATCTAAAAAAGTAAAAAATTTACAATTTAAAATTGTCTGTTTCTAGACAATTTTAAGTGCAGCCTATACATTTTGGACATTACGACTTTTTTTATATGTTTTTTTGGTTTTTTTTTTTGTTTTTTTGTTTGGTTGGTTTTTTTTTGTTGTTGTGGGTTTTTTGTTTTGTTTTGTTTTGTTTTGTTTTGTTTTGTTTTGTTTTGTTTTTTAATTTGGTTTGTTTTGGTTTTTTTTAACCAAGGTGTATTTGTTTTTTCAGGCTTTGAAGTCTCCTTAAATATTCAATTATGTTGCTGGAGCTAGCGATGGGCTAAACTGCTAGGAAGTACATCCTGTCAGTTCTTACATCTGCAGTGGAAAGAATTATCTCTCCTCAAAAGCTATAAAATATTCAACTGAGAAGATCCATCTCACTGGAAAATGAACCAAAATTCACCCACTGAAAAACTCTGTATATACCCATAATACTACTTTTTGGTGGAGGTTAAATCAGAGTCAGCTCAAAACCTGGTTTTTGTAGATTTGAGTAGAGTTACCTGCTTTAAATAAAAGCTTAATTTGTGTCATTTAACAGTTCTAAAGCCTCAGGTGTTTTGGCTGGTGGCTGAAAACAGCCTGGTGGCTATCTCAGTTCTTGTGCTGAAGTTGCTGATGAGCTCTGAGCCCATCTCCTCTGTTGATCCTGCTTCAGTGCCAGTGAGCTCTGGACAAAGATAATTACAATCAGCTGGAGCTGGGGTTGAACAGATGCCCCTGAAGCTCTCCTGAGGGTTGTCTGTGCCTGAACTCGGTGCTGCTATATCCTCCAGGACAAAGGTCCATGTTGACATCAGTACACACCAGCAGGTGGGAAGTGAACCCCTTCCACGCCAGCCAGGCAGTGTTTTCTCAGCATGGTGGTGTCCCACTGGACAAGCTTCCTTTGGGCTTGCAGTCACACACATGTCTCCAAAGAACTTAGCATTCTTGGATTTAAGATAGACTTCTTTTTCCTTTTTTTCAGATCATTCAATGTGACTTTGAATTCGATCCGGAAATTTCCATTTTCCAAAGATGTGAGCTACTGAGACACACAATTCAAATTTAGGTGCACACATCCCTTATTTTCCTAGTTACAGCCATGTACACTGTAATGCTCTTAAGGCTGAGCAGGTCTCTAATCATTCTGCCCAGGTTCTCTTTGGCTTTCTCTTCAATCTGCACTAATAAAATAATTGCATATTTCAGTCTAACAACACTTCAGTTGTGCCCCAATCCTTCCTATGGAATGAGGTTTAATGAGACTTTGATCAACCTGATCTTGTAAAAGACACTTCTGTCCATGGAAGGGGGTATTAGGATAGACAATCTTTAAGGTCCTTTCCAAACCAGAACACTCTGTCATTTTATGATTTGTGAAGTTTGTTGGTGGCCTGGAAATGCTCCAGCTGGTTCAATTTATGTGATTAAGTGCTCTCACAGTTTGGATCTAATCTTGGGTACCTTTGGCTTGAGAAAGTCGGAAAATGGGACAACTTGCTTTGTCCCTCATTCATATTTCTGTTCTTCTACCATATCTTAGCTCTTTCTGCAAGCATCTATTTTTCTGGCCAACACCCTACACTCCTCAAGAGATTTTGTGCTTTTTCACTCAGGCTGGCTAATTTTAAATTCTGTTTAGACAAACTGTCAAGAGAAAAGGCACCTCTTTACACTGTAAAGAACTTCAGCTGGAAAGAGGTTTTAAATGAAGTATATTTACTTCCTTTAAATTTTTACTGGGCTCATCCCCTGGCCAGTGCAGGGAGGATGGTTCAAGTATGAAACAGACTCTGAATAAGAACTAGGCACTTCCAGGTGAAACTAAAATGGAGCTACATCTAGCCATTTGAAGACTTAGAAAAGAAAGACTGAAAAAATAGTGAAAATAAAGAAAGAAGGAGAGCAGGAGGAATTGCCTTTTAAAAAATGTTTTAAAGAAGAATCTACCAAATCTAACAACTACAGTGACTAGGTGCTGAAATTTTAGAATGTCTATGTTCTTCATAGCATCTCTAGGTGTTTTGTAATGTGCCTTTTGCCATTTCCCTTTTCAGATATGGAAGCTCATGAAGTTAACACAACTCAAAACATTTATTCAAGATCCTTTCTCAGACATTTAGATGTTCTTGCTTAAAAACTTTCTCTTTCTCTTTGTATTATCTACTGTAATCCTAAGCATGGTTCTTGAAAAGAAAAGGAAAATATGATTCCTTGCTTCCAATGATCAAACTTAATTGCATTACTTCTTATAAAATCCCTGCTGAGTTGTATCTGTTTGTGCTCATAAAGATACAGATCTCTGTCAGGCTGGGGAAGCATTTCTTTGGAATCAACAGATCATGTCTTAACACTAATGTGCTGTTCAGTGAGAATGTTGAAGCAAAGGTGTGCCTTGGGCTGCGTGAGATTAAGCTGGTGGCTGGGTTTCAGGCTCTCCTTTCCTTTCTTTTCCTTTTGGCTTTATCTCTCAAACTTCTCCTGTTGCCCATTCTGTTCTACCTTCCTTAGGTCTGCATCTGCCCAGATAACAGTGGGTACTGCTAGTGCCACAGCTCGAATTGATATTAAAGTAGAAAAATGTCAGGAATACCCAAATGTACAATGGGGATATTCTGGAGAGGTCTTCATTTTTTCAGTTGCTATGTTTCATTCATTACAAGCAAGAATCAGATCTGGTGCTGTTAGAATTAAAATAACACATCTTCCTGGAATTCCCTAAGCTGTCCTCAGCAGGTGCAAACTAGTGTGGTTTCTTTTTCAGAAGGCTCCTTCAATTTTCTTTAATTAACCTCTCGTCTTAATAATGCCTTAGCTGAATGCCAGGATATGAAAATTCTTTAGAAGTAGACTTTTTAGAGGATTATAGCAGATTAAAGCACTCTTCTGTGTTTAAAGATTTCTGCATGCCTTCTGAACAGTTAGGCATTGCAATGGTTTTGGGAATATGCCATCACAACTAAAGCACTGCTGTAGGTAAAAATGTAGACTTTAGAGGCAAGGGAGGTTCCTTATGAGGATCAGTGTTCCTGGTTTTCAGTCTGCATGTTCTGTATAGCTTGTGCAAGGATAAGCATAGGATGATTTCAATGTTCTAAAAAGTATGGGTTTTCTGGAACTACTGCTTAAGGTCAGGAGCACTGTCTGCTATGTGTTAGACCTACCATATTATGCTTCTGAGAAGTATTCTGCCTTTGCAGAATACTACTACCCTTCTCTAGAACACAAAAATAAAATCTGTGACATTGTTTGGAAATGTTTTTTGCAGACCTTTCATAGTCAGTGGCAGAGTGAGCTAAATAAGGAAAGTCAGTAAAACTTTAGAAACATTAACTGAGATGAAAATCCGTTTGTACCAGCTGTGGTATAAATCCATATGTGGTCTAAAGCCAAAATAAAGACCATGCTGCACAAAACGCTCTGTTTTCAAAGACTTGGGATAAAAATCTCCAGAGTCTCATTAAATTCACTTTGATTGATCTCAATTAAAACAACTAAGAAACCTTTCCTGAGCACAAATTACTTTAATGGCAGCAAGGTAATATTCCTAAAAGCTTTTCAGTTTGAAGTAAATTGGATAGTAGTTTAATTATGAGAACAATTTCTCCATTGCATTAATGAGGACACATGGTCTGTGGGTTTTGGTGGAAAGACTGGACATGGAACAACAGACTTTAAAGAAAGAGAGGGAGAACATGGACATTTTGAAAATGCGTTTTGAAGCCCAGTTGTGAGCACTGTTACAAGTAGTGGGCGAGCTGCCAGCATGAGGCAACCTTTCCTGTTTTTTGGGGATATTTTTAGCCTTTTTTTTTGGCCTATATTTTAAACACTTTCTCTCCTATTCTTCTTGATTGTGAAAAATTGCTTTTTCTATCCCTTTTCAGCTACATTAAAGACAGGCCAACTCTTTGCAAGTGGAAATATAATTATTTCTTTTACCACAGGGACATTGCCATTCCTCCAAGATCTGCATTAAAGGCTGCTCTCCAATGGTGCCAAATTGATGATTTTTGTGGTGTTCAACCTGTCTAGGATCTCTGTGACCAGGAAGAGGTAGGAAAGGGTTCATACTGACCTTATGTATGATGCCTGTGGTGCCAGATCAGACTCCAGCCACCCTCAAATGCTAGAAATGCTGATGGTCATCTTAGCTGCTGCCACCCGTTTCATACCATGTTAGCTGAAGATTTGAAAAGCCTAACCTTTATCTTTTTACTGCAGATTAGAAGGGTATGGCAGCAACCTTGAAGACAAAGAATCAATACGTTTACAGGTGCTGAGAGCACAAGTACAAATACTCATAATTGCTAGAACTTAAATTCTGCGATGAAGCTTACACACGCAAACATGTCTTTTAATGCTGCAGAGAGTGTCCTGCAGAATGATGGCAGATGAGTTTCTCTTCCTATGAAATTGTTATCCTGGTGAGGGAGAAGCCTCCCTGGTCACATAGTCCCACAGCCCCAGTGGCCATGGATGCTGCTGCAAGGCTGACCTGGAGGGCGTGGAGGGAAGACTTTGCTGCTTTGTATCCAGCTATGCCTAGTCCCTCTCACTTGTATGAAAAGAGCACCATGGCCATGAAGAAGTGTTTTTATTATTTATAGCATGTATCAATCCCTATGGATGCATAATTTGAAGAAACCTTACTAGTGGTGACATGCTCTAGATGCATTCAGGCAGAGCACTGCACAGGTTGCCAAGATGCCAAAATCTTTGAAGACCTCCCTTCACTGTCCTCTGCAACATCTGATAGTCTAGCTCAAGATACAAAGTCTTCTGGGAAAATATCAGTCTTTAAAATTAGAGATGATAGAGCTCAATATGGATTTCTCAAAGAAGCAACCCATTTTACTGGAAATGCCACGCACATTTGTCTCAAACATCCAGGAAACATTCTGATTTTTTCATCTGTTTGACACAAACCAAATATTTTTGTGCTGCCTTGTTGTATTTTCCATTATGCCATTCTCTATGTCTAATGCCCCTTCTGCAGTCAAAAATTAGAATAATTTGGTTTTGGTCAAGAACTTTGCCATTATAGATTCTCTACATGTATTTGCCAATGAAGCAGCTGGCAATGACGTAGTGAATTTGATCTTCTGACAGCTGTGCTCCATATAAGACACGGATGCATTTGAATATTTTCTTTAAAAGTTGTATGAAGAGTGGACTGCTGCTACCAGGTATTGTTTCTCACACAATAAAATTTATGTAATGTAGTAAATACCTGGAAAATAATTGTATCTTTTTTCCCTCACAATGCAGCAGATCTTCCTCCTGTACAGCCTCCAGATTAGGACAGGGACAAGTCTTTTGTTCCTTAGAGAACCTCATTCTTCTCACAGGAGTGTTGACTGAATGTGCAGATATCACACAGTGTGGGTTTAAGCCGTTGCTTATCAATATAAGTCAGAATGAAGAGGAGAGATGGGGTTGTGTGTGAGCTGTCTGCATTGTGTGTGTTCATGCCTGCTTTGTGCATGTTTTTTTTTTAATTTTTCAAATAAAGACCTGTAAAGAAAGGGGTGATTTTTGACTGTATCTTCTTAACAGAAGTTTGCAGAAAACTTTTAACTTATTGCCTTCATATCAACAGTCTGGATAGCATGATTTTACTAATAATTGATAAAAAATATGTACTGTACTTAGGTTTCATCGATGGGAAACAGAACTACTCTCTTTCCTGTGTGGGCAAACATTGAAATGGAAAGACTGAGTATTGTAAAAAAAGCTTGTCTTCTCTTCAGTGCTCTGGCATTTATCAAGAAAATCTTGGGTCATTTTGCTCTATCCTTAGATAATGCGAACCTTGATAGATTGCATAAATTAACTGTAGTTAAGGAGTACAATAAGAAATGAGATGCTAAGTTCATTGCTGCAGTAATAAAACTGGTTTGAAGACAGCTTCTGCAATGATATTTTTGATGGATGTGTCACAGACTTTAAAATAAGCTGCCACTATTTTAATCAGGCTGTAAGGACAGTTGTGCTGATGCTCCTAATCAGACCACTGTACCATACAGGCAGGCCATTCATCACAGCGAATTAGAAGCCACATTTAAGCAAGCAAAACCAGAGACATGCAGGCTAACCCACAGCCATCTCAGAGGAGACAAGTATTTATTGAAAGTTTTCTGAAACCTGATAAAAGTGTTATCTGAAATCCAGGACAGTATACCACACTACGAGTAATGTACTTCAAGGAAACGTTTTTTGCTTGTTTTTTTTTTTTTTCCCTTAGGGAAATATAGCCAGATTGTATCATATTACACATTGTGCAGCTTTAAGTTAATCTTAATTCTTAACAGTCATCTTTTTTCTTCATCTGTACATAAGTCATGCCACAGGAACATCTGCTGGTTCTTTTCTTTTTTCCTATTGACTTCAGTTTTTTATTTTTATATTGTGGTTTTGTTTCCATATGAGGGTCAAAGTCAGCTTGCTTATTCAAAGAAGGACAAGGGGAGACCACAGCTGGATTTGACTCCTGTTTACACAAGCAACCTGGGAGTCAGTAGCTCTTCCCTCTTGCCCTTGTCACAATGCCCCGTGGCTAGGCTGGAAATGTTTTTTGTCCCATATATTTAAAAAGCACTTTAGGTCCTTCTATGGCAGCAAATTTTATTTAGAATCTCATCAGCCATTAAATCTCTTGTGAATCTTATGACAGAAGGCTGGAAGGATACATTAAATCCTATTTAATAATTGGTAGGATTTTGCCTATACTCTTTGTCTTTCTTGCTGTTCTGAATGGGAAAAAAGAAAACTAAAATTTCAATACTACCATGGTGGTGTGGGTGTGGGAGTTTTAAAGGAAATAAACTGGCAGAAGTGGGGACAAAAAAAAGAAAAAAAAAAGAGAAAACCTCAATAACAGCAGCTTAATTTTTAGTCTCAAAAGACTTAATTAGCAGAAGGTGAAAAGAAGATCTGGGGCTGGCTAGCAGAGAAGCATTGCTGAGTGTAAACACTACAAGGCATCTCTGAATGCTTTTATCATACAGAGACCGAAAGTATTTGTAATTTGTGACTCTGCAGCCAGGAGCAGTCTTGAAAGCAAGGAGTGTTTATTGTGGATTTTCAGTACAGAGAAAACTACAGTCAAGCTGACCAGAAAGACTGGAATTTCATCTATCTCCCTCCCCTCCCCCGCTCTGCTTTCTCTGTCGCTCACTCATTGGATTTCTTTCTCTGCCAGCCTTTTAAACAGAAATTACTGGGTCAGTGACATACATTTTTCCTCTTTTTCTAGTATGATCTCACGTTCAGCCTCCAGCAGAAACACCGCTACCTGTAAGTATCTCATTCAAGTTTGTTGTACTCACGGAATGCTGCTGTGTTTGTGGTTGTAATAGTGTTTAACAGCTTGCAGAGTTCAGCTTGTGGCTGAGTGCTGCAGCAGAGCAGCCAGACAGTAATTTTTGAGCTCGAGATGGATGAAAGCTCAGTTCTAACTTCGAGGAAAATAGGCACTGGGTTTTGGCAGTGGTTTAGTAGAAGTTAACTTGAAAGTTTGGATTCCAGGAAACTTTATCTTAATATTCAAGTTGATATAGATTTCTCAACTATGCTGTTTTTTTCCCCCATCAAATCTAATAAAACTTTGTGGCTTTAAAAACTTGGAAGAACTAAATAAGATTTCTTTGCTTAGAATTGCATTATTAATGAGACACACTAGAAGAAATGTGACAAAAAGCACTGAAATATATGCTAAAACCTTTTGATATTAAGTCTTTAAAAAGGATATATTTAATTTACTTGTTTTTTTGTAAAATGCATGTTTTAAAATTATACACTTAATTTGCATTAGAGATCTGTCAGTATTTTTACATTTTCATGTTCATTTAGGCAGTTGATTCAATTCATTTAAACTAGGCAGAGGTTTGTTAGTCATATGTATGCATAGAAGTTTACATGTGTTCCTTAACACATATGTGCTTATAAAGGTTTTACATTTCCTGCTGATTTTTATGTATTTATCTGGAACCATCACCTTTTAGAAACAGGTCGCTTTCACTGTGTTTTGCTGAGACATTCCAACAAATTCTGCAAATAATTATACACTATTTCTGCAAATGGTTATTAAAAGAGGATTTTGCAATGTGTTTTCTGGTTAAGAATTCTACTAGTTATAATCTCAGCTAACTCAGGATTGCACTTTGCCTTAGGGAAAATGCATCTCTGCTGTTGACGTGTCCGAGGTGTAACTTCTTGCAGGGTGTTATCTGCCACTCCTTAACTCAGCAAATACCTTGCCAAATACTTAGCTTCTTGGTGACCTGTAATCCTTGTTTGTAGTGCATGGAACAAAACCATTAAATAGCAAACAGTTCAAGGGTTGCATGTGTTAAAGGCACATTCTGAAGTGACAATCCCCTAATTTAATGGCTCATGATCCTTTAATTGCCCTGGGCTAGATTTTAATTGCTGTAATAATATTCATCTTTCCCGGATTCATTTCCTAGAAATCATGGAAAGCTCTTACTTAATTTCTTTAAACCCATCCTCAAAAAAAAAGTGTATGCTTTTTCTGTTTCTTGCAAAGTTCTTCTGGTATTCATTAAAACAAGTCAATCCAACTTCCAACCCACAACAATCATTCTCCATTATCCCCTTCCAGCTTTGCAAAAGAATAGGGAAATTTTGATCCATCTGCTCAGGGAAATATCCCAGGCAACCAGAGCTTTTGTCACACACAGAAACTCTTGAAGTCTCATCCAAATCCCAACGAAGTCTTTGGGTGTCACTGGGACTTTGCTCAAAGTCACTTGTGATTATAGGTATTTTAGCCAAGTTTTAGGCATTAAATCTGAGACTTACTGGTTCTGTTTGAATTTTTCCTTTCAGTTGTTTTGTATTGGCAGATAGCTATCTAAACAATTTGGATTAATCTTTTAATTACATCAATGCAGTTCTGCTCAGAATCAGACTCACTAGTTGTTATGTTTGTAATTAACCACTGCATCATTTCTCACATGTGCACAAGCAGCCCTGAGGGAAAACCAGTTCTGGCACGTGGATAAAATTTTTAATAGAAACCTTCTTCTACATTGTCCCCAGTTTGGTATGTCCCTCTATCAACTCAACAGAGCTGCATTCTCTGCCTCTTCAGAGGCCCTTTCTCCCCCTGCTTTCCCCCCAGGCTCATCTGCCAGCAGAGGAGTAGCTCCTTAGAGCTCCCCTTGCCAAGCATCCCTTGTTCAATGCCTTAGGCACCTCTTCAGGCTTATCTTCCAGGTTTCCAAATGTCAGAGCCAGCTTGGCCAATCTGCCTCCAATTAAGGGGAAGGATGTCTCTTTGCTTTTTGCCACATTTTTTTATATCGTATGGATTTTATATTGGATCTCAGGGGAAATACTGGGCAGGTGGCAAAATACCCTGTGTTTTGCAGAAATACACCAGCTAACTAATTTAGATCCTAGCAGTGAGATGGCTCTGTCTTTTCATCTTGTGAGAGTCAGCACATGGTTTAGTTATCTGAGATAACTGTAACCACCTATTTCTCCAAGAAAATCCAGTTTCACGGCAAATCTGGCTCCAGAGTTACATCAAGCAACTCAGGCCTTGATTAGTTGTTTATTAAATAAACATTGCTATTTTAGTGGGTTTGTATGTCTCTTCCTTGTGCTCCAGGCACTCTTCTGTTAGAAGCCTAAAAATAAGCAACAGGGCCTCTCTTCTTCAGGCTGAACAAATCCAGCTGTGTTGCCTCTCCTCGTAAATCACGTACTCCAGGCCCACAGAGGGAAAACAACGAGTATGTGATACATCACTGAACTGACACGACTGTTTTACTTCTGGGACCAAAGCTGGTAGCTTTCTGTGGGCTTGTACTCACAGAAAAGTTGTTTAGTTGTTTCAGTTGTTTTGGCATATAGACAGACCCTTAGAAAGCTGATGAGAGAACAGCTTAATTTCACAATACTGATTCTCCTTCTGTGTTGTTTGTGAATACCATAATTTTATTAGGCCACTAACTATATCTGAAATATTATGATACATTTGGAATTAAACAGTCCTTTAGTTATATGTCCGTTCTGGATGCACAGGTGACATTGCAAGGAATGCTAGAGGTGAATCAGGTTCAGGTGTGATATTAAGGGCAGAGAACTAAGGAGATTGTAAGGAAGTGCAAAGCAGCCACAAAATGTGACAGTAGCATCACCCGCAGTTGTATATCTGCTGAAGAACAGAACACTGTCAGTCAGTGTAAGTACCATGTAGCACAGACAGGACTTCATTGAAGCAATGACCTTCTTCACAGACAGGGAGGATGTTAACATCTTGGCACTTACCACAAAACCTTCTCATTTTTATTGCCATTATGTGCTGAAAGAATCTCTTGCCATTTTATGGCAAGACTAGACTGTATAAGTATTTGAGAAAGTGAGGTTGCATTTCCCAAGATCTTCACTTGGCCACCTCAGGAGACATTCCCACAGCATCCAAGTAGAGGCCAGTGGCTGGAACATATGAAACAAACATGTAGTGACACAGGAGCTGTGTCTGCAAGATAAAGTAGTCAAAGCAAGACACAGTGACAACAGGACCAAATGTGCAGCAGGCAATGTCTCGTACATCCACCATGAAATTGAGCAAAATGGTCCTGATTCCTCTTATACCCTTTTTGTTCTGTTTTGATGCAGGGCAGCATAGCAAGCACTGCCTGCACCCGAGGCTTACAGCTGTGGTCTGTGCTGGGATGTGTGGGGCAGGCACCAGAAGCAGATGAACCTGGGCTGTAGCAGAGTCAAGATGCCGATGTCTCTGCATAAGTGCTGTTTTCAAACTGGTGATGAAGTTCTCTCAACTTTAGCTCATTTTATCATAGCTATCCACGTTGGAGTGGAGAAAGTCAAGGCTATTCAGGCTTTAATTTTATAATTTCTGACCAGGTACTGTGTAAGAGAATGCCTGTGAATAAAGCTATTTTAAACCATAATCTATGAATCTATGCCTTAGCCTGCTATTGTGGAGCAGAGAGTTAGTGGCATTGTCATGAGATATAAACCACTGTGGTAGTCATTAACTATGACTATGACTAAAGAACTATGTCTCAGAGTCATTAACTGCCTCTTAGCACTTTGCCAGGTCCTAGTCTGAATCCAAAATTTCTAAATATTTTTTTATCTAAATTTTCTACTGTTCATTTAATTCCTTTTCCACTGGCCAGAATTCTACATTTTCTCTCAGATTTTCTCAGACTGGCATGGTTTCAATGTCTTAAACCAAAATGGAAAGACTTTAAGATAAATACCCAGAAAACTAGAGCGAAGATTTGCGTTCCAGACTACACAGTCAACATACATCTAAATTTACATGTATGTGAGTCTGTGTCTTCAGTCTTGATGATTGTAATTGTGATGAAGTGAGTGGATCTGTCTTGTCTGACTTTAGGAAGTGAGTAATTTTATGGAATTTCTGAACTGCTGGTTGTTTTTCAGTGAAATTTAAGGCTGGGTGGATATGTGCGTTCAGTAACAGGCTGCTCAGAAGGTCATTCTGCTGGCAACAGTGGAGTGAATGCTCACCTGCTTACAACAACAAAGGAAATAAAGACATAGAAGGATTTATTTTAAAATTCACTTTCAGGGAAGTTCACTGTTGATTATAGGGTTGTGGCAAATAAGTAGTCAGGGCATTAAAAATTTACAAAAACTAAAGGAATGTTGACACTACGGTCTTGGAATTATTATGATATTCTCAAATTTGATTAAATCAACATAATTTTGTATTCTTTGGGCTGTAGCTTCAGTTACTTTGGAGGATTGTAGAAATTAGGCTTTTAAAAGGATTTCAATAGTGCTTGTTTAATGTCAGAAAAAAAACCCTGTTTTCTTATGAGGTTATAAACATCAAAGATGAAGATTAACTGTTACTAGGGGCATGAGAAAATTATAAAATTTATTTTCTGTATTATCTTGTCTTCTTTATTTCCGTTGAATTTTTCTCAGATTTTGGGTTGTCTGCTATTTTTTGAGCATGTGTGCACTTTGAATGGTATTCAAAGGTGAGGTCATTCTGCTGCTTGAAATGAACTGCAATTGTCAGATGTGGTGGTAGTGTTTTGAATGTGTTTGTTGTTTTTGTTTTTATCCCTATAGCTGCCTGATTTCTTACAGCAATTTTCTTTCACTTATTTTTTTTTCCAGGATTAATGAACCTTGAAAGGACTCTGAGAACACATTCATCATCATTTTGTCAGTTTCGACCAATGAATTTTATAAAAACCTAAGGATATTTTGAAAATATCTTGCAATAACTGACCAAATTTCTCTCAAGAAGAGCCTGTTAATAGAAAACATGTCACATATTTTTACCTGTGACTAAAAATGCCTTCATTTTATGGTGAAAGTCTGCTGGTGGAGGAAGAAGATTCCTTTTGTTAAGAAATTTTTTCACTGGTGGAAAAGGCTGGCATCCCCTTATAATATGAAGCCCTTTGAGAAAAGCTGGTTGTTTCTACTGCTGCCTGTCATGTTAAGAGTTGTGTGCTCCTCCTTTATTAGTGTGAACCTTGGGGTAAAAGTGATGAAGGGACAGTCTGTCTTCCTGTCAGAAGAAGACCTCAAGTTTTCCATCCCCAGAGAGAAGGATGTCTGCAAAGTGGAAGTTTTGATTAATGAGCCAATAACACAGAGGGTTGGGAAACTTACTCCACAGGTATTTGGGCTCTGTTTTGCTGCTTTGAGTGTTAGTGTGTGCAGGTCTGGGAGAAACTAAAATGAGCTACTTTACTGAATTTTGTTCTTTTGGGTAGAGATTAAAAGGCACGAAACTGAATTGTGTGAGATTCAGCCTTTTGCTTAAGTTGACAGCTGACAGAGAACTGAAACCCTGAAATCCAAAAGCTGACCTCAGTAGCATGAATGCACAGAAGTGAGTCTGGCCAGAGTCTCCTTCCACTAGTAAAAAAATGAGCATTTCAAAACTTCCAGTTAGGAGATATCTTCCAGTTTCTCAGCTGCTTATTTTTCTCCCATGAGGGTAACCAGTACCCCTTGAGTAATGCATAGCTCACTACAGCATTTTGAATTTTAGTCACGGAGCCACTACTTAAGAAACAATTAAGAAAAAAATAATCACATACAATAAGCACATTGTGTACAACATTGTTTGTTCTGCTTGCTCTGTAACAGCCAAATTGTCAGCAGATGGCAAATACATTAAAACTCCCCTGTTTTCTGTTCAAATGTGATGCTTGTAGGAATAATGAAGTACATTTCACATATTACCATTCTGCTACTCATCTACTTTACAAATTGGCCCACCTGAGTTTAGCAGGAAGGAGTTGAAAGTAGTTGTCATGAAGATGCAATGTTATGGACAGAAAGTAAATGGGTTTATTGATTCATAACTAAGCAGGTTTTGGCATTTTGGAAAGTTCTGGCTTGTGCCACAATACACTTTTGTGTGTTTGTATATGAATATAGTTTCTAACCTCCTTTCCAGGGTTTTTGGTGGCATCTGCAAAGATAGATGAAGGAACACTAGTCTCAATAGATTTTTCAAAACGTCTGTCTTGGTCATCAGTGTTATTTTTGCAAACCACTGACAAGTACTTCAGCTCAATCAGTGCTCCTAAGGAGCAGAGGCATACTAGGGAAAACAGGAGGTGATGGACAGGAAAATATGTGATCTTCTCTAGAGACTGGCCTCAAACAGTGTAGTGCATTGCTGAAACTACCCAGGGCTTGTTTTCTGCCAGCACAGGGACATTAACCACAGCATTCCACCTCTACTTCCCCAGTATAGGTTGGTCCTTGACTTATACAAACATAGAATCATTAAGGCTGGAAAGACCTCAAAGAATATGAAGTCAAATCATTAACCCAGCACTAACAGGTGCACTGCTAAGCCATGTCCCTAAGACTTACTTAGATGCAATTTTTGAATGTTTCCAAGTATGGTGATTCCACCACCTCCTTGGGGCACCTGTTTTAATGCCCAACCAACCTTTCAGTAAAGAAACTTTTCATAATATTAAATCTAAAGGAGAGGAGGAAAAGAGGAACTTACAGGTGAAACCTATGGTGAAGCTCTTCTACAGGCAATCTTTCCGGCTGAGGAGTGAGTAAATTTGTTTTCAATTTTTTCCTCAGCCTCCATGTGGAGTAGGACTCAGGTATTTTGAAATAGTCACTTGGTTCTGTGTAACCCAACATGTTTCAAGCACACAGCTAGAGGCCCTTTTCAAGAGATCCCAGGAGACATGCATTGGCTGCACCTTATTTCCAAATGACTTTCCCCTTCCCACCCCACTTCTGTTAGCCACCTGTACTTTCACGTCCTGAGTATGTTCCCAGGCAGTTGAGTGTGGAAGCTGCAGGCACTCATGTGAGGGAGCAGCTCTGTTGGGAAGATGGCCCTAGGGCACCAGGCTGGAGAGAGGTTGTGTCTGCTAGTGGTGCCTGAGCTTTCACCATTCCGGAAAAAGGTGCCAGAATCCAGATCTCCTTGTGCCACTCATGATCTTGCTATGGAAAATTCTGCAGCCAGAAAATGTCTCTAGTATGATCTGGTTTACTGCCATTAAACTGAGTAATGTTCTAGGAATGTATGACAATTTAATTATAAATTGTAATTGAAAACCAGTTGAAGTGGAAAAAACCAAAGCTCAACTGTAATTAGGAAAATATTTAGATTTCCTTTGTCTTACCCAGTGAATTTATAGACAATTAGAGTTGCCTGCTCATACAAAAGGAAAACACACCAGGAAACATAAACCAGATGTTTCTTTTTGCAAAGCAGATTGTGTCTCAACACACATATAAACTGACTGTCAATTGGTGGTAACAAACCTGTGTGGAAAGATTCTAAATTTTCCAATCCCTTGTTACCAATTAAGATGCGGAACTAATGATGTCTTAAAAACAAGAACATTAATTCTTTGATATGATTGGACCCGGTGAGATGCACCCCAGAGTCCTTAGGGAAGTGGTTGATGTAGTTGCTAAGCCACATTCCGCAATATTTGAAAAGTCATGGCGGCAGTCAGGTGATATTTCCAGATTGGAAAAAGGAACATACAGTACCCATCTTTAAAAAGTAGATAATTCCTGGGAATTATTGACTGTCAGCCTCTGCTCTGTGCCTGGGAAATTAATGGAACAGATCCTCCTGGGAGCTGTGCTGAGGTGCAGGGAGGACAGGGAGGTGGTTGGAGACAGCCAGCGTGGCTTCACCAGGGGAGTCCTGCCTGACCAACCCATTGGCCTTCTGTGATGGAGGGACTTCATCAGCGGACAAGAGAAGGGCTTGGATGTCTTTTATCTGGACTTCTGTAATCCCTTTGGCCTTGTCCCCCACAACACACTTATGTAACCAAAATCCTATTGACTTTGAGGGCTCTACACTAATTTAATCAGTGAAGAATCTTACTTTCAGTGTACAACTGAAAGTTGCTTCTGAAACTCCAATATGAGTGGGTTTTGTATATAATATACCTATTTTTTCTTTAAGATAGCATACGTAACTAATTAATTTTATTTCCCATTTTTGTACAATATCACATAAGACTATCCAATTGATTACTTAAAAAACACGTTCCTTTATGTTAGTTTGTACTGAGAAAGAAAGGAAATTATGTAAGAGAAAGACATAATTGTTATTTTTGTTTGGAAAAAAACCAGAACACATATTTCTATGGCATTTGAAAACAATACACAACAGAACAGCTACAACATAGTCAAAACTTTCATCATATGAGATTAATTTTGTTTTCCACAAATTGTTCTTGTACTTTCATTCTAAGCAGTCCCAATAACACCAAGAATACTTTCCATAACATCATAGTTTATTCCAAGAGGTTTATCCATGAATAAATGTCTGAAAATCAACTACCTAATCACTTAAAAAAAAAACTCAACAAAAAAAGGAAGGATTTCATACAATGCACTTCTTGATGAAAGTTAAAAGCAGGCAATAAATTTTAAAATTGCTAGGAATATAGAAAAATTATCACATTGCTTGAACATCTGAAATTAACTTCAGTGGAAGTAGACTCTTTCACTAATAATGAAAGCAGAGAAACTCTAACTTTTCTTCCAGTATAGAAGGATATAAGCTCTATTCTGTGTAATGGCTAGAAAGAAATAAAGTTCAATAATTCTTAAATCCTTTAACATAAAGACACAATGTGTTCATGAGGTGCTTCAGTTAATTATGCATCAGCATTCAATTTAGAATTAAATTATTACATAAATCAAATCTTATACTGAAAGTCACAGCATCCAAAGATTTTGTCTATGAGCTACACTTTCAGTCAACAATTTAGAACCTTACTAAAGTCCCTTAGCTGTTACACCATCATCTAAAGTGGTTGGGGAAATGAAGACAATTCATGCAAGGCACTTCATTTCCATGATTCTTTGGTCACATTTTAAAAAATTACTGTCATTAAGAAATTAGGTCTTCTTTTTTTGGAGGAAAAAAAAAAAAAAAAGTGGCTAGTCAGTAAGCCAAATACATACATTAATTGCTATTAGTTATGGCCTCATTAGGTCTGTTAGTGAATGTTGAACAGATTTCACTTTAGTCCATGGAAGTCCATGTAACCATTTGTGAATACTGCCCCCAAGAAATGCAATGAAAACTATATCAGATTCATAGTGAAATGCTTAGGAAATGCAGTGATTTTGGTTTCTTGCTGGTTAGAATATGCCTTTTCTCTGTGTAGATATGAAAACATCTTCCATCTTCCATGCACTGCATAGGCATTCCCTGTTATCACAAAGATAACATAGACATAGTTTTATCAGTCCTAGGTGCTTTCAGCTGGTGTTTTGGTAAAGAAACAATACTGCATGGGAATTATAAATTGCCAGTCTTGCAAATTGCAGTATTTGAGAACATGAAAATTGTATGCCCCAGAATCCAAATCCTCTTCCCAAAGAATGGGTGTGTCAAAGCAATCCTTTTTCTACTTGTGTCAGGCATGTTTCCTCATTGCCTTGCTTTCACAAGTCAACTTACCATTAAATAAATCAATCTGCCTGAAAGAAGTGTCTGCCTTAGATGATTAAACTGTGGCCAGACAGACTCAAAAATTTTGCCTGCATCAGGTATGTTGTAAGAATTAGTCTATTTTGAATTAGCTTGTAGGAAAATACAGATACCTGCTTGCTTTTGTGCTGTGGATTACACTGATTTTGGGGCTGGATGTTTGTAAGGCACAGAGATGACATCTAATCTAGAAAAGAGCTACTGGTACAAAGCCAGTATCATAAAAACTGGGAACAACTCTGAGTTAGCTAAGTTTCTAACAGAGAAATTTCATTGGGTCGTACTTTTGTGGTCGAGTTGTAGTGGACATAAAGCAAGATCTGCTATATAATCAAGCTATTGTCATGAGCATCTTTAAAAGCCAATAGATTTCAAATTATAATGCTGAAACAGCTGGCTTTTCTGCTCCATTGCAGTTGTATGCACTGCTGGATATACCTACTTTAACTCCACAGGCTGTAGTGGTATAGAAGGTGGGGCCAAATTATTTGTTGTACTGGGGAGGGACTTGGCAGCCTGAAACAATTACATATGATCTTTGCCTTTCTTATTGTGCAGTCTCATGTTTAAGTGTTTAAACAGCCTCATGTTTAAGTGGTTGCTCTGACTCGCACTGGGAGATTACAGTACAGGTGAATACCTATTTATAGAAATGAACTACATATTACATTTTTTCTCAGTCTGGTGTATTCCAGGCACTCAGAGAGAAGTGGAACAGATGCTGTGAAGATAACATCTTTGGCAGTGTGGTGGCAGTATATTCTTTCTCCTTTGTAGGTTTTTGATTGTCACTTCCTTCCTAATGAAGTCAAATATACCCACAATGGATGTCCAATTTTAGATGAAGACATGGTCATGCTTCGGCTGTACAGGTAAGCAGCAGCAGCAGATCACTGTTACCAGGAGTCCAGCTGACCTTAGGAAGAGCAAGCAGTCCCTTTTTTACAGTTAAAGTATGTTCTGCTGTACATGTTGTCACTACTTAGATCTAGTAGCTGCATCATTAATCAACAAGTGACCATCTGTTTACAGAAGCATTTCTCACCATGTATTGCAGATATGCTCATTTAATGTGTATTTTGTATTGCTGGCTTATTACACAAAACCAGTGATTTTTCATTATGCTGTGGAAAGTGACAATAGTAATTTCAGAGTACTGTGTGTCCTCTGCTGTCCTGCTGATAGGGACAGACACTCTCATATATACACAGAGAGTAGCCTCTTCCTTCACACAGACACACTGCTTATAAGGAGAGGGATTTGGGAAGCAGGGTCTGGATTAAGGCTTTAGCACACAAGAGAGAAAGAGGTTCAAGTAATTCAGTTTTGAAGATGAAGACAATGCCCAAATCACAAAGCAACAGAAGAGAGGATGAAACATAACTAATTTTCTTCTGTCATTTGCAGGTTTACAGAAACAGAAACGTTTGTGGAAACATTCACCCTTCATGTGCAGTTACTTGAGCCAGACTGTAACATCATAAAAATGCGCTCCCATGCTTTGGAGGTGCCTGAATACTATGGTCTGTCTAGGGTGATTGACAAGAACGTCCTCACCTTTGATTATGACAGGAAGATAAACCTGGATTGCACCATTTCCATAATCTCTTCGGAAACTCACCTTCCTGCTCATGGCCAGCTTATCACCAGGAAAGTGCAGCAAGACCAGTTTCGTGGAGATCAGCTATGGAGCTTCTTCCCTGGCACGAGTATGATGTGCTTTTGTTGTTTGCATTAGCACGATTAACTCAGTGGGTTGTGGGAAGTTTAATGAACAGCTTGAGCTATTGTGGGCATGAAAGGGACATGAAGTTTTTGTGAGGCACCATGCAGACCACAGATCTGGGTCAGTAATTCCTTGACTGGGTTCTGTTTCTGGCTCCTAGACATGTGGACCAATATGACAGCTTTGTGGGTGCCAAAACTCAGTAGAAATAGCACAGGTACATGCTGGAGGCAGCACCTAACCAAGACACCAAGGGAAGATAGAGTTGGAAGATGTCAGTTGAAAAAAAAATCCTGTAGGAGAAATTAAGTCAGGAAAGGAGCCCTACTTCTAACCACACTTTTTCTCTCAGGGTTCCCCATGTTGGTTTTTGCTCCGGTAACTTTCACTATTGCTGTTGGCTTACAGAGCACAGCCTGGGCCAAAAGTGCAGAAATGGGAGCTGTACACCGGGATTAGAAGTTATTAGCAACAAAAAGATGAGCTGTGAAGAATTTCTGAGGATGGGCATTCAGTATCAACACCTTGACCCCCCCTCACCTGACATTGACTATATTCCTGTGAGGCTGGATCTCTCAGACAGCAGAAGCAAAACTCTGCACAAGGTAGATTTTTATGCAAGTTTAGGATGTCTAATTGTCATCCTGTGTTTTTTGTTGTTGTTGTTTTTTTTTTTTTTATTAAAGTCTTTACTCCTTGTCACATTTGAAGAGAGATAGGGAGCCTTGAAATTTTTTCAGTTCTTAGAACTTTGCCAGCTAAGCTAATGAAAGGCATTGTCTCCATGCCTTTATGATTAGACCATTAGGGCTACAGAGAAACACCTCTGGTTGATTACTGTCAGACATAAGTAGTTTATTCTGAGTGAAAAATTAATTCTGGCATAATTCCACAACTTTTATACAGCATGATCTGCACTGACCTCAGCATATACAGTAATTAATAAGTTAAGAGCTCTGTGAACATATTCAGTTAATAATAATTAATAGCTTGTGCATGTTTCTGTCAGATAAAGTTACTCATTAAACTCACATCAAATTAAGTAAGTAGTTTCAGCCCCAAATTAAGGACACAAATAAGACTACTGAATCTGAAAGTCATATTCAAGACGTCTCAATATTTACTCCAGGCATTTCTAATTAAAATATTTCAATTTTTCTTTTAAAAATCATTATTGCATTAACACATTGACCTGATTTGCTAAAAGAAATTGAATTTATTTTTTCACTTTACTTTGCCTTTTCAGTTGTCTCATTTTTTTTCCTGTTGTAGACAGAGTATGCATGGCTCCCTGTTCAGATTAGAGGTGCCGTTCCCAACCAAATACCCAAAGCTGCCCCAATGGCAAAGCTCATCCTGGAAGTAGACCAATTTATTTTAACCCCTATTACAACCACAACCATTGATGCTGAAGACAACGAAACTCCAAAGACTCTGCTTATATTCAACATCACCAAGCCACCTCCACAGGGCTTTATCACTCACCTCTCTGACCACACAAAAACTGTTGGCTCCTTCACGTGGAAGGATCTCAGTGACATGCTCATTGCTTATCAGCCTCCAAATAACAGCCACACAGAGAGGAGGAATTATGAGGTAACAGTGGGGTGTGTGAATATTTGCTGTTTTTCACTTGCTTAAGATTAAGTAAAATGGAAATAAATGTAATCATAATACAATGGATATTTTTCAGGGAAGAAAGTTTTTAACCTATATGCAGTACAGGAGCAGAGGTAAAATCTTTTACCCCTTTCTCCTATGACTCATCATCTTAACTAACACAAAATATATGTTTATTGCTTACTGCATTATATTTTCTTTGTACAGAAAACCTTTCAGTCCTTCTAAATTGGATTTTTTTTTTGTAACAGGAGTAGTGAAATAATGGTGCTTGTACATCTACCAAAGAGCCTTTGGAAAGATCAGTGGTGTCGTTTCCACACAGCTTTTATCCCTGCATGATGTTACTGATCTCTGTGACCTGTGCAGAGGTGACATATTTAAAATTATAACAGATAGACCAGTTAAAGCCCAGGACTTCTATTTGGCCTTACAGCCTACCTGCTGTGATAATGGTGGTTTAGGGATAAAAAAAAGGACTCCCAACAGTTCCTGCTGGGAGTAGCAAAAGCATGTCACTAACATACAAAGCATGATGCAAATGATGAATGAGATCAGGCTTCTGTCTGTAGTTTCTTGAGTAAGTTACGAAATAACTGTCTGATAAGCTACTTAAGGAATTATCCAATCAAAGCAAAATGGTTGGTACTAAAGTAATAGGGCTGAAGAAACAGAGAATGAGAGCAAGGTAAGCTGAGGAGAGGGTTGCCTGGAAAGCAGAGCAACAGCAACAGTAACTGGCAATTGATGCTGACTCTTGTCTCACTTTTTTTCCTTGGCTGTCACAGAAACCTCCTTTTTCTGTTTCCTTGATGTGAGGACCAGACACCCTACCAAAACATCTGCTCCTTAAGTGTCTCATCTCTGTTGTACTTTCAGCATTGTTTGATTGACAGTTCTGGAATCTGACAACTCAATTGTTTGATTTATTTTTTCAGATTTTTTTTTTTTCTATACTAGTGCACATATTTTCTGTCATATCTATTTTTGGTCCCACACCTCTTAAAAGAGCAGGAAATATCTCCTCCCCTTTTTATTATGACTAGTTAAAAAAAGCTCTACATTAATTGACTATTTAACTGTACTCCAAATAAAATGAAAATTACACACACTACGAAGTTTCACAGAATTCACTGCAAAGAGCAAAGGAGGCAGATACTCAGTTTTGTGCAGAACTTCCGTGGCTCTTTTTGAAAGCTAAATCAAGTCTTGTTTATTAACATATTATCAGATGCCTGTGAGATCTCTCAGGAGAGAATGCACTATATGTGTTTTGAAGCACATTTGGTTTCCAGCTTTCCATACGCGGTTTGTCTGTTTCCACAACAGGTGGAGTTTGAGGTGCATGACTTCTACTTTGAAAGGAGTTTGCCAATCACTGTGCATCTTTCCATCAGAACAACAGATACAAATGCCCCTCGGGTTTCATGGAACACAGGTGAGATCTCTTATGCTAAGTTAATTTTTCTTCAGAATTAATAACATTTTGACACACATATTCGACAAAGCTCTAAAATTCAGATTATACCTGGAGTCTAAGGATCATTAAATGGAAGGAGCATATATCTATTTTCCCCTATACCTATTTTGGAGGGAACATGTTACAACAACTTGAAGATGACCTAATGTCTTAACTGCAATGAAAAATAAACAAAACATGGAATTACAGGAAAACCAGATTTATTTATACAGCTTTTTCTTGAAGAATGAACTGTGCATAAAAAAAGTATGGATATTAAGGGCAAATATATGATGGAATAGGAATAGGGGGGGCACATGGGAAAAACCAAGACCTGTTGGTGTTGTTTAAAGTGGAAGTGTGCAGAAATAAACAACTATGAAAAAGGGCATGATATACCAGCAGCCATTTAAAGCCCAGAAACCTAAGAGGGTTAAGTCTAATTCAGACAGATTTATAATGCCCGCACTGGAAAGGGAACAGAATCTCTCATCTAGAGTGCATTGATACTTAATCATCAAAAGGAAAATATAGAAGATCAAAGACATCTAGAAGTTAACACCAGGGAAAGTGCAGTTTTCCTACAGTAGAAAAGGAAAGGAGCTGAGAAAGTACCTCATGTCTTCCAGAGAAACCTCACCTGATATGACTACCTAAGTAAGAAGGAAGACTGTCCTCTCTCAGGAGAATCAACATATGTTTCTAACTGCAGACTGCCTAAAGAATCTAAGTACCCAGACATTGTGAGATGTCAAGTGCAATGCTCCTGTTGGTGCAAATGTCCAGAAATGTGCCTCATTAGATTATCAGATAACTTGAAACCACGTGTCAAGGAAACATTGCTGCCTGACCTTTCAGATGCCCCTCTCTGTGAGCCACAATCGCACCACCAAGCCTTTCACTGCTGGGACTGTGGCCATTCACAGCAGCTGGCTCCACTGACCTGATGGATGTCCTTCTCAACTTCCTACACTCACCACACACACATCAACAGACAACTTTCTGTTTCTGTGGCTCAGTCTGGGTGTCCGATATCAGAATCTTTGCTGTCTGATTCCTTTATGTAATTTAACTGAGGGGCAGCAACACAAAATTTGCTCAAACTGGTGTCTCCAGGGAGGGACCCTAAACAAAGGAATCCCTGACTTTTATACGTCTACAATAGTGGTATATAGTGTTCCAATAGTGATATTTGTTCTTGTTGCTCATTGGGTCTTGCAGTCTGTAGGTGGCCAGCCACTCCCCATGCCCTGTTTTAGACAGAGCGTCCACGCCCATTCAGTTTTTTTGCCTAGAGCTCCAGATATTTCTCTCCACCCAGAGCACAGTGTGCAACTTGCACATGAAGCTGCCTGCACTAGGTGCATTCTGCAGCATAAGAATTCATTATTTCTCTGAAGAAGATTCCTTAAAGACAGTGAACAAAATCAAGCATATCAGAAACTGTTATCAGACTTTTAAGTGGCCTTAGAATCACAGCATTATAGAAGTATTAAGATTGGAAACAACCTCCAAAATGATCTTCGTCTGAATACCACCATGCCCACTAAACTATATCATGAAGTGCCATGCCTACTTGTTTTTTGAATGCTTCCGGTGATGGTGACCCACTACTGCCCTGGGGAGCTTATTACAAAGCTAAATTATTCTTTCAGTGTAGAAATTTTTCCTAATATCAATATAAACCTCCACTGGAATGCCTTCCGCACATAGATGTGCAGATAGAAATAAATACTCTGCATTTTTTTCTGGTTGGAAACACCTTTAGAAGCATTAGATGCTCACAGTGACATAACTCTCTGCTCTTTGCAGGCCTCAACCTCCTAGAAGGGCAGTCCCGACCCATCACATGGCAACACTTCCAAATCGTAGACAATGATGACATCCAAAATGTTCGCTTGGTCACAGTTGATGGGTTACAGCACGGGCGGCTGTCAGTGAGAGGTAGGTAACTTCAACTCCAGAGACTGGAAAAATCTCTGTGATAAAACAAGAGCTCTGCTCCCTCTGCTGACTGCCTTCCCCTGCTACAGCCATGCTAGACATGGGTATTTAAACAGGAGTGTTCAAAAATTCAGTATTTAAACCTTTGCTTTCCTGATATATGTTTATACTCCAAAGGCGAAATTTTAAAGAAATCAGCTATGCCTTCATTGAGAAACATGATTTAGGAGAAACACAGTCAATACATTTTCAGTTCTTGCATTTTTGCTTGCAGATGTTAGGGAATGCCAGGTGATTTTGATTTGTTGGCAAATACATACAGCACCTGGATATAGCATCTTTAAGGTTTATTTTAAAAAGTGGAAATTAAATTAGAATTCTACCTCATTAGCCTTCTGCATTATCAATATTACTGGTTTTGCTCTGCAGCACATGGGTCACCACAGTGCTTGGGGAAAAGGTTATGTGATGGAAATCACTCTCCTCTTTGCAGGGGTGGGAACATATTTTCACTATAAATGCTGAGTTATTTTGGTAGTTGAATGTGAAAATGCATAACCTAAAGACATAAATAAACTATTTAAAGAAAAAAATGTAGTGTTTTGAATATAGCAAACATAAAAACAATTCAGAAGTAAACTTAAACTCAGGAAACTCCTGACAAGTAGGCTGGTGTCTGCAAGATCATCCTCCTGCAATGCTCCAGACAGGAACTGTGCAGTGTCAGCAGTGCCAGGTGGGTTCAGCCCCAGAGACAGCATTAGGGAGACTGTGCAGCCAGCCAGGGCCCATCTCCTGGTGGCAGTCTTGCCCTTGCATGCTGAGTTTGAGGGTTTCTCAGACTGCAATGCACCAACCAGAGGTGGATATTTTATCTCCAGTGACTGCGCCTTACTCTCTTTCTTCTGTCTGCATGGGTACATGCCAAGGAAAACATCACCACAATTTTTGATAATTGTCTTTTTTTTGTAAAATCTTAGAGGAATGCTTGGCTTCTTTTCTTGGTGTCCCTGGGGAGATCATACCTTTTAGCACCAGCTCACAGTTCTTCTTTAACTTGCCTGAATATTTGTCTGCATACATAACATTTCTAGTGAAGCAGAAATGTTATGCATACATTTATTATCTTAATTAGAGACAATAACCTTAATGTACCAAAATCCCCACATCATTATATTTTACTTGAAATTAAATCCTGATCTTTAATTATAAATACTATATTTTTTGATGCTTAAAATGCATGCAAAATGCTGTGACAAGAAAGCAGAGGTTGAAATTAAAGTGGAAACAATCACAGTTAAAAATCCTTGATGTCTCCAGTTACTTTTAGTGACATTTGGAGGATTTTCTCTGCTATCACAGTTGTACATTTTGTATTCTTAATAGCTCTTCCAACTCCTACAAGCTTTTTTGGTAGGTAAAGTTAGATTTCATTTTTCTAGTTAGCAATATGTTGTTAATATCTCTCCCTCAATAATCTTCATATTAGTGAAAAGATATTTTTCTGGGCTGAGCCATACATTTTTAATGTGTTTTCTTCCACTGTTTTGACAGGAGGGAAAGGATTCATGTTCACTGTCTCTGACATTCAGGCTGGAGTTGTTCGCTACCATCATGATGACAGTGATTCTACTAAGGACTTTGTGGTATTTAGAATTTTTGATGGCTCCCACAGTATTCGCCATAAGTTCCCAATAAATATCCTCCCTAAAGATGATAGCCCTCCATTTCTGATTAGCAATGTGGTCATTGAAGTTCATGAGGGACAGACAATCCTGATTCAAGGCTCCATGCTTCATGCTTCCGACATGGATTCCAGTGATGACTACATACTATTCAACATTACCAGGCCTTCACAGGCTGGAGAAATCATGAAGAATCCAGGACCAAACTTGATAGGTAATGAAGCACATCCACAAAAGCACACTTTTCTTTGTCCCCTCCTTTTAAAAATACAGTAAATGTTACAGTCAGGCACCTTATTTTGGCTCACGACAAATAATAGAAAATTTGTACTTCTTTCATTGTAGTGTAAAACCCCATCACTAATCAGTGTTGGTCTCTGCACTAGGATAATTGTCCCTGTGCACTCAATTTATCCTGTAATTCTTCCATTCTGAGTCCATTTTCCTACAGTACTTTTCTGTGGAAAAATATTGGACTTGTCAGGAGTTACATACAAGGATCTGTAACAAATTAATAGCTAAGACATGATCCTAATTATGCTAAATTATGAGAAAACTCTCCTTCCATGTAACAACCCAGAAGTTCCTGTCCTAGGCTGTCGAAGCTGCTAGTTCTGCAAATTTTCTTCTGACTTTTGAACAGGGCTTTTAGCCTGTTTGTTGTGTTGCTTCACATTTTGAATGATCTTTAGGTGGCACAGAAAAGAAAGTTGTTGGTGATCTTTGGAGAATGTGGAAGACAATGAGAGAACATTCCAAAGAACTTGCTCCAATTAGGGTGAAAAAGAGGACATTATACTTGCCCAGTTTCTTGCACAGCTAACTCATAACTTTAATGTAGTATTAAAATCATGGAGTGTTCAATGGAAGATGTATTCTTCATTTCAACAGGGTATTCTGTCAACAGTTTTCTTCAGAGGGATCTATTTAATGGAATGATTTATTATCATCATTTGGGAGGAGAAGTATTTGAAGATTCCCTGGAGTTTGTGCTATGTGATAGCCATGACCCTCCAAATCTCTCGGAGCCACAGGTATGAAACAGAAGCATCTTTGCAGTCTCCTGAATTTTTTTTTCAAATGATTGATATCTTACATGTTCTTACAGGCTTTCAAATAAAACTGATATAGATTTTTACTGATGACAGGCATCACCACAATGTTTTTGCTTTCTTGTTATTTCTTGTTCTTGCTTTCAATGGGGCAATTCTCTCCCTGGCTGAATAGAGAAAAGTTAATAGAAAAGACTTCCTCCTATGCTATAAAATTAAATGTTGAAAACAAATTGCATTTGGAGACAGTAAAACATATTAAACCACCCTCCTGAAGTCAACTGAGAATAGGCTGTTTTTTCACGCGAGAGTCCAACATACTCTCTATGCATTTAACTATGCATTTAATTTAAAAGCAAACCTCTAAGATTCAGAATCTTTGCCTTTAACTGCTATATACCTCCATTACTCATGTATTCATTATGTGGCATGACAGCCACATCCTGTATCCCAGAGTCCAGTGACCCACTTCTGTGTGCATGTTGGTAAACAGCTACTTGGGACACTCTCTTACTGAGAGGAATGGCTGATGATTCTACTGTCTCCCCAATTCCAGGTGATGATGGTTCACATTATCCCTGTGGATGATCAGCTACCCAGAGAAGCTCCAGGAGTGACCCGTCACCTGGTTGTTAAGGAGACTGAGATTTCTCACCTAACTAAGAAACATCTCCACTTCATAGATGTGGAAGAGCAAGACAGGGAGCTCACATACACCATAACCACTTCCCCATTTTTCTCTTGCACCCATGGGTAGGTGCAATCTGACATGCCTTTCAGATGGGACAGGGGAATAACCCATGTAAGACGGGCAGCCTCAGTGGCAGTGACATACTTGTGCCTCAAATTCTTCATCTGTTTGTTGAAAGTGCAAGTGACAATAGCTGGATGCAGCTCTCCTTTTGATGGTTAAGGGTAAGCTAGAACCTGAAGCAACAGAGTAATATACAGAGTAACAAAAAATAGGTAATACACAGTTGAACAAGAAAGAAGAAACAGGAAATCTTGTGAAATATTTTATTTCCTTTGGTTTGATATGCATTTTACACTGACTTGTGTGGGGATCATAAAGCCTCAAGCACAAATCATAGCACCTCTCCTAACTGTTAAAATGGGTCTGACGTGTGCCTGACCCAGACTGAAAACAGGAGGTGCTGCAACTTTTTCAAAAATATGTATCAGGCACTCCTGATTGTGGAGTAGGAAGATGTGGAGCAGAAAAGAGGCAGAACATTCTGTAGGAGCAAGGGAGGTATGGAAAGAATGAATGTAGTAGAAGTTTATATCATTGGTGCTGTAATCTCATTAGAGCATCAACAACAAGTTGCTAAATGAAAAGTTTTAAATCGAGACATTCTACAGTTTAAGCTGAAGACCAACACTTTCAAGCAGTGAAGGATCATTATTTAGCTGGGGGAGAAACCTGTTTCCCCAATCAGTCAAATAGACACAGGGTTATCCAGTTTGCTACTTACTGCTGTTGGAAAGCTAGGTTTCTGGAAACTCGTTAATTTCAGAGTTTACAAGATGCATGAAACCAGAAATAATTAATTTTTCTACTTATAGATAAATGAATGTGTGCAAGTAATAACAATGTTATTACTAGACTAGACTTGCAAGTGGTGTAAATGGGCAGTAATTCCAGAGCTTGCTTATAAATTATGAGATAATTTTTCAGGATCATCCTGAAAAGTATTTCTTTTGGTCACTTTTCTGTGGTAATGTTTAAGTGGATACCAAGGATGGAAGAAAGGGAAATGTTTTTCCTTTTGATCCAGTTGGAAGTGCGAAGCTATTTGAAATGCAAGGCTGAACTATGTGGGTTTTTCTTGTTCTTTTGGTATTGCTAGCCAAGAAGTGACACACATATTTTTGTGCAGCTACTCAGATGCTGGAAAGCTGTTTATGGTGGATACCATCCCCAAACTGGTCAAGGATCCTGCTGCTCTTCCACTGCGGTCATTCACTCAGGTTTGTTATGTTAACTGACACCATAATGGGTTCTGAACAATTTTCAGAAGTTACAAGTGTACAGCTTTTATTTGACAGGAAAACAAGAGGTGAAAACTGAGGAGCAGTACTATCACAAGCTTTAAGAAGCTCAAAACTCTGCTATTCCAATACCAGATTTTAAAATATGTTTCTATCATGCTTCAGTTTTGCTATATGTAAATACAAATGTCCTAAAACCAGCAGGGGCTACAGTTGCTTGGCTGAATTTGGCTTCACATGATGAAAGAGGAAAGAAAAAGTACACAAGATGTGTAAATGAGACCTCAAAGAGTTTCCTGCTTCATCTCAGTGTCTCCACCAGTAGATGTAGTACAGGATGGAACAGGCCAGAACAGACCCTTTTCAGGATTCTGTAGTTCAGTTTTCATGCTTTTGTAGTTAGACAAACAATTATTACTGAAGTGTCCTGTTTCATACCTGTATGGTTATATCTGTATGGCATGCTGTATGGTTGAAGTTGCATAATGATCATTGCACTGCCATAAGGTGAGCTCTGACCCTACAGATCCTAAACTGTGTGCCTAATACAGGTATCTGGATGCAAGATTTTGATGCTCCTATCCCCTGTGTTTCATGGCCTGTCCTTGCCATGAAACACAGGGCATGCAGTTACTATTCACACTGATGAGAGCAAATTCAGCTGCTATGGGAGTTGTTAGTCTTTATGAATTGTTTATTCTAAAGTCACAGTTAGAAAATGTCTGTGGACCAGCATTTTTAAAGAGATCCATAAAGAAATTCAGGCCATGACCTCTGCTATCACTTCAAAACCATATCTGTATTTTTTGCTACGGGTTTGAGTACTTGAACATCTACTCATCTAATTTGTATCTAAGGATGCATTTAATCAAGATGTGGTTAGGAGGTAAAGAGTACATGCAAAATTTCTGAAATTTATTTTGATGGCTGGCTAACACCTAAACAGGGGATGATAGAAGTCCCTAATGTCATGGATAATGGATACCCCATTATCTCCTCTTACATGCACCCCTCTTCTCTTTTTGTAGCATGCTGTGAACTATATGAAAGTTGCTTACATGCCCCCGCTGCAGGACATTGGACCTGAACCCCAGCAAGTCCAGTTTATTTTTTCTGTCAGCAATCAGCATGGAGGCACTTTGTATGGGATCTGCTTCAATATTACAATTCTTCCTGTGGACAACCAAGCCCCACAGGTAGGGTGGTGGTGAAAGTGAGAAGGAAGGAATTGGAAATTGTTTTGGGTGAAAAACAGATATGCAGAGAAATCTGATTTTACTGAGATAAAAAATGAATTTTCTATGAGATCAGGGTTTCAGTCTTGCACACAGCTTGCATTTGGATAGAAGGTAAAATCTGGTGAATGTACAATGTCTTTTTTTTTGCTGAGCTGAGGACTATATCTGCCATCTATGTATCTGTGCAAAAACATGTACCTCGCTTCTTGGTTAGCAAAACTGTATCCCTATATTTTGTGTTACTTATTGCCTATGGAGGTTAGAAACCTTCAGGAATGGGATGAGAGCCAGATGCACATATTATAGCCCATTGTTGGCAATTTCCTTTGCTTTTTCTAACACAGCAGAGTATATCCTTTGGCATTTTTTTTTAATGTCACACATCCTTATAGCAGGACAAATGGGAATAACCCTGTTTGGTATGTATTTAAAGGCGCAGCAGCACACACAGCTCAGCATTTCTCCTCCTTGCAGGTTTTTACAAACCATTTGAGAGTGGAAGAGGGTGGCATGACCCCTATTACAGAGGGACACATTCTCATCTCTGACGCAGACACGAAACAAGAGCGTCTCTTCCTGCTCCTGCAGAGGCAGCCGCAGCATGGGGCAGTGGAGCTGGGTGACATTCCCATGCGTGGAGGTGACAGGCTTTCCTGTGAGGACCTGCGCTCCCTGGCAGTCAGGTGAGAAGGGTGGTGGCTGCCTTTTGTGGTGGCTGAGGCTCTCAGCTGGATGAGCTAAAGCCTGAAGTGTAGGTGTACACTGTGCTGGTGTAGGGTGCAGAGGCTAGCAATGTTCACCGTTGCTCTGGCAGAGCTGCTCCAGGACAAGACTGCTGGCTGAGCCTAGGGATTGCAATGTCGCCATGAAATGAGCTATTGTTTGGCCAGTAAATGGGAGTCAGCATGCCTGCTGTAAGTAGGTTTCTCTATAAAGTGCTGCTCCATGCAGGTGAGGAGACAAATTTTATATTCAGCCATGGAGTTCCTGTGAAAAAGGCACTGGTGCCTGCTTTTTTCTTTTAAAGAAAACGTGTGCTTTATTAAGCTTGGTTAGTTTACAAAAAAACCCTTTTGTTAACATTGATTAACGTAGGGAAGAAAATTTTCCTTCTTTATTTGTGGTAAGAGCAAGACACAACACATGCATGCAGAGTTAGAGCTCCCTGTCTCTATTTCCATCTGTTTAGAAAGTAGGCACTTAACACAATAACAACATACATGTTTTCGTAAACACAAGGAGCCAGGACATAAATGACAAAGCCTTAGGAAACCTTCTTCCTGACTGATGAATGGTTTATTTTGGGGGGTTTTCTTCCTGTAGGAGACCCCAAAAGCCCTTTGGAGAAAGTCTGATTCAGAATCAGCAATATTAGGTGGACACCCTTACATAGGGAGCAGCTTTCTGTGCTGGGAGGGATACACGTTGTAGAGCATGACCAGAAAGCATGCATTCTTTTTATCTGTGAAAAATTTGTGTAGCTCTACAATCTTTTTTCACAGATATCGTCATGACGGCTCTGAGACTCTTACTGATGATGTTTTCTTTGCAGCCACAGATGGCATCCATTCTGTAGAGTTCATCCTGCAGGTCAAGGTCAGTGTGTTTTGTCTTTCTGAGAGCAATTGTCTGCGTGTAGGCAAATAGTTCAAAGCGTGACTTATGAAAGTTCTTGCATTACCTTGGAAACAGGAGGATAATGGATATGTTAGGCCTCCATTTCAACCCCAGGTTTCAGGTTCATGTGGCAAATTTGAGAGGAGCTTTGACTTGCACTTTGTACTTAAACTGTAATTATCTGGTTTGGTTTACTTATGTTTTTTATTCTTAATTCAGCTGCTTTCTTTTTGGTCACAGAGAATGCTCACGTACTCTGATACTGGCATCGTGCTGTTAGTCTGAGCTGCAAAGCAGCGTACTGAAACACCTGGATTCCACTGAAACAAGCAATAAGAAAATCTTAAATTATTTTTCTGGTTAGGTGCTGCCTGTGAATGATGAGCTACCTGTTGTGCAGACAGGCCTTGTTCCCGTGCTCCAGTGCCCGGAGGGTGAAGAAGTAGTGCTCTCCTCGCAGTACCTTGGCGCCACAGACGCGGACAGCGACGACCTGGAGCTGGTGTTCCTGCTGGCGCGCCCGCCCCGCCACGGCGCCGTGAGCAGAGCTGGCATTGCCGCCCAGCGCTTCTCCCAGGCTGATGTCATTGCTGGGCTGGTCACATACAAGCACACTAGTGAGTGAGCTGAGGACAGAGTTAGAATGAGAAGTGGTCACACAAGTGTTAGTAAAAAAATCTTAACCTGGGATTCCAGTGGGAACTTCTTAGCAACCACGTGTTGTGAGTAGGGAAAAAAATAAACTGGCATTAAAAAAGAGGGCTGGTGATTAACAGGTACCAAATGTTTTAATATGTTCTCCAAATCCCTGCTTGAACTGAAAATCATATTCAAAGAAGTACGTAAAAGCATCATAACCCTGGAGGAAGTTTTTCACTGTTGCTGACAAAATTTCTTGGGCTTTTTTGACAAAATTATTATTAAGTACAAACTAAAGTATTTAAATGTGTTTCATGACAGTAAAAAAACCCTTTGGTTTCTTGCTTGCCTCTCTAATCTAGAGTGATATCTACTTTGGACAGTTCATAGTCTTTCCATACCACAAGATAAAGGAAGTTATGACTTTCCTCACAACATTAAAAAGATGTTGTTTTGTGGTTAGTACCTTAAAAAAAAAAAAACAACTGGCAGAAATCAAGAGCTGGTTAACCCCCTTTCTTACTTACTACTTAATTCATTGGGATTAAAGAGGTTATCTTCTTACATCTCTGAATAACAGCTTTAGTCTTTTTTTTCCCCAAAACATTCTGGTTTTCTGTTTAATTATTCTGTAATTTTGTGTTAGCTTTGAGAATAGATGTGATATTTTCAAGCTTGGCACTGTTTAAAATGAACAGCTGGTATTTGAAAAGGAAGTACTTAAACGTGGCCATCAACAACAGATTTTTCTTCTGCATTCTAAAAATATCACAAACTGTATTTCAATGACAATATTTTGCAGGGGAAATTAAGTTTTACCTTCAAGGGTGTAGAGTTTGTGATTTCCATTTCCAAATTTCTAACATTAAATGTGCTGCCTGTAGGTATCACAACAGAAGTGTGGGAGTCACTGCCTTTCATTTGCTGGCTGCTTATTAATAATATCTTGCAGCAATGCAAGACACAGGCTGCCAGAAGTGCTGAGAGCTGGAATACTCTGAGCTACAGATGCTTCTTGCAAGAAGTGGCAGTTCCCAGTCCTGTATCAGCTCACATTTTAAATGTGATTACATACAGGCATAATATATGGTGCCGTAATAAAGTACAGCAATAAAGTGCAGCCCTTGTTAAAATCCATTTTGTAAGGATAAGAAGCACATAGGAATACATGCATTACTTTCTCTATTAAAAAGTTTTATTTTGGAAGAGCATGGATATTACCATTTGTCACAGAGGGACATGCATATAAAAGAAAGATTTTCCTACATTCTTTGAGAAGGAGTGCAGAAAAAACACTTTTTCTGCATAATATACATTTTGTACCTACATTAGTGTACAAAGAACAGAATCTTGAGGACTATCAGCCACTTTATTACAATGTAAAATAATATAATGACCTTTAAATTATATTACTTACAACATTATTGTAACAATACTAATACTCTCTTATTATATCATGGAAGTGAGCTGGTTAAAGTGAATTATAAGCAACAGACCAAATCTCTAACCAAACAGCACCCCCACCAGCCAGAAATCAGAATTCCAGTAATTTTGCTGCTGCTTTCTTTTTCTTCTGACTTGATACTGAAGACTGTTCTTGCAGGATAAAAATTAGTCTTCATGGAGCTTTGGTAAATAATTTCTTCTGAACCATAATATTTTTTCCCAGGTGGTGAGATTGGCCTGACTCCTTCCATTGAGATCTTAACCTTGATTGTCTCTGATGGTGAGGCTGGCCTAGATGTGAAAGACTGCTGTTATGATGGACCTCTTCCTCCTCCAGTTTCACGTGATGATCCATTTCCTGCCTATGACCTTAACATCACTGTACTTCCAGTGGACAACCAGCCTCCATCAATTGCAACTGGTGAAAGCTTCCTCTCACTATAGCAGTACCTAGTGGGCTATGCAGTACTGTTAATGGCTAAGGACTCAGGGTGGCTTTTTCTGTCACTTGATTTTTAGCATTAGAAATAGTTGAGATCAGCACACAAAAGTTTTGGATCAGAATTTCTGTAAATTTTATTTTTATTTTTGGCTTACACAGTGCAAACACCCAATCCAGCTGCCAGTGCAAGTATGAGCTTGTTGCTCCTCAGCTGCACGTTTAAAGCATGCAGTTAGAGATGAGAGTGCTCAGATCTGCTCACCACCATGTCTACATGCTAATTGCTGCATATGTAACCTATATCTAAGTAAAAGTCATCAGTATCTTGTCCCTCAACTGAACTTATGGCCCAACAGGTTTATACAGGGCAAAAGTATAAACATAAATAGAGATATTTATTTAGATTTGTGTGTAGAGTATAAACCAGAAATTTGGGTCTTATATGAAGGGGCAGACTCATTACTACCTATATTACTTATATTTAATTATTTTAGCAAATAAATACAAAAGCTATGCATTAATAGATGTGAAGCCAAATTTCCACAAGTATTCTCAAAAATCTAAGAAACTCAGTCAAAATGGAAATAGAGTTGGTAATGTATGTCTGGTCCAACTGCAGCCCACTGTATGAAATTTCCATCAGTTTCCTGGGCTTTTTAGTGAGATCTGTGGTATACATATTAAAAGTGTGTTTTCCATATGCTTGTGTTTTTCAATATCATTTGTTTGGTAAGTATCAGGTATATGTTATGTATCTCAGGGAATATTTAAGCATATGTATGCGTTGATTTGTAATTTGCAGGCACTCACCCAAGTAATGTTCTGGAAATGAAGCATTGTCCCAGCAGGGAAATTAAGCAGTGATGCATGAAAATTTGATCATTATGAGCAATTCTTAACAGTTCTCATGTAATTAATGCTCTGACAAACAGAGGTAACAACTGTTTTTGAGAATTATGTAAACCTTAGCTAATAACTTAACCAGTAAAATTATTTCATGATCCCCTTCTTCTCTACTTCTGTGATGGCAAAATCAGAGATGTTGGTGAAAGCAGGGAAGAAAATGATAAAACAAAACCCTGCAGTAATACAGTATTTGTTGTATTTCTCCCCTTAGTTATTATTTCCATTCTTATTAACAAAAATAATAGCAAAATGAGCTCATGACCAATAATGCTTAACATGTTTGTGTGCACAGGTGCAAGCTTTGTGGTGGAGGAGGGCTCCTCAGCAGCTCTTACTACCAATCATTTGTTTGCCACTGACCCTGATACAGCTGCAGATGACTTAGAGTTTGTGTTGGTTTCTCCTCCCCAGTTTGGTTACATTGAAAATATACTGCCTTCTCCTGGGTTTGAGAAGAGCAACATTGGAATAAGCATAGGTAAGTCTCAACAACTCATGATAATCAAGCAGGGGCTTGCAGAAGGCTCTGCAGTGGGCTCTGGTGGTGCAGGTGCAGCTGTGGGCATTAATATGGGATTACTGAGGAATGCAGGTGGTGGCAAATGGAGAGCAGTGGGACTTTGCAGGGGGAGTTAAAAGGCAGACTGAAGATGAGAAGAACCAGCCCTTGAAGTAAACAAGGCAATCCTTGTTTCATGCACCCAGCTGAGATCAATTAGAAATCATGATATGAGACATTAATCTGCTCTCCCTGCCTTCCTCTTCAGTCCCCCATGAAAGGCTCCAGCATCCCTTCACCTGCACATCTGTCAATTAAATGCAGCAGCCTGGTCCCACATTAGTTTCCAAGGCAAAGTTACAAAAGTGATAGAGATTGTGTTTGAATTAGATGGTGACTTCCCTTGTCCACTTTCAAACCATGTAAGGCAGTTTCACCCTCAGCAGAACAGGCTGTGACATGCTTTGCTACCAGCTTTTGCCAGCATCTTCAGCCAGAACCCTGCAATCACTGAGTCTTTAAGTTCCCATTTTTGTAGTCTGTCAGTCAAATAAAGTGTAATTAGAATAATATAATCATAGTATCATATAGTTCAGGAAAAAAGTCAAGTCCAGTGATTAACCTAGCACTGTCAACCTTTTGGACCTCAGATATTTTCCTACCTGTCATTTGAGTTGGTTTTATATGGGCTCAATTTTGCACTTTTTCTGTACTGCAGCTTCAGAGTCGCACCTGAAGCAGAATGATGCATTTTTTGGTGGGGGGAAGGGTGTCCTGCAGTAACATGCACAATGTCATTCCTACAGTCAGAAAATGACAGAGAACTTAAAAAATTCAAGTTAGTTATTCTTTGAAAAAAGACATAGTTTCATTTTTTCAAAACGATGGATAAGACCAGAAGGCATGAAAATACTGTACATTTTCTGTTTAAAATCTGCAGGTTCATTTCAGCTGAAGCACCTGAAAGCCATGAATATAAACTATGTTCAATCCAGGCACTTGCGAATGGAGCCAACAGAAGACAAGTTTGTACTTTATGTCACTGATGGGTTGCATCGCTCAGCAGAGACTCCATTTTTTGTGCTAATCAGCCCAACCAATGATGAGGTTCCAGAATTCATAGCCAGGAATATTACCGTAAGAAAATAAGCAAAATATTAAATTAGTCGTAAAATTATTTTAACCAGAAACTACTTTTTTATACAAATAAGAACATTGTCTTGATACCTGTTCCTTTGCATATTTCTCTTACTTCGTGTAGTTCAGACTACTTCAGGAAACAGCCCAGTAAAATATAACCCTAAAAGACAGAACTTCAGTGGGATGGGAGCAGTGCCTATCTCTAGGAAATTTGCATTTAAGTAAAAAAGAAGGACTTAAATCTTTAAACAAATAAGACACCTAGAAAGCAGAGAGATCTTTAGGCTTCTTCTGCATTCTCAAGGGCCTTCACATTTTTAATAGGGTATTTTTTTTTATATTTCTGGCATAGCTTCTCCCCTCTCTGTAGACTGTTTTTAATATAAATAACTCTGTAAGCACAGAGTATAAACTTACTGTAAAGTAAAAAGTGGATGTATAAATTTATACGCATCCATATTTTTAGATACCTTTATGCATTTAAAGGCTTTCTCCTTTTGCATTTCTGAGTACTAGATTTGGCATTGATTTACTTAACATATATTCTATTAATTCGGACAAATAGGAACTCCTTATCTCAACTTCTCTTTTCATCACTGTAACCACTTTCCCTATGTCTTTTAAACTGATTGAAATCAGTAGCTGGTTAAAAAACTACTGGGTAAGGGATGGATCAATCAAGAGATACACTTGACCAAAGAATGCCCTACTCATGAAACCAATTCTATTATTTCTTTTAATGTAAAAGAATTGGATGTTTTTTCTTTCACGTTCAGGTTCAAGAAGGGGAGATGAAGGAGCTGGATCTGTCTGTTATCAGTGCAGTTGATCTGGATGTGCCTCAAGACTCTCTGGTGTTTGAGGTTGTGCAGAGGCCCTTGTATGGGTTCCTTATCAATGGTGTTCCTGGCAGTGATGTTCTACACTATAAGGAGTTAATTAACCACGATCACCACAGCCATGGGTTGCTTGTTCATGACTTTTCCATGGAGCTACTAAGGAGTGGTAGGTGCAGCATTCTTCTGCCAATAGTCTTCCATTCCTTTAATGAGGCAAGTGGCACACTAAAGAAATATTCATCATTTATGTATTCACTTGCCTTATGTTTATTTTCAAGACAATGTTTAGGAATGGAAATTATCCTATTTAATGCTATTCTTGTCTATTGGTTTTAGGAACTGTCAATAAAATCATCCTGAGAGACCTCTGTATCAAAAAGGGTAGTAATATGAGTAGGAAAACCATCTGTCCTGATTAAAATAAAAGGGAATAATGTAACATAATGTAACATCATCAAACAAATTTGTAAACGTTTTACAGCGTCTAGAATAGAGAGAAAACAAGGCTGATTTAAAAACACATTAACTGTTTATGGGGTTAAGTATTTCTTCAAATTATCACAAAATCATAGAACATTTTGGGTTGCAAGGGACATGTAAGGGTCAACTAGTCCACCTCCCCTGTTATGGGCAGGCACAACTTGCACAGGACCAAGTTGCCTAAAGCCCCATTCAACCTGACCTTGAATATTTCCAGCGTTCCACAACCATTCAGTGTCTCACCATTCTTACTGTAAAATGTTTTGTCCTTATGTCCAACCTAAACCTACTCCTGCCCTTGTTATATCACTACAGGCATTGGTAAAAAGTCTCTCTCTATTTTTCCTATAAACCTTCTTTAGACACTGAAAGGCTGCAGTATACCATATGTCTAGCAAGAAATATACAAATTGGGACTCCACAGCTTGGCATGATCAGTCAGCCTGCTTCAAAGCAGCAAATCTATTTCAAGTACATGTAATGTATTGTGTATTTAACACTGCAAGGAATATGCTGGATTCCTCCCAGCTGTGGCTATTCAGTGAAACATGGAATCTATCAGTATAAAGAGGGGCATGAATCCAGTACTGTCACTCAAATTTCAGTTCAGTCCTCAAAACTGGAGTAAAGATTTTTTTTTGTCTCTGCCTGTCTAATATGAACCTCTTCTGCCTTCCCAAGTCTTAGTTTTGCCTTTCTTTCTTGGCTTTTTCCTTTTGTTATCCATAATGGTGCACAAGCCACCTTTGGCCTAGAACTTCCGATTGTCCATGGTCATAGATACGAGGCCAGCTGTCCTTCCAAAGGCTTCTTCAAAGATTCCTGAGGATTGGTTAAATCACAGGGAAGTATTGCCTTGGCAGCCTCATCCTCCCTATGGTTCCCATCAAAGTGATTTGGAATAAGGAGAGAAGAAGAAATGTACCTTTTTCAGATTGACAGAAACCCCTTTTTTTGGAGAGTCACTCCTTGCTTAGGCAGGCTGGTGACCTTGAGTCAATAGTATGATGTTAGACCACCAAACAGCAGAGGCTCATCAAACTCCTTTTCTGATAGCTAAGGTAAGTTTATTGTTACCCAGCATAGGGGGAGAGGAGATGGAAGGAAGGTGATTGAAACAGAGTGAAATGATGAGAGGGATTTTGCAGGAGTCAGATTAAGTTGTCCTTTCAATTTGTCTCACTCATTCTCTCTCTCCCTCTCTTTCTCTCTTATTCTTCTCCCCCTTCCTGCCTCACATAGGAATGAAGCTGATGTACATGCATGACGACTCTGAAAACCTCACTGACAGCTTTAAAATTCAGCTATCAGATGGAAAACATAAAGTCCTCAGAACCATTTCAGTAAAGGTCATTCCAGTTAATGATGAGAAACCAGTGCTGAGCAAGTAAGTCACGTGTTCCTGTTTCTGACTGTGGGATGTGTTCGGACAAAAGGATGGAAAAAATGAACAAAACACCAAATAATAGAATCATACCCTAGTTAAGGTTGGAAAAGGCCTTTAAGATAATGAAGTCCAATCATCAAACTAGCATGCCATCCCACTAAACTGTGTCTTTGGTTTCTGATGCAGAGAGGAAGCCATAACTAGTAACAGACTAATGTCAGTAAAAGTGTTTCTGTGTAGGTCTCTACCAGCCCGTTTAACAAAAAAAAATTACTGAAAGAAGAGCATGCCTAGTGTTTTTTGCTCTATATTAAGGAAATAGAGGAAAAATAAAAGTGTACGGTGAAACATGTTCACTGTTTCTTTCATAAGTTGCTTCAAGGTGGTTTCCAGGTGTTGTACCTCTGCAGAACACTGACCACCATGGTACTGTTTTTCCCTTCTCTGAGACAAACACCTGCCCAAAACACCATTCTGAAAGTAGCCCTGGATTTTGGCATGAGAGGATCCACAAGTTTGAAGCAGAGGAAGGACTTTCAGATTATAATTATTTTATTTTATAATCTGAAACTCTTTCTCTGCCATAATTCAACTGCTGCAAAGGCACACACTACCTTCCCTTATGCTTCAAAGCTAGGAGTTGCAAATGAATTAGACATGATCAGAAATTGCCTGGCAGACTATTTATAGATAGGCAGCTGGCTGCAAGAGAGCCAAACCTCCTGGACATTTTAAAAAAGGAGCTCATCCCTTGGGATCTCCAGCTGATGGCTTGTCACAGAGCATCAGGACCTCCATACTTGTGACTGTTTTCCTGCCCCAGACAGGCAGATGGGAGGCTAAGAGTCCAAAAGTTTTGGGGGTATAGCTCTGAACCTCTAAAATTTGTATATCAGACTCACAACCTATTAAGCAGACTGCCACTAAGGAGGGAATTTCTGATCCCTCAGGGTATTTGGCTTGCTTTCAGATCAGACTTACATGCAAAGAATTTTTAATGTTATTTTTTACCAGGTAGAGCTTTCTGCAATAATGAATGTTAGTTTCTTAGTTAAAAGATTTTCAATGACCACATAATGCTAAAATGAGAGAATGTCAATTTTCAGTTAAAATAAAGAGTATAATTTATGTATGCATATATCATGTACAGGTAATTATTGATAATTGTCTATTTGTTCCTCACATGCTACAGCTTGATCTTCCATTTTACACCCTTTCTCTCTGAAAGAAGATGATGAAGTGCAAGAAGTGTTTTTTACATATGCCCAGATAGATACAGAAACTGTTGCTTCCTTGTCTGACAATGTTAGATCACTTGCTGTTTCTGTGGTGAACAATAGCATAGATTCAGACATCTACTCCCAAAATAACTATTCCTTTTTAACAAGTTACTGTCTCTTGCCTTTTACTTCTCCACTGAGATGAGGTGTGCTGCCAGTATTTAAGAAGTAGTGCTTTAAGAAAATGTTCAGTTTGGCACTGGGATGATTTCACTGCCACATTTAGTCACTACATTTTCACTGTAGGGTACCTTATAAAGTTCCTAATGTTAGTGTAGTGTTTTACAGGTGAATATTGGGCAGTACCGGCAAGCTTTTCTTAACGTTTTGATCTTGGGGCACTTTCCACCCCAGGGGTTTTCAGCTCTCATCTCCATTAGTTATGGTCAACAGACTGAAGAACCTGTGATGGGATGTTTTTGGCTGGCAAACAGTGCCTCTTATTCACAGTGATTGCCAAAACCTCAATCTGTCACCTCTTGGATTGCATCCTGTAGAAGTGAGTGCCCTTGGGGAATGTAAAGCCTTCGCACATTCCTCTTGAGAGCTTCTTCCCAAAATAAGATGTGGGTGCTAGAAGGAGCATAGGAAAGAAGCCAGTTAGATATGGTATGTCTCTTACAGATAAAGGTGAGCCTTGAAGACTAGTTGTTTGAAAGACAGTAACAACAATCAGTTCATTAGAGCCAGTATTGCTGAGCTTTACATTAGCAGTAATAATGCAGTCTATATGTTTACATTGTCTTCCTATAAATTGTATGAAGGTAAGCAGAATAGAGGCCAAGGGAATAAGAGAGATATGTTAAATCAATTTGTTTTAGGTATTTTTGTTCTTTCCCACCAATGTAAGGAGAAGCTTGTCTGCACTGTTCACTTTTTTTTTTTAACCTTTTGAACTGAAATAGGCACCCTTCTTCTATTCTCTCTGCAATTGTCATTTCTGTCAACATTTGTTTAATCTGTATTTCTGGCAGAGAAATTACATGTTGAAAAGGTTCCTTTTATTGCATCAATACATGACTTTTAATTTTTTCAGGAAGAACGATATAGAGCTGAACATAGGTGAAACTCAAATAATTTCTAGTGCTGTTCTGTCAGCAGAAGATAAAGATACCCCCAGGGAGAGAATTTACTACTTATTTGAAAGACTTCCAGAAAATGGTCAGCTTCAGCTCAAGGTTAGTCTTTGTACTTCAACAAAAAACAGGCATGCAAAGGACTCTCTTTTTTTAGGGCAAAATAAAGTTAATTTTCCTTTTCTCCCAAATGCTTGTCATATTCTGAAGTAGACAGCTTGGCCAGTTTGATTGCTGAAGGAGTGCTTGAGTCAAACAATGATGCTGTCCCAGAGGCTTTGGCACTAAAACCCAGGTCCTAAACAGGAGAACATGGAAGGTGAAAAACATGGCAGATCATCTGAGGTTAAAATTGAGAGAGATGTTGGGATAATCATCCCACAAAAGGGGAAAATGAAGCTAGGAGGGAATGGGGGGGAAGTCCTTGGTTTAAAAAAAAAAAAAAAAAAAGCCTTTACTTCAGTTACTTCGGGGTTCAGAAAGCATGGAATGATTTGCATGTGAAAGAGTAGTAAATACATCAATTAGAAAAAAGCATGGGGGAAGGAAGGGAAAAGGAAGATGTTGGAAAGGATATATCAAGAGGAATGGCAAAAAATAAGATTAGAAATGGAAGATGAGATGATAATCTGTTGATCTAAAATAAGAAAAAGGAACAAAGATAGAAAAAAATGTGTTTTTAAAGCAGCGTGCGTATGTGATAGAAATAAAATTCTCTTTCTAAAACTTGTGAATTTGGAAAGCATTTTGATGCTGGAAATCATTAGACTTGTGAGTTAAGTCTGAGGCAAGAGACAGCTGCTGACTGGAATCTGTCAGTTTGAACATTTAGGGCACATATACATATCTTAGCTTTCTCTCCTTGATAACCTTTGCTGTAGATATAGTGATGCTGTTACCCACTAAATGTCAACTTCATTGATCAGTCCAATTTAAGGTACTAGGCTAGCTTCACAAAAAACAAGAAATTTTATGTGTAATTCAGGGGTTTTTTTGCAGCTGAGGACCTCTGGGGCTCTAAATTTCTGTGCTTCCCTGAAGTTGTTTCTGATACTGTTTTAGCTATGATTTCAGATAGAACCAAGAACAGATTTTTGAAATTAAGAAATAGAAAACCTAAGCTGGGTCAGGAACTATTTAATTTTAATTAAATTTGTCTGAACTATTTTAATTTTCATTAAAAAGTGTCTGATTGAGAAGTGTGCAATTTTTTACTCTATTTAATTAACGATCATTGTATCTTCTCCAGCCTTATATCTGCTGGAAAAAAACCCTCCAGTTATTTGCTGCCCTTCAAAACATACTATGAGGAAACAATCTTTAGAAGGAAAGCCAGGTAGCTGCCACTAACAGGGTATATAACTACAAAGAAACACAATTAACTGGGAAGGATGTGTGGGTAATTGTCAGTTAATGAAGGATGTTTATACTTTCCAGGTAGGACAAGAGTGGATGACTCTCCAAACTGGAATGAAGTGCACTCAGGAAGAGCTGGATATGAACCTTGTAAGATATGTCCACACAGGAACTATGGGGTCCAAGAAAAAAGACAGCTTCACATTTTGCCTCTGGGATGGGTACAACAGATCCCCAGCTGTGGACTTCTACATAAATATCAAGGACTTGGAAAAAGGTAAAGATCCACTAAACTTGATCTTTCACAGTGCCTGTTTCTGAAACCAAGGTATTTGATTAAGTCTTGATGCTTTCCTTAGCACTGTATAGACCCTGGTAAGTGTCCCTGCAGGTCCTCTAAGTTTAAATGTGTGGATTTCACTGTTGGCTGGGTCCTGGGGTTTGAAAAGGCTCTGCCCCATGCAGTGTGTTGCACCTTGCCTCCCAGGACTCCCAGCTGCTTTGCAAATAGAGCTGAAAATATCTTCCTGAAACTAGCTTTATTCTTGGGTAAAACAGCACAGAAAAATGGTGAGATTATAAAAAGGTGGGCAAAAGACTGTTCAGAAACAGCTCTCTCTCTAGGTTATTCTGCAGTCTTTTGGTCTCTCTTTTTAAATTACATCTCTATTAGAAACACAGAGATTTGCCTGACATTGCTAAGATTGGGAGATGTGTCAAAAGAGGCTGTGGTCATCCCAACAGGATAATAGTTTTCAGGTTCCAACAGGATAAAGCCCCAGGCAACGTGGCTGATCTTGTGGCTGATCTCATGGCTGACCCTGCTTTGAACAGAAGGCCACAATGAAGATATCCTGAAGTCCTTTCCATGCCGAATTTCTCTATAATCTTGAAGTCTTTTAGTTTTTCTACCAGTGATGGCTTTCGTGTGGCTAAACAATGCAGAAGAGATCATCTAGTTCAATATGACCATTTTAGTATTTTTTCATCTATTTTGCAGGAGACATTGCTATTTTTATGAAACTTCTCAGAGTGCCAAAAGGAGATCGCAGCTACATAACAACGGATGTCCTCCTCGCACTGGATGGTACTGACAAGCCAGAGGAGCTGCTTTATGTGATTACCTCCCCACCCCAGTATGGGCAAATAGAGTATGTCAGCTATCCTGGCATCCCCATTGCGAGCTTCAGTCAAATGGATGTAGCACGACAGATTGTCTGCTATGTTCACAAAGCCAAGGCAGCTGTTCATGAAGATGCATTCAGGTAAGGCATAGTACCCCACCCTCTGGGCTCCTCCCTTTGAATTTTTGGGGTATTTGAAAATCCTGCACTACACAACACAAAACACCCAAAAAACCCCAAAAGGAATTATTAAAAAGAGCTGGAGGTTCTGTGTGAATTCCCAATGTTTATAGAGCACATCTATTTCTATGGCAATAAATATAGCTGGGAATGCTTTTGTAATGAATTCATTTTCTCATTGATGCTGAAAACATAAGCAGAGACACATTACTCAATGATACTAGCTTCAACATTATTACAGCACCCTGGCATACACAGCTGTTAAGATTTAAGCGAGAGAGAAGGACTGAGAACATACTTTACCACACACTGGATGTAGCAAAGCTGGTCCATTCAGGTATTTAATAACAGCTTTCTTATCTGTTATTATTTATCATATTAATTTGACTATGGTTTTCTGAATCTCTAAGTATCCTGGTATATAATGAAACCAGTCTTAATCTATTTTGACACTACCACAGCTCAGAAATTCATGTAGACACTTGAAATTCTGGGGTAAAACAATAGGTTTACCTAAAGACCTAGTTCAGCAGCCTAGTGATAATTATTTTCACCTCTTTCTGAAATTTTCCACTTAGAACAGTTTATACTAAGCACATTCATTTTGTTCTCAAATGAACCTTCCTTGGTTATAAAGTAGAATGATGCAATGAATTATCATCAGATTGAGAGCAGATATACTGGTCAAAGTCTTGTGGATGTTTTTGTAAAAAAGATCAAAGTCAGGGAAAAGAAAAACTCAAAAGTAAATAAAATGTTTCTAAAGGAAGAATGGTTACTTTTTGCAAATATTGGTAATTTTCTATGAAAGCAGCTCAGAAAAAAGTGAACAAATATTCCTTGGTTTGATGTTTCTTAATTGTGAAACACTTTCACCAAAACTAGAATTAGATTATGCAAGTTTGGTTGCAGTCATGCCAGCCCTAGTTTGGGCAATGTAGCATAGTGGCTTGTGTCACTATGACTTCCATATCACATTAACAAAAGCAGATTAGACAATTCTAGGCAAATTGCAAATGTAGATAAACCCAATGTTTTCTGTTTAGGCCAATGGCTAAGAACCAAACTAGAAAGTCAGCCTTATACAAGTAAGGTTGTGATGCTTTAATAAATATTGATATTTGATAACTATTTTAATCCAAATAATTATGTTCTTCGATGTTATCATTTGGAAATGGTTTTGTGTAGATGCATAAATATTCTGGCAGAATAGTATTATTATTTCAACAAGGAATTAATTATATGGCTAATTGTGGAAGGAGGAGAAATCAACTGACCAGATTTTTACTTCCCACTAAAATACTTCCTTCAGACATAAATTTACCTGTATTGTTTGATGCTGTTGGCCTGGAAGAAAGATTTGGCAGTGCTTGTTTGGACAGACGACTTCAAGTGCTTAGCAACCTGACATCAGATGCTGGCAGCAGGATGCTAAAAGAACATGCTAATGTCCTCCATTTTGACATGCTGGCTTGATTTTGTAATGAGTTGGCACTATTTATGATTCCATTTTTATATTTTAAATGCCATGACAGATGGTAGGTCCTATAGCCAACTCCATTGCCATCAAACTGCAGAAAGCATGAAATGTTGGTAGCTGTGAAATCAAACCATGCAACATGTCCTCCAAACTTTGCCTGGGAATTGTACTCTAAATTTAATCAGAGTGAGAATACTGGCTGCTCTCCACTCCTGAGGAAATTGAAAAGCAGACATAAACCATAAATAAACAAACAACCAAAATCTCCAAAAGTGCAGAAGGACATCTTGGACATGGGCAGTTTCAGCACCTGTGAAACTGAGCAGTGAATGAAATTCATGGTGAATTTCAGTCTGATGTATACATGCAGGAGCTTTATTCCTGCCTGGTAGTCTGGAGAAGGCTGGATCAATCTTCAGTTTTATGAACTGAATTATCTAAGTCCTTCACTAAATATTGTTTGAGACATCATCCAAATGTTTTTACAGCAATCAAATGAATGAGAGAAAATTCACTTCTGCTGCAGTCTTCCAGGTGTTTTGAAAGAAGGTTAAGATCTTGGCTGAAGTTGCTTTACCCTTTTTTCTCCTAACACAGTATTTATCATCATTATTTTAGTTCTGTCTTTGATTTCAAGTAGCTTACAAATAGCACAACCCTTTAACCATTGGCACAATAGCATTAGGTCAGTGTAGACAGATGTCTCTAGGTTCCCAGCTGGGAATACCATTCTCAGTAAACATATTTCTAACTGCTACACAGTCCCTGGTCTGCCTATGCTCATTCCCATCTGTTTCATGGCATAGTGCCAGTTTACAAGTGACCAAGCTCTAATCATCCAATATTGGTGAAGGCAATGAAGAATTTTAGATGGACAGGCTGTGTGACAGAGTAAGCTGCTCCCTGACCTACTGAAAGTCAATCCCAATTCAAGTCACGCAGCAATACACTAGGTGTTGACCCTGTAATTTTAAAAATACTTCTTCAAGGTCTGCAGTCTAAGGGGAAACAGATAATCCACTAAATGTCAGCCAGTCCCCATTTCATTTAAGTATGGTAGAAGAGTGTTAGGTGGAAAGCAGCCAGTTAGGCTGGCCCTCATACTGTCAGAAACAACTGTCCCACTCTAGTAGAGACAAATTTCTTTGCACAGCAGACTCTGCTCCGACTCAGGCAGAACAAACCTGTGTGAAAACCACCTTACAAAATGTTTTTGCATATACTTCGCAGCATAGTAATTAAAATTTATGTAGAAAGACAGGTAACTCATACATGATTTAAGTTGATGGGACATGAAGGATTGTGAGACATTTTCAGAGCAACTTTTACTTTCATATTCTCTCAAAAGCTTTTGTTACAGGCATGAAAATGTTCCATGTAATTATTTTCAGAAGAAAACACGTAAATAATGATCTTGCCAATGAAATATAAGATGAATTTTAAAGGCCAAAAGATTGGTCTTGGTCTTCTCCATATTTTTCTCCAAACTAAATTCAAAAATAGGTTTCTGCAGACCATGGTGTCACTTGTATGGCAAATGCCCATCCCCAGCTGGTAGGCTTCTGTCATGGTTTAACTGCAGCTGACAGCTAAGAGCCAGGCAGCTGCTCGCTCCCTCCCCACCTGGAGGACTGGGGAGAGAACTGGAAAGGTAAAAGTGAGAATGCTCATGGGTAGAGATAGAGACAGTTCAGTAGGTAAAGCAAAAGCTGTGCACATAAGCAAAGCAAAACAAAGAATTAATTCTCTGCTTCCTGTGGGCAGGCAGGTGTTCAGCTATCCCCAGGAAAGCAGAGTTCCGTCATTCACAACAGGGACTTGGGAAGACAAATGCCACCACTCCAAAGGTCTCTGCCTCCCTCCTTCTTTTTCCTCAGCTCTATACACTGAGCATGACACCAGATGGTCCGGGATATCCTTTGGGTCAGCTGGGGTCAGCTGTCCTGGCTGTGCTCCCTCCCAGCTTCTTTTGCACTCCCAGCCAAATAGAGGCAGAAAAAGCCTTGATGCTGTGTTACTGCTCAGCAGTAACAAAACAAAGCACCCTTGTGTTATCCACACTATTTACAGCACAAATCAGAACTGCAGCCCCATACAAGTGACTATGAGGAAAATTAACTCTACCCAAGTTAGCAACAGCAGAGCTTCCAACAGATTTTCTCTACAGCCTTGGGCACCTTTCTCTTCATTTTGAAAGGAAAACTATCTGTAGTGAATAATCAAATCTTTAGTGTATCTAAAGAAACATCACTACATGAGAGAGAGCTACAAGAAACTGTGTGGCTATTGATAGAAATTCCCAGCATGGAAGAAGACATGCAGATACGACCATTTGATAAGTTTATGCTATGGATATCAATGTTTTTAATTTTTTTTTTTTTATCCTATAAAATTAGTACAGTTCTGCCCAATATCTTAGTATTTCAGTGAAACTTTACTTGACTTTTATAAAGAAACATAAATGACCTCCTTGGAATATATGAAAATTTAAAGATACAGTTAGTGCCTAAACAAATCCATGAAGTGAGATAAGGCTGAATCTTTCTCCAATTTAGTTTTTCAGATAGTTTGGGAGGCATTGGGTAGAAAAGATTTGTAACAGTGAGCAAAAAGGAACCCAAACCAAACCAGGCAGGTCATGTACTTCACATACCTCTTTCTGTAAGCTGTAGGTGCTACTGCCAGGTAACCAAACGAAGATAAATTTTAAGGATGTGTGAAATATGTATGCCAAAAGCTACAATAAGCCCCCATACAGCCTTTCCTTTTAGATCTGTTCCATGTGTGTCCCAGCTAGATCAGGTCTGTTATGACTGTTGATCTTCAAGGTCTCTCCTCTGGCATCTGCTCAATCCCTGCCAGTGCATTGTAACTCCTGTCATATATCTGGCTGTCTGCTTTCCTGTTTTTAAGTTTTACATCCACTCCACTCAGTGTCTGTGTTTGTGCTCCACCCAGCTCTTCTACTTTTGCAGTATTAGCACAGGCAAGTCCTGTAGTAAAGGTCTGCATTGTCATTTCATTTCAGTACATGATGAATCAAGAACAGATGCTGAAGACTGCCTTGCCTCTCTTTGCCAGATTCATCATCAGCAATGGACTGAGGACTAAGCATGGGACATTCAAGATCCTCTTGGAGGCAGCTGACCAAGCTTTGCCCATTCTATCTAGGAACATGGGGTTAAGAATAATGGAAGGAGCTATGGCACTTCTTACTCCTGATGTATTGCAGCTTTCAGACCCAGATACTGCAAAAGAAAACCTTACCTTCCTCTTGGCTCAGCTCCCCCAGTACGGTCATCTCTATTACCAGGGGGCTGTGCTACTGCAGTACAATTTCACACAGCAAGATGTGGACAACAGGGATGTTGCATACAAGCACCGAGGTGGGAATTCCCAGATTGACAGATTTACATTTGTTGCCACAGACAGGACTAACCAAGGTTTCATCGTGAATGGGAGGGTGCAGAGCGAGCCAGTGGCATTCACCATCCAGGCAAGTGTGACCACAGGCTACTTAAGACAGATAAATTGTGTGATAAGGTAAAAAATATATCAGTTTTGGTGACAGCTGGTACTTGCTGCAATCTCTGATTTAGCCATGCAACTAAAATATTTGCTTTCTGTGTTCCATGAATAATTAACCTGAGGAATTAACTACTTGCCAAAATCTGTAAAGATAAGCAAGTAAATACTTATATAGTTAATACTTGCATGCTAAAAGTTTTACATAGGAATCTCAACTATGGGAAGTATAGAACATTCTCCTGCTCTGCTTTCCCACTTGGTGCCTGACCCCAGGATTTGTACACATGGGGGTGTGAGTATGACTGCTGATCTTCATGTCACTGGAATCTTGAATTACAGCCACTTTGCTTCCCCACCTAGACATCCTGTCTTCTCTCTGACAGCCTCAGTAAGACCCTTGCTCTGATTCTTCTTTCTTTGCTAGAATCTTTCTGTTCACTTCCCATTTCCCCTGTTTTCAAGTCTTTCATACTTTGTTATATGATATGTTTGCTGTGATTTTTTGTATGTATCTATGTGGCATGTTTCAGTACACAAAGTATGCCTTGTTACATTGCATATCAAAATTCTGAGTTTCAAAACCCTGCTACTGATGAAGAGGCTGTTAATGTTTCCTGACGACAAAGTTTCAGTGATGAGTAAGGAATACTATATCAGCAGAGGGGAACAGCAACCACCATTGTGGAATGCTAGAAGATTAATCAGAATTTGTGAACGGTGGCATTGCTACTATAAAACAGAGGTAACAAACCTTTGCTGTAAAGAAAATTACACAAAAAATGAGGACTATGTGAAATGTGGGACATCGGGGCAGAGGTACATAGAATTTGTACAGAATGTAAAATACTTGCTGCATTGCAGTCTGGGCCTGGAAACTTCTCATATGAAGTACAACTTAACAGGAACTCAGGTGTCTGCAGCAGACTGTGAGCCAAAGTGGCTATTGCCACCCTGAACTGGTTACTGCTCTTTTAGCAAAAGCAGGACAGAGAATATCCTGATGCTGTAAAATGAATGTGCAACTTTGATTTAGGTGGACTCTTTGGACAAAATGGCACCAAAAATTGTTCATCTCCATTGCATTTCTGTTGTGGAACTCCTGAAGAATGGCAATTATGGGATCTATATTACTGCCAGGTCCCTGAGGGCATCTGACCCCAATACAGAAGATGACAAAATAATTTTTAAGATTTTGCGAGGTCCTCATCATGGCTACCTGGAAAATATAACAACAGGTGATTTCTTTTATAGTCTCTATTAGGGGCCATACCAGACCAGTTTTCAAACCATACCCTGCTAATGCTTGCTTGATAGAGAGAATCAGAATATCTTAGCAAACTTTGGGCAAAGTTTGACTTTAGTAACAAAACTTTTACAATGAAACCTGAGTCTTTGAACTCAACAAAACAACAACTTTGAACTTTGAACAAAATGAAAGTTACAAATCCTCAAAGAGTTTGAGATAAATTTTAATAGCTGCTGTTGAGAAACTTTTTTATTTCTATCAAGACAAAAATATTAATATTGAACTTGGCCTTTTGATAAACAAGTTACATATGAAGAAATTGGCAGGGGCTTATAGTGAACAAGTATTGCTGTTTAGCTATAACCCTGCATTTCTCTAAGTTCAGATTCTCAACAAAAACAAAAGTTGAAAAGATTCTATATGAACTGCTCTTATTAGCAGGCTTTTAGTTCACCTGCATATTGCTTGTCTTTCCTAGGTGGATTCATTCAGGAAGGATTTAGCCAAAAGGATTTAAACAGCAAAATCATACTTTATGTCATCAACCAATCACAAGAAGTGAATTCAGACAGCTTGGAGTTCCAAGTGACAGATGCCAGTGGAAACTCTGCAGCACCCCAAAGGTAGCTCTGCTCCTTGGTGACATGGGCTGTGCTGCTCTGAGCTCACCACCCCCGGGGCAAATGAACACTGCTGGGCTTGAGGCTATGCAGACATAGCTGCAACTCAACCTGCTGTTGCTTTTGTCTAGTAAGAGAAGGTTTCTCCCCCTCAAGGAGGTGAAATACAAGGGGTGACCTCCAGGTTAGACTGTGTCACTGTTCTCAAGGGCCTTCACAGGGTCTTACCAGGAAACATAAGGCATTTACTGGAAGTTTGGCATTTGGAGATCTGAGATGCTGCATGCTGAAGGATGGGACTATTGCTTCATGAACATGGTCCTGCAGCTTCAGGTCACTTGCCCGTAGCTGATGGCAATACATTTTTCACAAGCTTGAGATTACAGTGGAGGGGATGCTTTCAAATGTCAAAGCTATGAGTGTTGTATTTCTGCAAAAGAGCAATGAAAGAAGGTGGAGAGCACACAGCTTCTTCGTCATCCACTGCATGGATTAAGCATACTATCCAATATTTCCTTGTAACATACAACAACCCTCATGCAGAGAAATTATAATATCATCTGAACTGTGCTTTGATGATAAAAGCCAGAAGTGCAAGTAGCTTTTCAGCAGAGGCAATGCTTCTCTTTATTTCTGAAAATAGGACTAAATGTTCAACCAATTTATTTAATCAGAATAAATTGAGAAAAAAAAAAACAACAACAACAAAAAACAGAACAAAACAAAACAGAAAAAAACCCAAATGAAACCAAACCAAACCAAACCAAAAAACCCTCCAACAAACCAAAACAGGCAATATGTTTTTTATTCTGGGCTAAACTGACTACTCACAAACCAGGACTCATGGTGAAGAAAGAGGGGCAGAGAGCTGTATCTTGGGGCAGAGCACTTCTGTGCATGCTGGAGAGAGGACAGGGACTGAGCTGAGCTGGAGGCAGCATTTAGGCAGTTATGTGCTGTGCCAAAAGATGTCCCCATACACAAACACATCTGAGCATGGACAGCCCAGCTGCTCTGTGCTGGCTTGCAGATGAACCAATATCAAAACCACCATTATGCGATGCCACTTCTCATGGGAAAGTACAACTCCTTGTAAATGAATGGCAATGCATAGCAGAGCTTTAGGAAAAGAGCAAAGAAAAGCTCTTTTCTTTTTTTTTGCAGAAAATAGACATTGCAGGGAAGTTATCTGCTAGCAGACCAAAGGAGAATTTTAGTGAAAAAATATTATTTTAATAAAATTTTATAAAAGCTTGTGAGATATTTTTTCCATTTAAAGTATTTATCACCTAATGATCACTGGTTCAAAATACACAATTTATTTGTTCATGTCCTAGCTTTTTTTGAATGCTGCTGGATTACATCTGGCACATCCATCTTCTTTAACAAAAATAAAGCAAATCAGGTTCTAAATAGGTTCCCCACAAAATTAGCATTGGAGGAAGGAGGAAGAACAGCAGGGAGCTTCCACTGGTGATAGAGCTTGCCAGCTCTGAAAGGCCTACAAGCTTGTTTTAATAAAGTTCAAATTGTAAATAGCTCAGCTTAATTTCCTTCTTTGCACTCTCATTCATCCCTCTCTGACTCTCAATATTTTTTATCACAGCTTCAAAAAAGGAAAGATCTTTATTGACTATCTTCTGCAGCACAAAATCTTCTGAGCAGTCTTCAAACACTGCCCCCATCCTCCATAAACAGTTGTAAAATTCAGTGCATAAGACACCTGAAATCTGATAGGGGAAAGGTTGAAGAGAGAAGTGTGCAGAGTACTAAACTAAAGGGAGGAGGGAAAACCCTTGCACAGAGGCAGAAAAGTCCTAGATTATACTCTGCATGCTGCAGGAGGAGAGTTAGAAAACAGATGAAGGCAGATGGGTAGAAAGGAGGATATTGCTCAGAAAAGACTGGGGAGTGAAGGTATTATAAAACTTCAAGGCTAGAGGATAAACAGTGATAACTTGGCCTGTTGTTGTTATGGACAAACTGCTCTTCTCAAAGTTACTGCAGAATCCCTCTGGCTGTGAAACAAGGCCCAAGTGTGGTTTAGGGTAGATCAGGGCTGGTCTGGAGGATTTATTACAGCCTCTTCCTAATCAGTAAAATCACAGGAAAGTGTTGATTTGGAGACAAAGGCTCAGTGTGTGTATTGGCTCAAGCAGCAGTCGGGAGAGCAGTCTCCTGAGCAGCAGGGGCTGGGGGTGGCTGGCCAGGTGGCTTTGCTCTACACTCACATTCCTGCCTCTCCCACAGGCTGGAGCTGCGCTGGTCTCGAATTGAAATGCTACAGACTGAATATGAGGTGTGCGAAAACGTGGGAGTGGTGTCTCTGAAAATCACCAGGGCAGGACACTCAGGAGAGTCTGCCTTTATAACTGTGAAGGTAAAGCCAAAAGACAACAACCTAACTTAATAATAAGGGCAGCTTGTTTTATTCTTCAGATGTAAAGATAATTCAGTAATCATCAAAGAGGCCATGTGATTCAATCCACTTGGATGCTTACTGGGACATTGTCCTCACCACTACAGATGGCTGAAACATTTCAGACAAAATTTTTGAGTTTTAAGTTGAAATGCTAATTAACCAAACCTGGAATGTTTTGGAGCACTGTTTCAGTTTTGATGAAAAAACAGAGCAGTTTCTTCTGGCACTGTAGGCTTTGGGCAATCTGGGGCCTTGGGGCTTCTGCTTTGCCTGCTCAGGCTGAAGAAGCCCAGGATGTATAGGGATTTCAACTACACATCCATGGCAGCCTTCTTCATTTCTCCTCCTACTGCCCACAGCCTAGGAAAACATCTTCAATGACTGCCTCTGTCTTATGTCAAAAAGACTAGACTGAAAGCAGCAGGCTATAATTTTGTAAAACAGATTTTGAGAAACTTGCCTTCACAAATTTAATCTTTACTGATAAAATGGAAATTCCAGTATTTTATCAGCTCCACTTGCTAGAGAAATACCATTTCCCCCTCACAGTTTCTGAGGATTATAGCCCTAATTAGAAACATAATTTTGATTTTTCTTCCACTGAAGTTAGTGGGAATTTTGCTAATGATGCCATCAGGGGGCGTCCTGTCCGACCCTTCACAGACTCCAGTGATTCTCCTCTTGCAGTCACTTGCAGAAACAGACCAGTAAAACTGATTCCAGCATCAAGAGCTGGAACAGATACACAGTGTGGAAACTGGTGTCCTCTGGTGTCTCCTATGAAAATTCAGGGCGTTGCTGGAATCCCTATATTTACATATGTAGGGTTCACATCAATCCCAATGAGTCTCTGGGGATGACAGAAGTGACCTCTGTGCGAAAAAGCATCTTTCAAGATGTCACAAAGGGCCAAATAGGAAAAGAGGGCCAGGTTGTTGCTTCTCTTTTGAGATGACAGGATGTGCTTAACCAGGAGACAGGTCCCCAGGGTCCCCTGGCATGGTGAGCAGCAGTGCTACCTGGTGTAGTCAAATAGCAATCTGAGAGGGGAATGAGCAAAAATATAAGGTAGGGAATTTTTTTTTTTTAATATGCATTTTTAATGAGCAAGGACAGAATGACAGTCGCACATAGGAAAGTTTATTCTTCAGGTCTTTATCTTTTTTCCCAGCCTGAGTGCATGTATGGGTTGACCTGCCTATTTGACTTGTCCAAAGTTCCTTCAGCATGCAGCAGAATGCAGTGGGTGGGTGAAATGGGTCACAGCATGGCATTTACTGTTTGATGTCTTCTCAGGTCAATGAAATATCTGCTAGGCTGGGAAAGGACTTCACAGTGACTCCCTCCAAGCTTGTTCAGTTTGATCCAGGTATGAAATAGTGCACTGAATAAAATTAATTCACTGATTTTGGAAGAGTAAACTCTTGCTTTGGAGAATGCAATCTATTACATGTCTGTAGCTAGAGAAGCTAGAATAGTACAGAATAGTATGTGAGACTTGGGCTCACTTTTTGGAAGTACTGTGGGTTTCTTGAGTGAATTGGTATCCTTCTTACTTAGCATGAGATTGCCTACAGTCTTTTATATCAGTTAAAATATCAAAAGTGCTGAAATGATGTCTCCTAATCTCCCAACAACTAGGCTGGATAGGACTCACCTTGAGCTGAGCTGTGGGATGCTTTAAAGACTTCAGTCAGTATAGGTAAAGCCCAGGACACAGGTCAAATTTAGATAAAACTGAGAACAACTTAGGTTATTCAAAATATCTAAGGCCTTTTTTCATTCCCATACAAGCCTGAGGCTACTCATAATGACAAGGAAACAAGAAAAAACAATGGTAAAATTTGCCTAAAAGGTTTAATTTCAATGTAACACGGTTTTTGATCCCTTTATAGTTATTTTAAATAACTGTTCCATCTTTAAATTTAAGCTTTTCAGATAAAAACCCTATGATACATTTTCTCTTGAAAAATTTCAGTGGAAGTCCAAAATCTGTATATTGCAGTGCAATTTTGCACATCTACAGCAGCTTTTTGTTACAGTGTATGCACTTCAACTGAATCACCATTGCCCAGGAACAAATGCAAACTTAATGTTATTTAGAAGAGCAGCAGGAGTCCAGTCAGCTGGTAGGAGAACAATAGCATACACAATCTACTCCATGCTAGCTGCAGACATGTTAATTAATCTATTTCTTTGGCACCCTGATTGATTGAAATAGCACTTAAAGAGTAATTAAAATGTTTATTTCTGTTAGGAGTGTCAACCAAGATGTGGAATATAGCAATTACCTATGACGGATTAGAGGAAGATGATGAAGTCTTTGAAGTAATTCTGAACTCCCCAGTGAATGCTGTTCTTGGCGCACGGACAAAAGCAGTGGTGAAAATTTTGGACTCAAAAGGAGGTATTCTCTTTCAATCTTCATTACTAAGAAGGTGGGAAAATCTTGGCTGAGTAGCTACCTATTTTCAACCACAAGTTGTTCCGAACACTCACCATTAGATCAAATCACCTAATTTCTTTTTAGAGAAAACAGTCTTGACAGTTGAGGGCACTTTATTCTCTCACACAATCAAATGCATCCTCTCAGGAAACACAGCATGGAGAAAGCAATGAGTACAAAATTAGAAAAGTCCCAGAAGAGAAACCACTTTTCATAACAACATGGCTTCAGTTCTCATTTATTAAAGTGGGAAAAATTGGTTCTAGACACATTAGAATTTTTTTCCAGTTATTTAGTTGTTACACACCTTCTAAAAGAGATTTATTTTCTTTTCGAAAAAGAAATGCAACAAATTAACCCAACTCTTAGCAATGTATTTTCCAATGCTTAAAAACCACAGTCCACAACTTCACAGCAAACAGTTTAGTCTTTGAAGACTGCATTGTCATTGTGCTTTTCAGTGATCAAATGTGGTGTGCCTAAAATCAGACCAAAAAGGAGGCAACTGTAGAAACAGAAACATAGGGAAACTGTAGAAAAACAGAAATAGCTAGAAATGCAGCTGCATCCTCTGAGTGTTTTTTTTTCCTGGTGTTTAGTGAAACAATATTTAAAATATCCACGTTGCAATGAATTAGGCTTTATGTTACAAAAAGCCCCCTTAAAATTTCAGATTTGTTTTCTTCTAAACATTCCTTGTGCAAATCAGGATTTAATTGACACAATGAGTTCATTAAAACAACAGTGTCCTGGATTTCCAAAAAGTATCATCAATGGTAGTTAAAGATACCTATACACCCATGGTCAAAAACCCCAGCACTTCAAAGCCCAGTATAACCATGAAAACAGGTATTTTCAGCAGATTCTTCATTGAAATTCCGACCTGTGGGTAGACAGATGCATCACATATATCACATCTTACTTTTATAGGTGATAGTTGCCGTTGTAATCATAGCTAACCCCAGAAATGGGGGTGACTGAGCACAAGCAAATCAAGTACTTCAAGTGAAAGAATCACCCATCTTTTAAGGACAAGCTGTTTATGTGCCCATGTCAGCCTGACCAGTTATCTGCTCACGCAGTTAGAACTGACCATCTGCCATTTTTTGTGCTTTCAGGTCAATGCAGCTATTCCCGTTCTTCTGGCCAAAGCAAGCATGACTTCTGGGGGAGGAGCACGCTGTTTCCAGTTTCTTGGGCTCCTCATCACCTTCCAGGCCTGGCAATGTTTCCTTGGAAGGGATCCCACTGCCTCCTTCCAAAAGGATGAGAGAGCACGGAGGGGACCTGCGGCAGGAGCACAGCTTGGAGAGTCGGTCAAGGACCAGGCTGAGAGTAACTGGAAATGGCAGAACAGTAAGACACTCCTGTAGTGCAGGACTGATTTGTGGATTTATTGTGATGTGATATCTTAATTTAATTGACATTTTTGTAGCAAATCTATCTGACCACACAATAACTATAAACTACATGAGTTTACTCTGAGTCAGACCTGGGAGCTATTTAAAAAAAACTGTAAGGAAAAAGCCAAAAACAAACCCACCTGATGTTGAGGATCCAAGCATGCAAGAGAGAAATAAAATCTGGACTTGGGGGAGGAAACAGGCTGGAAGCAACCTGAGCAGTTATGAAACTTCTAATCTTATAAAATCTTATGGTTAAGTTAGAAGTTGGTGGAGCCAGGCAAATGTATAGAAGCTGTGCATCTGGTACTGAAGTTAGCTGAAAATACTGTTAGCTTAAACAGTAAATAATTATTTAAACCTTACCCACTGATTGTCCTGCTTTAGCTATATTGATTTAGCTAGGTATTTAGTAACTTTCTGCTATTGGGACCTTAAAAGTTACTGGAATCTGGTTTTTTATAAACACTGAAAATTAACTTGTAATTTCTGCTTTTTAATGTCTCCTTTCAGAAATGATACATTTATACACTAAAAGAGAAAGAACTAAACCCAAGATATGCTCTGCATGATGTACAACGTAGTAGTAAATATTACATAAAGTCTTCTTGTTTCTATAATACATGAATACACCCATGTCATTCTGCTCTTCTACATTTTTCAGGTTCATCCTTCATCTGTATTTAGAAATGAAACAGATGTGATTTTCAAAGTAAGAGTATTATGGGTATTGGTTGGACATTTCCATGATTTCTTTATCACTCTTAATAATTTTTTATGTCAAATACTTTATTTTTTTCCATGTATCTTTCTTTTTCTTTGGTGTAATTTCCCTTCATTTACAATAATTTGTATAAGAATACATTTTTATTATTTGTTTATTTAATTTATTTAAGAGCTGCTTGTACATACTAACCCTCCCTTTTCCTTTTCTGTTCTTGTGTGTCTGATATTGCAAAATGAAGTATCATGGGATTGTATCACTCAAAATAGAGGATGACACCTCAGCTGAAACCAACAAGAAGACACAACCACAGATAAATGTCATCACCTCCAGGAAAACAGAAATCCCACAGGCTGATAAGGCAGAACTTGCAGCTGAACCAAGATCAAGACATAAGGTATGGAACCTTTTTTTCCATGGGCATTTTCACCATCTGTTTTAAGCTGTGCTTTTTTCCAAAATGATTTAACATCTAGAAGAGTTTTCATTGCATAAAATTTTAATATAAGACCTAATTCATCTGTTTCATTTCACTTGTTTCTTTTTAATTATTTTCCTTCAAATTTTCAAATGACATTTTCTCTTTCTAGGACTTCTACTCTTTTCAAAAGGCTTGTACACCAGATTTAAAGGGCCTCTTGCATTATGAAGAAAGCACACAGAAGTTATTTCAGTGTGATGGGATAACATGGAAATTCTGGAATTCCCAAAGCAAGGTAAAAATGTAGCCATGTATAGGTATCTTTGTCAGAGCATGGAGCCTACAATCGGTGATACCCTAAAACAGAGGACCTTACAACTGTTATTTACTTGAACAGGGAATAAATGCTATCCAGATTCAGGTTTGCTTTCAGCAGAAACGAAAGCTCCCCAGGAACATGATGACTTGACTGCTGTGGTTGCCTTTCCTCTCTAACACCCACAGGCTCTCCTGAACAAACCACATGAGCACTGGTGTCTTGGTGCTCGGGATGATGTGGGCATAACACAGTCAGAGAATTAAACCTGTGGGAGAATAGGTGTAATTTAGCAGAATAAGCTCACTTAGGTATTCTGTAAACATACATTCTCCCCCCAACTCAGGATGTCATGCTGAATTTTGTTGCACTGCTTTCCCTGCACAGACTACAGGAGATTGAAAATGGTATCCAAACTAATATGAAATCTTCGGAGGAGTTTTGGAACTGATCCTACTGTCACCATTAAAGCTAGTAATTATAAATTGTAGGATCCTCTGTCAGGCATTATTTATTTAAATCTTTTAAGCAATGCTGTAGCTTTATTTATAGACACCAAAGTTCATGCTTGGTTTAATTCTGGCCACAAGCACACAGATTATCTGTGCACAGACAGAAGCCTGTTTTATCTCTTTCTCTTTTATTTTAGGAGGTAACTATGAAGAAATGTCCCTCTGGATGGACTTATCATGAGGGCAGCTGCTACTTCCTGGTAGTGAATCACAAGGTCACCTGGAACACGGCTGCTCAGGCTTGCAGAGAACAGTAAGAGACCATAATGCATTTGCTGTGCACTGCTGTTTCCCTGAGCTGAATGCTGCTCTTGCGGCCAAATTTATTTTGATAAACCCAGCTTTGGCTGTTCTGCACTGCTCCCCCCCCAAAATGGAACAAATCTTGGGATTCAAACACAGTGGATGATAAAAATATTAGTCTCATAATGTTTCAGGTGATGATGCTATCTTAATCACAGCATGAATTCCCAAAGCTGCCCATCTGCAGTGAGGATACCTTCCTAACGGGAGAGTTAGTTTGGGAGAAGAGAAACTCAGAGTCAGTAAAGACTCAGAATTTCATCTTCTCTTACTCACCACTTCCTTGGCACTGCCTCCTCTTGATGTAGTAATGGTAAAATATTGCCAGCTCCTGTGTGCCTCACTGTATTCTTCTGAAGATGCAGCTTTGAAGATTCTGTAACTACTTGAAAACTTTTACATTCAATTCAACAGTGCATTTATGAGTTTTTAAGGATACAACAACAGTAACAACAACAACAACAACAACAACAACAACAATAATAATAATAATAATAATAATAATAATAATAATAATAATAATAATAGTTGTCTCAAAGCAGGAGATAAAAAACCTGCCAATCTTGCTTTCTGGACACTTGCTTTGAGATTTGGCTTTAGGGGCATTAGGTTTGCACTGGAAAAAATGTTAGCCATGGTAACATGAAGCTTGTCCTTCAATTTAGAGGATAGGCATGCCCTGTACCTTGTCCTGAATTGTGAGCAACAGGTTGAAAACCAATCTGGAAAATAGGAGAGGTTTAAACAGACCTCTCCATTACTCCAGATCTCTCCATTACTCCAAGGAAAATTGAAACAGGGAAGAGTTGGAAATAATAGAAACAGAATATGTTCCATAACTAGTGGAAGGAGATGCTGAACCATGAATCATGGCCAAGCACAAATAACAAGCATTGATTCATTCCACTCAGTTATGCCAGATTATGTTGTCTTGGTAACATGAAAAAAAAAAGTCTTTGTACTACTACTTCCAAGCTGATGGAAGATATTCTTTCCTAAAATGTAAATGTTCTGTGTTTCTGTGAGCTCACTCCAAATATTGTGTTATTACTTGGTTTACTTACAATTTCACCCCCTGAAATTGTTTGTTATTAACTACTTTTATAAGAGTGTGATCTTTGTGACCTATATTTTTGTAGGTGGAAGCTTCTTGATGAAGGCTATAGTGTGCAATGTAGATATTAAACTGAGTAAAAGTAAATAAATGTAAACAACAGTAACTAAATGACAGTGTTAAAAAAAACTACAGAGAAAATCAAGGCATATCACTGAATCCACAAAGAAATTAATCCTAGGGTGGTGCTAATTCAGTTCATGTCATACTAGCATAAACTAAGGAAGATATATCCCAGTAAATGGAGTACTCCTTGCCTCCATCTGGATCTGATTTACAAAAGTACAGCTTCAGAAACACACTAAAACATGGTACAAGAACATAACTTATGAAATTTTATTTTGTGCTTTTCCCCAGCTCCTCCAGCAATCATCAACACCACTAATTGTGGTGTTTCAGTTATTAATACTGATTCTATTGACATTTAAATGTTTCCAACAGGGAAATAAAACTACTATAGATGTCAGTCCTCAAGTTTTTATAGATCAAACAAGCTAGATATTAAATGAAAATATTAGAATTGACTTTCACTAAATCAGCCAACTTCCATGCAAAAAAAGAATAATTTTTCGCTGCTACAAAAATGGCATATTTTTAAGCTCCTATTCATTTATCATGCTAGAGTTTTTCTATTATACAGAACAGGGAAAAGAACCCAGGCATTGTTAAAGTTGATTCACTAACAGTCTACAGGTAACCAGCCTGCTGCCCTTTTTGAGACAACCTTGTAATCATGAAATGATGGACTTGAGAATAGGCTATACAAAAAGTATAAAAAAAAAAAAAAAAAAGGCTGAAAACTGTCTGAAGAAGGGCCACAAAAATGATCAAAGGAAAGTAAAGCCTACCATGTGAAGAAAGAAGGCTTAGGGGAGCCCTTATCACCATATTCCAGTATTTAGGGGGTGGCTAGGAAGAAGATGGAGACTCTCTACAAGGAGTTACAAGGAGTCACAAAAAAAAAAAAAAAAAAAAAAAAAGATGAACAGGTACAGGTTACTCCTGGGAAGATTCCAATTACACACAAGGGAAATTATTTTTTTCACTGTGAGATCAGTCATTAGAAGACTCTCCCCAGGGATGTGGTGGATTCCACAACATCAGACACTTTTCAGGTTTAGCTAGAGAGTGCTGGCCCATCTTGTCTGGACTGTCCTTTTGCCAAGAAAGGTTGGAAGCAGATGATCCTTAAAATTCCTTCAAACCTGCTAGTCTATGATTCTATTCCATCAAAGTAATGCTCTCAATTTGTTGTGGAAGCAGTTGGTGTCTGGACATAACTACATATGCATGAGCTAATGCAGGCCTATTTGCCTGTCTGTTGATATATATGATATACATCTGTTACAGGTGATATTCAACCCTTTTCTTTAGTTTTCAGGTACAGGGGTACAAAGAGATAAAAATATGTCCTTGTCTTGATGCACATTTTTATATGTCTGTGTTAAACTGGAGATGGGAGGGACAGGGAAATCTCAGTTAATTGCTGTGAAAATCTTGCACTATTTCTAACTCTTCTCTAATTCATTGGAGAGAAAGGTGGTTTAGGAACTCATTTCTCTAGCTTTCTTTGTATGCATGAAGGAGCTCTTGGCAACATGAAGAGAAGCATCTGGGGGATATTACGGCTGAGTGATCCCACAGCAGCCTGATTTAGAAGCAATTTTGATGATTTATGCCACAGCTCTTGTTTATCCAATAGGAACATGTCCTCCCCCAGGGTCAGCTCACTCATATGTGAGATGGTTTCACTGCTGCCACTGAAGGGATGGAAGAACTGGATACGTAGAACCCAGAGTTGTGTCTTTTGCCTTGTTAGTCATATTATCCCTTTATCTTTTTTGAAGTTTAACATTTAATTAAACCTCAAATATAATTAGATTTCAAGTCCTTTACTGCTAGCTGTGTAAAGCAGGGCATGCTATTTTGTTTGATGGTACTGTATTAGCTACATGTGGCCTCAGCCCTTGGGAATCACAGGCAGAACCACATCTAAAGAAATAGATTAGATCTTTCATGATGCCTTGGTTCTCTAAGTGACTGGTTTAACTCAAATTATTGTGTGTGACTCCAGCAGAGGGATCCAGGTACCTAGGGCCATTTTAAAGGCCTTGTGTATGCTGTCTGACTTTCAGCTGCCAGTCTGGAAGTGCAGGGCTTCTGCAAGCTCTACCTCATGTCTGCCACTCTCATCTGAATGTTCTGAGCCACACAAGGCTGCGTAAGCTGCACTAGACACCCATTTCATGGCATCAGGGTAACTCCCTAGGTGACCAAACAAAAGACTGAGATAAGCACAGCCTTTCAGTCACGCCCCACCCCCTTCAACATCATCAATTCAACACGGATTTACAACAGGAGTTCAAATAAAATGTTGTGTCCCATGGAGACCTTTATACTTAGTCAAGCGTGCTTTTGCCAATGTTAAATTTACCAAAATGGTACAAGACTTTTAAATGTATCAGACAATTTAATGGAAAATTAGCAGTCTTTGTGTTAAGTATTTTCCATAATACTTCAAGGTCAATAGCTATCCAAAATGTTTCTGCAATTTGTGTAACTGCTCTAAGATAAAGGATGCTCTATACTCAATAACAAAAAATATAAAGCATACAGGAACAATTTTAAATGGATGGCTTAGAAAAAAGTGATCTGTGTGGGTTTGTTGTGGCTTCTTTTGGTTGTGTTTGTTTGTTTTTGGCTTTGTTTGGGTTCTTCCCCTAATAAAGCATTATAACCCCTTATCTTGACTAATTTACATTAGGAAGTGTTAAATGCACACAACTCCATAAATAACATTATCTTGCAATTTCCGCTGTCTGATGCTATGCCTTGAGGTTCAGAGAGTACCTTTATGTAAGTTCTTTCAGGATGATTCTCATTTCCCTACAATACATAACCCCCCCTAACTAGGTACAGCAATTAGAACAGTTGTTCTCTCTTCAGTAATGTGTTTCTCAAGCTGTACTCAGAAAGCATTCCTATAGAGAAAAGATTAGATTACATTATAATTATTGCAGTGCTTTCACATGATGGTCTCTCCCTGGTACATGGATTGAAGTCTGAAACTGTTATTGCTCAGACCATGCCTGTATGTCATAAATGAGCAGTTACTGACACACATTGATGCTTTTTGGCTTCACATTTTCAAGGACAATCACAAGTAAGATATGCTCAGCTAAAGTAAATAACTTAGTTCCTAGGTTTTGAGTGTCCTTAAACAGAAGAGAGATAAAATGCTCTATTTTTGTTCTTGCTCACCTAGTAGTGATACACAGAAACTGCTGCACAAACTTCTTCTCAGGTCCATTTGGTCAGTGCAACCACAGTCACTGTGAGGCAGAATGGAATCCTGCTGCTGAAGGAGTTAGCTTGGGAGGACACCCTGAATAACTACGCCTGCCTTCCTGGACTCTGTCTGTAGAAGAAGATGGAGTACGAAACTTCCCAACATGTTTGTCAGTGAAACTGCTTTGTTCCTAGCTTACCAGAGATTCTGTGCCTGGCAGACTGGCCCAGAAGGGTGGAAGCTGTCACCCTTGGGATATACAGGCACGTCTCACTGTGCTGAGAGGCGCAGCTGAAGCCCTGCTGACACCTTCACTGGGTGCAGTTTTAGGGTCCTGTACCACCGTGGGTAAACAATCCTGACCCTACCAGACAGTTCCGAGTTCCTCTAGGTGAGGAGAGTGTACATGGGTGTCAGTGTGATCCTTTACATTCTGTTCTCTGTTCCTGGGAACTCAGGGAGCCCCTGATGGGCATGGCTTGCCCCAGGGCAGCTGAGGGCTAACACCCAGCTGTCCTGCTGGCCTTGGCAGATCCCCTGTGCAGCGTGGAGCAGAGGACTATTCCATCCCCTGCTGCTTTGGCTGGCCTGCAGGGATAACGGAGGAGGACTTAGCAGCAGGAGCATCCCCCTCTGAAACACAATTAATTTATTCCATATCCTGACCCTGTGGGCCCTGATTAAGAAATGGTCCAGATTTTGAGCAGTGGGGACTGTGCAGAATATTGTGGACTACTGCTCTGAACTTCTCCTCATGTAAATTTTTCCTGCTTCCCTATCTTGTGTGGCATCATATGGAATCCATGGGATCAGTACTCTTAGAAGACATACAAGGCAACAACGGGAATGGAGCTCCAGGCATGGATCTCTAATTAGGCAGCAGGCTTAATGATGGGCTTTGACTCTAACATCTGTTCATGGTCTCCACAGTGAGCTCAAGTGTGCCATGTCACTCTTCAGGCCTGCTGTCCCAGCTCTTAAAGAAGGTGGTCATCACTTCTTCTGGAGCAATAGTGATGTCTTGATCATCTGGCAAAAGCAATGAAATCAGCAAAATCCTTACAATACTATTTACTTATTCTGGTGTTTCAAAAGTTTTTTTTCTCTCTTAAAATGTTTCTATGAGCAGTGTTGTTTACTCTTGCCCTATCAACTCTTGCCCAGGATATTCTCTGAGGCTGAAGGGGCTGGCATCACTTATAGACTGAGCACCAGTCAGAAATGTCAGCACCAGAGGTTCAGGATCAGAGGGATGGCAACACCAGGTGTAACATGTAAAAATGATATGATATCAACACAAATCAGGCACAAAGAGGGATAAATAAGGAAGTGGACGCACTGATGGTTGACAGCTCCTAGCAAATGTGAAGAATGACATTTGTCTCTTAATGCCTAAAGATTTAGCCTGATCTCTAGATGGCTTAAGAGTAGCCTGCTGGTGCTTGTTTGCTTGGTACTGGTTGGAAGACTTGTCAGTGGCAAGGCCACTCAGTGGCTAGGGTTTGCAAACCCTCCTTTGGAACTGGCATACTACAAGTACAAACAGAGCAGAGCTGACTTAACTCAGAAATAGTCTGCTTAATACAAACCACAACTTCTCTCCAATCTGAACTAAATGTGTAGTCACTGCAGACAACCCTCTGAAGAATGCACTGGTTTTCAGAGCCTTTTCAGAGTCTGAATTTCTTTTGATGAACAACTGGGGGGACTCATGGAATACCTGCATTTACTGAGTGCAGGTTCACAAGAGGATGGAGAACCAAAACATCTCAGCTGAAACCCAAAATTAGAAAGGAAGAAAATGATAAAAAAAAGAAGGGGTTGGGATAGAGGGAAGGAAATGGTAGGGGGAGAGGGGAGAGAAAATTATGCAACATCCTGAATGTTGATTTTAGAGGATGTGTGCGTAACTGTGACAGAGGAGATTTAGATTATATATTATGAGGAGGTTCTTCACTCAGAGGGTGGTTGGGCATTGGAACAGCCACCCCATGGCCCAGGGAAGTGGTCACAGCACCAGCCTGACAGAGTTGAAGTGTTTGGACAATGCCCTCAGGCTTGTTTTGTGATTCTTGGGCTGCCCTGTGCAGAGCCAAGCATTAGATTTTGATGATCTTTGTGGAGGTCCTCCTACTCAGGACATTCTATGATTTTGTGATACTATGATTACTTCTCAGAAGCACATTACCACTTAAATGTATTATTCAAAGTTTCAGTATTGTCAAAACATGATTTTGAAAATCTCCTTCTCTAGTACCAAATAGGTGAAATTGTATCTTTCAGTGGCTTGAATTTCAGTGTAGAAAGTTTATTATTTTATGGAAAATAATTATCAGTAATTGTGCCAATAGTTTAAAACACAGTTTGTGAGTATGAGGCACGTATTTCCTGTATATATTTCCTTCAGTTGCCCAGCTGATTTAATTTTCTGTTAGAAAAACCAGACCAGGACTTTAATTCCTCCCCAAGTAATCCACAATTTTAAGACTTCATGTAATTAATTATTCCTTCATGACAGTAAGTTGTAGTTTTCCTGTGAGTGGTTATTTATATGATTTATACTAGAATCAACACCCATTTGATAAGTTGATGGGAACTGTCTGTCACTCTGTGGAATGCTAATTACTCTGTCTTCTCTCGTTGAGCCTAGGTACCTGGGGAGTTTAACAAGTGTGGCTAATGAGCAACACATGCAGTGGTTGTGGGACTTCAGTGGGAGGATGCCCTTTTGGATAGGCAAGTATATTGGCTGCAAGTTCCCTCTGCAGATTGCTGCTCCTGTACATGTTGAAAAGCAGAAACTGCTGCAGCAGTTTAAGCCCAGTTTTTAAACACTGTATTGTCTAAAATTTTTGCAACTTTTATTATTTCAGTGCAAGGCATAAACCAAAAGCCATACTTTACCTGGCTACTTTTATAAGTCTTAATCAAAAACATGAGTTTATCATGATGTCTTTGCTGGACTGTTTGTGTCTTGAAACCCTTCGTATTTTGGCACAAGCTGATGAAAACAGTTCTGGTGCAGCTCCTAAAATTTTGTTTATCTCATCTTTGTTTTGACTGCTATTTTATTTATCCCTAATTTAGCTTTTTCTTTTGTTTAAATTTAAATAATTATTTGTCTTATTCCCAATTTAATGGTGTTGTCTTGTGTTAGAAAACTTACAAATTACCTAGATGATAAGCTAAAGAAAATTTCATCATATAATTTCAGATTTAGGTATTTATTATTAGGAATTTGACATTTAATGAGAAATGGAAAGAATCTGGATGGGTCTTCTTAGTACCTCCTTTCTGCAAATGACTGCCTTAGTTCACATATTAGTATTGCTGCTTTCTGCAATACTGTTCTCAGTTTGGTTCTTTTTCTCTGATTCTGAACTGCAATTTCAAGTATCAAAAGAGAAACCTATGAGGTGATAGAGTGCAATAGATGAAAGAAAAAAACATTTTAGATATGCACTATTGTAGAAAAGTGTATTTTCCTTTATTCATATGGCACTAAATGTGATTCAAGGGGACAAATTAAATCCTACATTGTGTTTTGCTTATGTTCTACCAGATGTTTTCTTTTTCCCTCAGCATGCAATTGTATGCATTTTTTAATGAACAACTCAGAGAGTAACATGACTCTCTTGGCATCTGGCTCCAGTGACAATAAACATTACTGATTTGGTTTTACGTATTTCACACAGGTTTGAATGACCAAGTCAATCCTGGACATTGGGAGTGGAATGGAGGAGAACCTGTAACCTACATAAACTGGAGAAGAGGCTCCTACCGCTTTCCAGTGAGGGGAAGAAATTGTGTATTTGTGCAGAAGCGAGGAAAATGGCAAGCAACTGACTGCAAGAAGGTCAAACCAAACAGCTATATATGCTCAAGAAAGTTGTAATGGATGGAGAATGCTTCTGAAAGCATATGGACATTCATGCTATTTCAGTATGCTAGCTATGTTAGAAAACCATCCTAATTATCAGCAAGGCTTATTTTATATGCTGCCAGAGGTGCAGATGCACGGGCCTCTAATCAAGCTAAAGAGATCAGCTGCAAAAATTAAGCCCAGGTTATAGTTTTGAAATCTCCCCAAAGACTTTGATCTGTCACTTACTCATATGTATTTTTATACCAAAGAGCTGCATCTCAAGGCTTTCATCACTCTTCTGTGTAAAAGTACTTTTCCTTTTACAGAAAGTATCATGTCAGTTGATTTGCTTTGTTCTTAAAAGAGGGGCTGTGAACTGCAGTTTTACTCTGCAGTCATGGAAAGAGGAATACTGCTGGGGTTGGGAATGAGGGTACAGAGTTGTCTAAAAACAGATCTTCTTGCATAAGATGGGAGATGTCATGTAAGTACTGGAGTTTCTTTGGTGGATGCCTGAGTGTATCATACAAAGTATCAATGGCTGGAGATTGCCTGGTGACGAGCAAAGCCTTGTATTTGTTCTACCTCCCAAGGTCAGCTTCAGAACCCAGGGGATCTGCCCACATAGAATTGCATCTGTTTCACATTCCTAAGCAATTTTTTTTTTTCTGGAACTACAGGATGGTGCTGAAATTTTTAGTGTAATTAAATAATGGGACATCTCTAAATCAAATGTTATAGCAAATAATGATTTATTTAAAAAATATGTAAATTTAATCTTAGGATATTATCTGGGGATATTCACTGATACATGAACATCAATAGGATTTATATGTGTGTATAAACCAATGTAATCATGAGACATATTTTGTAGTAAAGCAGCTATGGCTTTTGAAAAGTAATCTGGGTCTTTATTAGGGATTTGAAGCTTTTAAAAATAACATTTAAAAATCCAGATTTATTTCTGAGAAAGGCTTAAAACCCAGCAACTAATAGGAAAAAAACAGCTGGCCAGAACTTATTATTTTAGATAAATACAGTTGCACTATAACCATTTTGTAAGATTATAGTAGATTTATATTTGACCTGTCAAAAGCTTGCTTTTGGACATTTTTATTGCCAGCCTTTAAATGACAAAAAACTCACCAACTAAACAAAAAAACCCAAAAAACCTCAAACATGAAATGAGGATCCAAGCATAGACTTCATTAAAATAAAATAAAAAAATGTAAAGCTCCTCTCAACAGGAACCAGTGTGTGACAGTTGGTTTGGAAGTGAGTAGGGTGAATTTGCCCTGTACCTATGAACTCTCATCCTTCCCATCTGCCTGCCTGCTGCCAGAAGTTGATCCCCCCCTTGCCCATCTATTCAGCCAGCCTCCAGATCAGTTTTGCATCAGAGCTGCAAAACCTCCTTCTCGGGCTCCTCATAGCAATTTCTCAGTCCTGCAATGGACAGACAGAGCAGAATCACCTTTCCTCTCTGAGCTGGAGGACACTGTTTCCAGGGGTTATATATTCCTCCTCTTTGCCTCTGTCATGCATGTGTCATGCATCCTTACTCCTTGCCTGTGACAACTTGAATCAAAATGTGAGCAGCTGAACAGTCTTTCTGTATAGGAAAGAACCTCCCTGAAAGGACTGTTGACAATAAATATAAGTGGATCATAGAAGCAGAGGAAAAATGTACTGGGGACAGAACCTCCTCACCTTTTTTTCTTGCTATAAACAGATGCAGACAAAAATATTTCCAGAATTTTCTCTTTTCTTCTTTTTTTTTTTTTCCCTACTTTTTTTCTATTTTTTAAAATGGTAATATTTATGAAAAGTTTCTAGACACTTTTGCTGGACAGAAACTCTTTCGTTTAAGCAGTTTTCTAGGTCAACAAAGATATTGTCTCCAATACTACTTGTCTCCAAACTAAGTACTCTTGAATATCTGATTTTAGATCTGATTTTATTTATGAGAGCTTTCATTACAGAAAAAAAAAAAAAGCATCTAAAATAAGCACTCTCAATGTCTCTTAGTGGTGTGTTCTGGAACTCCACGGAAAATTGACTGAGACATAAACATCAACTTTTATTTCTTTAAGGCCTTTATTTCATAAAAGCTGTTGAATTTTTTTGGTGCTAATTTGATAAAGCCTATTGAGATTATTCAAATACCTCTCCCAATTAGTTAATAAATTAATGATATCAATACAGAGTGGGGATTTTAACAAAGGTGCTTGTTACTTGATCGGTAACTAATAAATTATTCATGCCATCTGACACAGCAGTGACCTCAGGTTTGTTTTTGTGAGAGTAGGGGAAATTTTCCCTTTTCTGTACTTCATTTGAACTACTTTAAAGTGATTGCAGGGTATAAAGATTTAATTACACAACAGATTCTTAGTTGTGCTAACTGTATGAGTTTACTGGTTTAATTATATCTAACACAATACACTAATGAAACTAAAATTAATATATTGCAGAGCAAGTACATTTAGAACAGTAAGGCTGCTGAATTTTTTTCCAATATAATTAACTGTTCCAAACGTTTAATTAATAAATTTTATTTTATCTGTCCTTAAATAAGTACTTTTTCACAATCTTCATATCTTTTATTTTTATTATTAGAATACTTGAGTTCAAAGAACAAAACATACTCAAATCAGGGAAAGCAAATATAGGTTTTTTTCTGTTGACATAGGAATTTATTGCTTCTAGGAAGTTTAGTAATGGATAGGTCTATAGTCTGGAGGAGCTTTGGGGATTTTTTTCATCTTCAGCATTTTTGAATCAGTCTGAGTAAACTCCAGGAAAAATCAATATTTAGAGGATCAGCACACCCAGGAGTATTTCAAAAGGCTGAAAACAAGAAAAATGAGCATGCAAATTCTGGTGCTCACATATGGATGCCAAACATTCAGGATAAACAAAGGATTTATTTCACCAGAACTATCCATATATTCATACCCAAGGGCAACAGAACCAAGATGCTCAGCGAAAAGAACCTAACAGTTACCTTAGATTTCTATACAGGGATAGGCTGTGTAAGCACTGTGTGTGCTTGTCACTTTTTACCACTTTCACTCCCTGTCACATATCTTTTAAATATGTCAATATTTCAGACAAATTTGACAGGGAGGTAGTTAACTCAAAGCTGATGGTTATGAAAAAAATGGTTAGGCAACAGATAGCAGAGGCACTTACTCCAAACCAAAATATACTAAAACATTTGAGTTTTTACTAACTTTATATATATCAAGTATTTAGTCAGAAAAAATATCAGGAAAATTTTCCAGATCTTCTTTCTACACTTGGATACTTTATTAAATGTCTTCAAGTCTTTATTCACTCAAATGATAAAAATAACTTTGAGATAATTATGCATAAGATTCAGTGAATACTGGTGATTCTGCATTATTTACATAATAGGATTTGTGCTACTGTAACACTATATATATTGTCATGTTTAACCCTGTAATGCATGTGTAATAAAAACCCCCAAAATATACTTTGGTGAATATGATTTTCTTAATTTCAAAATCTCACAAAAACTTATTTTCTAGTGCTAACAACTTTAGTGTTTAGCATAGTATAAATGCACTTATAGTTAAGCATAATATACCTGCTGTTTATGCAGCTTCTGAATTCAGTTTTTCCTTCTGCTTGGGCCTATTCTTGAGTGAATACTATATAAGGACATTTGTACCATGTGTTAACCACATATAAAAGAGAAAATGCTGTTTATTTTGAGAAATAAATCTAATAAAATTACAGGTCTGCAAGCAGATATACAAGAAGAAGAATGAATTCAAGCAAGACTGTCAGTCTATAAAAATGAATTTTAATATGATTCATGATTTAAAAAATGTGGATAAAAGTCATTGTCCCTCAGAAACCTCAGTCATCTTCAGAGGAAGTTTTCCTCTCTTGTTACCCTTTAAGAAGCTATGGTGACTGTAATATGGATAACTCTGCTATTCTGTGTTGCTTAAATACTGTTCTCCATAACAGTACAACTTAAATGACATGAAAAAAATAGGCTCTTGTTTTTAAGGCTTTTTTTTGCATTGAGGCAATGTATTGTTTTCAATCAGAAGTAGTCCTAAAAAAAAGGACCTAATTAGAGGAATCCCATGGTTTAGAGGTACAGAAGACAAGGGAGTCCGGCAGAGCTGGTTGATATTCAGCATTCATCCCAACTCAAGACCAGTGTATCCCCATAAGCAAGAAATCAAACAAAGCTGGTAGGAGACCTACAGGGATGAGCAGAGAGCTTCTAGCAAATGTCAAGCAGAAAAAATACATGGAATATGGAAAAATATAGAGGCTGTATGGGAGCCTATAGGAATATTGTGGGCATCCTGGTGTTAGAAGATACAGAGAAGGCAGAAGAACTGAATTCCTTCTTCACCTCAGACTCTACTGCTGAGGCCATCCTTCAGGATTCCCAGACCCTGGAGGCAAGGCAGGAAGGCTGGAGAAAAAACGACTTTCCCTTGGCCCCTGAGGGTTTGGTTAGAGATCCTTTGGCTAGGCAGACAAAACTGTAAATCTGTGTGCCCTGATGGGATGCACACATGGATACTGAGGGAGCTGGCAGGTGGTGTTGCTAAGCCCACTCTACATCTTCTTTGAAAAATAATGGAGGAGAGGTGATGACTGGAGAAAAACCAGTGTCACTCCCATCTTCAAAAAGGGCAACAAGGAGTACCTGGAAAATACTGGCCAGTCAGCCTCACCATCATCCCTTGGCAATGTGATGGCACAGATCACTCTGGAGGCCATGACCAAGCATGATGATCTCCAGAGGTCGCTTTCAACCCTAATGATTCTGTGAATAAGAATCAGGTATCTGAAGTATTGCATATAATCAAAGTGAGTAAAAGAATATAATTTTATGCATAGAGGAGAAATTTTATGATAAGTCTATATATATTTTTTGTTTAAAAAAAAATCTTATGTGCATCTTCCTTGGATTATATCACAAACATTTTATTGGTGGTGTCAAATTATTCAGTGAGTAACCTCTCTCTCTCAAATTATTCACAACAACCTAGGAAAATGCATCTTCCTGAAGACTGAATTGTGTCTTTGGCCATACTCTTTTTTTCTCTTCCACCAGTTTTCCCAGTGTCTTTCTCCCTGCTCCATGCCTTAACAATCTGCAGCAACTAATCACATACCCAGGAAAACTCCTCAGGCTGGGTCTGCAGTTGGCTACACTGTCAATTAGGCAGTACATATGTGCCAGGACCATTCAGAGACAACCACCTATTGTGCCCTGTGTGGGTACCTACAGCCAGGAGAACATGGGCCAATGCACGTGAAAGGATGCTCATCCTAGCCCCACTGAATACATAAAAAAACATTATAAAGTGTGACCACCTTCATTTTGGCTGCAATATGAAACTTAACACTTTTCTGTGTTCTGTTGCCAGAACACAGAAAAGAAACTGAGAAATGTGAACAGGAAAACATAAATGAGTGAAGAAAGAAACAGTGCAACAGAGGACTTGAAACAGAAGGGAGTCCATGATGTAGAGTAACTAAGGTTGGAGGTACAAAACTAAATAAACCTATTGCCTGTTCCTTCATCTCATACCTTGTTAAAAGACTCTTGGTTTCATAATTAAAAATTTCCCGTGAGGCCTGTATGTGATCTGTTTCCCTGAAACTCAGTAAAATAAAGACCACAGATGGCCTTCTTTGATAAGTACAATTATTGGAGAGTAAACTGCATAGTGATAATTCATTAGCTCTGTGGTCTTCATATGGGATCTGTGAAAAATATATCTGGATAGAAGTTTGTCTACATAGGATGTGTTTTGAAAATTGTAAGACATTGGACTGTATATATAAAATCCATTTTAATGATTTTATCTTCAATCATGGTATGATGAGACTATTTAGCTCAACAGAAGGCAAGTATTTAAAGCACTGCCCAAGAATTATTTTTAGGCATCAACTGGCAATGTAGATAATATCCATTAATGACTGAATAAACTCCAGCTTTGAAACAAATGAATAATACCACTTTGCATTTGCATAGCACTCATCATCTATAGACCTGACAGTTTCAAAACAATGGGCAAACATTCACAGTGTCTATTTCTAGTGAAAACAGAATGTCCTGAATAAATTGCTACTATGAAGGGAAACCAAAGATACTTCTGCATATAGCTGTAAGATTTAACAACTAGAATACAGTGAAAATGCTATATCAAAGGATAATCAAGCAGGGAAACAAGGTTTTAGAAATGAAACAGCCTTTTTCTTTTTTTCTTTTTTTTTTTTTTTTTTTTTTTTTGGTAGAATGCTGAGATTGGGTCTATTTGGAACATAATGATTATGTGCTCAGTCCAATCTCTGTAGTCAATTATTAGTCTATGAGGTTAATGTCACCACAAAGAGAGAAAGAGAGTTGCAAATGCTTGCTATTTTTAACTTCAGAACGACTATCTGAGCTTGCTGTCTGAGCTGGGATACCTTCCTATAACGCAGGCAGGCTTTTGCCTAAGCAGAGAGGCTGAGGAGAGACCTGCTACCTCTACACAGCTATATAGGCAGCTGAATTCAAAACAGATTATGGCAATATTTATATATTGAACAAACCATGCCTAGATGTGCCACATCCCATATCTTATCAACTTTGCCTCTTGGAAACCAGCCGTAGCATACTATTATTATAGGCATGAAGGAACAGTGTTAGCAGAACCAAAGCTGGCTGGCATGCTGCTCTTGTGTCTCATCAGATCTTAGGTAAAACCAGCCAAACCCCTGGAACTAGAACTGGTTTGACCTATAAGTGAAGAGAGTTCTTTGAACCAGCCTTTGGGTTGCAGAGCAGCTTGCAGAGTGACCTGCTGACATTGCTTTGCTTCTTCCCTACCCTTCTGTATATGATATTTTGTACATTTACATCTGAAGGCCTCAAAGGCCTTTCTTATTGCTGTATGTTACAGGACAGAATGGTACGTACTGGGAGTGGATTCTCATCTTGAAGAGGTTTTTTCATTGCCATTGCACTGCAACGTAACATTAGGAGCAAAACATTTCCACATATACGTCAATACTAAGATTTTCATATGTTTGTTAACATATGTTAACATGTTCATATGTTAACATTTACACTGCAGCAATAACCAGGCCAGTTTAGTTTACACAGTCCGGGAAGCAAAATCATTTCAGTTCTACAGTTTACCTAATTTTTATCTTTCATTAGCAGAGACATCCTGAGATGGCCAGCAAATATGTATCTTGCTTCAAACAGCCAGATTTCATGTTTTAAAGGCATTGGGAAATGTGTCAGATTCTCTGCATCAAAATAATAGAATATAATACAATATAATACAATATAATACAATATAATACAATAAGATAATGCAATACACAAGATAATGCAAGACAATACATAGGTCTGAATATCAGCCCAGTCTTGGGGAGCTTCAGCAATTAAAACAGAGAGGAAAAGAAGAAAACTCAAAATTTAACACTCTTGTCATTGCTGGATAGTTTTGAGTAACTGCAACCAGTACAAATCAGATACAAAGTATTTTAGTTACACAAGTCAACTGCTTCAGTTCAAATTGTTGGCAAATGCAGATATGATATGAGGATTAAAACTGAAGTTCTAGGCAATGAATTAATTCCCTGGAAATTAAAGTCAAGTAACAGCATACATCTAGTACAGACAAATTAATTTTTCAAGAATAATACAACCTTTAGAGTCTATTGATAGAGACTTTCATAAAAATAGGAATGTGTGGAGATTAGAGCACCTAAATGGCAAATTATCTGAAGCAGAATTTCTTTTTTGTATTTTAATATTAGGATCACTGTTTGCAACGTTTATAGAAAATAACTTCTCCCAAAACTTTTCTCTATACGCTGTTTAGCAGATTATTTTTCCTTACATGTTGCATGACATGGTAATTTTGCAAAAGATGCCTCTGTTAGTAGTAGTCTTTAGTTATTTTTGTTGAGACTTGGATAGCTAGATCCATAAATATATCTTTGTTAACACGTTTTATCTAAATGTTCAGTTATCATTATCACTTTATAAGATGCCTGGAGTGTCTTTGGTGCCTAAGCAGGATGTGGCACTGTTAGATAATCTTTGAAAACCCAGGAAGCAGAGTTTCTTCACCTTGAGACCTTATGCTCTGTGTTGGTGACATGTCTGCACTCCAGCAGCTGCAAACCTGCTGAGAGGAAGATGAAGTGAGGGCTAGTGCTTCCTGACAGATTCCCCTGACTGTCTGAGCAGCAATCTGTTAGTCCTGCAGACCCTGGGTCATATCCCAAATCTAAAAGTCCAAAGTTAGACTTAATTTTGTCTCCAGGTTGAGCTCACTCAGCAAACTTTAATCAGCTTGCCTTTCCCTACTGTAATGAAATAACACTCCCTGTTTTGACAGTCTCTGGCTGTATGGAATGGAAAGTCAAAATAAACAATGAAGACCCCATTGAACATTCTAATACACAACCTCAAATGTTTACTTAATTCCTCAGCCTAAACTAGACACCTTATCCAAACATTTCCTCCTGTTGACTCCTCCTGTCCTCCGCAACATCCTGGGTTACTAGATTTTAGATAGGGGCTTCTAATACACATAACTCAGATTGAAAGCAGAGTTTCATTAGCACAAACTTCCCTATCATAATTGTAATCTACAGTAATTGAATGCAATTAGCCCCACCAGGGTCTCCCCTGAGCCCTCCTCTCCTCTGCCATAATCTGACTCTAGCTTCTTGTATAAAGCTAGCATACTACTCACAGCAATAGCAGCAGGTCTACAGGGTTGCCCTTTCCAGGATCATGTCACTGCTACTCCTTCAGATCTTAGTGCTCTCATGTCTTGGAGCCACAGAACTACAGAGAATTTCACAGCAAAAGAAAAGCAGAAGGCCATTTCATCACTTTCTCTATGTGGACAAAAAGCTGTTTGAAAGTCAAAGTTCTCCTGAGCTGGTAAGCGAGAACCCAGTAGTAGTTGAAGAGACCCTGAAAATACCAAGCTTATTTGTATCAATTCCACAGACAGCATCTGGAAGTGAGAAGAAAAAGGAGAAAAAAATGTCTAGATTCATCCTTCCCAATGGAGGACTCCATGCAGAGCAAAACCCGAGAACATGGGTGGCACCCCAAGAAATCTCTCCTGTGGAAAACTTCTCTCCACCCCATCACTCCAGCAAGAGAGAATCTGAATTTCCCTACAGAAAAGATGCCAAGAAATTCTGGGACCATTTCATGCTGAAGAAAAATTCAGCATCTGAAGAAGTTGTCCTGCCAATTAAGACCAATGAAATGCATCAAGAAAACTGCAGAACCCTGCCTTTTGCTCAGGTAAGAACAAATATCCAAGTTCAACAAACATGCCTTTCCCCCATCTCTTGTAATCAGCAGCTAAAGGGACCTGGGTTATTTGAGTGGCACAGTCAAAGGGCTTCAGAACACTTGCTCATGATAAATGCCTGAAAGACACTGATTAAAAAGTTTTAGTCCAATGAGGCAAACTGCTAAATTGCAGCACTGGAAAGCCGCACTCTAAATTTTTATAGAGTTATTTATTATGCACAGATACTCAGACATAGTCTAAGTAGCCAGGGAAATGATGAGTAATTATCCATTCAATGAATATATATCTCAACTGTAGATCTGAATTATGACCTCTCTCTCCCTCTATGTATAGATATAGATATGTATGTGTATATGTATGTATGTGTATACACAAACACACACACACACACACACACACACACACACACACACACACACACGTGTGTGTGTGCATGCATATGTGCATATACAGACTCTCTGAACAAGTATGTACAGGAAAATCTAGTTGTTTTCTTACAGCTAAGCAAGGATTGTTTTCTCCTGTATTAATCAGAAAACTGATGCTCATGTCTAATTCTGTGCTAAGAATTTGGAGAACTGGTAAATTATCCCATGCATAGATGAAGCCATTCTGTCATATTGTAACATCAAGACAAGGAAATAGTATAGGTAGAAGTGCTGTATTCCTTGTAAGTCATCATCTATTCTCAGTGTTTCTGTAATTACAATCTCTCAAGGACCATGTCTTTTCACATCCAGAACTAAATTTATTTCACACAGACATATGTGCATACAGATGTTGCCTAGAAACCTGTACTATTTATTCTGAGAAGAAAAAAGTGCAGTAGTTTTGGTTTTTTCCCTCCTCTTTTTTGTTCATGCCTTCTAGCAAAGTCCATGGGCAATTTCTGCATCAGAAACTTAAACTGCTTTCTGTTTCAGGGTGTTACTCATAACGGCTGTGAGAAGGTGACAGTACAGAATAATCTGTGTTTTGGAAAATGTAGTTCTTTTCATGTTCCTGGTTCAGAAGATCACCTTTATACCTTTTGTTCTCATTGCTTGCCCAGCAAGTTCTCTATGAAGCTCCTGGATCTCAACTGCACTGATTCTGTTCCAGTGGTCAAAGAAATCATGATTGTAGAAGAGTGTAAATGTGAAACTCGGAAGATTAAAGACCGTGTGATTGGATCTCTACTGTCAGACTTGCATGAAAATGTACATGAGCACAATTAACCTGTGCAAAGTACCTTTTAACTTGTTCATAAGAATTTTCCAATGAAAAAATTCAAACAAGTTGTCATCACTCTAGTGCAAAAAATTAAAAATGTAGACTTTCTACATGATCTCTGTTTCAATGATAATTTTACCTAAAATGTAACAAATGTTTCCTGGCAGCTGTTAAGGAAAAGGAGGTGAAATTACTGGGCTTATGTAAAGGTCTTACTTTAACAAGGGAAAACTAAAAATTTTCCACCTTTCCTATCACTGTTTCTAGGATGCTAGTAAACAAAGGTGGAACTAACATGATTAACCAGTGCAAACCTGAATGTCAATTTGTTTTCATTGCCTTTGCTTCTGGGGAGTGCCAGTATAACTCTATCGGCAACAAAGATGACATTTTAGGCTGTTCCCTACAAAAATAGGTCTGCTTTGACATCAAGATAATGGCAGGAGAGTGCAAAACATACATGGACATGAGGTACATAGAAAGATGCAACTAGTTCATGTCATATTCATTGATCCCTGTTGGAGTTAAGTTCTCATTGAAAATTAATATACTACACAATTTACACCAAGAGATAATGGCAAAGGGTATTTGCCATAGAAATCACTTGCTCTTTTTCCACATGAACTCTGTACCTTTATTTTTACCCAAAGTGTTCAACTGCAGAAGAAGAAAAAAAATTAAAAATGCCAACTCCTACAGAAAATATTGCAGAAGAATACACTGTTGTTATTATTTAAATTCACTGTGGAAAGATGATGCACATTTTCCAGTCCAACGAATTTTAACATTGTCAGTGAATCTAAGATAAAGTTTAAATAATGTTCTCAATGCTTAAACTAAAGCAGAAAAGGCATTTTTGTGACAGAAAATCTGAGAAGGACTTTATCATCATAGCAATACCTTAACAACTTTACAGGAACAGCTGAGAGAGCCCTGCTAGGAAGCACTGGAGTCTACTGCTAGGCAACACAGCACCAGTGACTATCAGCTGAACTGCTGGCTTTTCTGCTCTCTCCAGCTGCTTCTCCGTGGATTTCTCTTGCAGACCTGGCACACCAGACAGAGATCAGCTTCCAGCAACAGAGTTCAGTATATTTCTGTGCCAGTTTTGTCAGTCCTCTGGGAATCTGCTCTCACACCTGGGCCACTGTTGTTATACTGTCAAAGCTCTTTTTTAGGGTATTGGAAATCACTATTGACTTAGCTTATTCAAGGTCAAATTCAAGGGCTGGGTAAATGGTTCCTTTTATTTGAACTGCAGTGAGATTAGAAGTATCTTAATATTTCTTCAGAAAATACGTGCAGCACAGCTTTGGAATCCAAGGCACATGCTGAATACTTACTGAATATTTACAAAAATTGCACCTGAATTATGTTCTGATACTGGGTGTGAAACTGTTTGCTTCTGCAGGTCACTTGCAGTGAACAAACTGAAGATTATTGTACAGTTACCTTTCATTATATATAAACCTGTTTTAAATAATAAAAATTACATACTAAAACTCAAGAAAGTCTTCTCTCTATTCTTTTACTGATGTAAAAACTATACATGGCTGTTTAAATGCTATGGCATGATATATGATGCCATTCTAAGTAACTAGCTATCAAGGTCTTACAATTTCTGTATTGTGTGTGAAAATTGGTGCTCATTTTTAATCAAGCCTAAGAAAGAGAAGCACACACAGCCTTAAGGTTCTCAACTTCTTTCTCTTTATTGATGATTTTTTTTAATCTGAAAAAGCCAAGTGTTCTGAGATGTCTTACTCAGAATGTTTGACACATTTTAAAGCTGTCTGAATATATAAGAATATTAATCTTTTTTTTTTTTTTTTTTTTGTAATCTGAAATGTAAATATATTTTTAGGTTTGATACTTACAGGCAACCACTTGAAGGTAGGACTTACATACAATCCCTGTAAAACCACACATCAATTAAAAAGAAAAATCTTCCAATCTTGTAATTTTGACAAAACTGATGGATATACTATGAGTATATCATGAGGATGTCTGAACCAAAGCTATATTGTGGACTGCAAACTATACAGCCTAATCTTTAAAGCTTCTTCTCTGTGGTAAAGCACTACTGCAGTCAAAGAAAGCTCTTCATATAAAGAGTTTGCAGGATGAGACTCTTAGTGTGAATTTGCACAGCTTAAAAGTAGGGGAAAAGAGGTAATGATAGCTGTAGTAATTGGTAATTAGATTACTGCTGTAGGTTTTTTGGATGTATGTTTAATTAGCTCAGCAAAGACTAGTTGCATGTAATTAGCACAGTATTTTGCAAAATCAATCAATGTGTTAATAGGATCAGGTTTCTCAGCTTTTAAAAAATCCATATTAGAAATATATTTTATCCAGGGCCTAACAGGATTTTGTTTGCTGGGCATAATGATTGCCTCTACAAGCAGAACACCATGGATCAGAAAGGTGAGGGGTGTGATCTGTATATGGATGCTTTCAGTAGTAACATTACAGCAACAAACCCTAGTTGCGTCCACTCAGAGCCTGCATGCCTTCTGTAATGAAAGCTTTTCCAGTGCAGCTAATCTAAGTGCTGCTAATGGGATTTACTTTAGAGTACTTCTTATGCAAACCTACCTTACAGAACAAACCTATAGTTGCAGAGCTCTCTGAAAATTTAATCAATTCCAAGCAGAGTTTCTACACTTCTGTCCTTTTACTTGTCCCACTGTCTCTTTTTCAAAGGGGTGTGCTTTGTGTAGAAAATAATTGAGGAGAAGTGCTGTTTTTCCCCTACTGCTTTAGCAAAATAAATCTTCAGTCCAGGCTATTCTTTCAAATGTGGATATAATGCAACCGGCTTTAATGCCTGTAAATACATCAAACACCAGGGTTACATCAAACTCCTATTGAACTCTGCACAAGCATATATTCCAGGGAAAAGTCTCTGAAGCTGCACTTCATGCTGTGCTTGGTACTTTGTTCACCATCTATGAAACATCCACAACTAACCCCATGCCCCTCATCTGACTAGCTTTTACTGGCAGGTGGTGAAGTCTCTTGCAGTGCTTTCTCCTAAATGTACTCAGTCACTCCTTGTTGCAAGAGCAAAACAAGACTTCTTACTCAGACAGAAACTCTCTGCCAGCTGCATAACCATGTCTGGAATGCTGAGTTGGAAGGGACCCCCGATGATCATTGAGTCCAACTCCTGATCCTGCACAGGACAGCACCAAGTCACACCATGCGCCTGTTTGTCCAAATCCTTTTGAACTGTCAGGCTGGTGCTGTGACCACTACCCTGGGGAGCTGGTTCCAGTGCCCAACCTCTGGGGGAAGAACCTTTTCCAAATATCCAACCTCAACCTCCCCTCCTGTCAGTGGTCACCACCCTCCCCTTTCCTTCACAAGGACACTGTCATATCCAAAATGAGGTCTCCCATCAGTCTCCTCAGTCAGGGTGGACATGCAAGTGACCTCAGCTGCTACTCATAAGGGTTCCTTCCCCTCAAGACCCTTCACCATTTACATTGGCTTCCTTTGCATGCTAACAACTTAGTATCTTCCTGATATGGTGACACCCAAACCAGCCCCAGCACTGGAGGTGAGGCTGCCCCAGCTCAGAGCAGAGCAGGACAATCCCCTCCCTTCCCTGCCTGTGATGCTGTCCCTGATGCTCCCAGGACAGGGTTGGCCCTCCTGCCTCCAGGGCACTGCTGGCTCAGGTTCAACTTGCCACTGACCAGGACCCCCAGGTCCCTTTCCATGGCACTGCTCTCCAGCATCTCATTCCCCAGTCTGCCCATACATCCAGCATTGCCCCATCCCTGGTGCAGAATACAACACTTTCTCTTGTTGATCTTCACATGGTTGGTGATTGCCCAGGTGATTTGTCAAGGTCTCTCTGCAGGACCTCCCTGCCTTCAAGAGCATCAGCTTCTCCTGGTTTTGTACCACCTGGGAACTTGCTTATTATCCCTTCCAGTCCAGCATCCAATTCATTTATGAAGATGTTGAAGAGCACAGGGCCAAGGATGGAGCCCTGTGGAACCCCACTAATGACAGAGCCCCAGTCTGTTGTCACCCCATTCACTGTAACCCCTCGTGCCTGACCCATGAGCCACTTGCTCGCTCATCCCATGACATGTATCCAGCTGTGGGCTGGACATTTTGTCCAGAAAGATCCTGTCAGAGACAGCATCAAAAGCTTTGCTGAAGCCTAAAAAGATTACACTGTCTCCCCTTGATGAATTAGGTGTGTTACCTTGTCATAAAAGGAAATCAGGTTTGATAAGCAGAACTGTCTCCTCATGAGGCCATGTTGACTGTGACCGATGAACATGTTGTCCTTCAGGTTTCTTTCAATATCTCCCACGAAAATCACCATAACTTTACCAGGCACTGAAGTGAAACTGACAGGACTCAGCAGTTTCTGTCTTCTGCAAGACAAGTTCTTTATCTTGCCCTTCTTAAAAACCAGACAATGTTCTCCAGCTTCCAGTCAGCTGGGATTGCTTTGGATTCCAAAGACCACTTAAAAATCTTTGAGAGAGGCTTTGCAATGACTTCAGCCATTGAGGATTCTTGGATGAATCCCATCCCATAGATTTCTAGAAATCCATCTGGAGCACCAGATCCTGTGCAATGTACCCAGAAGTATGTGCTGTGCCAGATGGTGCATTTTTAAGAGGTGTGGAACTGGTACTACTTTGGGTCCTCCATGAGACAGTTTACCAGTAGAAACAGGAAACACTGCTAATGAATTATAAATATTTCACATTTTCTATTGTCTAAACCTAACTCCTTGAGTATCTGCCACGTAACCACCAACTTCAGCTCACCTGAAATCATTCCCTGACAGTTGCGCACACTCCTTCTGCTCAAAAATGGGGATTAAAAGACGCTGTAGTTGGCCCTACTGCAAGAATATTGATAGAAGGTTAACTATCCTCATTGAGAACAAAATTGTCCTGTTTACAGTGCCTCAGGCTCCATGGCATCAGAAAACTGCATTAACTGAAAATTAAAAAAATAACCAGAATACTACTACTACTACTACTACTACTACTACTACTACTACTACTACTACTACTACTACTACTAATTTAATAATGACAATGATAATAATAATAATAATTATTATTATAAAAATAATAATGATAATTCCAATAATATGAACAACAATAAATAAAAAAGTCAGGGCAAGCTTGATGTTTCTCTAAGGGCTTTTCTGAGGCATTTTCATTTTTCCTGGTTTAACTACTGCTTTTACCACTCATTTAATCTGATATTCTGCTGGTGTCTGCAGCCCACAGTCAGGGTCAAACTGAGCAGGCATGTACCTAAGCTGTGTTCGAAACAAGGCTGTATCTGCTGAAGCTTGTTCAAACTCACCTTGCACAGCATAAACGTGGAACATTCAAACATTCTGTCACCCTGCCTGGTCTTTAGACAGCAACTCTTGGAGGAAGAGAGCCATTAGAAGAACTAATACTAGGACACTAATCTGCAGCTGGACACTATCTGAGCAGAACTCCTTACAACACTAAAGTGGCTAAGATGAAAATTAACTCCCTAAATTACACTACTGCCTGGTTTACCCTTGTATCCCACTTAACCTATCTGGGCTGCAAGATCAGGAGATTTAACCATGCCTGCTATTGAAGCAGGCAGATTAGAAAACATAACTTGTCTTTGATTTTTCTGGCTATTATGTAAGAGAGAAAATGGACCCTGAGACAAATTTTCCTTTAACACCTACAGCCTCATCCTCAATATGTCACATTTTGACTGACAAAACCTGTGGGCCACAAGAAGTTTTGTTTCAGCATGCTGTTTCATTGACATAGACTTTTTTCTTTGTGATGTGGATCTTCATGACATCAAGAATTCTGCTCCCATTCTAGAGTTTATAAGCATCTTCTATGTATTTCACCAAGATTTACAAGGAAGTGAGCAATGCAGTGGTGCTGCAGGAATGTGGTTGCTACAAATTTTAGAAGGACCCAAGAAATGGAGTACTACTGAGAAGGCAGACTTCTCAGCTCAGTATTTATCTGTGCACAGACAATGTCCCTTCTGCATATTGGTAAAGGGGCACAGTTGGACTAAAAATGAATCCTGGAAAACAGTCTCAAGAAGCAAGGGGCTTGTAAACTGTAAGAATCCTGGGAATCACAGTGCACACCTCTCTCTCTCACATGTGTTCTCCAGAAGAGAGCCTCAGCTGTTACTGCACATGGCTTGATTTTAGCAGGCTGATTTAATATTTACAGAGTGCCAATAAAATTTATAGGACGACAGCTGGTGGCTCCTGTGGTAATTTATAAACAGCAACAACAACACAACACAGACATCAGAAAATCCAAGAGGAATTCTATGCCATTGTGCAATATTCAGCACCGAAGAAGGTGAATAATTCTGCAGACTTCTAATGATCTTTCTGTAATACACTCATATTGGATTTTATGTAAAGTCCATATTATGCAAAGCTAGTACTCCCATAGGTATGTTTTTTCATGTAGAATGGAGTTCATCACAAAGACTCATTATCTATCTATCTGGATTTGATATTCTGGCAAAAGAGTCAGGTAATATCTCTAGGCCAAGACTTTTCAGTTGGAAAGTCCAGGACACAACTGCCTGCTTTTCCTCCTGCAATATGCTTTCTCAAAAAAAAAAGGAATGGTTTGCTATGACTAAGCCAGAAAAAGACCACTGCCCTTGTTCCACAACCTATGTTTACTCGACATTCCTGAATAGAAAAAATACAACCTGTCTGGCAGGACTACAGGTCTAAAGACTGGCCATCATCAGCGTACCACTGCAGAAATGCAAATGCCTGGTATTCAAATGGAAGATAATATTACTTTTCTTTTACTGATTTTTTTTCATTCCACATGAAACCTTCATTGATCATACTACTATTGTTTTCTTATACTTCCATTTTACTTCTCAAGTCCATGGTTTCCTTTACATTTCTTGATTGCTTTGGTTTTTCTTCCCCATCAAAATTTACTCTTCAAATCAGTGAAAAGTTTCCACAGCTTATTAGGTCTTTTACATGCAGACATAAATACATATATGAAATTTGTCATGGAATAGAGGCTGGTTTTTGCTATTTATAAATATTTATAAAAGAACAACCTTTTCAGTTATTCTTCTCCCTTTAATAAACATACTAACAGTCCAATTAATACATCTATTATTTTCAGCATTACTGCTCCTATTGACATATACAGATTGTTCTGAAAGAATTGATCTCTGATCTACCTAGAACATGCTTCTTTCTCCTTCCACACAACCTCCAACCTCTATTCTGCTACAAATATCTGTATTCAGATTAGAGCAACTTTAGGTTGAAATGTTAACAATTGCCCTGTCTAATAGAAGACAGGAGACACACAAACCAGGACAAAGTCAAAAATCTTGAAAACTACCTAAACACTAACCTCACATTTTTTTTTCCCCAGAATAATCATGTTATGATTAAGTTTTAAGTTTAATATGATCAGTAATAAAGTAAGTTTTCTGTATTGGTTGTGTTCACAACATTACTCTTCATCCATTTCATCCATCATCATGAAGGAAAAATGCTCCAGGGTATGAGCCATCAATTTACAGTGGGAACTATGCCACTCAGACAGATGGGGTATCTTTAGGGAGCCAAAAGATTATATATGTTCATCAGCAATGGGTGCTCAAGGCATGATTCCCAGCTGGGAACACTGAAAACTTTGTCCGTTACAAGCTGCCTGTGGCTCTAAGCCACAGCTAATCCCTTGCAGGTCGAAATTATCTTTTTAAAATGAAGATTGTGTTCTGTGGCCAGGTAAGGGACCTACGTGAGCAAGGGGCACGGCACAACAGGCGACCTGAATGTCATAAAAATGTTGCAACTAGTCTGTACTGATTGAGGAAAGAGGTCAGGATGCAAAGTACAGAATTACAAGAGCAATTCTTCATTCATGAGCAGGTAGTGTCCCATTCAAACTAGGGTACATTGAATGCTTTTAACAAATGGTTATAAATGGGCTTTTTATGCATTTGTATACAACATGATTTGATCACTCACGACATAACCCACATTCATGCTACTATTCTGGAAAACATTAATAAATTTTGGTGTCATCATACAGCTGATTCTTTCTTGATTTACGTGTCTGTGGAGCTGGTCTTGCTACAGCTACCTACAATGCCAGATAATGGCAGGGTTTTGCCAAAGGTGCTGAAGGTACTGAGATTCTGGTGTTATCTTCATAGTCCAGAGGCATTTTTCTTCTTCATGGGTGGCTTTAAGATTCTGAGAGACAAGACAGAGAATAAGTGGTCCTTATTTGCAAGGTGGGGTCCGTCCTCCTTTCCCTGATCTGGGTCCTTTCACTTACTGTGAAACCATGGCTATGCAGTATACAAGGTAAAGCAAGTGTCTCTTAAGGAACGCAGCGTGAGTTTATACTATTGACTTTATACAACTTCAAGCTAAGAGGCCTAGCTGGTGCAGCTGCCAGATTCTCCTAGCAGCAGCCTGGAGGCTGAAGCAAAGCCTTGCCTGCACCGCTCATTTTTGTCGCTGCAAAAATGAAGTACGGAGGAAGGCTCATGCCGACTGAAGTCAGTTCTCAAGAACTGGACATTGACAGCGAACTCCAGCCCTGGGGAAACGCGGCTGATCAGTCACACCGGTTTCCCACCGGGCAGGGCAGACCACCCGTCCACAGGGGCTCCTCGGCCCACGCAGGAGGCGAGGCACAGAGCAGCGCCGCGGCCGCCCTGTGCGCTCCTCCCGCATCCGAGGCGAGCCGGCCGTGATGCGCAGCCGGCCGAGCTCGGGCGGGCTCCAACACTGAGGGGCAGCCGGCCGGGCTCGGGCGGGCTCCAGGGCCAGCTCTGCCCCCGCCGCTCCCTCCCGCGGGGGCTGGTCCCGCCCGCCGGGCGCTCGCAGCGCGCACGCGCGGCTGGAGCGGCGGAAGCCCACGGTTGGTTCCGCCGCGTGCCCGGGCGGGGCGGCGCCGCGACCCCGTTCCGCCGGGCCGGGAGCGGGCCGGGAGCGGGCCGGCGGGAGGGAGGGAGGGAAGAGCGGGGAGCAGCGGCACCGGCACCGGCACGGGGCTTCCTCCATCCCTTCGCCTCCCCTTCAGCGTTGCTGCTGCTTGTGCTGGGAGCTGGATAGGGAAGCCCTGGGCAGACTGGCCAGTATTTCCCTAGCTGTGGAATTAGGAGATGCTGCTGTGGCTTTCGTGCAGCTGCAGGGTGCTGGTTGCCCTGCAGAGGAGGAGGAGGGTGTTTGCTGGTCTTGAGGCGGTAGTAGGAGAGGCTCGTGGTTTTTTTTTGGTCGCTGTGTGTTCCAGCAGCACAGCACAAGGAAATGCAATGGCCTTGGCCTCCCTTGGTTTCACACTTTCATTTTCCAGCTCCAGATGAAATAGCAGGTCTTCGTTCCTCTCAGACTGAAGATCCAAACAGTAATGCTCTTAAAGTAACATCCATTGTCTGCGAGTGGCTGTTTGATCAGCAGTAGGTGAAGATAGTTTTCACGGACTTGTGATAAGGAGGGTAAGGTGTGCCTATGTTAATGCCAAGCCACATCCCTCTCCAAGCCCAAGTGACATTTTTTCTGCATGCAGTAGATGTTTACAGATGTGCTTTGCTAGATCTTATCAGTGAAGAGTAACTGGGTGGGAATGTCTTGCCTGCCTCAACAAACCTCCCAAGAGCCACCTAGCAACTTCACTATGCTAAGGTCTCTAGTGCAACCATCCATTATATAAACACGAGAAATGCCAGGTGTGTGGGGCTTTTTCATAGCAAAAATATGCTTATGCTTATGTTAACTGGTTATTCAGATAGTTATTCTGAAGAGTACCAAAAAGCTTGATGACAATTGTGTTTTGACACTTGATAACCTGACGTGGCTAATTTAAAATCTAGTTTGTGAAAGAAGTTTAGTTGATTGGTTTAAGTCCACCTTGTTTTTTCCTGTTGAAGTGTATTTTTAGTTTTAGTACCAGTAATCTTTGGCAATTATTCTTCAGATTTCAGGAAACTCACTGGTGTAAAAATGCTGCTAGATCCAGAAATTGGGGAAGGCGGTTGATTGTTGCTGCCTTATCTATCACAAATATTATGAAAAGTGTGGCTGTCTTGTGTTTCTAGTGTCTGTTCCTTTTTTCTGTCTTGCTTAGGATACAGCCTTTTTTGAAAATGGTGTCTTTTCCACCCTCAAAGTTTGTATTATAGGACATACTATTGTTCAGTTTGTGTGGAGTCTTAAAATTGTGTTTCACAGCAAACAATACAATGAGTTACTAATTTGTGTTGTTCTGCACTTGCTCAGGAATTTGTGAAAAAAGTTCTGCGAGTTACACTTCAGAAGTTATGCTTTTCTTAATGAGGAGGGCTAAAGTGAGGCATGGTTTCTAGTTATGTGTCAGAGCAACACCCATGAACGTGCAAGAAACGGGATGTCCCCAGGGCTCACTGCTGTGCTTCTTAGGATGAGAAATTGGGTACTGCTTATGTTGGGTGTATTTATGAAATACAGTTTTCTAAGTATGTTTTGGGACAATCTTGTTGCGAGGTTGTATACTTTCTATTTTTCTAAGGTTGTGTTCAACTGAGTTCTATTAAAGCGATTTATATTTCACATTAACATTTCTGGTTAGCACAAAGCTTTCTCATTTCTTGGAATTGGCTTTCTGCCTGCCTGCCTGCCTTATTCTGTGGTCTCAGTATTCTCTGGATGTCACACACAGAGTCACGTTGCAGGTGATTGTAGTGAACAAAATACTGAGTTTGTGATACCATTGATGGAACTGCAGAGAAAGAAAAAGTTTTGGAAAAAACGTTGTCCAGGCATCCTGTATTTTTTTGGAAAGGCGAGAGCAATTCCTGGTCATAGAGGAAAGACTCAGTCATGTTGTGGTGCAGCTGAAGCTTTTCATAGGCACAGCTACTGTTGGCTTTCAAATGGCTTGTATTTGAGTTGTTTATTTAGAAGAAATATCTGTAAATTAGGGTGCAACAGAAGAAAACCACAAAACCTCTGACATTAGTGCTCTGTATTTTCTCCTAAATTACTTCATTGGAAAATTGCTTTGCTTGGAGAATTTTAGTTGTTTGTATGAATACTGAATGTATACAGATATAAATAACTTAGTTATTTCTCTCAATTTATTTATTTTAAACCTTCTCAGAGTTTCTTTCTTTGCATATTGTAGTTTTTGGATTTGAAATTAAGAATTTTGAAGAACAAAATTATATGAGATTAGTTATCACTTTTTTGACACTGTATTTGAAAGAGTAATAAATTCACTTTGTGATTTAAATTTTCATCTAATACTTCTAGTTATCAGATTTTGAACCTCTTAGTTTTTCTTTATTCCTCCCACTTTATGTATTCATGCATGGTACATAAACCAAGAGAAAGAGGGGGAAAAAACTCACTTTGCCAGAGTAAGTCAATATATTAGCATCATTTATTTGCTATTGCTGACAAAGTATAATGAAAACTATAAAAATTCACCATTATAGTAGACAGGGAGCGAATGTGTGTAACTGAAGTACACTGGCAGTAGTCTGGTTTTATATAGACCTTTCTCTGAACCCTTACATCCTTTTAAATATATATTAAAATTATGAAATGGCCTAGAGCTAAGATGCAAAGAATTCTAGTTAGAATTAACATGTCAGTTTTGAGACAGCTCTATTCAGTAAGGTGGGATTTGAAAAACAGAATAGACAGTTGTGGACACTGCTGCAGACCTAGGCAGATTTCAGCCAGGCCTTTCTCACAGGATCTGAGTCTTTTTCTCAGGCTGTGAAACGTTCTCAGGCCTAGCTGGGACTTTTCCCAAGCTAGGGCCTCTGTCTCTACTGTAAACACGAGAGAAAGAATCATAACAATAGATAAACACCTGCTGGATCTGTGAGAAGGCCTGGGACAAGAGGTGTCTCTTTCTCTGCCCAATGAATTATCTGTATTTTTTTTTGCACGAACTGTGTTATAAAAAACAATGGCTTCGTTCAATAAACTGCTCTTTCTTGCTTTCCGGCACCAAGCAAGGGAGTTGCCTTGTTGCTGTTTTTCCTTTTGCCACTCCATAACCCTTTATGTAGCAACAGACAGTAACCTGTCATATGCTGCCTTTCAAACAAGTGATAATGGTTGGCTGTGTATCACATTATTTTCTGTCTCTTTCAGAAGACGACAGAGGAAAAATCACTCTGTCCTGAGGCCTATATTTGCATAGTTTTGGCTTAGTTAGGAAATTTGCCATCCAAGGTATTGTTTTGAGGGTGGCTGACATTTGTTTTGGTTTTGTAATTACAAAAGTAATATGGTCATGAAGGCAGAAGTAAGTCACTGAGAATTAAGAATTTGGAATATATTTCCTTGATAGGCATTCTTACTGTTTTCTCCAGAATCTCTCTCACTGCTTATTGCTCACACATTGTACAAGTAGGTCACTGAGGAGCAAGTATTTCAGTAATTACATGTCTCAATTTCGTTTGTTGAGACATTATTTCCATTATTTCCACTTCCATTATGAGGAAGTGCTGTGTAGTCATGGAATCTCTGCTGCTCTGATAGATGGAAAACAGATGGATTCATCAGTGGTCAGCTGTGTTTCTAGCTGCATTTGGTTTTTTTAGCCTCTGTGATTTTATCAGTCTGTATGATTTTCTCTTTGTAAATTCATGGTGATTACTCCCAGTCACCTCCTTGTCCTTGTATTTGAAAGTAGTTTCCAGGATTGTTTCCTTCACCTTCCCAGGGAACAAGATGATGCTTGTAGGCCTGTCGTTACCTGTCTCCTCCTTCTTGTCCTTGAAAACAGGGTTTTCATTAACCCTTGTTTTCTTGAGTCTTCTGGAATGTCATCCATCAGCATAAAATTTCAAAATGTCATTGAGAATGACTTCACAATGACAGGACCAGCTTTCTCAGCACTCAGATTGGCACCTCAGCAGGTCACATGGAAGTGTTAGGTCCAGTTCACTTAAAAATTTGTTAATCTGGTGCTCCCTCACTCAGAGTCTTTTGTCCTCTACACTTTCCTCTAGACTTTTACAGGTCTCAGGGACCTGGGATTCCAGAAGGCAGGTCTTCTCATGAAAGACCAAGGTAAACAAGGTGCTTTGACATTTTTGTATAATTTCAATACTTTTCAGCAGCAGGCTGTTTCCTCTAGCCTTTCTTATGCTGCTCATGTACCTGTACAAATTTTTCTCTTGGAATTTCATATCCCTCACCAAATTCAACTCTAGGAGGAGCTTGGTTTTCCTAACCCTATCCTAGCGCACCTAAGTAGCGTTCCTTTGTCAGTTGTGTGCGCACACTTGGTGCAGCCCCACTGCACCTTGGTTTGGTTGATTATAAGGTTTCTGTTTTCCACATCATCCTGCATCCATTGCTTGCAAACTGTGACCACCACTTCCTTGCTCATTCAGAGGTTACCACCTTCCTCTATCATCAATTCCTTGTTTAAGCATTCCCAAGCCGATTAACCAGCCTTTGCCTCTTGGCAAAGATGCTTTTGCCCCATGTAATTTCAGGTGGATCTTGTTGCCATTCATCCTCAGTTCTAGAGTTTCGTACAAAGTTCTGTGGATGTAAATGGTCGCAGCCACTTGCTCATTTGCAGGATCTATCTGCTGCTCAAGTTCTCCCGCTTCACCAGCAGCATGAACAAGACACTACTTGGCTGCTGGACTTCGGCCAGCACCCTGTGAACTGTGTGCTCTTGCTTGGTACACTCCTGGTCTCCCCTGGATGTGTCCATGGTGCCTGAGCGGCTGAGGATAATAGTCTAAGGGCCAGTCTCAGTAACAGTCTGTCCATGGTATTCAGGACCCAGGCCCCTGGCAAGCAGCATACTTTGTGGTGACAGGTTGGGCCAGCAGAGGTGTCTTCATACCAGAAGCAGGGACCCACCACTGTTCCTTACTGCTGTAGGACTCGGGCACAGATGGCTCAGAGGCTTTCCTGGACAGTGCTTCTGTCCATATGTGCTGCCAAGGCTCAGAAGCTGCTATGTAGATCAGAGCTGCAGGTGGAACAGGAGCTGTCCTCTTGGTGCTGGAGCTCAGAGGCTCCCAGACTTTGCTGCACTCTGTGTCTCCCATGTCGGGCTTGACAAGCTGAGGCTATGTCTGCTTCTGGTGCAGTGGGGGTTTCTATAGCTACAGGAACTTGGTGGGGATCTGGTCTGTCTCCTTTTCAGCACCCCTGAGTGTAGTTTTCTCACCTCCCTCAGTTTATCTGCTTGATGAGATGGGTCTTTCATCAGTACATGCTTAGGAGTATATAAAATGGTTTTTTTTTGTTGTTCTAAACCTGCTGGTTTCCACAGCTAGTGTACCACAGAGAAACATTAAGAGCTGGCAGATTCAGTAGTATAATACCATATCATTTTATGTCTAGGGTCTGTACTTAAGTGTTTAGTGTATTGATACCATGCGTGTAACAGCCAGTAGTGCACGCGTGCTAGATATTAAGAGAGATTATAGGCCTAAACAGGTTTTATGATTATCATGATCTTAAAAACAACTTTTAACAGCACAGCAGCTTTATGCAATATACAATATGGTTCTAAAAGCAAATGTTAGGGAATTCCATATTTTTAGGATAAAAGTAAAAACCTCTTTTACTCTGTGATACTTGAATAGGAACACTGTTACATTAGAAGATAGCAAACAAAAGGTTATGATAAATAACACAAAGGAGAGGGGAGAAATGACAGCTTGTTTAAATGTGATTTTGATTAGACATCTAAAAAAAGAAGAAAAGAAGACATTAATGAAATTTGTGAATAGTTTTAAGTAAAGAAATTTTGAATGCAATTGAGGACAGTCAAACATGAAACAAGTAAGCAAAACCCCTGGAAACAGATAAACGAAGTTTCAATGCAACAAGTAGAAGCTGAAAGGAATGGAAAAAAATCTACCAGAAATGAACAAGATTCTGGAAACCCAGAAATTGGGGAAACTAATGGGTAAGAGATAGATTTATGTGTGTGTTGAAATAATAAAATATGTGTATGAAGATAGTCTGGCAAAAAAAAACAGTAGTAATCCCTTCCTGATAGTTGTTCTGAATAGTGGTTAGGACAGTGCTGTTGTTTTGAAGATCAGTTTATGAAGCTCAGAAGTTCACATTGTGGGACTTGGTGAGGTTTCTTCAGTCTAAAACCAAAAGGAACCCAGCCCACTAAAATATAAGGATGGAAACCTTGATGTTTTAAATGTGATTAATAGAAAATGTTGTATTGCATTATATTTTTAATGATCTATGTAAGACATGTCAAGGTAAAGACACCTTTCTCCCTTGGTTTGCTATTAATGTCTTGAAGGAGTTTTTTTAAACAAAGAAACTGCAAATTCTTAGTGAAGCTTTTGACTATTTTAGCATAAAAGCTTTAAGAAAGAACACAACATCAAATACAGGAGGAGACTATAATAGATAGGTGGAGTGAATCTTTGTGGAACATAGATAATTCCCAATATTTCTTACTTGCTTTGCAGCTTTTGTACTTTGGTGGAAGAGTTTGCTGCTGCCACCTGACTGGCAGTTGCTACTTTACCTATTAATAGTTTTCCCAGGTAGTGGTTTTATTTGCATCTTGGTGATAAATGTTACTTTTTAGCTATACTTTTAGATATACTTTTAGATATAACTAGTGAATGAGATCATAAAATGTTTTGCTACCTGGTACTCAAAAAATGTATGTGAAATGTTTTAAATTTTTATGTAATTCCTTAAATCAACAGCTGACAGATTTTTTCTTTCTTACTTGAATGTATGGATTTGAATGTATGAACCCTATAGGCTGCACTGTACTAATTAATTTACTCTTTTTTAAAAATATATTTTTTTATTTATCTCTTTAGAATTATCTTCCTTAGTTGTGGCAGTGTTTGTGTTCGATGGGGCGACAAATTCACTTTGTGGTTGACCCTCAGGGTTGGTGCTGCATGGGCCTAATTATCTTCGTCTGGCTGTACAATACAATCCTCATTCCAAAGGTCATCCTTTTTCCTCATTATGAAGAGGGAAATATTTCAGTTGTGGCAGTTTTGTGTAAGTAATTTTAACTTAATTCTACTAATGAAATAGTGTCTCTGCTTAACATGCATTAAAAAAAAATTCCTGTCAGAAGGTAAAAACTAGGGTGAAAGTTAGAACAGAAGGTAAGATAAAGCCTAAAAATAGTGGATGCGTCCTACATTTTTGTGTTCTGAGAATCTGAGACACTTCATTTTGCAGGTGTGATTGTAGAACTTGCTTTTGTGGAAACTGGTGAAAAGCCTGAATGTGGCTTTCAGGTCCTGTACTTAGAATTTGTTGACAGAATTTCAGGTTTGTGCCTGTCAGAATTTGGTGTGATAGTACTGATGACTGGTAACAAACTAAATTTTGTTAGTTTTGTCATATGTCTCTGTGCGAGTTAGCTCAGACAAGTTTTGCTGATAGGTTTGCTGGGGAAAAGGCTTGAATTATGTCTGGAACAAATTTGAAGGTGAAGATGCATTATTGGGAATATTTTTCATTTGGAGGCTTTGAGGTGTGGTATGATGATTGGTGCTTGTGTGGTAGGACAGTGGAGGAACTTCTTAAAAACAGTAGTATGGTCATAATAGCACCTGCTGGTGCTATGAAAACTGTTAACTGCTATTTTCACTCTTTTATATTAGTGAGTACTAAATGTTGTATACTTAATATGAAGAATATATCTGGAATTGAATGAGAAGACTGAGAATTTTCCAACTCAGTTCTGGAGCGTTTGTATTTTTGCTATAGTGTACTTTGTTCATATGAAAAAGATTTTAAAATGGTTATTTATTTTTTTAGGTTATTACTTCTGCTCATTGTTTTGTATAGCTTCGTTATTTAGAGCCTCAGTAGCAGATCCAGGAAAACTGCCTGAAAATCCAAAGATACCAATTACAGGTATGTTAAATTGTTTCTATATAATTGAATGAAGGTTATTTTAATATCCTCAAAATTATTAGGAATACATTTTCTGACTTTGTGAGAGTGAATGGAAACCGTGAGCTGTCTCTGCTGAGTAAAGTTAGTATGTCACTGTTTTTAAGTTGTAAATTTCTAGGACTTTTTCTTGCTTAATCTCAAAACTTCTTTTTCTAAAACTTACATTCTACCAGAAAGTTCAGTTATGTAGGACCTTCTGGACGTTTTTCCATGGGAAGAATGTTTTTGCATTCTAGACGTTCAAACATATTGCATATACTACTAACTTGATAATGTTTAATGAAAAATGTTTAGAACAAGTGGCTAGTGATTTTAATTCTATAGCTTTTGTCTAATTAAATTTATACAGTGTTGAAAATGGCGGCAGAAGGTTTTGCTATGCTGGATTTTACCTAGGCATTTTTTACTCTCTCTTTTTTTTTCCCAGAGTCTTATGATTGTATGGGCTATTAACATAAAAACCCCAAGCCATGGTGCTAATTACACTGCATTTCTACAAAGTAGCAGCTTAATGGAGCAAGTCCTTTCTGTCCTTTTAAACTTATCCTATGAATACTGTACAGTATCCGGTGCTCCAGAAGCTGGAGAAAATTTAAAACCTTAATGAATCTCCACAGCAAAAGACAGTATTTTTATGAACTGTTGGGTGCTATTATCTAATCATAGAGCTTTTACTGGGGAGTTTAGAATGAAGTAGGGCTGTTAAACAGCATGAGCTTTGTTGCATCAACAGATAACCTTCACTAATGAAGAAAATGTATCCCTTACAGTAAGGGTGAATACTTCAGTTGTGTCTTGAGATGTGAATGCCAAGAATAAAATTTTTCTCTCTCTTCCTGATGTTACTGAAAATCTAAGATGATGTGTTTGGAAACATGATCTTTTCAGCATTAGTGCTAATGATATGATGTCCGTGAAGTATACAGCTGATTGTAGAAAGGGTGTACCTCCCTGGGATTCAGATGTGTCAACAGTAGTTGCAGAAAATCTCATGCCAGTGTTCTTTCTGGTGGCTGATCATTTGATCCAGTAAAACATCAGATGTTTAAGACTTGGCTTCTGGAGTCAGATTTTTTGCTGCAAGGAAGAGCAATGTGAGCTGGATAATGAAGACGCTTGCTACTTAACAGACGGTTACATTTATACTGGAGTTTTCATTTACCTTCAAAATACCAGGAGCAGTGGAAATTCCTTTGTACACAAATGTTTTTTTCTAATTTAAAGTATCTCTTTGCATAGCTCTCCAACCTTTGAATGCTCCATTCAGTACACATGGCAGTAGTACTTTACAAGTACTTCTGAAGGTGAAACATTTAGGCTAGGTCATGACTTTGGTATTTTGGTTTGGTATGTGATATATCAGGGATTTTGTACTTTTGGAGGTAGCGCTTCAATTCTTGTATTCTCTACACTGACAGGAAGATACATTTTTGCATAGTATAAACTGTGTTAAAAAAATGAGTTGGGGTGTTTCTAAACTCTGCTGGTAGCTACCCTATTAGTGAGTGACACCTTTGTGACACTGAGTTTATGGGAACAGATTGTAAGTCAGTTTCCATCTGTCATTATTACTAGTTTAATGATCTCAGATATTGGGCTTCTTTACTTCCAGTGTCCAAATGTTATTTTTCAGCAAGAAAGAGCAGATTAGAGCAGCCTGCAGGCTCAGAAATGCTAAATATAACTTTATTTTGTTTACATAGGGGCAGTGTTTTACGGTATAAGATTTCAGAATGTCCTACTGTAAATATTAATCTTTTTTCTCTTTTTTCCCCTCTATCTCTGAGATCTGACAAATGCTTGTGCCTCAAAACCAGTTTATTTAGGTAGAAGCAAAATTGAATGGCCAAAGTATTTAAGTTTCTCAGTCATTCACCTGTTTTCCTTAAAGACAGAAAATATATGCTTTTGTGATTGGAATTATTTAGTGTTAATCTTTCTTGTTTCCCATGTGAAGATGAAATCTTTTACTTTTTGAAAAGTCAAAAAATAATTTCAAATAATTTGACTTTTCATTTTCTAAGAGTTCCTCTAATTTGGGTGGTGCAATTTGAGATAAATAATAGCCAATCTAAAAAATAGTACTCCTGGTACTTTCTGCTACTCAGTATCTTTGGAGATTAGCTTTTTAAAAATCTCACATTAGTAATTTAAAAATAGTATATATTTGCAAATAAAAGCTTGTTGTCAGTCTCTTTCTTTGATTGCCTTATGTGTAAAGTTGCATATGGTGATATGCATGTCTTTAAAATGCTTTGGAAGCATTTGAGATGGAAGATGCTCCTGAAGCGTTCATTGTGTGTCATATTTTGGTTAGCTAGCAGTAGAACTATTTCCTCAGGAGATTCTGGAATAGCAGTGAGATTGTATCATGATTCTGTCTAGCAGATAATTTTTTTCACAGTAGAGGTGTAAGGAAATAATTGAATTACAGTCTTCCTTGTCTGAGTCACAGCTTTTGTTCTGTAATAATTACTTGGTAGAAATTTATAGGAAGAGAGAGCATTTTGGATTAGGAAACTGGCACAGAGTAGCAGTAGTATCTTCCAGTTTAATTAAGGTCACAGTGGGAAAAAGCTTTTTATGTGGTGCTTATCCTTCTCAGATCATAGTAATATTTGTTTTTTTAATTATAATTACAAGCATACAGATTTATTATGAGCACACATTACTGAGTTTGAATCTCTCTAATATGACTTTACATCTTCACCTAGAACGAGAACATTGGGAGTTATGCTACAAATGCAATATGATGAGACCAAAGCGTTCACACCACTGCAGTCGCTGTGGACATTGTGTGAGGAGGATGGATCACCACTGTCCATGGTAAAACCAGGACATTTCTTCTAATAATCTACTGTTGTTTTAGTGAAACATTTTGAAATTTGTGGTGTTGCCTGCTGCTCATTTTTTTCTGTTTCTTTCCCAGTGGTGCTTAATCATTTAGGCATTTAAAACATATAAGGTAATAAATTTGAGCTTTCCTGTATCTACCAGTAAAACTCAGACTGAAAAGTAAAAACATTTCTGAAAGTAGTTCTGAGGTATCATTTTTAGCAAAACAAACTGCAGAGGACAGAATTGACAGCAGGATTCCCTTATGTTGGATTACCCGTTTTTCAAACTACCTTTCTTGTTTTGGTACTTCAGAGAATACTACTAATATAGTGCTTCTGTCACACTGGCTTAGCTTGGTACTCATGTCTGTGCCAATGCTTGTATGAAATTGCATCCATGTAACTTCTGTGAAGGCGACTGTGCCAAAGGTTTTTGATCTTGTACATAATGAAGATAGAATCCTTGTGTTTCCTTTACTCTTCATGCAGAAGGAGTTTCTGAATAGCCATGATTGTATTGCCTTCTCTGCCTTTGGTTCATTTCTAAGTTGTATTTCTTTGTTATTGGGGTAGCCTGTTGTCACATTTATTTTAAAACATTTGTTTGCATTCCCAGTTTTTGGACTCTCTGTAGTTCATAACCTGTGAAATGTATTGAGTACCAGAAGATAAGACTTATTACTGTGAAATTTTGAAGACTTTAAAAAAACAGCTTTATTACTAGGGCTTTACTTAAAGTTGCAGCTGTATCTTTGCTGTATTAAAATACGAAGAAGTGTCTCCTATTCTAAGCAATGATCTCAGTAGTGCAACCTGCACTTCAAGTTGTGGTGCAGTAGTTTGCTCCATAAGCAATCACAACGTCTTCTATTCACAGTATCATAACTTAAGTGTTAAAAGTATTTGTAGTTATGATTTTATATGCGTACACTTTGTTTCTGTGCAGGATTAATAATTGTGTTGGTGAAGACAACCACTGGCTGTTTTTGCAGCTATGTTTCTACACCCAGATCCTTAGTTCCTATACGCTGATACTTGACTTCTGCCATTACTACTACTTTTTGCCTCTGAAGAAAGAAAACTGGGTAAGAACCTGTTTTCTTTGTGAACAAATAGTATTGCAATGTAATTTGTTTTGGCATCTAAGTACTACACAGCTTTGGTAGTTCAGCTTCACTCTCAGTGAGGAGAGTTCAACTAGCTGTATGTTATTAAGTAAGCAAACTGATTTATGATAAGTAACAAAATGTTTTTATGGAAGGGCATATGATTTGTGTGTTTAAAACACAGCACTAGTTTTCTTAGAAATCTAGGAAAGTAGGGAAGAACTAGTTGGATTTCTTTGGAAGCGATTGTGAGTACTGGAAAGAAGTAAGGTAACTATTTTAGATGTATTCAAATTTACTTTCTTCAAAGTAGATTTATGCAGAATATATCGTTATCCTAATGTCATGTTTTAGAAAGCTGATCCTGCTTTTTTAAGAAAGGAGAAAAACACACTATCATTTTACAAGGGGAAAAAATATACATTGGTTTTGTAGCAGTATTTTCTGTTGCTTTGAAAAGGTCATGTGGGTTAAGTGAGAATTAAGTTTGATTTGTTTTATGTGGACTATGTGTAAATAGTTACAGTATTTCCATGTCTGGTCATCAGTAAAAGGCAGTTGTATACAATGAAAATGGACTTACTGACTGGAGTAGAGTAAAAAATAAAGGAATTTCTTTCACTATGAAAATTATATTATAAACTTGCCATCTGGTGTTAATTTATGCCTATTATATGTAGTATTCAGAATTTGGAAGAAAGTTGCTTGAAAGTTGCTTGGTGCTTGAAAGTGCTGGAACGGCAAAGTTAGAATTCCTTCTTTGTAAGAAAACTGCCATCCCATCTTGCTTATGAAGAAACATAAAAACTTCTTGCCTAAATCTGAAATAAACTTTGTATTTGTCCTGGACTATAACAAAATACAAGTACACTAAAGAGAAAAACCTAGAAAACAAGTTTAAAGCATTTTCAAAGTTAAGTAACATTCCAGATGTCGTAAGTGAAGAGAATAAAATCATCTCAGACATTGCACTCTAAATTTAGTTGAGATTTTTTCCAAATAATAAGGTGCAGAAGATTTTTTAATTCTGTATTAATGTGATACCCCAGCATACTCTCTGCTGATGATGTCATATTCACCTTTCCAGGCTGCTGGAACCTGACCCTTCATTGTGGATAAGGAAGGTCCCATTTTCAATTTTTTTGAACAAGTAAAGTTTGTCATATGATTTTGTATTCTACATTATATAAGAATTTCACTTTATGAAAAATTCTGCTTCTGGAAGAGGATGAGGCGTAGTCTTCTGAGCTTCTTATTTATTCCTGTGTCAGTTTGAAGTGGATGTGATATTCCCATAAAGGTGTACGTGAAGATGGTAGGGCAAAGGAGAGCTGAAAGTGTAGGAAGACGGTATTCCTTGGATAATTGGAAACTGATAAAAGCACTATATTAAAATTCCTAGGTAGCAAGTTTTTATTATGTAGAATGTTCTGAAGTTGAGGGTTGTTGTAACTCTTTAAAAAATTTGTATTCTAAAGGAATTCTATTATTTTTTTCCATCTACATCAGTACTTCCATTTAAATCATTAAAGGGACTCTAGAAATATGTAACAGAACATAATTTGCTGTCTGCTTGGAGCATATTTCCATAGGCACTGAAACAGACTTGTTAGCTTCTAATAATATAATGTCATGGTAGGGTTTTTCCTTTTTATTGTGAGTGTTCTCTGAATGTATTACTTCCTGTAATTATACTGTTTAGGTAATGAGCCAGAGTTCTGTCTGTTGGCCTTCCTTTTTAAAAACAGTATGTAGGGTAATCAAATTACTTGCTTGGAGGTGATTTGTGTAAGAGAGGGAAAGGGAAATCATGTTTACTTCAGATATTTTACAATACCTAAAGAGGTGATAATAAATATTTGTTAATGATGACAGTTCAAACAATGAGTATAAGTATGCATGAAACTTTTTCTTGCCAGTATAACTGGTTTCATTTGACATCTTTTGGACAGAGGCCTAATTTTAATATCTATCCCTTTGACAGGTGACAGGTTAGGAGGCAGAATAAATGTGCAACAATTATTTTTAACCTATTTTACTGTGTTTGCCTGAAAAGTGGATCAGGTTCCTATATTTGGCTGCCTAAGTTTACAGAGAGCTGTGGAAGAAATTGAGTATTTTGCTCTGTTTAGTTTTGTTCAGTTTTACCTGTGGGTTTTTTTTTTTTGTTTTATCAATTTCCATATGTGAACACTTCAACTGTACCTTTTAAAAAGTGAATCAGTGCTATAGTATACAGTATTCTGTGACCCAGAGAGAAAAATATGTTTATATGATATAGAAAAACATTAGACTCAGTAGGTCTGGGCTGTTCAGAGCTTCGTTAAGTACAGTTTAACACTGAGTAGTATTTAGTTTTCTCAGTTTTTCAGCTGCAGAATGGGAGAGCACACAGTGAAGTAGAGAAAACTGAAATAGTTTGTTGGCATGCCTAGTCAGTGTATGTGCCTGGAAGATGACACCAGAGTTCCATGAAGCTGGTTTTTGCAAGTGTTGCAAAGGATGTGATGCTGTATAGGTTTGTGCCACAGAATAATTTGTCAGAACTATGACTTTTTGACACCAAATGAACAGGACTGGTGAGAAGATTGGCTTAGTAGTAGTTAGAGTTTTAGACAAGCATGCTGCAAGATTCTTTTTGTCTTCCTATATCAATTAAAGCTGAAGTACCACAGCATTCCAGAGAGTGCAGTGCCTTCAGCCTTTCACAAAAGCACTGCTCTTTGTTGAATTTTTGGCTGTAACTGAGAGATTACATTTTCTGAATTGACAGGGGCTAGTGTTTAGCATGGATTCAAAGAACTGGATTTTTTTTTTCCTAAATAGCCATCTGGAATAAGCTTACTCTTCCTCTTTAAAAATACTCCTGAATTTTTTGGCAATGTGCCTTTATCTAAATTTTTATTCTTCAAATATGTAGTAGTACAAAACACAGAAGCTGTAGAATTAAAAGTTTTAGTGCTATTGTGAAATAATAATTTTATTACAGTACTGATTAATGCATTTTGAAAATTTGATCAGCATGTTAGTGTCTCTTTCCGAATTAAAAACTTGTGGTTTTGTTTTTAAAGGGCAAGAAAGAAAACCTCAAAAATTTTTAGTTGACTATTCTGAGTTAAGGGTGATAGCTCTAAAAGTAATGGAGAAAGCCATTTCTATGGAAATGTAATCTTTCAGCTTCACCTCTTACTGCAGAAAATTGCGTTATAGTAGTCTTGGTTCTTATAACTGATACACTGCCAGAAAGGTAGGTTATGGTTGTTGCCTCTGTTTGTCCAGCAGGAGGAGTGCAATTACTACTAGAAATAAAGGAGATGGTAATTAAATTGATTATGCGGGATGATAGCACAAGAAAAATAAATTGTTCTAATAAAATCAGCTTATTAGTTCTTCTGCAAGCTTTGGTGATATTCAGAGGTTAACACAGGAATATTCTTAATTTTACATCTTCATGAAAAAATGTCAGGAAGCCTGTATCTTTTAGGAAGTAGTCAATCTTGTGAATAGCCAGATGAAAAGAATAAATACTAGATCTCTTATCACTGCATAATTGCTCTCTCCTTGGTTGTGCTGGCACAGATTCTAGATACAGATGGTCAAATTGCAAAAGTAAATGCTTTGGCAGTATATTTTACCTTATTTAAAGAAGGCTTTTAATCTTTTAAGCAAAAGAAATTCTGCTGATACATTCTGTTTGCTAGAAATGTTGCTACAATAATTGTCATAGCCCAACCTCCTGACATAAAAAAACCTAGGCCACTTTGCTCTGGTTTAGTTTTATTTTATTCCTGTTTCTGCAATTACAAATCATCTGACTTTGGAAAAGGATTTTTGCCCTAATATTAATACTATACATTGACTAATATTAATTAAAATCTGGAAATATGTTTCGTCTAAAGTCCATTTATACTTTAAAGAGAGTCTAAATGAAACTTTTTTTCCTAGAATCATAAAATTATGTATGGGTTGGGAGAGGTTTTTAAAAAACATCAAAATTTTCCTTCTCAGCGTTTTGCAAAACCAACCGAACCCTGCTCTCCTACAGTATAGTTATAAGGACAGTACATGAATATTGAATGAAATCCTTCTGCTTTCTTCCTGCAAAATCTGCAGTCTGTATTTTTTAGTTGCTTTCTCAAAAGCCTGGCTTTCTTTTGTATTATATACTGTTTTGTGATAGCCAAGTTGATAGACTGACTTCATCAACCGGCTGGGACAGACATCTCAGGCATTTACAGCTGAGCGCGGACAAGCAGGTTATCATGTGTTACACAAAATATTGTTCCCCAAGAAAAAAAGGGGTCTCTTTATATATTTTCTTGTATAATAATATCTGAGTGTGTCATATTTCAGTAAAGAATAAAGAATGAATGAAATTAATTTTCCATTGTAAATGAAAAATTATGAAGATAGGCTCTTCTGGAACAGATACAATAGTCCTGTGTTTCCTTCTGAAAGCTCTGTCCTCAGTACAATGTGCTGCTTTAAAGGAATACTATAAATCCTTGAAAACAATTACAGAATAATGCACATGACAGGGGCTTGTTATATGTTTTTGAGCTTTTTTTTGTTGTTATTTTTGGTAGGGTACAAAGAGAATTGAATTTGGAAGCAGTGTTCTTATAAATGGACTATGATCTAGAGCTGGACCCTTTGTTGTTTTTGACATCTCTCTTCTATGATAGTATAAAGCCATGGTAGCTGTTGTCCTGGTCAGTGGTAGCATTGTAGGGGTCATCTATTGTAGGGCTAGAATTTTGTGAGTCATTCTATTATTAAAGTCTGATTGCCAAAACACTCAGTTACTGAATATACTTTGGTTTTCTATAGAAAAGGTTGTTCTGTTTATACAGATTTGAGGACCCAGTATTGATTTCCAGTTCATAATTGCTTAGAAATTCATTTGCTAGGGATGGGAGAAATATAGGAGTATTGACAGGTTATGCAGGGATGCAACAAGGAAAGAATGCCTGTTGGAATTGGGTCTGTCAGGGAATATCAAGGACCACTAGAAGGGCATCTACAAGTGCATCAGTAGCAAAAGAAAGATGAGGGAATATGTGGGGATACTGCTGAAATCAGATGGGTAACCTGGTAACAGATGACACACTGCAGTCAGTGGTATTCCCAAGGGATCAATACTGGGACCAGTCTTACTCAACTTGTTTATCAGTGACCTGGAGGAAGGGATAGAATGCACCCTCAGCAAGTTTGCTGGGGACAGTAAGCTGGGAGCAGTGGCTGATGCACCTGAAGGTTCTGCTGCCATTCCATGGGACCTGGATCAGCTGTGGGCTGGGCAGAGAGAAACCTGATGAGGCTCAACAAGGGCAAGAGCAGGGTCCTGCCCCTGGGGAGGAGCAGCCCCAGTGCCAGCACAGGCTGGGGCTGAGCTCCTGCAGAGCAGCTCTGTGGAGAAGGACCTGGGGCTCCTGGTGCATCACAAGCTGTCCATGAGCTGCAGTGCCCCTGTGGCCAGGAGGGCCAAGGGTATCCTGGGCTGCACTGGGAAGAGTATGGCCAGCAGGTGGAGGGAGGTGATCCCTCCCCTCTACTCAGCCCTGCTGAGGCCACACCTGGAGTGCTGTGTCCAGTTCTGGCTCCTCAGCACAAGAGACAAAAGGAGCTGCTGGAGGGGGTCCAGTGGAGAGCCACAAGGATGATCAGGGGTCTGGAGCAGCTCTCTTGTGAGGAGAGACTCTGGGAGCTGGAGCTGGGTCTGTTTGGTCTGGGGAAGGGAAGACTGAGAGGGAATCTCATCAATACATAGGAATATCTCAAAGGTGGTGTCAGGAGGATGGTGCCAGACTCTTTTCAGTGATGCCCAGCCCAAGGTGCAGTTAACTAAAGCAGTTAACTGCTTTAACTAAAGCAAGTTAACTAAAACATGAGGCATAATTCCTTTACACTGAGGGTGGCAAAACACTGGAACAGCTGCCTAGGGAGGTTGTTGAGCCTCTCTGGAGACACTCAAAATGCACCTGGATGCATTGTTGTGCCGCGTGCTCTAGGTGACCCTGCTTTGGCAGGGGGCTTGGACTGAATGATCTCCTGAGGTCCTTTTCAACCCTAATCATTCGGCAATTCTGTGATTTGGGTTTGTTCATCCCAGAAAAGAGAAGACTTCTGTTTCCTGAGGGGATCCCACAAGAGAGATAGAGAGCTTCTATTTAAAGGAGCATGCAGTGGCAGGACAAGGAGAATGGCCTCAAACTGACAGTAGGTTGAGATTATATATTAAGAAGCTCTTTACTCAGAGGCTAAGGAGGCACTGGAAAAACTTGCCTAGAGAATTTATGGATGCCCTATCCCTGGAAGTGCTTAAGGCCAGATGTGGTGGAGGTCTGAGCAACCTGCTGTAGGGAAAGGTATCTCTTCCACAGCAGGGGAGTTGGGACTAAATGATCTTTAAGGTCCTTTGCAATGCAGACCATTCTGTGATTCTATGATTATGTGACCTTTAGTGTGAAAGGTCTGTACATTTTGTACATTTAGTTTAATGTGGGTTAAAAGAGTCAGATGAAACTGCAACTTCTTCTGTATGCTAGGATTTTCTTTTCCATGTGTTTGGTGATGCAATTTTTTCTTTTATGTTCAAGAGAAAGAACTCTTCTAAATTAAAGCTGCAGGGGGTGCTAATGGGGGAGTGTCATGCTAGATTCAGAATGTAACTTTGCTGTTGGCACTCTTACATTTTACTGTTTTCTGTGAAGTTGAGCTTGAATACATCAAAACATTTCTAATATAATAAAACATACCAATGAAGATATGGAGAAGTAGTATTTTACAACTAGTAGAAGTTGTGTCTTATCTTGCTGTTCTTTAAAGCTTTCATTAGCTAATGGAAAGGGAAATAAAGAATAGTATGACTGCTTTTGAGTTGATTTATCTTTGAATTAGGTCATTAAATGAGTAAGAAGAGTTAAAAGAAATGGAAATTATTGTAGCAGCAAGAAAGGCTAGTATTAACAAGGGAGTGGAGGGACTGTTACAATCACTCAGAAAAGACTGTTGGGGATTTTTTTTTGTCTTAGCTGCTTAACTAATGATTTCTACTTGTTCATTAAATATTGACTTTCTCCACAGCTTTAGTAGGCAGTTTAAACTTTTTTTATCAAGTTTATATTTTGAACCTTCATGGAAATTACTTAAATGAAAAATCTGATTTTTTTTTTTTTTTTTTGCTAAACATAATTTGCTTTATATATTCTCCATTTAATTAGAGCCCAGTATTCCTCTTCCTCAAGTTCCAGTGGTTGAACATAAGCAGTGTTTTGGGGGTTTTTTGTTGTTTTGTTGTTGGTTGGTTAGGGTATTTTGTTGTTTTGTTTCATTTTGTTTTGTTTTTTCATTCAGTTCTCTTCTATATTCTGGTTGTGATTTCAAGTTACTGAAAGGTTTTAATACTTTCTTGCCATGATCTAGCTTTTGTAAATTGAAAAACAGATGTGCATATTCAAAGTACGTCGTTCAGAACGTAATTGTAACTTAAAAGTAAGAGAATGAAGTCTGAACTTAGAGTTCACCTAATGTAACTGCAATGTAAAAATGTTCTCCTGTGATAAAAAATAAGGTGCTCTATCCTTTTAAGACATTCCATAACACTCTGTAATGCTTTTCATATTTTCTGCTGGATGAGAACAGACTTTCCAATGCAACTGATCAAATGCATCTGTATTCCTGTGTACACTGAAGCATTTGTACTGTTCACTCTTATCCAAAGTGGCAATCCACTCAAGGCCAAAATTTCAAAGCTGTAGATAAGTTTATGTTGGATAATAGACAGCACTACAGTGAGAACAATCCAGTACAGATACTTGGACTTTGTAGGTATAATCTTCAAGTGTCAGTCTTGGAATGTTGTTTATTTTCTTTCAGAAAAGGTGATATAAAAAGGAAGTGTGCTGTGCCTGCTAGCCAAGGTATAAGAGTCCTAATAAATCAGACTGTTTAACAGAGTAGTTTTCCTGTATTATATAGCTTGTGTGTAATAATCTGTCACAGTTTGAGATGGAATATTCAGAAATAACTCCTTTTGAGCTTGATCTATTCCCAAAACCTTAACTGCTTGAAGGAGTTTTTTAATAGTCTGTCAAGATAAACCCCCAACTGTTAACATGTGTAAAGAAAAGATTATTGGTTTCTGCTTTTAAAACATAAATAAATGTATCAGTGATGTGCAATGTAGCTCAAAATCCAATATTTACCTGCAGCTTTAAGGCTTTCCGAACAACTCTTTACAACTCTTATCTAGTATTTCCACTTGGTTTGAAGACTTTGATTAATTTGTGACTGCTAATGTCTCTCTCTTCTTTCTGTCTTGTTCCAGGATGTGTTTGCATTTAGACATGAACTTGCTCTCCTAAGAGTATCTGCCTTCATGGGTCTAATAATATTAGGTGGAATAAGTCCACTCTTTTACACTCAACTAATGGGTATTTTCACTGTAAGTATCTAATTTCAGAAGTATGTATTAGTTTTATTTTCAGTACAATTAGACAGGGTATGTAGTTGATTTTTGTTTTTATTTTAAACTCTTGTGTGCCCTGGTCAAAATTACGTGACAGTGAGGCTAACTGATAAATCAAATTCTGAGAACACAGCATCTTTGTTATATTTTGATAGATATGCTTATGTTAATCTTTTTATTTTCTAAACTGTGGAATGTAATCGTGTGCAGTTTACAGTCCTGATGTGTATTCTGCATTTAGATATACAGAAAAAAAAATCCTCTGCATGGAAAAATTTTCCAGTTAAATTAATTTGGTAATGTAATAAATACGTACAAGAAACAAGCTTTTTTGGTATAACATCTTGTTCTGTACATTAGAAGCTTCCAGCAAATTCTTTAAAGTTATCTTGAGAATCCATGCAAATGATTAAAATATTGTTCTACACAACAGAGGGAGTACATTTTTTTGGTATGTACATGTTGAAAGAGCCTATGATCTTGCCTGCTGAACATTTTTTTAAAGACAATAATGTACAAGACAGCAGCATCTTTGTGGCTACAACTGTTGAAGATCTGCCTGAGATTTCATTTTGGAATTCTGAATGTTTGCACAATATTAACTTTTGTAACTATTAACTAATAGAAAACCTCTCAACTGTATTGCATAATTCATTTGTATGGAATAAAGGAAAAACATTATAATGTAATTTTAAATTATGTTAGATAAAGAAATAATACTGCTTTTTGATTTTGCTATATTATCTTTACATGTTTACTGTGTTTTGCTTTTCCTGTCATGGTAGTTATTATTACCATTCTCCAGCTACTCTGCCATAGTGTGTTTTGTACTTACTCTCAACCCCTAGGTCAACAGATTTACCTTTGTGCACCTTTACCATGTGCCTGATTTCTGTTCCAGAGTCTTGCTGACAGGTTTTCTCTCCCCTGTTTAAATGTTGTCTTTATGTCTGCATCATCTAGAGCTGGGATGTTTTTCTAGACTGCCACTATGGTGGCTGTCTAGCTGAAGTGGTGAATTCTGCTCACCAGTAACAGGTGAGACAGAGACAGAAACTTAGTGAGCCTAGTTGTTCAGCTACTGAAATATGAATGTCTTTTCAGTTTCTGTTAAATGGTGATATGGATATGAGAAGGATTAGAAAACCCATCTGTTCTGCACTAAACCACAGATAGGATATAGAAAAAACAAGGAATGGACCCTAAGTTTATAATATTGTCTGCTGCCAGAAGCTGGACTAAATTTTAACAGTGATCATGAGCATCCATTCAGATACTATTACTGGATGTGAAATAAGACCTTTTAGACTGAGCCTATGTCTGTCAGATATACCTGAAACCTGGGCTGTTTCTGTTCTGACACAGGATACCAACTGCACTACCACTGCAACAGGCATGAATGCCCGGTTGTAACTTCACTGTCCTGAGCCTTAACCCTTTCAGGCTGCTGCCACCACTGCACTCTATTTATGAGCTGCTGTAAAGTCTTTTCTTTCTCTGTCAGTTGTATAGTATACTGTGAAGTACATCCTATCTGCTTACAGAGCTGGCAGTTACACTGGAACAGGTGTGGGGTAATAGCATTTTGAAGTCCATTTTTCTGCTGAAATCATAATGACTGGGCTGCAGTATGGACACTCTTTTCTGTTGCCAAAATGTGAAACAATCATGCTACAATAATTGTGGGTGTGGATGGTCTGTGAGAGGCAGATGCTGAGAAGTACAGATATTCATTAAGGCCTCTTGGCTGCACCTTATCTATTCCCCCCAGTAGCGATGGGGCTATTGTCACATGGAAAAGTTTTTAGGCTTGGGGATTGGGATTACTAGGGAAGTAGAAATCCATTAGTGGTATATCTCCAATCATTAATTCTTTCACACCATGTGGATGCTGTTGTATTGAGTCACTGAAGAATGTAGGTCGTGTAGTCCATCCCCCACTCAGAGCATTTCATACCAGCAGCACAATTGTCTTCTTCCTTTTCATTCCTTTCTTTTGTAAATACAGAATTAGCAAGAATGAACAATACAGTAGTTTTGAGGAAATCTGCTTGGCAACAACCAGTCAGACTTCAAACAAACAAAGCAAGTCAGTTTGGTGCAGTTGTGCTTAGTCTGCAAGTGGTGTCAGAAACTCTTTCTGTACAAATGGTTTCTGATTGCCAGTATTGTAGTGTAGAGACTTTCTTCCTGCATAAGCACTGAAGGTTTGGCTAGCAACTGGAAAAGGCAGAAGAGGAGAGGGCAGCAGTTGAGTTACTAGTTTCTCTGCAGGCTCCCGAAATACATGCCTGTGGTGGTAAAGTAGGGAAACAACGAAACTAGTAAAAAAGCTGAGCACATTGAGTGTGCAGGACGTTCAAGCCCTATAGAAGCAATGAACCATGAACAGTAAGAAGCAGTGATATTTCCACTGTGTACTGTGCTGGAGTTACTGGTCAGCATGTAGCCTTATCTGAAATGAGCTCTATATCAAATATGGAATCAGTGGTCAGGTTGTATAAGGTATAGATCTAAACTTAATAGCAGAACACAATCATTGAAGTGTAATAGTTCAGACAAGGACCTTGAAAGAAACTTAAGATGCTTGGAGGCATGGATATATGCATGGATATATATGGATATGTATAGCTTTCACATCATGTGAATTCCTCTATAGCTGTTCATGAAAGCAGTAATTTCAGTGATTGCTGAAGCTGCCTAGAGACATGTGCAAGGGACAAGAGCATGGGCCTTTTGAAGGAGGCAAAGCAGCTCTTACGCTTGTATAGTAATGCACATTTTTGTAGTTCATGCTCTTATGCCTCTTCTTGCAGTTTAACATATACCAGGATTAATTCCACAGCTCTTGGAAAAAAAAGCTGTTTTTAAATAGTAGAGACAATAAGCATTGCAGCTCTGTGGTCTAAACTTTGGTGGGTACAAACTGTTGCTGAATGAATCCAGCAGGTTAAGGTTCGTTGGTATTTGAAGTGCTGCAAAAATTTTTGGGAAGAAAGATAAATCTAAGATTTTTCAAACTTAAACCCTTTTGTAACAAGACATCCTGATTCTCCATAAGGTAAACTTGCCTGACCATCGTTACATAATTTTCCAGAAATTAAGCCAATACTTTTGTTTCATCTTAGTAATATAATGCTGAGGCCCATTTTTTCGAGGAATATTGGACATGCTTATTAAAAAAAAACTACATATTCTTGGTTTGTATTTATATTTACAGAGGTTTATCCTTTTTGCCGCAGCACCAAGATAGATAAAGTATGTGCAGAATAAATTTGCATATGTAATCTTTGTGTGCATTTTTAGAAGCAGAGTTATACTCTACTAGAATTGAGCTAGGTGCTAGATTGACAAACCATAAGAATGAGCAGAAATTTTTCATAGATTTTCATAGGATTGGCATTTTCACTTCTTTGATACAGTTTTTCAGAAGTTATAAAATGTGTGGCTGAATGCATAATGGAAAGAATGTATCTGATATCCTCCATCGTGTTTTTCTGGAATGGGGCAGTCGTTAAAAACAGAAAAGCAAAACAGCGCATTCTGAAGTGCATGTGAAATATTTGGCCATGTGTGCTATGTGTGCTAGCACTTTGCAAAATTCAGGTTTGTTGCACGGTTGTCTGATCTGTGCCTGTTGTTGCATAACTGTCCTTGATTATAACAGTAGATCAGTTTTTTAAAAAGGTCTTTAAGAAAAATATGCATGTATTCTGCATATGTATGTATTCTACTGTTACCGTGCTTCATGGTTCAAGGTGCTTGGAAAAAATGTTCTCTCTGGCAAAAATGAAAACTTCGTAAGTTGTATACTGAAATCTATCTCTTACTGGGACAATGTTCTTGAGGCTGTAGTGCTTGATAAGGTGATTAATAGACAAAGTAACTTACCAGACAGTAATTTCTCTGAGTGCATTTGCCACCACTGTGATTGTGGTGTCACTGTTAGGGTATCATTTGCACAAGGCTCATTTGGAGGTCCAAGAAGCCAAAGAGCAAAGGAGGTGACTTCCTACAATCAGAGGAGAACAGCTGGTTGGCAAAAACTGTCCTTAGAGGAACTTGTGACATGAATTGTTTCGATGAAGAGGGGAGCGGCTGAGATGGCCTCTGTATACAGGATTAGTGCTTTCTCCCTAGAAGCTAGCATATGTGAAACACACTTCTATCTGAAGGGGCACATGGCTCTTTTCATCCTCCTTCTCCAGTTGCTTTCTCTGAGCTTTATTTCCCTCTAATTTTGTTGTCATCCTGAATTTTGATACTTTTCCTAGCATGTCCTTTACATTACTCTTGGGGAAGTTTTATTTGGATACTTTGGAAAGAGAAGTATCTAGGTTCTCTCTAGTTCATAAGCCTCTGAAATAGGGAGAAATTAAAAATCCTAATTTAGGAACTCTACAACTCTGAAGAAGATTCTCCTCTTAAAATCATATGAACAATTAGTATTCTTACTTAAAATATTAAAGTTTTTAAAGAACTGGGTGAAAAAATTGGTTTCACCCATGAATTAAACACCATCGGAGGTAATTTCAAAAAATGGTCATGCATTTATGTTGAAGGCCTGCCTGTATCTTGCTTTACCATTCCTCTATTCCCTGTCATTTCTTGTAGAGAAATTTTGAATTTTATATTACTTAACTGGAAATTTATGTTCCTTAACTGAAGTCTGTGTTCTTACATTCTCAGGTAGCATGATTTAAAATTACGTTGTTTGAAAAGTGGACGCAAACTTTTAAGTAAAACAAACAGACAGAAAAAGCAAAAATAATTTTGGGAGTTGCAGTTTATAAGGGTGCAACTTTTTTACTCTCCTACTGAAAAGAACAATTTTAAAGATAGTTACTCTTTACTTCAGACCTCCTTTCACTGCTTGTACTCCGCAAATAATCTTTGTCCGAATCGCTGCAGGATAACTAGATAGCTCCAATATAGACCAATTAAAACTCCATGAAGGTAGGGATGTGGGTTTTTATTGGTGATTTGTTGTAAGTAGAAGTATTATTTATAGGTAAATTATCACTTTCTCCATTTCAAAAGTTCTAAAATCTCCAAAAAAAATAAACAAAAATACAGACAATCTGTCTTGTGCAACAGTTGCATGCACCTATTAATGACATTATTTTGAAGTGACAAAACCAAAGTTTATCTAAAAAAGAATATTTTGCACTTAAGCTGGAAGAAAGTATTGAGAAGGATCTATCTGTGTTACTAATTTTTATTTTTGTTTGCTTTTTTTCATGTAATTATATGAAACGATACAATTTATTGGGAAGCTAAATCAAATAATACCCAGAAACTTGCTTGCTTTCTCAAGACATATTTTCTTGACATGTGTTTTTTAAGAATTTTTTACTTATGTTTGTATGTAACAGATGTTTATTTTCCTCAAAAAAAAAAAAAAAAAAATCCCATAACTACCCTATTTGTTCATTTGTTAATAGGAAAACTCATAAATTCACCAAGGGGAAAAAAGTCTGTTTTATCAACCCCAGATTGTTTCTGATACATGGTTGTTGAAGGTTCAGAGCTCTTTTAGAAAGAGTGCTTTTATTCAGTCTTTGTAAAAAAGGTGGAATGGCCAGGATGCTCATGTATTTATTAGTAGAAGACTAGCCCTGGCTTTTACATTTCCCTCACTCATATTCCATTTCAGTTTTAAAAAATTACTTCTCTGTGTCTTATACATTAAGAGTTAAATGATGATAAACCACAGTTTTTCTATTTACACTGCAGGATTCTTCTGTTGGTTATGTTTGACTTACAAGGCATTACTCTAGAACATATGAAAGAGTGACATGGTGTGCTGTTTTTAAAACAATTGCTTTTCTGATTTTTTTATATTTGTTCATATCTAGTGAGTTTTTAAATTGAACCAGACACTCCTAAGAAGTATTCAGTTTGTTGACCATTTTTAAAAAACTGATTCCTTTTGCATATATGAGATTTTCTTCCTCTCAAGATCTGTGGTGGTCTTTATTTTGTTGGCTGCCACCTGTCTGAAGCAATCAACCACTTCTTTCTCTTTCTCTGTACAAAAGGAAAATCCGGTCTTCCCATGGATGGTGGAAGGTAACAGGATAATCAGTTCAACAGTGATCCTCTGATGTCATTGTGGGAGCCCTGGAAAAGCGGATTATCTGTGACCCAGATAAAATAATTAGAAATTACTTGGACACTTAGAAATAACTGATCTACTAATCTCATTTCCAAAGTTAAAAAAGGCCTGTCTCTCAACGTAACACTACCAGATGTTTCAGTTAAACAGCATCCTTTGCAGAGACTAATCTAAACCCTAATTTTAAAGGATTAGCTTTGATTGTTTTTATCTCAAACACTAAACAGTGTTTTCATTTTTCCATATGTTCTAACAAACTATTTCTGTGGAAGAAAAGAAATTTTCTTAATTCTTCCACTATGGTCCATTAAATATGATTTAATGTGATTTATGCTAGTATTGCAGTGAAAAATTTTTCATTGAAATTATTTATAATTAACTTGTTTCTCTGGGGCAGAACTATTTCATGGAGATAGGCTTTTAGAAATTTAATAGATACCATGTGGCCTTTGTGCAAGGTAGAGGATGTATTATCATAAACTAAGTGGACACTGACTTTATTAATTTAATTAATGCTACCAGGGTTTCCTGTTAATTAACTGTTTGAATCGTGTACAGTGATATGCCAGTATCCTGTTGCATCAGTACTTTCTGGATGTGGAAAAGAGAAATTTCCCTTTATTTTCTTTAGGAAGGATAGAAGGGAAAACAGTGTTCAACAGGCTGTCTGGTGCACAATATGGTGTCTACCACATACACTTTTCCCCTTAGAAGCTTTTGAAAATGTTGATACTTGCATTTTATTGTTGCAGTGTTTCTCCTTTTCACCTTAAATTAGCAACTGTATATTACGAGTTAGTTTTCCCACCTTTTTACGAAGATTGAGTTTCAAAATAATGAAAACATAGCTGTAGTTTTCCTGTTAGTAAAATCAAGTGCTTTTTAATTCTTTGTGTATTTTACTGTATTGATCCATTGCTGATTTAATATGCAGAGTGACAAGTGATCTAGTTCTGCTGAAATGCTTTTTGTCTTTAATGATAAGTATCTTGTAATTGAAAATATTTGCAATCATATCTTTAATCAGATAATCTATTAAATACTATTTTGATTAGTGAATACTAAGGGCTTTTCCTGTTTTTTTCAAACATGGCAGAAGTGTAATCAAGGAACTATTAATCCTTGTAATTAAGTTTAGCATATTAAAAATTAGGATTGGTAGGGGAAATTAGGATTTCCAGACAATTGTATTCTTTATGTGGCTACAATATAGTATAAGATATAAAGTAATTACAGAGGGAAAGCAAAGTATATATAAACTATAACCCCAAAGAGGAATTGGAAATTACTGAAAGAAAATATCTTAATGTTAACATTATCTGTCTTCCTCTTCCTCGTTATTCTTATCCCTTCCCCTTTTCCTGTCTTACCTTTAATCCACATATAGCCAGATCTCCTATTAGAAGACTGCATGAAGTTCTGTAAATTAAATTGCCAGGAATTAGTAATATCCTGCTCTTTGAATACGATTTTGTTAACTGTAAATTCTTTTGTATCTTTACCTTATTTCTCTCAGATAGGTTTGCAATTTGTTTAACATGTTTAATGAATGCATTCTGACATCTTTTAATACATGTTTACCATAAAAATAAAATACTAGTTTATTTTAAAAAACCCCTCTTTTATGAGCTATTTAAAATGTAGGAAGAAGCAGACATATAAAAACTCTCTAACAAAAGATCACTTTTATCACTGCATGGTCTTATGTAAATATGAATATTTTTATTGAAATTAATAATTTAAAATATTTTAAGGAAACTGTGAAAGGAAATGTAATCAGATTTTATATTATGCAAGGAGTAAAATAACATCTAATATCATGCAGAACTTATCCCTGGTTCATCACTCAAAAAGGAAGTCCTTCTACTAATCTATTTTTCTGATAGTAAAGGTAGTACCTTTTACCACTTGAAGGTAAGTAACTATAAAAATAATATTTGAGTGTTCCAGGGGCTGAGTACATTTTGTTTACATGTTGCTTGTCAGATTTAGGTATCAGATCATTAAAATTACTTCTGTGTGAACCACTAGCTTTCTTAAATATTTTTCCCTTATACTTTTGTCTTAAGGTATTTGTAAGGATTGATAATTATGATATATTTTGTCATGTCTCTTGTCATGCAGCTATCTGCATCAAACACGCTGTGGATTTGAAGCAGCCTGAAGTTAAGATATCTGCTTGTATTGCCTCCATTGTAGATGGTTTCTTTTCATTGAGTCATCATCTGATATCCAATAAATAAATTGGAAATCTATTTAACTAAATTAATCAGAGCATAAAGGAGTGCAGGAATATTCCCTAGAAGTAACAGAGTGTTGATTTATTTTTCATTTAGTACATGAGTCTGATACAGAAGTTTAAACTTAAAACAGAACTAATAATTTTCAGGCTGAACGTAATTATAATTGATAAAATTAGACATCTTACATGAAAAGTATAGATTAAGAAAAGAATGCTGAAAAGTGGCCAGAAGTGAACCCAACATGTATTTAATGCCAAAAAAAGAAAATTCCTCAAATATAATGTATTCTTCTTATGTTTAGTGTTTTATATTCTTGAGTTGCTCACCTGTGACTTGCATGCATACCATGAAAGGATGTTAGAAGAAAAAAAAACCAAAAACATTTCTGTAAAGGATGTGTTGTCTTCAACTTCCAGATAAAAGCAAAGTCTGCAAATCCAGGAAGTCTTGCAAGTTTTGTTTTCTCTTTTTCTGCTTCATCATACTTTTCTACTGATTCGCCTATAGTGAACATTTGAAAACACTAGAAGCATGGCATAATACTTACATTATACCACTGCAAGTATTTAATAGAGCTGTAATGATTGCTTGTCACTTTAAGCAAACACAAAAGAAAAATTGTAACTGCATACTTCAGAGTTAGTCCTGTAAGTTACAAATTACAGTTTATACTTTGGAAAACATTAATCAGTAAGTGAAAAATACCCTTTGCATGTGCTTTTTTTATGATGAATTAGTTCATGATAAAACCCATCCTATAGGACAGTTTGTTAAACAGTGCATGTCATCTTCTTAATTTTTTTTGTCGGTTGGTTATGCAAATAAAAGCGTAGATGTGAAAGGTGCAGTTCTCTTTGGAGCTAATGTGGATTCATTTATTTGCAAGTGAATCTGAAGTTGGTTTGCAGAACTCTGCTGGTGCTTTTACATGCATTTCTTTCTCTCCATTCTTCTCTTACAGCAGTCTTAGCTGTGGCAGTAGCTTACTTAATTTTGAGTAAGCAAACTGCCCTTATGAATTTGTATATCCTCAAAATGAACAAAACCCGTGTTTTTTCTACCCTTGGCAGAATCTGAACACTTTACTGTTTTCCTACTCCTGTGTTTATTTCCTCTAATTTCTTTTTCCTATCTCACTAAGGTGTGATTTTTTTCTCTAGTTGCTTTAAGATGCTTATCATTGGGCATATATCTCTGAGTAACCAGATGCAGGAACAATTTTTATTCCCAATTTGGATGATGGCTTTGGGAATCCACCCACATGATCCATCATGTTAAATTAATCAGTTGTGTTTGTCAATTTCATCTTGTATTCAATTGCAAATTTTAAGATATTTTAAAAGTTAGAAATTACTAGGACTCCAAGGAAATGTGATGTTTGCTCATACCAAGTTATTTTAAATTTTTGGATGAGTGCCAGTGCTCAAAAAAGGTTTAAACAATAGCATTAGCTATGAGTCTGGAAAAAAATCGTAGCAGAGTTCTATTTGTATTAATAGTAATCCAAGCTGATAGTAGATGCAGACAGCTAAAGCCTCTTAGGCTGAACACAGTAATTCTGATGTTGTAGCAAAACCTTGGTATACATTAAATGCATAATTAAGAGAGATGATACTCTGGTTGAAAGGCATTTGTGAGATGTGTTAATGAGAAGACCACCTTGTCATTCAGAAGAAGAGTGGTTATTCTGGGCCTTTGTCTGCAAAAGGAAAAAAAATCATATATGAGAAGGAAGCCTTAAATAACAGGTCAAAACTCAACTGGTACTCTCCTTTTCCTTCATCTCCTGTCTCCAGAGGGGCTACTGACTTTCCTGGGGTGCTGTGAAGTTTCACTTTCATGTGAAAAGGTAAATTGGTTCACTCTCAAATGAAAGTACATTTCAAATGAGCCTGTTTAGCAGCAATGTTGGGGGAGGGAAGGTATGAGGGGCATTTTGTTTCTTAAGTTCATTTGCTAGCACTTGTTAAGCAGCTAAACTTCAGAGCAGTGTTTCTTTGCCAGTTTGCAGCTTTTGAAATGTAGTTCTGATTTTTTTTTTTTTGAGGGAAGGAAGGAGAGGAGAGGAGAGGGAGAGGAGAGGGGAGAGGAGAGGAGGAGGGAGGAGGGAGAGGAGGGAGGAGAGGGAGAGGGAGGAGGAGAGGGAGAGGAGAGGAGAGGAGGGAGAGGGAGAGGAGAGGGGAGAGAGGAGGAGAGGGAGAGGGAGAGGAGAGAGGAGAGGAGGGAGGGAGAGGAGAGGAGAGGAGAGGAGAGGGAGAGGAGAGGAGAGGAGAGGAGAGGAGAGGGAGAGAGGAGAGGGAGAGGAGAGGAGAGGAGAGGAGAGGAGAGTTAGTTCCTTGTTTTGTGATTTAACCTAGTTAATTTACACGTTACAGTTTTGAGAGGAGCAGACCCTGATGAAAACCTTTCAGGTATTGATAACATACCATGACTACACTTAAAAGGAAATGCAGACTCCAGTTTCCAACCTGTGATTTTGCCCCCAAAAATCTGAAATACAGTATTTTAGGGAGCAGTACAAGTGTATTAATGAATAAGCAGTCTGCAGAAACGTAGGAGAAAGCCATGTTTAAGGTATTTGGTGATGTTACTTCTGCACCCAAAGCTGATTTAAAGGCCCCTCTTTTGAAATGGTAGCATAAATATTCCATAGCTACAAGTAAATTTAGAGTCTGGACTAGCTTGTTACTGTTTTACGAAAGACCATTTGCCATTAATGCTTTCAAACATGCCAGCATTATTTTGTACTATTTGATAAACAGCTTTGAGTTGACCAGAGAATACTTCCTAGAACTGAGATATTTTTGCAGTTACACAAGGAGCTATAGCATCTCATGAAAATGCTATGACCACCTTGCTGAAATGCCATGGAAGTAATCTCTTGTTCACTTAGTCCTTTTTATTCCAAAAGCCACGTATGAATTTCTGTGGTCAGCAAAGATGTTGTTTTCTCTGACAAAAGCTGAGCAAAAAGCCAGCTTTTTGCTTTTTGTCCAAGGAAGCAAAGTATTCCTTGGCTGTGCAGTCAGGTCCTGCCCTAACAAGAAGAATGACTTGTGTCTTGTAATGCTTTCCTGACCCTTGTGGAAGGAGAGGGAAGACAGTTCCATAACGTGAGAGGAGTCTATCTGTGGGAATCAAAACAACAAGCAGTATTTACAGTTTGCTGCCTGTAGTCCTTTCCTCCCTCACTGCTGAGTGGGTGCTAAAACCTACCTAACCATGGTGGCAGCATGGTTTATATAACCTTCACTGGGTATGCCTTCTCTACACAAACTTCTGGGCTTCCTGGTGGATTGGCATGAGAAAAGGGGACTTCTCTCCTTTGCCATAGTGCATCTGTAATTCAGCTGAATAGATCATGGACAGAATTAAGATTTTTGCTGTTTAGTGATACTGTTCCAAAACTCTTCAGAGCTGGGAAGTGAAATAGAAGGACAAGAATTGGCCTTCCATGGGCCACCCATGTCAGGTGGAGCAGGGAATCAGCTTCCTGTATGTTACTGCCCACTCATATTGTGCCCTTCCCCCTTTATTAAAACTTTATGAAAGTAGGGGTGGAGTCCCAGCAATGCTTGCCTTGAATTGCATGCAGGAACAATCAAGGAGCACAGTATGGTTTTTAGTGCTAGATAGTGTTTCCAGATGACCATGAGGTTGCAGCCTAATTCAACCACAGTCCTTTTGTCTTTATGTGGCTGGGGACAATTGAGATTAGCTCTTGATGTTATTCAAATTCTACTGTAATTTTTCAGGTGCATTTTGTGCCTGCCTGTATTAATGAAAAGTAAACGGAAATTCCAAAATACCAATAAAAAGGAGTTGAAATCACAAAGAATATTTCAATTAATTGTGTGTTGAACTTCACAAGTGATTTTGGGATGTAATGAGCTATAAGTGTGGATTGAAACCCCATACAGGATACTCACAAAGGAAGCTTTTTTGTGAGATCCATCCTGAAATGTGAGAAAAAAGTACTTTTGGTAATTTTAAATGTTTTATTTTAGGGATGACTTAAGCTGAAACTGATCTGTTAACTTTTCTTAACATTTTATAATCATATATGAATTTAGGTTGCTGTTAGCTGCAGCCTTCATTCTGCTCATTATTTAGCTTTTATATTTTAAGAGAAGAATTTTTATATTTGGTATTTAATTGTAGGAACTGTAGAAACTCATGGTATATTTTCAGTTGTACTGTTTGCATTATAATACTCATGAAACTAAAGGTTTTAAAACTTCTGACTAGCTCCTGCTTTTCAAAATACTGCATCTGTTAATGATTGCATTTTACTAGCTTTTCCTGCGGTTATCTCAGTGGGATACTCCAAGTCTGGAGTGAGTGTTTGTAGAAAGTATGACAAGAGTGGACCTTGTACACATTGCTTCTAAATGTCCTGTGAAATAATTGTAATATCTGAGTTAATTTTAACTGTAATAATGCTGTAAGTTTTTGTTGGCATTCTTTTGTATTGTAGCCAAACTACAGAGTAGTTTCATATCATGCTTATAAAAATTATTTACAGACTGAGTTAAAATTTATGTGTGTAATCTCACATTAAATCTAATATGGCATATGTGTAATATGCAACCTACTGAACTAATGTCAAAAGAGTGTACATTAATAATTCATTCCCTGCTATATTTACTTGCTTTCTTAAGGAAATTTTTAAAATCAGGAATGTAAATAAATACTTTTTCATTGTGTTTTTTTTCTTTAACAGGACACTACAAGTATAGAAAAAATGTCAAACTGTTGTGAAGACATGTAAGTTCTGTAAAATTCCTACATTGCTGAGATGCTAAGGGAGTAGCTGTTTTAGATGATTTTGCATGGTACTATGCTCTGTACTTCTTATCTCTCGCAACACATCTCTAATCTTTTAATAGTGGTTGTACACAAAACAGCCTCATGTTGTTCCCTTTCTTTTCCTACCCAAAGCCAGTGGAACTATATTTTCTTTTCAAAAGTACAGATCAAAAGATACTTTCTGCTGTGTTTTCATGTACATTTCATTAATATTGAGGTCTCCTGTGCTGCAGAAGGTGCTTTTGTTTGATTGATGATACGGACAGTTTCTGTTCTCCCAAGTTAAGTCACAGCTGTGTATTGTAATGAAATAAAAGTTTGTGATTCTTGGACATAATTCATCAGAGTCCAGTATCGGATCCCCAGCCAACCTATATTGTAGTAGTTGACTGAACTGCACTGTGGGCATGCTGTCTTTCACTAATAATGCTGTCTTCTGTAGATCGAGGCCCCGAAAGCCATGGCAGCAGACCTTCTCAGAAGTTTTTGGCACTCACTGGAAGATCCTGTGGTTTATTCCTTTCAGGAAGAGGCAACCACTGCGAGTTCCCTACCACTTTGACAATCATGTCTAAACAGATGGATGGTGGGCGCAGATGGGTCCTCCATGCTGGAAGTACATTACAGGTTTTGTGATAATGGGACTATGACAGTCTTCAAGTCAATTAAAATCCAGTCATAGGCATCACAGTGAGCCTTGGGCATTATTTTAGCTATGGTCTTGATTCTATTCTGAAATTAATGCAAGTTAAACAATCAACTTCAGGCTTATTTACTTTCAGATTAGATTTCCAAAGAGATTCCTTTTGTCTTTGAGGTTAATACCAAATCAAACAACTTGAATGTAGTCTTGATCCAGTTTAATACTGGCTCTTTTTTTTTTTTTTTTTTTTTTTTTTTTTTTTGTGTAGGAAGCACTGAAGTTTACATTGATGGTTAGATTTCTTCTGCCTTAAATTTTTTTTAGGGTTCTTATCAGTAGGTCTGTCTGAATAATAATAGTAATAATGTCTTTTTTCCCTGCTACATATGTTTAAAATTCCATGATTCTGCCAGATATTTATGATATACAAAAGTAATCCTGCAACACTGCACTATGAAAGGTAACATTTAAAGCTGAAGCAGAGTACTTCCTAAACCTCCTTAAGAGGTTTTGTAAGGGTGCACAAATGTGTGTATTTACATAAAGAACGGTTTTTAGTTTACAGTTATCTTTCGGCCTAGATATGATGTTAGTGAAAAGTGTTCATGTCTTTATGTCAGTGAGGGGGATTAAATATTTCAGGGTAAACTATGCAGATACAGAGCATGTTTTCCCTAAATCCCAAGGATTCGAATCAGCAATAACCAACAAAGAAGTTGCAAATAATAGAATGATTACTTTTAAGAAGTAGAGATGTAATTAGTTAGACTAATGTACTGTAAAGAAGAATATATTGTCAATAAAGTTAGACATTTTATATTTACTTTTCTTTAGTCTTGATTAGCTGGAATTGGTCTAAGAGTTTGTATATTGAAAATAAAAGTAATTAAAAATATTTATATATAAATATAGATTTGCTACTTACATGAATAGTGAAGTATATTAGCACATTTAATAGGGTACTATGTTGATATAGATAGCTTGTTGTTCATTTAACTATGGAAGTAGTAAACCAAAGAAAGCATCTTTCAGATCTGGTAAAATGATAACTATTTCCAAAGGACTGGCTCAGTCTTCTTGTATCTGGAAAAAATGTGTACTTACTTTAGCCCTCTATATCTATACAAATATTGACTTCAGATGATTGTGAAAACTACTATGGATTTCTAGGAGAAATTCACAGCTCAGTGTTTCCATTTATGCTGCTTACTGTGCTCGTTGTGTAGTCTAACAGGACTAGGATCCACCTTAAATAGCAGCCATGCAGCAGGACATAATAAAAGACACGAGTTCAGGATTTAATATATGTATATTGTGCAGAAAGTAAGTTTATTTGTGAACTTTATTTATATAAGTTTATTTAAGTTACTTCAAAAAAAGGTAAGATTTTTCATGACTGGTGTTGGCAAAAAATTTTAGATCAACTCTTTTAAAGTCTTAGTACAGTTACTGCCAATGTTAGGTGTCCCTTTATTGAATTAACAGATTGTAATGATCAACTGAAAGTTCCAAAAAGTGCATCTTAAGAATCGCTTGAACTTCAAACTTTTGTAAATGTGTAACATTTCATCCAACTTTGCTTTTCTTATCCTTTTAAAAATAAATGCAGTGTTTATTAATTTATATTTCAAGCCTGATGTTCCGCCATTTTCCTTTTATTTTTCCTCGTGCCAATTGTAGTGATGTTAGACTTTCTTTCAAGTGGTATTGGCATATCAGTAGCAATATTTAAACAAAAAGAAGCTTGAGGAAATGGGTGAAAAGACTGGAGCAGTGCTTGAAATTGTAAGGAATGTGGATATACATTATAAAGTAATAGCTCTATTATTTTCTTCCCTCCCTCCCCCACTATTTAGTCTATATTTAGGACTATACAGGGAAATCATACTTCATTTTCCATGCCAATATTTAATGTTCCATGAGCAAAACAATGTTAGAAGTTTTTAGTGCTAATCAGATATCAGAGCAGATTGTACAGTTCCAAACCTTATTCAGAAAGAGAACAAAGAATTTAACTAATTTTGGTATGTTAGTTGCAGGGCATATAATTATGTGTTCTGCTTCCCAGTATTACTGTTTTGGTGAATGCCACTGTGCTTGGAGCACCGAGCCCTGGGATGGTGAGGCCCCAGGAGCAGCCCTGGGAGCTGTGGCTGTGTGACCCGCTATTCCCATTGCTGCTCTGGCACCACTTAAATGACCACAAGACAATCCTGGAGGCTCGACTATCAGTTATACTTTCCGGCATGAAAATCTTGCCTGATTCTCAGACAAAAGCATTGATTTCACAAGTTCGTGTTCTCAAATGTTTCCGTATTGTTTGATTTCTTTTAAATCTACTTTTTCTCAGTCTCCTACTAATCATTAGGAATCAATTTGCAACATCATTAAGATTGCTACTTCATTTCTGTCCTTTTTCTAAGTATTTGGGGGACAAAGGGGGAAATTTTGAGAGACTTGATACTTTAAGAGGTATTAAACTTTATTCTTTGAATGAGAGGCCTCTAAAATGGTAAAAAGTAATATTTTTTTTCTTAATTTAATTGAAGGACCTGTCCTGGTTTGAAGAACAGGTGTCTGCCAATAAAGGCAGGAGCTTCTCTTTGAAATAGAGAATGTAAACACCCTCCCTTCAAATTATATAATTTTGAAATTAAGAGGCTCTCAGTCAAAAAGATATGGGAATTAGCAATAACAGTTCTTTACTAGGAAAATTAAAATAGAAGTACAGTATTACAAAGAACAATCCCAAAACACTGACAGAGTCAGAATACAACCTGACACCTTGTCAGAGTGTTGGTAGCAGTCCCATTAAATGGTGGCTACAGTCCTCCTGGAGTGACAGATGTGGTTCAGCTGAAGCAGTGCTCCTGTAGAAGGGTGCAGTTTTCCTCTGAAGGACCAGGGATGATGTGGAAATGTCCGATTTTCCTCTGGAATCCAGTGGAAAGATGGATAACTTGCTGTCCAGAATCTCAGTTTTTATCTAGGTAGGAAAGGCTTGGTTCCTCCCCCTGGCTGGAGCATGTCCCAGTGGGATGATGTAATTTTATCAGTCATGCAGTGGGACTCAATGGCCCAGCAGCAGATGGTATCTTCCTGGAGGGAGGATGGGTTGTGGAAAAGATAAAGGTGATTGCCCCACCTAGTCTTAAAGATGGCCCATTAGCAGATAATGTGTGCTATGGAGATAAGGAATCACTGCCCCACCCGACTTCAACAGATGGTGATAGAATACACATTTCTGGCCACATCCTGTATTGCAACCCAAGACAGGACCCTACCACGTTTTCCAAGTAATATTTCTGAAACTAATTCTCAGAATGATTTGTTCTGCAAGGAAAAATCAGACTTTTATGAACCAATTTGGTGTCCTTCAGACCTTAAAATTCTTGAATTCTTCGAACCATTTCTTCCTTTCCCTCCAAGTCTTCCTAAGATTCCTTGTTTGAGTACAAACTGCATTTTTAAGATTGATTAGTGTTTGTTATTTTTCTGCATTAAAAAAGTCTTATAGGCAGTGTTACTAAATATATAATATCAGAACAACATGTGCTTTATTGAGAAAAGAGAATATTGTCTTCAGACTTGGCAATATTTAATTTCCTGAGAGGCACAAGAGAATTTAAAGAACCAATGAACTTCTTCCTGAAAACATTTGAAAGTAGGTGGCTTATTTCAGAGTGGGATAACTTCTGGTAGGACCGAGGAACATTAACTTGCTATCTTCTCATAATCAAAAATTTGAGATGTCATTTGAAAAATGCTGTTGTCTAAAATAAAAGATAATGTCTTAAATAATGTTTGTGAATCTGTCCTCTGATCTGTTGCTTTGAAGGAGAGGTTCCATCACACAACTGGTCTAGTAGTTCAGGTACACAATAATTTTCAGTCTTGAGGAGAATTACGAGTCTTAAAGTCTCATATACATGGAATTTTAACAATAAATTTTCTATGCATTAGTCTTCATTAACACACATAACTTTTAAAATATATTCTCAGCTGATCTTCAGGTATTCGGAGAATTATTTTGATTTATTAGTTTATAGATGCATAGTTAATAAAACACCAAGTGGAATGTCACGTATCCTGGTTTATCCCCAGCCAGCAACTAAGCGCCACTGATCCACTCAGTCATTTCCCCTGAACAGCATGAGGGGGAGAATTGGAAGAGTAAAAGTGTTAAACTCTTGGGTCAAGATAAGGACAATCTCTAGGTTTGATAGATAAAGCAAAAGCCATGCACACAAGCAAAGCACAATAAAGAATTATTTACTGCTTCCCGCGGTCAGACTGGTGTTCAGCCAGCTGTGAGAAAGCAGGGCTGAAGCACATGTGACAGTGACTGGGAAAGACAAACATCACTCCAACCATTCATTTATTCCTACTTCGCCCAGCTGTATTTGCTGGGCATGACACTATGTAACTCCATGGAATATCCCTGGACTCATTTGGGGTCAGCTCTCCCAGCTGTGTTCCCTCCCAACTCCTTGTGGACCCCCAGCCTCCTTGATGGGATGTGTAAGGAGCCAAAAAGGCCCTGCTACTGTGTTTTCTTGTGGCTCAGCTGTAAATCAACACTCTTCCCACCAGAAATCCAAAACATAGCCCTGCATTAGCTGCCCTGAAGAAAATTAACTCTACCTCATCCAGAACCAGCAGATCATGACAAATCACATTGTTGTTCACATTCAGAATCCAGGATATTTCGCTGTTCATGTTACCATGTTTGGTTGATGAGAAGCTCAGCATGACCTGGTAATGTGTGCTTTCACTACAGCAAACCACCTGTTCCCTGGGCTGCATCATAAGAAGTGTGGCCAACAGATTGAGGGGAGTGATTTTCTCCCACTAATAAGTTGAATCTAGTTCTAAATTAGTTGAAGTATTAGGATCACGAAAGTAACAGTGTGATGCTGAATGCTGCTAGGAACTGCGTTTGGGAAGAATAGTGTGGACAGCAAATACAGTGTCTGCAGTTAGGTGACATACTACATGAGTGGCTACTTCAGAAAATGTTCCTCAAAAGATTTTTGTATTACTTTCTCAGTGGCTGAGTATTTGACCTAGGGAAGCATTGAAATAGTTGTATCTGTGGACTGCATAAGGCCTAGGATTTTCTGCTGAAATTACCAGTGGCATCTTGTGTCTTGGCCAGACTATGGCAGAGTGGTTAAAGCCATGTTGCAGCAAAGGCCATCTAAGTATCAGCTGTGTAACTGTAAGAATAAGTTATATTTACAGTAGTTTTTCAAGTTAGAAAAAATGAAATTTAACTGATAATTTCTGTGCATTTCTGAATAATTCTATGCACATTCCCAGGACTGATATCTGTATATCATAGTAGTCTACAGACTATTATCACTCTGTCTCTTTAACACGCAGAAAAATAGTAATGATTTTTGTAAATTAGCACTCTGAATTTTGTGATTCACGCATGGGCATGTGATTGAGTTTTATTCATTTGCTCTTGGTTGCATCTTGACTGTTTTCAAATAATGCTGAATGAAGTTCCTACTGAAGTTGTTGCATATTACAAGATCTAACACTGGTTATGCCTGAATGCTAGTGTATGAGGTGAATGACTGAATAATATCAAAGCAGGAAAGCTTACTTTGGTATTCTTTTATTCAAATCTGAAAATGCAAGAGTATGTTCACCTGATAAGCAATGCGTTTTTTTATTTACCTTTGTTTATTTCATTAATGTAATGTTTCTGTGAGATTTTAAAAAATTGATTTAAGTTATGGTTTGTTTTTTTCATTCCTACTGAGAATTCTTTCGTCCTGTATTTTTATGAAATCTTATTTTTAAATAAAAAAAATAAAAGTTTCTTTCTCGTCACTGAATTTCTTTTACATTGATTTCAAGTTTTATAAAGTGTTTACTAATATCCTTCAAACTGTTTGTGGATTTAAATTACTCTCACTGCTCTATGCTCTACATTTTTTATTGGGACAAGTGAAAAAGCTACAATCCCAAATGATTATTTTGAAAAAATGAACTGTGAAAAATTGCTCAATAGTTACTTACTATGTGAGCTTTGTTGTTTGCTTTTAAGAGAAGAGCTGAATATTGGTGGAAGTATTGAAAACTTTCTCTTTGGAGAAAGTTTGGAGTAGTCTACCAGCTGATGTTGATATACAACACTAGTTATAGTATTGGTTAGATGTCTTGCCTACATAATTACAGTTCCAGCCAGAGTAGGAACCTCTGGTGTAGATATCAACTAAGATTTATATAAATTGCCATTTTTCAAATTACAGAAATAGACTTTGGGGATTTTTTTTAATCTTTGGCTTTTTTTTTTTTTTTTTTTTTTTTTTTTGGTCTTTTTTTTAAACAATGTATTAGATCATTCATCCTTTGAGCAGTTTTTGAGGGAGCTAAATTAATTTGAATCACCAGCTCTTCTGTTTTGTGTACAGGGGAATTTATGTCAGTTTTTGATGTGGAGAAATTTCACATGCTTTCGTCTTATTTCAAATGAGATGCTGGCTTTAAAGATGTAAAAAGAAGTGCAGCAGTGGCCACAGGAAACAATTTTAGAGAGCAATAAAACAAAAGCTGCTGGGTGTGGTTCAGCTTTAGAAGTACAGGGAAGATTTTAGACACCTGGGAAGATCACTGCAACACTAGTAAACGCAAGAAAAAACCCCAGTGGTTATGTCTGCAAGGAAATCATTAACATAGCTGAGCTGTGTCACTTCATGAATCAGGAGGCACAAACTACATGGTGACAGTTTGCGGTACAGGCCTTGTATCTTCTGTTTCAACCCAAGAACCGGATTCTGCTAATAACAGTAATATAAATCACTTCCATAGTGAACTTTCCATAATAGCCTAAAACCAGCCTGTAAAGTTCTGTGCTCTGTATTCCAAAAAAAGCTGTTCTTACCTGCTATGAAAATGTTAGTTTATCTTGCCTGAAATTTCAGTGGGCCTCTTTCCCCATATAATAGTTTCAAACCTGGTTATCTCTGAAATGAAATTTATTTAATGTTTACAAATCAGATACAATTGGCTTGTATGAGTGCATACTATCTTTTCAATGTATGGAAACTGGGATCTATTCCCCGTTGTCCGTGAAAAAAAATTTTAAAATGTACACTCCAGTTCTTTCAGTGCCTAAGGCTTCCGAAAGTAATTCTTGACGTGTTGCTCCTGAAACTATTTCTTAGTGTGTTTTGTTAATTTATAAATTGAATGAAACCTGTATTTTTCAGTCTATAAATTTATTTTAAGAGGCGACTAGGAAGTACAGATGAATAAAAACACACCTCAAGTCTTATTAATTACCCATATGAGCTGTAATAATACTAATGCGGAAGGGCAGCTGGAGAAAAAATTGAACCCTATGTACTTCAAGTGGAATAAACAGGCTTGAGGAAGGATGGAGGATATGTTCCTCTGAATAAAATCAAGCTAAGCTGAAAAAAATGGACCATAATTTGTATCAGTTACAGCACATTCTTTGTATGTCTTCACAATATTTTTCCCATTTGATTTCTCATCTCAAAAACATTCTCTTTGCTGAAGGATTAGTGTGAGAGCAGACATGTACAGCAAAGGCTTTGTATGGAGTAAGCCAAAAAGCGGTATTTCAGTTGCATGGAGATAAACGTAAAATAAACGAGATGGGTGCTGCTGAGAAGTAACAACTCTTTCAAGCCCAAGTAATAATTTATTCTCCATTACAGCATGATTTTGTCTTTTAGGATAGGCTTCCCAACCTCACTTTTATTCCATGAAACTTGAACTTCCCTGTAGCTATGGCCCAACCCCTAAAATCCAGTCTGTTGGTTGCCATTTGGGTAATGGGCTCCTCTTTTTTGGTTAGTGTAAAGTGTAAGATGTGTTAGTGTGGGCAATGCAGAAATTTGAGCCCCATAGAGCTAGAATTTGTTCATTTGTTTTGATAGCTAGTGGATGCTAAATCATTGCATTGGACTGCAAGTCTGGGGCTCAGAATATATGCCTTCAGTTCTCTGCATGGCCTCTGTTTCTCTTAGAAAAAACAGCTGGGTTTCTGACAAGGGAGTTGTGCAAAGCTGCAGTGCTGAAGGTGTGTTGTCCATGTCACAGAAACCTGGATAATCCACTTTAGAGGAAACAGCCATAAACAAGTCACATAAGGAATTTGGGCTGCCTAACATCCAGCAGTGCATAGGTGACTGGAATTTGAAGCATATGTGTTTTTCAGCTCATTCTGATAAACTTCTTGGATACACCAAGAAGAGAGGTCACATAAGAAACTGTATTTAGTTTTCTACTTCGAGTTAGGATTAAATTAAAGGATAACATATAAGCATGTCATAGGTAATCATTTGAGATAAATTTATTTTGCTTTCAAATATTGGAATTTTATGTATATGCCTTTATTATAGGAAGTACTTAAATGAAAAACACCTTTCTGCATCTAATTTGGCTCTTTTCTACACAGTTACATATTCAGGGCATATTTCTGCACAAACATACATGCAGCATGTTTATGTATGAAGGATAATTCTGGTTATTTATTACTAACAGCCAGGACTGGATATTTTTATTTTAAGTCTCTTCGTTCACCAGTAATACATCCTCAGCATCATCAGCTGAAGGTTTTTTAATCTGTCACTGAAAAATCAGAATTTGGTTTCCTGTTCTTCTACCTCAATATTCCCAGAACAAAAAAAACAAAGAAGTTTGGGTTTTTTTCCTTAGACTAGTGAAATTATCTCATGGCCTCATAACTCTGAAAAAATATTGCTACAGGGTCAAATGCAACAGGTACTACCTTCCTATCCTTGGGTAGTGAGAAGCCACAGCAACATGTTATGAGCTAGGAGCTAGGAAAGGAATTGCAATGCCTTTTCTACTGGTCCAAGTGTGGGGTGGGTTTTTTTTTTTTGTTTTTTTTTTTTGTTGTTGTTGTTGTTGTGGTTTGTTTTGGTTTGTTTTTTTGTTGTTTGGTTGGTTTTGTGTGATTTTTGGTTTGGTTTGGTTTTTTTTTGGTTTTGTTTTTGCTGCATAATGGAGTGTCAGGAACCTTGTTTGATTAACAAAGCATGTATTTTTAACCTAATGTTTTCAGATAGAGGAAGTAACAGCACTGCAGTCACAGCACACCACACAGAGATGGGGCTGTGAGTAGCAATGTGGCTCTGTGACCCTTCTTTCTTCTTGCTTGTTTTTGCATATAAACAGAGAGATCTAGCACCATGCTCCATATCTCACAGCAGCATCTCCCTGTGGGTGGAAGATAAAATTTTAGTCACTAAGTTTGTATTGATTTTCAAGTAATAGCAGTTTTAGTGAAAAAGAAGTCTTACTTGGTCTCTTTACCCTTTCTGCTGCCATCGGTTCAGCTGCTATTCTGTTAAGCACAACTCCTTGGCGCTTTCCCATGGAATAGCTGAATTATGAATGGGTGCATCTGGATGGGACGTACAGTGCACCCATCCCAAGTCTTCCTGCAAATTCCCTAGAGATCTCACTTTTCAAAAACTAGATGTTTCAAATGTGTCAAAACTGCAGATACTGAGAAGATGTAGAACTGATGGAGCTGTTAACTTCAGCCACAGTCATGTCTAATTGGTCAGATTTCTCATCTGCATGCCTTTTTCAATGCAGCAAAATTACTCCTTTTCTGAATGTACTAGCCAGCCAAATTGATATCCATGTACCTCGAAGAGTGTTCTCATTAAAATGTAGGTGCTGTTTTCTGAAAAATTAATTCAAAGGTAATTGAAAAGCCAGAGGTTAATGTTACACCTAAGATGTGTCACTCCCTACATATCCCATTTTATCTGCTTAGGCAAAAAAAACCCTAAAAAATTTAACAGTTGAAATCAGGGTGCTCGTATGATTCATAGGAACAATTTTGCAGTTTTGGAGAAGTCTGAATGAAACCATTAGTCTTACAAATCTTGAATTAATCTGAAAGGGAGATGATACGGAGCAGCATTTAGTTGAAATAATTATCTCAATTATATCTCTTTTGTTTGAGAAAGTCTGCAATGGCATATTTTCTGATAGTTATTTGCAGCTGATTCTAATAAAAGATTAACTTTTTTTTAGTACATTATCAAATTTTGGGAAAAAAGGTATGTGAATGGGTGAAAGAGATGTTTGTTTTCTCATAAAAGATAGGCAGTAAATAATAGAAATGTATTGCTTGAAAGGGATTGGAGAGAAAGATATTATGTCTCCGTCTAGGAGAATACTGATGAGGTTCCATATGTCCACTTACCATTATTAGGTCTAATAAAGGTTTTGGCAAACGTACCTTAAATGCACTTTTAGTTATAGTGCCTAAAGTCTTTCAATGTGGAGGTCTGTATTGTATTACAGTGGTAGTTGTGTACAAAACCAGTGCTAGGGATGTTGAGCTGCATTTATTTGTCATGTATAATGGATGGAAAATCTGCAATAGTTTGTGAGAAGGACAGCAGCTCCAGGTTGAGTGAGCTCTTTGCAGGATATGCTATCTCAATCCATACATTTTGTGCAGTTATTTCACAAAAGCCAAAGGGCATTTGAAGGTAGAAATCTGTGTCATTAACTAAATATGTTTTGATTGTTATCACCCAGAGGAGCTGGCTAGGTGGTTAGAATAATTCACTCAGTTTGTCTAATATGTCCTTAGAATTTACGTTGCTTAGATGAATTGAACTACATTAGTACATGAAGTTCTTTCAGAAGCAAGCTTTGAAAGACCGACACTACTGAGACCCTGGGGCAGTTTTCAGACAGGTAGTAATTTTCCCAGATGTGAACTGAGTTAAATGTTACACTTCTTTCTATTTATACACAGTTTGATCTTCTCTATTGTAGCTTGCTGTTATGTACTTCATTAGGGTATAGAAAGATGATGAATTGAAAGAAATGGGGTTACCTTCTTTTAGTGCTGCACCACTGAGCTCCCTGTGGAATTCTAATCACCAATGTTTGGTCTTTCCTGCAGGTTTGTGGTATCTAATGTGGCAGCAGAGGATTTGTCAATTTGTTGAGTTACTAGACTCTGCCCACAGTGTCTAACCTTCATCTGGTAAAACCGGACCAAAGGAAGATGGAGAAACACATGAATATGAAAGAAAACACCTAAACAACTAGGCAGGTCAAAACTTGCATCAAATCACAATAGTAGCAGGCATTGATAACTATCAGAGTGTGTGGATAGGTAGCTAAATCACACACTGAGTCACAGGGATACTGATAATTACTCAGTTAAAAAGCTAGTGCTTTTGTTGGGGAAACTCAATCCTCGCTTCTGACATCAGTCAGATGGACCTGTGTGAGGTCCAATAATCTGGCACCAAAACTCAAGGCAAACTACTTCTGCATAGAACCTTGATGCATCTGGCTTGCCTACCATGGGCTGCAACCTGAGGAATAACCTGAAATGCTGCTTTCTGGGACAGCACCAACTTTCCAGAACTGAGCCAGACAGAATGCTGAAGAGAAGATCATGGCAGATGCAAACCTTTTAACAACTGGACAGACACTGCAGCAGAAAAAGACTTGCTAAGAAAGTACAGGTCTTACATTAACATCTTACATCTACAGAGATTGCTCCCATACCTCCTGTGTGGGACTCATAGTGGTGATCTCTTGGAGGATGAAAGAGAAATTGACCTTAAGACAAGGGAGACATATGCTCAGTTGCAGGATAGCACAGCCTCTGTGGCTGCAGCAGTAAAACCTCTCACAGTGTTGAGTGTGCAGATGAACAGAGTTTAAAAACCTCCTATGCTTCCTGCCTTCCTGCAGATAGGAACTCATACAGATAGTGCAGTAGCATTCATCACAGAATGGTGCTGGACCTGACCCAGCCTGGTGCTGAGTGAAGTTAGAATTCTTGCTTAGGATGTGGAGAGGATTATGATTACTATCAACATTATATAAGGTAGTCTTCTTTAGCTGGCAGATGCTGTCAAAAACATCTACTGGTCCAGGGGAGTTAATAGGAAATAGAGTTCCTAGATGTTTCAGGTAGGAACTTCTCTTTTAGTCCTGGCCTATTCTCCCCCTTATCTCACTTCAGGTGAAAATCACTCAGGTGAAATCAATTGCAGCTATGCCACAATGCTTCACCCTGTGTAAAGCTTAACTGTACCTCTGTAGTTTTCTCTTTACAAGCAGAATGGACTTTCAGACTGTGAACTACACGAGGATGTGAAAGAGCACAAAAATGCTCATCATGGGGAAATCATTAACCATTACTACCTGGGCTGCCAGGTGGACTGAAGATAACTGTAAGCCTTACTCAGAGGTAAACCAGTGGCTACATAGGTACCACTGGATTATCCTCAGCAGATGCAGATACATGTTGCCCCCCAAACCGAGGAGACTCCACTATCTGTGCCTCACATCTAATAATAAATTCCTTTTACATAATTCCAGCAAAAACATAAAAATGAAATAAAGAATCTAAATAGAAATACTTTTGGAATAAATGAGTTGGTTCCCCTTTTCTTTACTCTTCACATTCTCAGGAGTTTTGTTTCATCAAAGAAAAGTGGTGGAGACCATATCCTCTGGTCCAGCTGTGCCATCTCTGGTTTGGCCAGTACTCAAACCAAGGCACCTGCCATGCCCAGTGCTTCTGCCCTGGCAGAACTTGCTGTAAGGGCCTGGAGTTGGTATCCAACCGCATGGGAAAATCCCTGTTCCTTAGCCAGTTATCCATCACGTTCTTTCCATCCCAAGTATGTCTTCCATTCCAAGGGGTTACCTGGATAATCTCTAGCTAAGGAGCACTGATTGCTAGTCATAATTCAACTCCCAAGAGTATCTCCTTACCCAAGAGTAGTAGTTTTCACACCCAACCAGCCGATAGAAGACAGGCAGAATACTCAATGTATGTGGTGACAATAGTCTCAGTGTCAGACCTGCTTGATTTAGGCCAAGTGGCCCCAGAAACCCTCTTGTGGGTTGACCCTGGCTGGATGCTAAATGTCCACCAAAGCTGCTCTGTCACTCTTCTCCTCAGCTGGAGAGAAAATACAATGAAAAGGGAGATCACTCACTGGTTACTCTCATGGGCAAACAGACCCATCTTGGGGAAATTAGTTGAATTTATTACTAATCAAAATCAGAGCAGGATAAAAAGAAGTAAAAGAAATCCTAAAAACACTTTGCCCCCACTCCTCCTTCCTTTCCAGGCTTAATTTTATTGCTGATTCTCTACTTCCTCCCCATCAGTAGTGCAGGGAGACAGGGAATGGGTGTTGTGGTCAGTTACATGCTGCTTCTGCTGCTGCTCAGGGTGAGGAGTCCTTCCCCAGTGCAGAATGCTTCCCACAGGAGACAGGCCTCCATGAACTTCTGCACTCTGAGTTTGTCCTTTTTGCTGCAGTTCTACATAAACTCTTCCAGCACTGGTCACTTGCCACAGGGTGCAGTCCTTCAGGTACAGGTTTCTCCAGCATGGGTCCCACAGGTCACAAGTCATGTCAGCAACCCTACTCTAGCATGGGCTTCTCTCTCCACAGATCCTGCACAGAGTGGGCTTTCCATGGGATCACAGCTGTCTTTTGGGCATTTGGCATCCTCACTTAGCTGAAGGTGGATCTCTGCTCCAATATGGTCCTTCGTGGACTGCAGGGGCAGAGCTGCTTCATAGCTCCAGGAGAATTTAATCTCCAGTGCTTGGAGCACCTCCTTTCTCCTCCTGCACTGACCTTGAAGTCTGCAGGGCTGTTTCTCTCTTCTCTGGCTGCAGTTACTCCTGTGCAATAGCTGTTTTCCCCTTCTTTAGTATGTTATTACTGAGGTGTTACTGCCAAGGCTGATGGGCTCAGCCTTAGTCAGCGGGTCCATCTTGGAGCAGGCTGACATTGGCTCTGCTGGACATGGGGGAAGCTTCCAGCAGCTTCTCACACCCTGTCACCTCCTGCTACCAGAACCTTGCCACACAAACCAAATACAAACATACAGAACTGCAAAATCGCAAACAAAGGTTTTAAGTCTATCAAATTAGGACAAAAAGTTGCCGCTTCTAATGGGTTACAAGAGAAGGAAACAGCTGGCTTAAAAGGCAGAAAAGTTCTTGGAGCTAGCCTCTTTTCACACCAAACTTACATTAATGCTAAACATAGAAAGATATATTGGGAGAAACTAAAGCTGTGAAAATTATTGTAAAATAGAACTACGAGTAGAAATGAGTCGTAGCAAGAAAATATGCCAATCTACTTTTTATTTGGAGAAAATTTATTTCCATGGCATATTAAATAAAGGAAATCCATCTAGATTTTTTTGCAGCATTTAATAAGTCCAGCAATAAGTTGAGTTAGCCCAGAGATTTAAAGAACTGATTAGAAATTGTGAGGTGTGAAAAGAATGGGACAGAGCTAGCTGAGAGAAGAGCAGCAGCTGAGAGCTGATACACGACATACAAGGTTTCTCGATGGTGTAAGCGAAATGTTTGCTCCAGAGGCAGGTGCTGGCTTTGAGTGCCAAGAGTGTCCCCACCACCCCTGCCCACCTTGAGTCACTCAGCATGGCTGTGGGGGCATAGCGTGGCACTGCAGTCTTTGTCCCCTGTGCAAAAGGGACAGCAGTGAAATGGAGTCGCTGCTGAGGGGAGGGTTTGGCTTTTGCTGGTTACGGTGCCCTAGGAGAGGGGAGCAACCAGTTTTTTTTTTTTTTTTTTTTTTTTTAGTACTTACCCCACCCCCTCAGATTTGCAATGCAGTCTGGGGTAAGGGCACTCCTTTCCCTAGAGCCCTCTGCTTTTACTTTTTACAGCTCACAGTGAACACGATGTAAGTGTAGTGGTCTTGGCTGATAGAGCAGTTTTGGCAGCCACTGAACTGGAGATGGGCTGTAAGCAAAGTGCTTGCTCCACATCCAGTTACAAAAGTGCACTGTATTTGATAAAGCCTATCAGTATGTCCCTCTCTTCAAAGAGAAGGTAAAAAGAATCCATCCCTTCTTCTAAGGAGATTGTGAGCAAGCAGCATAATGAGCTCCATTTATTACTGGGCTTCTTAGCACTGAATCTCAGGGGATACAATTCAGATTTGTATGATTCTCACATTGCTCATAGGGATGAAATCCAATCCACAAATGAGATGGCTGGAGTATTATCCTGCACTGAACATTAAAGGCTACCCTCCTCATGAAACAGGCACTTACTGAATAAAGAATACTTGTGTGAGACACATAATTCTTAAATATCAAACTTTTTTTTTTTTTTTTTTTTTTTTTTTTTTTTTAATTGTAAGTGCAACTCCATCTTCACATTTAAATAATGGTTTCCTTTGGGGAAAGTATTTTTAGACAGGCAAAAAGTTTTGTACTGCATTTTATAAATTTTTTTAAGGAAATAGATGTAAAAGAATGCTAGAAGTTTAGCACTTTAATTTATTGTGCATTGGATTCATTATTGCATATGGATTATTTTGATGGAAATAATACAAACTAATAATTGTCTTGGCCTTAGAATGTACAATTGAATGTACAATTGAACATTCCAGTTCTGGACATGTCTTCATCATTGGCTGTCTGTCTTCTGCCCAATTTGCAATATATCATAGCCCACAGGCATATATACATATATACACAAGCTACATAAATTCTTTAACATAATGAAATTGTATCATTATTCATTTTTCAAGTTAAATAATCAACAGCTGGACTGATGTGTACTTTTGAATATAACAGCAGTTTTCACTTCTTTGCTTTTCTAGTCAGCACTTAGCATCTATTACTTCAAAAAGCTATTTGAAACAAATACTTTAGCATTATTTTTTTCCTGTATGTTATTAGACTGGGAACTAAATCTCTAGCCTTTTGGAAGCCAGCTTGGTATCTGCCACCCTCTGTTTTATGCCTGTCCCAAAAAAGTGCTGTGCTAGGCCTGGAAGACTAGCAGACACTTGTGACAGGAGAAAAAGTAAGACTGTTGGATGGACACTATTAGTCATCCTCCCCGTCAGCCTTTGCTTTTGCTTTCAGTGAAACTGCTGTGGCTTCTGCTGGATACCCTGCCAGGAATCTTTGTGACTTAACTATGGAGCTCTTCACATTCCTGGAAGTATCCTGTCTTGTCTTGGACACCCTAGAGCTTCACAAAAGAGGAAGTATTTCCACAAGAAAGAATGCTTAGGTGGAGGTGTCTGGTTGTAAGATGCCCAGTAAATGGCTTCATAGGAATGAAGATTTTCTCACTCTGGCAGTCAGCAAAGATGTTTCTTGAGTAAATACTGCCATGGTTTAATTAATTTTTAAAAAGCTTTGTTTGCTTTTCACTAATGTCAAATGAGGAAAAATAGAAAGGCCAGGCAAAGTTAATAGTAGTTATTCCCCACCCCCATTACAGCCACATTATAAAGGAATAATCCAATTTATATTTTCCAGGGTATGTAACTCAGTCAAAGGCAGCAGATTGTCAGGCTTCTGTAGCCGTGTACTGTTCCCTTAATAGAAATTAAAAGGCATAGTACCATTAAAGATGTTTCTGTGTGAGTTTATTTCAGTGGGTTTTGCAGCTGCTAGTGATGATGAATTTAAATATTTACCAGAAACAGGAGGAGAAACAAGATGGGGAGCAACATGGGGGAGTCTCCCAAAAGCTGCTGGGTTCTGGAGATCAGCAGTCCTTCTGGATTCCCATGAAGGTCTGAGGCAGGGCTGTGTGCACTCTTGGTGAAAGAAGGGAACACCAAAGGGGCTTTCCAAATACCTATCTAAAACCTGTAAAATCTGTCACTGTAAATAGCGGGGACTGGTCTCCCAGCTTCAGCGCAGCACCACTGAGTATGTGCAAGTGTGGCTGAGTTTGTTCTCTACAATTACTTAAATCTACAGTACTAGTTTGGGTTTCTCTGTCACAGCACTGCCTATCCTCCAGAGGACCGTGTTGTGAATTCTTTCTTTGAGCCTATTGGTAGGTGTTGGGACCTTGCAGAAATAAACTAAAGCGTTCCTGAAGGTTCCCTCTGGGTATGAAATGGAACTGTTCCCTGGAGCAGAATCAAAATCTGAGTCAACCTAGAGAAAACAAACCTTACAAAAACTTAAACCTCTGGGGAAAAGTTAGATTGGCAATTATTGCTTAATGTGTTAGGAATAGATATTAGAAGTTGGTAAACTTGCTTGCATTTCTTTTTTTATAAATATGAAACAGATTTTAGTTCTGCCAAAATTTATATTTTCAGACTTGTCTTTTGTTCCTTTGAAAATGTTTTAAAATATGCTTAGCCAAAAGAAATTTGGGTCAAATTCACTTGAAAAATCAATTTGAAGAATCCAATTCACTTGAAAATTCAAATTTTTTCATTCCAAACTTATGTCAATATGGAAGCCTGAATTACCTTGAAATTCACTGCTATTATGTAACAAACACACTATACCAGATGCTTTCTTCATAAATGTCTTTTTCTGAAAGGTGAAAGTAATCTGAAAAATTTTGCCCAATAACATGTATGTGTCTGGGTATGACTCCATCTTCAAGCCACATAGATGTGGTATCTTCACATATTGCAGTGTTTTAAAAATCCCATCTGCACAACAGACACGGCAGGGAGAAAGGCAGACCTCCCAGCAGGCAGGAGAGGGCACGGGAGCAGCATGTGAAGGGGAAGCACACACTGACCAGCACTGCAGGCATTGTTTTCCTGGGTGCCAGAAATCCCCATTCTGCATTCAGCTCGTGCCAGAAGGCAACATGCAGCAGCAGAAGGGAGGCTCATCATTAACTCTATCTTTCCTGGATGTACAAAAGCAAATATCCATGTGGTGCCTGTGGCTATAAGAGATGCATAGTCTTTCTGAAATTTCAGGAGCTCTCTGGGATGGAGCAGCTCCACTGAAGACTTAGAAGAAGTTGCTGCAAGATTGGATCTGCTGTAGGCTGGGCATCTGACAGCAGCTTGAGACCTCTCAGCTAGCTACTGTGTGATAAAACTTTTATCCTCTTTTAAGCACAGTGAACTGGCTCATGATTACCTAAAGTGTGGGCTCACACTCCCAGCCATCACAGTTCTGCTGGGGATTTGTGAATTGCCCTAGTAAGGCAGATTAGTGGCTGAAGCAACTGGTCTCTTCACCTGGGATCAGACCAGTGGATGGGAAACTTACAGAGAATCCCTCTCTTCTATGTCAGTCCCATTTTCCCTTGTGCTGGCAAATATGCTTGTTAGCATGTTTGGAGTTAGGGGTTATGTGGGAAAGCATGTATCCAGGGTTCATCTCACACCTACAATTGACTGCTTTCTCTAGTCCCACCATGATGAGCCTGTTAGTGAGAGCCACGTGAAAGATTCAGCCTCAGGACATCTGCCTGTGTACTGCATGCCAAAAACTGGATAAAACTCTGCTGCTGATGCTCTTCATACCTTATAATGTTTATCACAAAGCCTGGTTGCTTGAGCAGGATGTAGGGTACAGAGCTGGAGTTAATCCCTCCTGTGCACTCTAAGTGTGCTGAGCTGTCCCACAGCAACTGATCATAGGCAGATTTTATAGTATTCAGAAAATTTTCTCTTGTCTCAATTGATCCCTTTGACCTAAATGAAATTAAAAAGACCCTCATCTATTGTACAGAAACTCTTCTAGAAAAAGAGCTATGCAAATTTAGGGGATTGGGATGTCCAAAATCCCCATTAATTTTTGGTCTGACTGTTTTGATGCTGGCCTCATCAGTGTATTTAAAACAACTGAGAAACTGAGACTGCAAGCCAACTTCATTAGCACAGAGGAAGAAGGGAAAACAGCTCTTGTCCTCTGATGCTGGGTGCTGCTACAGAGCTGTTTTTTCAGCATTCTGGGCTGGCTCAGGGGGTAATTTCATTTGGTGCTGTCAGTGTTTCAGGACCTAAATAAATGGGCCCTTAACTCAGTAGTTGATCTTATGGAAGCAAGAAAAAAAGAGAAAATAGTAGTAGCAATAAATAATAATAACAATAATAATAATAATTATTATTATTATTAGTTGTTGTTGTTGTTGTTGTTGTTGCTGTTGCTTTGTTGTTATTTCTGTTGTTATTGTTACTATTTTAATGTGTTAATTTTAAAGACAAAATTTTGGGGATGTGGAGAGGGTGATTGCTTTGATTTGGTTTTTTGCTAAAGAGGGATTTATTGCTAAGGAACATACAGAATCTGCAATACATCAGTAAAACTGGTGCTTCATCCAGGACTGCCAAATCCTGGTCCTTCTTTATATATCTTTTAAATGTAAGCCAGTTTATTGATTTCCTCTGTGTGATTATGTATGTACTTTTTGTTTTCTGCACCTTAAAACAAAGTCAGAATTACTTATTCTTCTAAGCCAGTCCTTCCTCCAGGGAATGACAAATTTTCCATTAGGGGCAAAGTCCTGCAAGGAGAACTTCTCACCCTGGTGGTGGTATGTAGAAGTGGCAAATGACCTAAAGCTGTGGGGCAGAAGGGAGCCGTGATTAAAATAGTTCATTGCCCACTCTCCTCCCCCTTCCCAGCTAGATCATCCAGAGCAGAGGAGATCAAGAGCATCCATGGGAAAGGGAGGAGGAAAAGCCTGTGTCACTGAAATTCTAGCTTCACCCCCTCCCGTCTCCTCCTGAGGACTTACAGCCTTCCTATTTCGTGCTGAAGTCCGATTGCAAAGAGTTAAACGGTTTCCACATGTCCAGTCGCAGAGTTTGTAGCCTTTGGCAGCCCCTGCTGCATCCAGCTGCAGCTGCTACCTGTGTGTTCCCGGAGCCGTGCCGTGCCCGCGTGTGCGAGTGCCCGCTCCGCGCACACGTGTGCTCCGACCTTGGGGACAGGGCCCACCGCCATGCCAGACCCGGCTCTCCTTCTCTGATCCACAGTGGTTTCTTCCCCCTCCTTTCTTGCACTCAGAGCTGACTGTGGATCATGTTGAACAATATACAACTGAGAAGAATGCAAATAAACTTAATTCCGTGTAGCCCAGCAATGCAGCTAGCCGCCCACTTGCGAGATACTAAACTGGTGTACACATGATACACAAAGAGCGCTGGCTGGTTTCACCAATCCCTTCAGACAAAAAGGAAAAAAAAAAAAAAAAAAAAGAAGAAAAGACCCGATCCTTGTCTTTATATCGGTGAGGTTGGAGTTCTTGCTAATAAAGGAGCTTTTCCCATGATGCAGTGTGATAAGGATTGGCCTACATGTAGCCCAGCAAGCCACTGCTGATGTTTTCTTGATTAGGTGTCTTATCTTCCATTGAGCTGCATCTGATGAAGGTTGCTGACAGCGTAATGGCAGGAAAAGCATCGGACAGCTCCATAAAATGGCAGCTTTGCTATGACATGTCAGCCAGGACCTGGTGGATGGTAAGTTGGTGTGATAACTTTTTTTTTCCTCTCCCTGGAAGCAGTTTTTTTTCCTTTTCTGGACTCATCCTTCACTGTTGCAATGCACGTGCTGCGAAGTTCAGAGCGCGCAGTTTGCAGCTCCAGCTCAGTAACTCTTCAGAGCTCCTAACATCACAGTGAGATAGATAGGGTTTCTCTGCTGCTGGAGGGACATGGGGCCTTCTCATTAAAACAGCAGCAAGTACAGCAAGGGATTTTTATTTTTCTTTCTCCTTTTCATTTCTTCTCCTCAGGTCTCTTTCCTTTTTTTTTTTTTTTTTTTTATCTACCCCCTACCCTTGCACCCTGTGAAATGCAAATTTTTCAGTTTGCCAAGCTAGTTGGTATGAGAATGTGGAGGTGGAAGCAGTCACGGAAAAAAATAAAGCAGCCTTGTCATCATGCTCTTGGCTAATTGTTCTTGAGTTGGTCTTAAAAATAGAGCAATCTGCCTCTTTATTCTGTTTCCTCTGAATAATTATTTAGAAAGTGTATTGTATCATGTTGTGAGCAGCCTCCTAATCACTGTGCGATTGTCCCCCACGCTTCTCTTTAATTTGGAGTCCTCCTCCCTACCAATGAATGCAGTAACTGGAGCAACTACTGATTAATATGCCGCTTGTCATAATTAAATTTAGTTAATGAGGATATGCATATTCAGTCCATTTTTTCTTTGTTTGGAGGAGCATGGCTTTTTTTGTTCATATTTATACAGCTGCAAATGAAAGCTGAGAGCTGGAAAAAAAGCAGACCTTACTAAGCTCAGGGAAGGGTGGACCTTGAGAGACAACTTTTTTTAATGTTACCAGGCAAAGGAGCCCAAAACTTTACTTAATCAAAACAGTGAGACCAGGAGAAAGTGTTTTGGGAATGAAAAGCTTTTCTCCTCAGCAGAACTACATGAAATTTTCTCCACATACGGATTTTTTTTGCTTGTGGACAATGGTCTCTGTGTGCAATAGGCATGCCATGAAAGGGACATTCGGCTGGCTTGCATTCCACTATGAATATTAATTTCATTCTTGGGTTGCTTTGTCTGGTGGCGTATTTTTATCCTTTTCATTCATTCATTGATTGCCTTTGCTTGTTTGTCTGGATAATTATAATGCTTACTGCATGCACTGCGATTTTACAATTAGTACAGTGCTGAGACAATAGGCACTTTATTCTTGGGCAGTGGGTCTGGGGAGCACCAGTGGAGAGCACATCCCAGTTCCTGGACAGAAGGCAGGTTTCTGATTATAGCTGCCGTCCTACACTGCTTTGCAAGGACTTCGTTATCTTTCCAAAGGTGGATGTTGATACGTGCCTTCAGTGAGAGTACCAAACCTGAAGGGAGTATTTAATTTAAATTATGCTTATTACTTGTGATTGTTTCTATACTTTCTGGATACAGGGAAGAAGAATTATTCTGTCTTTGCTACTTGCTGAACTACTGGGGTAACTTTAAAAAGAATGGTAGAATGTAGATTATAAAAAGTTGTTTTGTTAACCTGCTATTTTTCCGGGGTTATGCTGCTAAATATCTTCTTTCGATTCATGTTTAGTTTCTTGTTTTGTGTTTAGCTCTTTAATTAGATTTTCTTCTTGTAATTTTGAACATTATTGAGAAGAGCAGTTAAAGTGACTAGTAGATGTTTAGACATAGACACTCTGAAATGTTTGCATAGTGTATTTCCTTAATACTGCATGTAAGAAGGCTCGCTTTTATTAAGGAGCACATCTGAAGTTTAATATAGTGTTCACTAAGGATAGCTTTCAGTGAGATGGCATTACTTCCAAAGGGAAAAGAAAATCAGTACTTTCACTGCAGCATTTTATCCTGAACGGTAATCTGTAAAACACATGTAATATAAAGTGTTCGTTGTCTTGAGTTTAAGAATGCTTGACTGTGCTGTATGGGTAAAAATCCAATGATGTTTTAGCTCTGCATTCTATTCTGCATCATATTTCTAGCTTATAAACTAACTTTTCATCTGCAAAATCTAAGGCAAATGCACGTACAATACTAGTTGTTTCCTCTCAGAAAAGAAAAATCTCATACTGCAATGCCAAAGTGTGCAAAATATTGTCACAGAATTTATAATATAATAATTTACAGTAAATTTCAAGCCAAAATATGCAGTATAACTAAAATATGAAGACTTCTGAATGAAAAACCAAGAAGACAGACTTTTTAGTCTTTGTGCTTCTGCTTTTCTTGAACCATTATAAACATACAATTGTAAATGCCTTATGGGGAACAACAAATACTTTGTAAGATAGTCACAAAAAAGTTCATTAACAAATGTTATTGTGACAGACATCATTATAAACTTAGTGGGGTTTTATTATACATATGCTGTCTGTAACTATTTTGCAATGTGCAAATATTTGTATCAAATTCCATTTGAGTAAACCTAGAATATAGGGTTTTGATAATTTTAAAGTAATTACATTGAACTAGTCTCATCAAGAAAGACAACATTCTTTCTCTTTAAATTAAGTGAAATGATTTTTAAGTTTTTAGGGTGCTTTTTTGTTTCCTATCTTATTGTTTATTTGCTTAATATTCTTTTATTTGGCTACAATAACAACATGTAGTTTGTCAGGGAACAAACAAACAAACACAAATTACACACTCTCCACCTGTGTTCTCCTAAACACAGACATCTTTGCTAAAAACAAGAGGCAAAAGTTTTACTGAGAATGCAACAAAGAACCAAATGCAAACAAAAGTAAACTTTTAATATACTAAATAACTGAATATATAGAAAACTGTTAACTGATTATCACTTTCATTCAGACTGTGTAAATATGACCATCTTAGTTGTGTGTCGTACTTTTGCATTAAACTTTGTGTTGAGGGAAGGAGCATGAAGTGAAGAGGCAGAACCAGTTTATCAAGTGCTGTACAGCTGGGAAATAATCTAGAAACTTTTTTCCTTTAAAATATCCATTTACAAAGTGAGGAGGAATGCTGATGAGGGTGACTGAGACAATGATACCCATAGAAACACGAGATTTTTTTCTAATGGCTAGTTTGGGATTATAGTCATAATTATGTTTTGTGATTGACTTCACAAATTTAATAATTCATTGCTTCACAGATCTCAAAACTAAAATCTAAGTAGCTATTTACAAAACCTTGTGGCATTGCTAATAATCTGTTGGATTTTTCTTGTGGGAAAAATTTCCAAATATTTACATCTAAGACATATATTGAAAGGTATTTTGTTGAATCTGTGCCTGTCTGAATCGATGTCTCTGGTTTGCAGATCATTTTCAATTCTATAGAGGGAACATACATATTCTAAAGAAAATCTCTTCTTTCTAATATCAAAATCCTATTTTTGTACACAAATTTACATGCATCTGCAGTAGAGATAATGGAGAACTGTCTATTCAAATTCTTGGAAAAAAAGTATTGAAATTACAGGTTTTTAAAAGAACAATCCAGAGACAATGAACAACTTCTGATCTATTGTAAATACTGCTCATTTTGTTATGCTTAATGGCTTGATCTGATGATCAGAAACATCCTAACAAAATTTTGTAATAAAGTATTGATACAAAGTTTATCACATCAGATTAAGGCTGTATTAATAGGGCATATAATCCCAAGTAGAGTTTAAAAGAATAACAATTTAGATGCTATATTTCAGCATTTAAAAGAATTATTCCAATCCGAAATTTATTAGTAAATCCAGGTTTTAATGTACTTTTTGGTTTAACACAAATGTTAATCACATTCCAGGGGAGTTGCAGTATGTCAATATTTTGCAGCAGCACATCTGTGCAGTTTTCTAATTTGGATTAAAATGATATTCATAACACAACAACTCCATCAGTTGTTCAGATGTACAGCTTGTTAATGAATCCTTTGTTCTCAATAATGACTTTTAATTAAATGATTTAGAAACAAATGTCAGTATAACTGTAGACATATTGAACATGCTGTGCTTATTCAAGGACCTAGAACACCATATCTTAATTCTATAAATTTCAGGGGGAGGATTGGGTAAAAGGATATAAGGTTATATCCATCAGCTGTTGTTCAGTTTTCTTTACATGAAAGTGCCAACAGCATACATAACGTACTGCAAGATCATTTACTGACTATCTAATGGTTATTTTGAAGGATGAGACACAATATACCTTTTTGAAGATATATTTCTTAGGCTTATGAGACACTATAAGTATACAGTTCTTAGTTCTTGTTCAGAACCATTGCATTTCTGTCTATAAAAAATACTTGGCTCAGGTACGCTGTATAATTGGACACCTCAAAATAAATTTGTTTAAAACCAGAAAGGCCTGTAAATACTGAATGCATGTTCATCTCTGTTGTTTAATCTTTTTTATTATGGATTGGGGAATAATCTTCATCAACGAAAAAAGCAGAAGCAGTGCAGATATATTAAATACATACTAACAGCATGCACTAATATAGAATTAAGGTGTTGATCACTTTCAATACTCCTTCATTGCTGATTTTTAAAAAATGTGTCCCTTTAACCAAGACAAATATATGTGTACTTACTGACAAGCACATATTTCTCTAACTCCTCTCTGTCTTTAGATAAGTTATGAATGTGTTTCCAGTTAGATCTGCTACTGTGGGATGTTTAATGGTTGCAGTGCCTTCTCAGCAAAGCAGCTCTTTCTGCTTCTGCTTCATGCATTTATCCAGGACTCTACTCTGGGAGTCTGGTAGTGCCTGGTAGTTTGTCTGCTCACTCTGACAATGTTAATACTTTTCTCACGGTGGAAACTGTATGTCAGCGGTACTCTGAACATTAGATTGAGTTAAGGTGTGCTTGTGACTGTGTATCTAAGTGTGTGTGCACAATGTTGGCTCAAGGCATAATCCAAAGTTCACTAAAATCAGGAGAAAGCAACTATGTAATTGCAAAGCTTCTTTCTACAGCATGTAAAATGCAAATGTACTTTCAATAATGTGTTTGAGATTTACATAACTGTAGTATTCAAGATGTAATTAACACTGGTGTTTCATGTACCTATTAAATTATAGTTTTCCTGTGTAACTTCTCTGAACATGTATTATGGCTGAAGAAATGTGTGTTCCAACTAAGCTATGGCACCTTGCTGTACCTGAATCTTCTGTAGGACCTACAAAAATTCTGTGCAACTCACAATAAAGTTGCTTTTTCTGTTCTGGAGTTATCACTTGATTCTTTCACTTTCTTTTCTTCCCCTCTGATATCTGATTTCTTTGCTCCATTTAAAAAAAAAAAAAAAAAAAAAAGAAAAAGTTGTTTTCTAGCTGAAGTTTATGGTCTCCAATGTTTATGGTGATTGAATCCAAATCATGAAGAAATAAAGCTGATTTTTGCTGTGCTTTGTACTAATAGACTGGGAATTCTGTTAAGACACATTTACTCTTTAAGATATATTTTCAGAATCCTAGTGTAAGACAATAGAATTGCAATTTTGAATGAAGTAAAATAAGGAGAGAAATGGAAGAGCTAGATTAAAGACAGGTGAAGCTTTCTGCAATTTATTGTTGCAATTTAATTTAGAAACAGAAGTTACTCAAAGAAAAAAAACCTGAGTTTATAATTCCTTTAGTAATTGAAAATAAGGGATGGCTAGGTGTTAGCTAAGACTGGCACTGAGATTATAGCACCAAGGCAAATATAGTTTGAAGAAGAGCTTCACTGAGGACAATCAAATCAGTTATTTCAAATCTTTAAGCCCAATAGGGTTAGAAACTAGCTTTGATTTTCTCTATGAACTGCTAATAGCAACTTTAACACTTTGTGCTGTGATGCAGTGATGCAATTAACTGTCAAAATTTTACTACTGTTTTTCAGAATTCAAAACAAAACAAAACCACACCATCAATATTTCAACAGATTCTGTACTTTGCCATGTCATCAAAATGTTCCTCTGAATGTTCAATGTCATCAAAAAGTTTTTCTGTCCTTGCAGTAGTATGCAGTGATCTGTGTTGTTAAACATAGGTTCAATGCCAAATGTCACATCTCAGATTGTCATTGTGGAATGTCAGTTTCTCAAAGATATTCAGCACTAATGGGGAGATTTTCTATGTAGGATCATTTTAAATGGTGACTCACTTCTTAGGGAATATAGAGTAATGTTGCCTTCCAGTGGAAGTGAACTTAATTCTTTGTAAGTTAAGGAAAGATTATGCTTAGATGCTTAGACTAGATGTAAATTTTCCAGTGCTCAAGAAAATGAGACAGAAGGTTTTAATTTCTTCCACATAATAAAGACTTCTGATTTATTCCATGTACTAAATTTGAACCAATAAAGTTAGGTGTTCTTTCATTTAGGGCAAGAAATCTGTAAAATAAAGCTGTTACCAAAACAAATTATCTTGGGAATTATGGACACAATATAGGAGCTAAGTTCCCTTAAAAATAAATAGAGAATGAAATTGAATTCTTTAATACTGTGTCTTTAAACTAAAACAGTTAAATTCTTGAAATGCTTCATCTTGTGGCACTGCTAAATTGTCACATTTAACTAGTCATATTCCATTTGCTCTGGCTGGCTTGTGTTTGTTTGTTCTAACTACCTTTTACATGTTTTGAGAAACTCTGCTTTTATAACATCTTTAAAAATCACCCTTTAAGGGTTGTTAAACAAGGCTCTTTCACCAGATAAATCTGACTGTGCTCGTTCCATGCATGAAGGCATCGTTGTGCTATCTGTCAATAAAAGTTCATATAGTTTCAGAAACCACCGAAGTTTTTTGCGCCATCCTGAAAATCTGATGGGGTCTTTACCTCAGAGCATCTCTGCAGACACACTGGTGTTTCTTAAGCAGGGTTTACTGCCTCAGCATCCAGCCACAGCACTATTCCTGCTTGAGTGTTTGTAAATCCATAGCTGCTCAGTGGAATCCTGGAGGATACTGGGGGGAAATGGTGGGGTTTTTTCTGCTGGCCACAATACTGCTGTGGTCTGTTATTACATCAGCCATTGCTTTCACAGAACTGCCATCTCGCTGGCTAGAGCAGCATGACCCTGTCATGGTAAGAAAGGAGAATATAGTCCACATAAGTCTGTATAGGTCAGGTTTCTTAGCCTGCCAATCAAATATATTTTTGAGTGCGCCCTCCCAGGCCCGATGTTAGGAGAAGGTACCAAATGGATCTGATCCAAAGGCCATTTGTCCCTCCAACAAGCACAGCAGAGGCCCTGGCTTTCACTTTACACCTGGGCTTAAATCTCAGCGCTACAAGGGTATAACACAGTCTAAGCCCCAAGAGTTTCCCTTCTTGGTACTGATAACTAGCAAGTTTGAGAGACAGGTTAGAACTCTTAGGGCAGAATCTGAACTCAGCCATTTGCTTAATTCGAATTAGTATTGAAGTCTTCAATAGCTGTTTAAGTTCATTCCCACCAACAAGCTTTTCACTTTAATCCTGTTAATGATGTGTATCTTGCTCCAACTTCATGCTGTGACTTGTCATAAAAATCTATTCTTTTTATTGACTTTAGTTACAAACCTGGAAATTATTGCAGAGGGGAAAACATCATGAGTTTCTTTTAAACTCAAGACCACCTTAGATGAGAAGTAATTGTCAGTGAGAGAAGTTTTTTTTCTTTCTCAGGTAAAATTGAACTGTGGCTAATGCTGCTGCCCAAATAATTGGTTTAAAATCTTACTTTAGTGCGTGCACTGTGAATGTGTTAATAACAATGACAGATAAGTTCTGAATTACTAAAAAGTCTTACCCAAAGTTAGTATCATATGGTGATCTTCAGACCACTTCATCCTGATATGTTTTTCCATAGTGGTGTTAGAATTATCTCAATTTATCTCACTGAAAAGCAATAGAGAAGAATATAAATAATTTTTATTGTTCTTTCACAAATCAATAAACAAACTGATATATCATTAATTGACAGAATGTCTACACTTGATAGCATATTGATTATTCAGGTCCATTTAATTGCCTTATTGATGCCTTTTACCACAGCAGAAATTGTAGAGGGCTTTAACTCTGAAAAATGTTTTTACTTCTTGGAGTGAATGATTTTATTTACATGCTATTCTGCCTGGTATTTTTGATACTGTGTTTGTGAATCTCTACATTCCAAATTATACTGATATGTAATTAAAAGTTTCCTGGTATCTGATGTGAAGGTTGCCTCCTCCTTGATTAATTTTTGTGACTATTTTGATGTTCCATACACATTGTCAACAGCTAAATAATATCCATACTGAAGTACAATATGGGACAAGCATGGAGGGGAAAACACTTGAATTGTCTCTTAGGCAATTTCTCAAGTAAAAGGCCTGATTTCATCCTGCTGCTATTTAAACTGCTGCATCTAATAACACCAAGTGAAGATAGAATTGCAGCTCACCTGTTTCAGACTTTCACTTTCCTAATAAGTAATTTTTCCAAAGCATTTTGGAAGTCACCTAGGTTTTTTCATAAGCTCTTAAATGAGTTTTATAACACGGTAGTCCTAATAACATTTGTTGTACAGCTTATATGCATATATTTTTAGATTTGTTTCCTTTTGACAGCATATAACATCAGATCTGGAGTGGTATTTTTCTGCAGTAGTTTGCAATAAGAAACTTGAAAAAGTACAGAAGAAAATCTGAAATGTGCATTTTGACTTTGTCAGTTTAATTTACTTTTTTGCTTCGCATGTTGTTGCTAAACTTAATTAAAACTGACTAAATAGGGTATTTGAATGAAATGAAGTGAAGGTTGTGTTCTGGAGGATATTCAGGTAAGATTTCTTAGTAAATTCCTCAACACTGGCAGTGCCTTCAGTACACATTTTTATACATCTGATACTCTATGTAATATTAAAATAGGTTTTGATATGAGGAAAGAAATTGTGCAGAATTATTTTGCTGCGACTTTGTGTTGTCTTCCAAGATATGGATGGTGATTTACCCACCCTTTTACTGCCCCACATCTTGATCACAATTAACTTGCTGCTTGTATCTTGTAATCAGGAAGTCTTGGTACACAATGATGAACATATCAGAGCCTTTCTTTTCCTATCAGCATACTGCATTTTTGCCAACAATAGTGAGCTGTCACAGTGTGAGTTTTGGAGACGAGATTAGGGCATGGAAGAATGAGTAAACTTGTACACTAGGAGCATAATTGAATCAAGCAGAACATAACAGCAAGCATGTTACAGGAGTTTGGCATGAAACACGGGCAAACTTGAACAGGATGCTAAGTTGTGTACATGCACAGAGCTGTGCTTCATTGTTATGCTTTACAGACTGGCAGCCTTGGTGGTACCATGTTCATTATCACCTCAATTTCCTGGCTTAGTTTCCCTGTGTGGGCTGTTAACTCAGACAGGCATGAGCCTGATGCTCTGTTTTCCACACACTTTTTGCCACTTTTTTCTGTTTATATATCAGAGCAGCAGGAATTGTGGCAGCACAGTTTGGGGAACAGGCTCGAAGTGTAACAGCAAGCAGGTATGACTATAAAGTACATAATCTGCTTCTGCAGGGAGAGAGGAGAAGCTGGGTGACTGATGGCTTTCTGAAAAAAAAAAAAAAAAAAAAAAGCTGCTCAGGTTTCTCCTGCATTCCAGGCTGGAGTGGAAGAGAGAATTCAAGGTTAGCAGAGAGGCACAGAGTGCTGATTGCTTTGTAATGGAAAAAATTCAATTACGTGAAATATTAGACTCATCTCCCTGTCTTAGCTCCCCTCAATCTATTTAGTCAGGAAAAAAAAAATGAAACTTCTCAACAGATGCCTGGCTGCCTGGGTACAGAGAGGAAAATCATAATTTGTCTGTAATCCCTAATGCAAACAGTTGTTCATTAAGAAACAAAACTAATGTAATCTTGATGATTTGCTTGGATTTCTACTCTATCATGGTGTTTTGTACAGCTGGCAGGCTAATGTAATTTTACTTAGGAACTCAAAGCAATCTGGTACTCAGACAACACCATGTAGATTTAGGGAAATTTGGGGCTCAGATTAGCATAATACTAACTAATCATGAATATCATTTGCATTAATTAGAGTATTGGGGAAAGATGTTTTTTAAATGGAAGAAAATTGAAAGAAAGATTAAGGGCAAGGGCTTACAAACCTAGTTTTGCTTTATGCAAGAATATAACAGATGATTTCTGCTATAATGCCTAATATTTTAATGTGTAAGTATTAATTAGAGTATCAGCAAAAGATTGTTTCTAATTGGAAGAAAACTGAAAGAGAGATTAAGGGCAGAGTTTATGAATCTGCTTTTGCGTGATGCCAGTATGCAGCAGATGATTTCTCCTATAATGCCAAAGAGCTTAATCTGTAAAAGATAGGGTGACTAATACACTACATAGTAGAGACACTTCAAGGATTTTTTTTGAAATTAGGCTCATTTCAAGCTAAAAGAGAACTAGATGGTGTATGCTTGCATCTGTACTATTACTAGCAAACATAAACTGGTTAGGTAAAGGGAAAAAAAGTGTTTGAAGGCATATGCTGTAAGTTAAAATGTAATTGACTCTCAGTGTTTTAGCATTTGGTATAGCTGTTTTCTTAATAATTAAAGTATGCCTAGGTTATATGAGTGCTTTCTTTGGGAAAAAAAAAAAAGAGCCAAGAGTTCACTGTCTATACTTTAGATTATGTTAAAAATATACTTTAAGATGCTTTCTATTTTAAGACCTTGATCCAGATATGCAATGCTTCTGTTCCCTATATCGGGATGGTAACTCAAAGCTTTGTGAGCAGATATTATGTCTATTTTAAATACCAGATTAGGAAAATTATTACAAGTTGTTTCTTTGCTTACAATGTTTTTGCAGGAATTCCCTGTACTATTGTTATTATTACCATTATTATTATTATTATTGCTATTATTATTAAAAAATAAAATAAAATAAAATAAAATAAAATAAAATAAAATAAAATAAAATAAAATAAAATAAAATAATAATTATTATTATTATAAATTGCCACAGTACAGTAGTGTAGAATACATATGGTGTACAATTTCTTCAGTAGCACCAAAGAGTTCTTGGTTAGGTGGTGTATTTTCAAACTGAAGCCTAGTTAGTCACTGAAATTAAAGTACTATAGATATAACAATGTGTAGTGGCAGATCTAATTTGGACAAATGTAGGGGTATTACACTGCAGCAGTGTTTTGTGTATACCTCACATACATTGCCTGTTCTTACAGGCCCTGTAAATAGGACACCTATTTGGTTGGAGACCTAATCCAAAATTTAAATCAGCCTTGCCTCTGGCAGACTTCTGAAAATGTTTTCAGAATGTAGCCTGCTCACTTTCTCAGCAATGTGAAACCTGTTTGGGCTACATGCTATGGGCTATATTTGCTTTGTCAAGACTGCTGCTTCTCAAGCTTAAATAGCATGCACTGCTGTAGGTTAATTTTTTCTTCCAAGCTATGCCTTGTGAGGAGTTCCACACCAGGCTATTTAATCAATTGTAAATATGTTAATAAACACTGAAGAGTATCTTAGAAATAATAAATATGGGACTAGAAATTTGGGGGGGAGGGAGGTTTCAAATGGGGCACAACCAAAATGGGGGGTTACTTAAGTAACTGCTCTTCTAATTGGATACTATTTTCAAATATACTAATTTTTAAAACTTATAAAATTGTAGAAGTTCTGTATCATATGTGCATTTTGCCATATTAGCACATGGAGGCCTCCAATTGAAGATCTGCCTTTATATTACTTCCTATCTTAATATTGTCTTGAAAATGTGTTGTTTTGTTTCTAGATTTTGAAGGCATCAGTATGATGACCTCTATCTCTCATGCTAATATTTCTTACTCTAACTTTTGTGAAGGATACCTCTCTGCCCAGTGTTGCAGCGTGTGGTACACATGTAGTCCATGGCTGAAGTACAAGAGCATGCCCCAAGAAATCTTGGCACTATTGCTGTATCTAAATTAATTAGCTCTTCTTTGTGCCGAATCCTCCTGCCAGGCAGGAAAAGTGTCTTTGTAAAACATCTTTCCTTAACTGTTAATAAATGGACACAGAACAGCAATTGTGAAAGCTTCCCTCCCTAATGAAGAAAAACCCCATTTATATATATAAATGTATAAATATATATACATAAAGCAACTAGAGAAGAAGAGGTATAGGAAGTCCAAGTTCCTGAAGTAGTCAAAAAAGGGCAAGACAGGAATTTTGATTTAAGTAAAATTTAATGTCAATGTTCTGTGGATGAATCTGCAAGTAAGAAGTGTTAGACTCCTTATTCCAAGTCTTAGCACAAAGGTCATTTGTTCTGAAAAACAGAAAGCTCCAAAAGCTTTCTGAGATGATGATCTTATCATGTCTATACTCCATCTTTGGTTTTGTCTGAGCTGAATATGTAGGAGACACAGGAATATATAGAGGCTAAAAATTATGAAATGCTTACTTTATAAAAAGGAGTAGTATGTAGATTTTGCTGGTACTTTTACACATGTTGTAGATTTAAATTTGGTTTTCCTCTCTAAATTTCCCAAGCTTCAAGTACTTTCTACTTCAGGTCTGTTTTTGTTTATTTACTCATTAGAAATGAAAAGAGAGACAGTGGGAAGTTGGGAGGCAGAGAGACAGAGAACAAGGCTCACAGGTGGGTAGACAGTAACTTACGTTATGTAGCAGTATGTTGCACTCATATCTAAGAAAATATAAGACAAGATTAAATTGCCTGCTCTGCCATACCTGAAATAAACAGATACATAGCCCATGAATTCAGTATTATTCTTGCATTGGAAACATACAAATTGGACTCAGAGACTCAATTCAAGAAATTTAACAGCTAGAACAAAAAATGAAATTTAGAGGATATACCTTTCATCTGAAGGAGAATGAAGGTGGTAAATTTGGTTTCCCATATGGGTGATATACCCTAGACTGAGCTGCTTATTTTCTTGTCCACCCTTTCCCCCTTTTTCATATTTAATTAAAAAAATATGCTTGGCCTCTATTTTGGGTTAAGGATTTATTTAAACTATTTATTTTCTGTTGAAAATTTTGATTTGGATTATTTGGCCCTTTTGATAGAAATGCTGCTTCAATAAGAATTCCCAGACAGCTCAAATCCATGCTTGGATGAGAAGTGTGTGGAATCTTTCATCATTGATTGAACGTTTAAATGAAAAGTATTAGGTTGCACAGCATTCTTACCTTTAGAAGTAAAGTATGACTCGGCCAGTCATAGTCAGATCTAAAAACATATCTGAAACATATCTGAAATCAGAGGACATCTTTTAAGAAGTTGAATACTTTCTATCCTAGGGTCAAAGAATAGTGGGTACCTAACAGTAAGATATGCAATCAGGCAACAACAAACACCTTTTTAAAAAGAATTTTATGAAATTACGGTTCCTCACCTGGAAGCTGAATCCTCACATTTGGGTCAGTACAAGTTTCAATATGCGTGCTTTTCAGCACTACAGTATATTTCGTTACTTTAGTCCAAGCCACTCTTGGAATTAAACAATAATACCTAACATTATGAACTAGGATTTAGTTTACAGCACTTAAGATACTTATATATTCCCTCCTCTTTGGAATGGTAATGGGCTTGGCTGTCTCCAATTGTAGGTTTAATACAACCACTGCTTGAAACAGAAATACTAAATCTTGTTTAAAACAACTGAGGTGAAGGAATGTTTTGACAAAGGGATAATATTTATGACTTTACTTTCCAGGAGCTCTCAGGTTTGCTTATTTTATTCTTGAGATAGAATTGAAAATAATCCGTGTCGGTAAATCAGCATGCAATGGTGAATCCCATGGTGATAGTCTAATAATAGCCATCACCACAGCTCCTGCAACTTCACCTGATGATTTTTCTTAGAGACCTAGCAGATGCAAGGCTGCACAAAACCACTGCTCTCACTTATTCACAGCAGTGCACAGAAGGGATTTATCTCGTGGACAGAGTTTGCTGTGGTGTAGACACCTACGTCTGAGCAAGTAGCCATAGCCTCCCTCTATAGTTAAAAGCTTCTCAAGCAGTGGAGTTAGGGAGGGATTTCTGTCTTTAGCAGACATCTGAAGGAGGTAAATGTACCTAAAAAGGTACACATTTTCTCATGTGTAAGTTAACTAGTTAAAGGTTTGTCCTTTTGTTCTGCTGATTGATCATCATTTTAAGTGTTGATTAATATAATTTTTGTTGCTATCTATAAAGAAATTGCATGGTAACTTCAGTAAAATTACCTCAGAAATCTCTGAGTCTCTTTAGACTTATGTCACTCTCCTCTGGCTATTAATACATCCTTAAGAAACTGACTTACTGATATGGGCACTGTACTGAGGAACATTTCTATAGGAACTAAATGATTTTGACTTCAGGAATGTTTTGGTAAGGGAAAAAGGGAGTTGTTGTCTGCATTTTTTCTATTAAAGGATCAAGAATATTCCACATATTTCTGTATATCTACATATATTTCTACATATCTTTAAATCTGAATGCTCCTTAGTCATGCCCTGTGACTACAGCTGTTTCACTGCCCAGTTATGTTATACGTGGTCCCATGTTGAGTTGAGGTATTTGTGAGAAAGAGTACTTTGAAATTGTCCTAGTGCATTACACAACAGACTTCAGGAATTCAGTTTTGCAAGAAGCTTGAGACCTGCATGTAATAAAAGATTTTGAACTGCCTACAAGCCAGTTAACCTTCACCAAAAAAGGACTGAAAGATTTCCTGTAGGGAAGACCTTTTTTCAGGAGTATTTCAGGAGCTTCCTTCTCTAATTAATCTGAAACTTGAGCTAACAACCAGGTGAGGAGCAGCATATATTTGAAGGATAAAGTCAGTTTGCTCTCCATTTCTGCCAAGTTACTAATCATAATGGCCAAGTTTATCCCTGCTTTAAAAACTTGTTAATGAAGACTATGTACTTATCTGGCTTAGAATGAGATTAGAAGCGCTCCTTCTTTCGACTACTTATGGGTAAGGATGGGCAGATGAACACATGCAATCACACACATTGATCCAGAGAAGTGATTGTTTTCTGAAAGACACTTCCAACTTGGCAAACTTTTGTGTGTCCTCTTAATTTGTTTTTGAGTGAAAACTGGTGCTCTGGTGTTCTGTGCACCCAGAGTCCCTATCAGTCCTATTAGCGTTGTCTGGTGTTACTTTTATTTTTAGTACACACTCACAGCCAGAACTGTTCATAAGCACCTCATGACTGGCACTAAGAAGGATTCTCATTCCCCACCACCTCCCCCCATGTTTCTTTGGTGTTGTTTTTTTTTTTTCCTAGCCCTCTAAGCCTGTTGGGAGAAAAGCAAGAGCTACCCTGGTCTGAAAAGCACTGGCTGCTCCTCTCCCTCTGTTCCCATGGCACAAATTACACAGCCACAGTCCATTTAAAGAAGAGATTAAAGGGAGTAGGATTACTTAGGCTGGTAGGCAGGTGCGTGAGAGGATATATAAGAGAAATATAAATGTTCCAAATTGTAATGAATGTGACTGACTTATGCCACTTCCAGTTGGATTAGATGATCAGATGTTAGGTGCATTCCAGCTGAACCATTCTACTCTATGATATTATGCATAACTAAAGTGAGATGGGAGACATTCATGAGAGATACGCCCAAATAATGTTTGATATGCTATGTGATTAACTAATAGAACTCATGGTTAAAGAATATTATTTGACAAATATTGCTTACTGAACTTGTTTGGTTTAATAGTGAAATTAGCAGTAGGGTCAAGAATGACCAGACAGTTTTCAGTTCCAGCAAGTTTTCTTCTTGCACATATATTTAGCTACATCATAATGCTGTGAAACTATATTTATAAGCAGAGACAGGTTCATCTTGCAAATGGATATTGTGTTTATGCTTTTATTTGTCTGATCTACTCTTACATCTTCTAAATTTTGCTTTGTAGTTAACAAGTGATCATGCCCCACTTTTTGTGCTGCCTCTGTTGCTAGCTGTACTAACAGTTTTCATCTTCCAAGCAATTAATAAAAGAAACCTTTCTCTGAAGCCAAAATACATAAAGAAAAATACAAACAAAAATAATTTAAAAAATGTAAAGTAGAATAATCTTAAGGTCTTACATTAAAGGCTATAAAAACCTCAGGCTTTTAGATGGTAGCTAATCAAATCTAAACTACATCTTAAGTCAAAGCTGCTGACATGCTAATGTTTAAGTGACATCATTCAGAAGTAAATATGATTAAACTGGAATAGTTATATTGGTGTGAATGTCTTAAAGACAATGAAGACCTCTGCATACGGTATGAAACATTTTGCAACAATTCATGATATGAAACATTCTGCAACAATATATGCATCAAAGATGCAGAAATTCCAGATGCTGTGTCCTTAAGAAAAAGGGTCCTATAACTCTGAGGAAGCAGAATGAAGCTCAGAAACAAAGAGTGTCAAGTACTCTTGCTGGAAAACTTCAGATCACTGCCCTGAGGCTGGCACCAAAATTAGGCTGGGATGTGGTGCCAGCTGCTTAGTGTGTGTTGCCCAGCACCTGCAATGATGAACTCTGGCAGTTTAGCAGCAGGACTGGTCACATTTGCTGTCAGAGTACCTCTGCATTTCATTTGTATTACTCTTATTTGTCTAGAATTCTCCTGTCTGATAAATTTCTCTCTCCTTGATAAATGTTAATGAAGAAATTTACTAAAAACTGAGTTTAGGGTTAAGTCATGAAATTTCACAGTCCCAGCTCTTTATGCATGGAAGAAGAAGGGAATATTGTCTTAAATTTTACTTAATTTTTTTCCTTTTTTATATGTGCACTGTACAACTTTTTGTCTAGTATTTTAGACAGAAAATTAATAAGGGCTTATTATTCCTATTTCACCTGATTATCTGTGAAAAAGGGGAGTATAATTACTCTAATTTTTAAGTAGAAGCTTGATATTCACAGAAAAATTCTAGTTTTATAACTTCTGCCCTGTCCTCAAAAGTGAAAATTATAAAGGAATTAATTTATTAAATACAAAGAAAAAGATCTCAGAGAATTCAACTACTACTGCCATTGCTAACCCTCTATAGAAAAGGCTTCTATTCATATAGATAATAAAATGAAAGTTGAAAGCAACAAAGACAGTATTGACTCAGTTGTATCAAGTGACCTCAGTTCAGGTCTCTGTAGGCTTATTCTGGGACCCTTCTGATTTTATCACACACTTTACCTGTTTTTTTTCTCCTTTGACTAATGTATTTTTATCAGCATGCTAGACAGGATGTAATTATCTTGTCCTTTTAATCCTCATAACAGCACAAGCAGATTGCTGTTGTGTACATACATGTGAATGAACTGCATATTGTTTCCTTAAATACTTAGATTGGCTCCACATGTATCTTTGCTTAGGAAATAGCAAATGGACAACCTAAGGCATTCACAGATAAGAAAAACTCTTGTCTTTTTTCAGGTGTTCCTTTTATTTAAAAGTGAGGAGGTCATGGCAGAGTTTTTGTAACACAACAGACTGTGACAGGAAAGAGGCACCTAGATACTATTGGCAGCAACTCTCTTGATTAAGGAAAAATATACATTTTTGCACAGCTAATGACAAAATGTAGCTTTTTCATCTATAGAAGAGATCGATGTGTTAGGTAACAGTAAAAGGAGCATGAACATGGCCGCCTGTCAAAACATTCTCAACTCTGATTTCTCAGAACGTCTGCTAAATCAGAAAGCATAATTGCACGGGTTCAATCCTTTACAGTACAGCTGCCAAACAATTTCTCATGTAACAATATTATGCTAAGATTTGTAGTGAAGCTGCAGAATCTACTCTAAACAAACAACAGGCATAGGTGATGGCAGCTCACAATTGTTTCCTATTCCCTCATTTTGAACATCTTTGTGCATATGGACACTGAGATGTTTATTCTTAACTTCTGTGACTCTGAAAGCCATCATAAGTTAGAGCACCAACAGCCAGAAAAGGTGTGCAAAACTCACCTTGCCACTGCTACACATCTAGAAAACTGCCAGGATTACAGAGAGATTAAGTCCTCCAAGGCAAAGACAAATAAAAACCTTCTGCAATGCCTACAGTGCTACAAGAGGAACATGTACAGCTTGAGTATGAAAGTGTATCTGTAGCAGGAGAAGGTCAGTAGAAAGACAAGTTCAATAACCCAGGAAATTTCTCTCAGCCATGCTTTTCGAATAATTTTCCTGCATTTGACCATCTTTATAACCCAAATTAATGGATGTTTAGACAGTATTGCCCAGAGTTTCAGGGAAACAGCCATTTGTTCCTCACTCATCTTCTTGTTTGTTTTTCTAACGATTAGATTATAACCAGTAATCTACCTGGGTCCAAGGAGGAGATAAATGTACACTGTTTAACACTAAGCTTGTTTGTTTGCTCTAAGTGAAATACAGTGAAGTCCTCATCTAGTATTAAGAACTAAGTGATATAAAGCTACTAGTTCAAAAGTGGAGCTGAGACTATATAGAACAAGCACAAAACTTCACGTTTAGAGGTATAAAGCTGAAATGCAGAAGGAACATTTAGCACCTTCCTGCAGTCAAAATAAAAGTGTTTTATATATATGTGTGTGTGTGTGTTTGTGTGTGTGTGTCTGTGTGTGTTTTCTCAGTGGGCTCCTTTGGACTGATTCAAGACAGGGTCAAGATCTTAAGGAATGCTCAGGATCCAAAAGCCTTTAGAAAAGCTGGGGGAAAAAAATTTGGTCAGGAAGTTAGAGGAAACGTTTGTGGAGGGTAAATTAAACAAGCTTAAGAAGGAAGGAGAATAGGACAAATGCGCCTCAGCTATTTTGATGTGAAAGCTCATTGAGGTTACAAATATACTTTTGGTTTTTGCTCATAGCCTTTGTTCAATAGATGTGGTAGCTGAATTGCTAAGTTATTTTTCCACTGAGAGAATCAGAAATAAGTTTCATTTTTCCATACTTAAGAACAAATGCTTTTAGTTTTGGCTGACACAGAGAGCAAGATATTAAGCTAAGCTCCTGCCAACTTAATCAGACATGGAAAGAATGCTGTTCGCCTGCTGTAAAACAAAAGACATTAAATAAGACTTCAGATTCCAAATGGAGATGTCCTATTGCTTAAGCCCTCTGCTATTTGCTTTTGTTTTCTATTATCCTGTTTCTCAGGAGAATGCTTTGCTGCAATGGTCGTATACAGGCTTCTTGTGCTGGTTGTAAAATGGTCCATACTCCCAAACACAATTATCAGCCATTTGTAACAGAGCTTCAAAAACTCTGTTATGATTGAACTGCAAGAAAGTAGGTAACTGAAGAAACCAAAAAATATTTCCATTTTAAACAGAAAAGCCTCTTTTTGTGGTTTAGTCAGTTCTGCCTAGATATTGAAAGTATTGTCTTCCCCAAAAGTGAAAATATTTGTTAGAAAAGGTATCTCACATAACTTCTCCTCAAGTCACCAGCTCAGTCCATTTTAGTAGCCTGTTTGTATAATGTCTTCTGTAACATTCCAAGATGGCTGCAAAACACAGGCTGTATCTTGAAATTACATTTAAGACCTAATTTGTCAATAACCTAATTTATGAATTCTGTTTATGTGAATAGTCATACTTTTATGTCTCATCTGGAAGACTAGAGGATTAGCAACAGTAAAATACTATGGGATTTGTCCAAGTGAAAAACTTCAACATGACTTTGTTATTAGTAGGCTACATCCTTCATAGTGCATTTGAAAAAAATCATCATTGAAAAATCCAGTCAAGCAGGTTTTTATAAGTAGGGATCAGAAGTATTTGCTTAGTATTGTCATGGTTATCTTAGTTGTCTTCTTAAAAATTTATTCCTGTAAACTGATCTGAATGTAAGAATGCAAAGAAATAATGCTATTCAAAAGAAGGCTCTGTTGTTTTGTATTAAAAAAATCCAACTCTCCAACTAGTGATTAAATCAGAAAACATTAAGAGATAAAAACAATGCTTATGAATAGTAGGTGAATGAGTCACTGAATCATCTCAATACAGTTCTGTGAAATAAATGGCCTATCCTTGACATGAGATGATGGCATTGCTAAAAACTAGAATGCTTTGATGTTTATGATACTACAGTATTTATGTTTTACCTTTTAGACCTACCTTTTTTTTTTCCCTTTCCCCCAGTAGTAATAAAGCTTTTCACAGAAGATATTTTTTACTTGTCTGCAAATATGGAATTCTAAAAGTTCAGGCATTTGAAAGCAACTCTGTGCTGAGGTGGAAACAGGTAATGCTTTGGACTTAATCTGTTCTTTGTTTGTTTGGTTGGGTTTTTTTGCCTGGTCTCCAGTGGTCAGTCATATTTGTCTGCAAACCTGTTTGATGTTCCAGGTTCCTAGAAACTGTTTTGGACCTTTCTGAAACCACTCTGCTGACAATTCCTTCTGATTAGCTCATTGGTATAATCTTGATGCATCAGCAGATTACACTAACAATCCCCATTTTTCTTACTAGAAAATTTTCTTACTTTCATCAGACTAGATGAAAATGCTGCCATGGCTTGGACATTTCTGTGTTTGTGGCTGCAACAGATTGTTGTTCCCAGAGCTGGTGCATAGCTGAGACCTCTGCAGGTTGGGCAGGCTGTCAGGGGGAGAGGAGGCACACACACACATCCTGTCTTCATTCCACAACATGATGCTCACCAGGACTCGGATCTCTGGAGGCTGTGAGTGCCTGTATCCTTCTAAATGCAGCTAAGACTGTTCTGGGCTGCCTGATGGTGTATGTGAATGTGCAAACACGCAGACGTGAGCACACACATATGAGCAGGGCGATGACCATATGACCTCACTATCAACCTGGACTCAGGAAAAACAAATTAAAAGGACAATGACATAAAAGATGTCTGTGCATAGCTGTCTATAAAATAATATATACAGTGACGGGTAATTTTCCATCCTTTGGGGGTAGGAGTGCTGAGCACAATTAACATCTCTGTACAACAAGACATCTGCTCTATGTAAAGATTTAGCACAGGTTTCAGTCTGCCTGTTTTATTTATAATGAAATGCTAACTAAATTCAAAGGGAACTGTTGCTTGTCTTGTGAGGTTTTATAGCGCCTTAACATCTTAGACTGTATTAAAATATGCATCAGTCAGCCCAGAAGAGAAGGATGCCAGAATGGATTTAAGAAAATTCAGATGGTAATCCAACTAGCTGGTGGTTATGCCTTTAATTTCTTATGTGGCAGGCTTTAGATTGCTTTACTCAATATCACTTTTTCTTGTCCTGCTTGATGGGATAGTGGCATAAACTAGATTCAAGCATATTCCCTTTGTGCACATACTAAGTGTGCATGTAAAGTGAAATGAGGAGGAGAAAAGGGTGTTTGCAGTTAATGTCTCATCTACATCACATAGTAATCTCTCTCTAGAATGAGACAATCTGCAAAAAATCAGAATTCTATAACTACTTAAACTGCTACACCTATAAGGAAATCACACTTGTGATTTCAGTTACTTAAACTCTGAAACATTTATGTGTGTGTGTGTGTATATATATATATATATATATATATATATAAATATATACACCTCGTCAACACATTCTCTTAGAGAGTGCACAGCAATTGTATTACTGCCTTAACTCTTTAGTGGAGGATTCAGCAAAACCCCACTGTGATGCAGGGCAGGTGTGCCAGTATCTGTACCATGATTTTATCCCAATCCCAGCCACAATGAGTTTTCTGAATCATCTAAGAGCTGTCTTTAAGGAGCTGTCTTATATACATCTGCCAGGAAAGACTAATATGTATATGTGTGTATATGTGTATAAAAATACACACACACACACATATGCATATATATGTGCAAATGTATATTTGTATTTACGTGTTTATGTTTATGTCTGTTATGTCTGTGTCTATATATGTGTATCTACTTGTGAGACAGAGGAAGATTTTCTAAAATTACATATTTATAACTAAGTGTACAATGCCTGTGCTGATCCTTGAAGTTCTCCTCATAAAGATGTACAACCCATAGTGGATGAACAAACAGAGCTTTGTGCATTATGCTCCGTTTGGAGAAACATTTCTGTCGGTTTTTAAACTCACCTACTCAGACTCTTCATAGGCCATAAAATGGAGACTTCTAATTCTTACCACACAGCTTGTGAAAGTTTTGCTTCCTGAATTTGTTATTTCAGAGGAGGATAATTAAATATTCTTGCACCTTTGCTGCCTAATTTAATGTGTTTTTGCTTAAATGAGTCCAGGTGATTTGTTTCTTGCCAGCCAGGTCTCATTAAGAGAGGATAACTACTTAGAACCCCCAGTTTTTTTCATTCAGTTTTTGTTTTCAGACCTTGTGTGAAGGGATGAGGGGGAGCAAAGTAACCTAGAGCTGAGAGAGATTCAAGTATGCCACCTGTGTTTTCCAGTAATAAACCACAGAATGGCAAACTGGGGAATGAAGGGTCCTTCTAGGCAGGCTCAGCCTTGGGCTCAGCCTTGGGCTGCCCAGGGCTTCTCCCAGACAGGTGTGAGCCCCCCTTTATTGATGGCTTGTGCCTCTCACCCTCCTGTGCATCTTCTCCCTGCACTCCTCCCAATATCAGGAATGCTGCTGGGTGCCTCCTGACCCAGCTGAACCAGCCCTGGTCCTGAAACCTCTTTTCCAGGTTAAAGGCTCCAGCCCCACTGTGTCAGTGAGCACCCTACACCTTCAGCCAGTTTGAGGGGTCCTTCCTGTACTGTGCAGCCAAAACTAGACACAGACCAGCATTGAAACCATGACCTTTGTCCCATTGTATTCCTTCTGTATACTTTAAACAAAAGATTTGGTGTGCAAAAGTGTGTTTGGTGTTTCCTTTTCTCTAATTTTTATGTTACATGTGTACGTGTCAGTGTTTCTTCCAATCTTGTCTATCTATAAACATCTATCTATAAAAGAATTAATGTGATCAGTTAGACAGAAGCCTTGCAGGACTTACTGCACAAACTTTAGTTCTTTATAAATGTGGAAACTTTAAGTAGATACAGAGGTCTGTGAATAAACACACCTTTTATTTTTTTCCTCTTTCAATTTTGTCTGCCATTTCCTAAATAGTTTCCTCCTTTATCTATTTGTTTAAATCATATTTCTTTGAACAGTTTTTCCAAAGCACTCATTCTCCCTCTGTGTTTGTGCTGGGAACAATTTTCCTGTACTGTAAGTCTCATGCTTCAAGCAAGGTCTTGAGTATGATCAAAGTGTAGTCTTGAGGGCAAAGGGTGAATTGAAAATAGAAAGAAATATCATGAATGAGCCACTAACCAAAGGAAAACAGGGGGTTTTCTGATAATGTCTGCATGTATGTGTGCACAAATATTACATTTATTTTTGGGGAAAAAAAGCCAGACTCTCAAAGCAATGATAGGTAATTTAGATTCTAGTGTAACCAAGACCTGTTTGATCTTGTAATTTTAGTTACAGCTGAGTGATGTTTTATGCCAGAAGAATGGGAAACAAGAAGTTCTACAAGTGGAAGGAATAGAACACACTGGGTTTTAGGAAGAATTTTAATTACAATAAGAAGAGAATATAGGCTTTATACTGATCTTTAAAGAAACAGAGCAAAAAACCTGATACAATCTTTCCTACTCTGCGTAAAAAAAGTAATCTTTTTGACATAGTTCCCTCATATTGTACGTCCCATGTCTAGCAGTTAAGCTAAAAGGAGCTGTAAAAATGTTCTCTAGTAACCTATGTGGGAGCTGAGAAGGGTGAAAGGAGAAAAAAACCAACTCCCCTCTGTGAAATGGCCTTGAAGCCCCATGTTTTTATGTCTTCACTTAGGGTGCTGTGTAACTGTGGCATCAGTGAAAATTTATGGGAACAGGTAAACTGATGCAAGTGAACTGTAACAAAGTTTAGGAAGTGTCATCTAGGAGTAACATCGTTCAGAACTTTCTGACAGATAAAATGAAGCAATCTAAATATAATCTCTATTAATGAGGCAGGCTACAAAGAGTATTTCTTAAGATGAAAGATTTTGTGAAAAAAAACCCCATGGAAAATAGAAGAATACTTATTTTTATAAAGCAAATGTTAGTCCATGGGTACAGCTCAAGGGACCTCAGAGAAACACTTAACCTAGCATGAAGGGGTTTTCTCTCTGGAGAGAAAATAAAAATGGATGCTGATGATGGAAATCCAGTCCTACAAAGGAGATCGTGAAGTGAAATGAGATTTTTCAAGGAGTGAATGTGGGACCAAATTTTTTGTTCTTACCACAGGACAAAGGAATGGTCCAATTCTTTGAAGGGCTGACTGTGGATTCCTTATCAAGCCACAAAATGATCAGCAAAAGGAGCAACACTAGCATGTGCAAGTTCTTAGGTGGTCAAATGACAAAGGTTAAAACGGTGCTCCTGACAGTTACAGCACAAGAGCATTCACATGGATGGCAATTCACATTGCCAAATCTTTGCTGGCAGAACAAGGAAAAGCAGATGGAAAAAAAAAAAAGTAAATAGTTAAAAACTAACATCACAAATACATCTGATTTTGCTTCTCCTGTACTTGGGCATTTTGTTACAGCTACAGGTCTGCCAGCACTTGAAGTGTGTGTCCACAGAGCATCTGAAGAGCTTTATTTATAATGTTCATTAGATAACTACCCCAGGTAAATACCCAAAGAGAATGCATGATAAATATTTTGTTTGTGCCAAATTTTAGCATTTTTTTATGAATCCCCTCATTAAAATACCTCTCACGTACTCATGTGCATGCATGCATTAGGGAGATGGCACTTCCTTTTCCCAGTGGATGAATACTGGCTTTGTTTAAAGAGATCTGCACTGACAGATTGTTTTCAGCAATTACTAATTTCTAGTCTAATTCCCTGGTCTTAATGGCACTGTTCTCCATTTTAGTACCTGAAAATGTAAAAGAACAAGGTCCACAGTATGATACACTAACCTGTTGGCGTGTGCTAGCTTCACTTCACTGGGTTTCCAGACACTTCTTTGCATTTGGCGTTACAGACTAGATATGACACCTCTGTTTTACAAATCTTTTCTCCTTATGACACCAAGTCTAGATTTAGTGAGATGGGAAATACAGCAATCATTCTGTCTTTTAGGTTCTTGTTTTTACAGACAATATCCAGTGCTACTAGTACAGAAGTGTTTAATATTACGTGGCATACAGGTCAGCTGAGCTCAGTCCCTGGGCATAGTGCTGTATTCAAGCAGCAGTTTCTGCATTCCAAAGATTGCAAGCAATGTAGGCAAAGGATTGTGGACAACAAAAACTCTGCAGGAATTCTATGCTGTATGTTTTTCTGGATTTTTTTACTCATTTATCTATGAGAAAACAAAGGGTTCAGCTCTCTGTGCCTGCATTAGCTCTCTACAGGCATGCTATATAATGAGGGAAGAATTTAGTAGAAAAAGTTCAAAATCTGCCAGTTTTTATGAGGTGTTCTGAGGGCCTTTCTACTCATGATTGTGGTAAAGGACTGTGAGATTTGCTAGTTCTTCTAATTTTTGATAACTTACATGCATATATAAATATAGATATAAATCATATTTCAGTTAGATAATTGTGGGTTTTTTCCATTTTTTCCAGTTGGTTTGGCTTCTTATTCAATTCCACTTTCAAGTTCTTTGGCTGTATTTTACTCTTCAACCAAACAATTTCAACTTAAAAGTCTTTTTACTTTAGCCAGTATTTGGAAGAAAATGTTGTATTTGTCTTCATGAGAAAACAGTATGTTCTTTTCCTGAAATCAGCTAATCCAGTTTAAAGTCTAGAAAAAATAAGGCACCTTTTTTGTTTATTTGTTTGTTTGTTTGTCGTCCAAGCTACCAAGTCAGATTAAAAGTCATGAAGAACTGTCAACCAGCTGATTAAGGGTGAGAACTATGTATTGCCTTTTCTTGCTTGTATCTGACTTCCATTTAGAAAATTTAAATTAAGAACATGCTTTTTAAAGAAAAAATCAGTTGTTTGATTGAAATTTTGTTTTACTTGATTGAAATCAAGTAGAGTTTCCTTGCCATATAATACAATCTAGTACAGCAATTCCTCAACTGTTTCAGAACAGTGAAGATGAGTTGCTTCATGAATATGGCACTGTGCCTGGCTGACATGACTATTCTGCTTCTGAAACAATAGATATTATTCCTACATGATCTTGGAGTTGTTATTACACATCTGTTGTCTATAATTGTATTCTGAAAAAGGGTTCATCTGCATACAGCTTGCCTGTGTCAAAATTCCTTAGTTTGATTTGCAGGGATACCATGGAGGAAAATCTTAACTTTTACAAAACTCTGTCTGAAGCTTCAGCAGGGAACACCTCCAAGTATAGTCATATTTGATTTTAAGACAGCACAAAAGGTCTGGGTAAAATTTTTCTATGTCATTGGTGATGCAGATGTTTCCTGTTCATATTGTCCTTTGTTCATGTCAATTCTGTGCTTAGAGCAAATGAAATCTATGCTTTAATTTGCTAGAGGCATACTGTGCATATAAATTTTGCAGAATGAAAGTTTCCTCTGTCTGAAAAAGGAAGAAAAATGGTGGTGTTTATCACTGTTATTATTTTTATTTTAAAAATATAATTTCCATTTTGTGAATTTTCTGCCCTGTAAGTTACCATCTACTTACATTGTCTCACAATATAAACAGATGAATTTGATTTGCTGCAGTAAAATCTTCATGCATGTTATCAGCATTACTAGATGGCAAGGACAGAGATATTTCCCCAAAATTTTTCATTTTAACAATAGGCAATAGGTTTAATGTGGGTGTAAATCTGGTTTGCAAAGACAAAAGAGTCCTTGAGTCCCTCACGTGGTGGCTCATGAGAATGGCAGCAAAATATGAACCACTGCTTTGCTGTACAGAAAGGAGTGCAGCCTTTTGCGTGGAACAAAATGTTTTGAACATAAGAACTGGCCAGAAAAGCAGATTGTTTCGAATCCTAGCTGTTAACTATGGAAATTGTTTTGTATTTATTTTAAGTAGCTGGACTTCTACCACGTGAAGCTATTAATTCCTTCGTCTTCAGAGGCTTTATTCTGATCTCAGAAGTAAGGGTCTGTTTTTATATATTAGCTGTAGCACATTATGATCTCATAATTTTCAGGCTCATACCTGAGGTGTGTTTCAGAATAAATTGAAATGTGGACATATGCTCCTTTTCCTCTAAAAGTAAGAAACTTGTGTGCATTTTCACGTGAAGTTTGATTTTGCAACAGATTAATTTTATCAGACTTTATGGCATTTTTCTCAGCAAATCACCATCAAAAAAATGTTTAAAATTAACCTGCACACACAAAAGATGTTTACAGTTGCCTGGTATCTCTCAAGGCACACTGTATTAGATTCCTATCTAAAAGTTAGCAGGTGGATCTTGGTGGAAGCTAGTCCAAGGGCTGGTACATTGTTGTTTGTCTGTGCTTTCAGTTTGTTGGTGTTTGCTGAGTACCACCATGCGCCATTACCTTCTTTAGAGCTGAAACCTGCTGCCCTGTCTGTGTGCTCCTGAGCAAGTGAGGCTCTGTGTAAATGAACAAAAGACTTCCTGGTGATGCTGAAACGCCTTTCTGTCACATGCCTTTCTACACCAGAGAAGGTTTCAGATTAAGTTCTGGGTATTTAAGGACTTGTGCAATTACTGTCTGGTAGATTTCTTCACCACAGCTGCTATTCATCCCCTCAAGTCTGTTCTTTTCCTCCTCCTTATTTTAGCATTAATCTCTCCCATGACCCCTCAAATAATTTGTACAAAAAACTAGGCTGTGAATAAATACTTGTTGCTCTGAAAAGAGAATCAGAAACACAGATTTCTCCTGTATTCTTACAGATGCCTTCCCTTCACATGTTATGCAAACCTCTGTGAATGAGTATGGTAATAGCTGGATCAGGACTGATACAAACATGTTGTTCATATTGCTTTCATTCACTAAATATTTTGGTTTTGGTCCTTGGAAGAAAAACTTCCAGATGTGACTGATAGAGTTTTTGCCACTTGGGAAGAAAATACTCACAGTGTCCCCATGGTCCACTTTAAAATTTCAGGCATGTGAGTCACAGAACTCCTCAGTATTGTAATCTGCCTGTACAGGAGATCAAAACAGGAAAAAGGAACTCTTCAGGCTGAAGATGCTCAAAATTCCCCAAGTTCTTTGTGGAGAATAGATTCAGGAATAAAAGCTCTCCTGTTTCTCACTGTTTGCTGGGTCACTTGCCTCTCCCCTAGCCAAAGAATTGGTTTTGCCAAATTGACACATGCCAAAGGCCACATTTCTCTCTGAGGTTGTGTGTCTGTGTGTTACTTGCACTGAATACAAACTGAGAACCCAACCTGGCTTTGTGGTCTGACTTGTACAGTGCCTAAATGCAGCCAGGCCCCTGCTGAGATCTCAGTGAGATGCAGCCAACAGCTCACGATCCACCTTAAATACAAACTTTGGGAAAGATAAAAAGTAATCTGAAGCAAACCAGCACAATTAAGCCAAAACTAAACTAGAACTGTGTGTTCACAGGGAGGCATGCAATGGGAGTTTTTCAGGTGGATTTTATTAGTCTGTGCTGTACTACAATACAGATTGTTCTTAAAGTCGCTTTTATAATGGTCGTGTTTAGACAATGACACGAATCTTTCTAGTTTCTAACATTTTTAATAGGAAAGTCTACAAAGCAGAGCTTTCTGGAAATTGATATTATTTTTAAACTGCCTTTTCTGTTTCTGATGCAGATAATAACATAAATTCCAAAATCAAAAATGGAGCTTTCAAGCTATTAGCAAACCACTATACTTTAATGGAATATTTAGCAAATATAAGGGAAATTTTAAGCAATATTTTCCATGTCAACAAGTTTTTATGGGAAGGTCTCTATATTCAGAAAGGTAGGAGGTCTTTTGAATTTGCAAAGCTGAAAATCTTTGGGGAAAATCCTGTGTAATGCATGACTCTGGTTATTCTGTGCAGTCTGCTTGGAGAAACTGTTCAACTGCTCACACAAGTGGCTGATGTTCCTGTTAGAATTGCACTGCATCTTTTTACTTCTGCTGTCATATTTGCCAGGTATTTATTGTGGTGATACAGAGGAAGCAGTTCAGTTTTTTGGACAGGATTTGCCTTAAAGGGGGAAAGCTGTGAGGGCTGTGAGGACAGCCCATGTTGCAGTTTTACTGAGCCAGGAGTAGGAATGCATTATGCAATAAATAGCAACGTGGAGAGATGACTACTATCTGCTGGAACCCTTGGTAACACATGGCTTAAATAGATACAACTTTATTGTCTAACTATATCTCCTTACACATGTATACAGAAACTCTTGATAGTATTAAAACAAAACTTTGACCTTTATCTCAGCCACACAATGGCATTTAAGCAGCAATTTTCTTATATGATCATGAACATTTAAAAGTTGCTGGGTTCTACTTGAAAGGACCGTCCCAGAAAAAAAAAAAAAATTTCAGTTGCATTTTATACTGCTTTGTTTTTTTATTTGTTTGTTTGCTCTTTTTGTTCTATAAACAAAATTGTGGAAGGATGTCCACTTCATTTTTTCCAGCTGATGCTACAGGAGATTACTCTACAGCATCATGTTGAGAATAGAGGGAGTGGAACAGCTTGAGAGCTAAAGGGAGCCTCTGCTTTTAACTTTTTGTTTGAAGGAAGGTGGTTTTTTTTGCCATAAACTCTGTCATGAACAATTTCTTAAATATTTTCTCAGGTAATAAGGCTTGAATAATTCAGGGCAAGGAAATGTCTAGAATTCTTAAAAAATGTTAGAAGACTTGACATTACTGCAGATAACTTAAAATTTTAATCATTGGGCTAAAGTTGTTTCACTTCATATTTTGCTTGTTTCTTTCAGTTTCAGAAGATCTTACAGATGAGCATAGTACCATAAAGTGTGGATGGGGGAGATTTAATCAATGCACACGGGAATGTACTATACCACCAGACTGCAATTATTAGACCATTTCCACTTTCTTAAGAAGATCTTACTCTCAATTATTTGCTAGAAAATAAATGAGTAAACTAATAATAATGCTGGAGTCTTAGTCTTGCTTCCGTAATAGATGGCTCAGAAGAGATCCTTTGTAATTCAGTCTCAATACCATATGTCTCTGTTGACATTAAAGTGCTTAGTTCCAAATGAGTTGGCTTCATTCAAGCATCTTAATTCAAGAGTGGATGATTAGATCTTAAGCTAAAAACCTATTAGGATGTAAGCACTTATGTTGCTGAAAGGTATTAAAGGAACAGCATAGTGTGGTTGCAGATAAATCCCCTATATCTACTACTGATTGGTTAAACCTTGTTTGATCTTCAAACAACATTAAAAAGTAGCTGAAATGTGCAGAGTTGAATATCACATAACTGAACCTTGAGCATATTTTATGTGAAAATAATTTTTGATGGCTTTTTGGCTGATGGAGAAGCTCAGATATGGGAATCTGGCACTCAGAGCAGAAGTAACATAAGATGTTTTAAAGCACACACAGACACTGACTGTCTTTTAGAACTGGAAATTGTGGGGTTTGCTTTAGTGAGTAAAGCATGGCAAATAATAAGAAATTTCAAAGAATTTTATTCAGTCATTCTTTGGCACAGTAACAAGCACTTTTGATTATCCTGCAAGCTGTATATTATATTTTATATTTTTATCTGGAGAGCGATGAGAAAAAAAACAAACAATAATGCAATGTTTGTATTAAGTGAAAATAACTCTTATCTGATTCCTTACTGAATAAAACTAAAATTCTGAAAGTAAAAAATTGCTATTTCAGGGAATTGATTTGTTGCATAATTTAACTCTATATGTGACCCAGACCACCAAAAATCTATGTTCCAAGTATATATTTTGTCTGCAGCCCTATAAAGGATATAAGAAAAGAAAATAATTATATATGGGTAACTTTGAAATCTTACTTAAATGTTATTTTAAAACATATTTAACAAAACCATCACAAACTGAATTTCAGAGCCAATCCCATGGCTTGTGGGATATAATTTGATGACTTTTTTGATTGCCTGGCTTTAATGTTTCAAAAAAGGCCTGTAGGGTAAAATTTTCAAGAAGTAACTCTTCCATAATTGTCTGAATAACATTTAAATGCTCATATTTTGTTAGTAGTCATATTCCCTGCAATAATGCAGAATATGTTTTTAAAAAATTATTAACGTAAGTTGCAGAACAAATTAAGCTCTTTATGATGACCTTTGCAGACACATTGGAATGTTTTAGATAGTGTAGCTTAGGGTGGAATAGATATAAAAAATTAGGTATGAAAAATTGAATTGAAAATGCAATTACTTGCTTTGTCTTGTTTGTGCTCACTTACTGATGGTTCTTGGGTAGTTTCTGTGATGCTGAAACCTCATTCCTTGCTGCAGAAATGGAGTTGGGAAGATACACACTGCTGTCATGGGGAACAGAAAATAGGAAATAGTTTTGCAGGCTGTAATAAAAAGAAAGCAATTTAGTACATGCCCATGTGTGAAAAGATGCCTCTGCTTGGAAGACACTTTTAGAAATCAGCTTTGTCGGAGAGATACAGTCATCCTGGTAAACGAACAGTGGCAAATGAACTTCTCTTTGAAGTTCTCATTTGTTAAGCAGAAATCCCTAAGGAACTTCTGCTGTAGTTGAAAACCACACATTTCATATTTAAATATGTCAAAAAGTCACAGAATCATAAAATCATAGTATAGTTTAGGTTGGAAAATACCTACAAGACCATTTACTCCAACTGTTAACCTGGCACTGCCATGGCCACCCTGTCCCAAGTGTCACATCTACTTGTGTTTAAAACACCCTCAGGGATAGTAACTTCACCATTTCTCTGAGCAGCCTGTGCCAATGATTGACAATCCTTTCAGTGGTGCATTTTTCTCTGTGATCTAAACCTCTCCTGGTGCAACTCAAGGCCATTTCTTCTTATCCTGTCACTTGTTACCTGGGAGAAAAGACTAAGCCCAACCCAGCTGTAGCCTCCTTTCAGGTAACTGTAGAGTGATAAGGGCCTCTCTCAGCTGCTTCAGGCTGAATAACCCCAGCTGCCTCACACAACTTGTGCTCCAGACCCTTCACCAGCCTCATTGCCTTTCTCTGGACATGCTCTACAACCTCAGTGTCTTTTTTGTAGAGAAGGTCGAAGAGGTCTGTGATTCTACAGGGTTTGAGAACCTGTTTTCTAGTCTTTTAAACCCATTTCTATTAGGAAGCTGATCTGCTGCAAATGAGGGAAATCTCCATAAAATGCTGAATTTTTTGTGTCTGTTGAATGCTGTGGAATCCTGACCACAGCACCACTGCTGACTTTTGGTTCTGGAGATGCTCTGGACCAGTGTCACTGGATCATTGGCCAATCCTCCTTAGGATCCAGCCTGGAAGTCAAATCTGGTTTTCCCCAGTTAGTCACAGCATGCAATGCAATGTTGCTTCTCTGTGTTGGCTATAGGAGCAGACAACTACTTATCCACCATGTTAAAGCCAGGTGTCTATGCTTTGGGGCTAGTTTGAACAGTTTGAGTGCATTCACAGCACACTTTTCAGACTATGACTTTGGTGTTCATCCAGTCATAAGCTGCATGTCATAGGCAGACATTACGAAATTCAGACAAATTCTTCAGACCAAGAAACATTTCACCCATCTATCCTAGAAAGTCACATCAGTATTGAAAGGTTTTGGGAAAAAAGAAAGAAGGAAGGGTGGGAGGGTGGAAAGTAGGAAGGATGAAAGGCAGGAAGGAAGAGAGGGAGGGAGGGAGAGAGAGAAAGGAAGGGAGGGAGAGAGAAAGAAAGAAAGAGAGAAAAAAAAGATAAAGAGAGAAAGAAAGAGAGAGAGAAAGAAAGAAAGAGAGAGAGAGAGAGAAAGATAAAGAGAGAAAGAAAGGGAGAAAGAAAGAAAGAGAGAGAGAAAGAAAGAAAGAGAAAGAGAGAGAGAGAAAGAGAGAGAGGAAGAGAAAGAAAGAAAGAAAGAAAGAAAGAAAGAAAGAAAGAAAGAAAGAAAGAAAGAAAGAAAGAAAGAAAGAAAGAAAGAAAGAAAGAAAGAAAGAAAGAAAGAAAGAAAGAAAGAAAGAAAGAAAGAAAGAAAGAAAGAAAGAAAGAAAGAAAGAAAGAAAGAAAGAAAGAAAGAAAAAGAAAGAGAACTGTCCTATTTTCAGCACCCTTTTCTTCATATATTTGCTGGGGCCTAGTACAGGACTGCATCATGCTCCTCTGCTGTGTCACAGCAAATCCATGCATAAATCCTACATCCATCTGTCCCATTTAGATACATATACACAAGTAAATAGACTCCTAACAAAATCTTCTGCACTGGTAAGTGAGGTAAATTGATACAGTAATGTGAACATGTTTCAGTACAGACTCCCTCATTTTGAGTAATCCTCTGAATGCGTACTGGTCTACAGGATGAAATAAGTACATGAAATAATTAGGCTAATGGGCAAAGAGAGAGTAATGGGGAGAGGAAGGACTAGAGAGTGAGTGGTAATGCATGAATTCACATTCCTTGAGACCTGGAAAAGACAGGAACCTGTCTAGGGTCAACTACTCCTTGATAGCAAGAGGAGATGATTTGCGCCAACATACTGATTCTTAGGAATCACCTTGTTTCATAACTTGAGAAAATGTGTATTTTCTGTAGGTTTAAGATGATTGCACTTAACTTTCAGGAATGATAGAGAACATGCAAACTAAAGGATAGATATTATCTAACCAAACAAAAGGATCTGAAAACTGGGGCCATCCTCTGCCTGTTTCAGCTAAAAAAAAAAGAATCCCACTATTCCAGCTTATTGACTGGAAACTTAGGCTTACATTTCTAACAATTTATTTTCTTGAATTCAGTCTTGAGGACTCTGTTGTCTCTCTTGGGCCAACCTTTAGTTTTGGTGCTGTCTTTCTCCATAACATTATCACTTTTAAAGTGGCTAAGAGCAGAACCATCAGTTACTTTTTCTGACTGACTGGAGCTCCCAACTCTGCTTCACCTTGCAGGCAGCACTTGCTCTGTGTCAGGTCAGTAACACATTTACTAAAAGTAACTCAGTCACAGTTGCTTTTTGTGAGGCACTCTATGCTAAAATCCTGTAAATTTAGGCTGGAAATAGCACCTCAAAGGATAATTTACTTTAGTGCCTTCCTGTGGCTGACTGTATCCTACCCCTACACAGAAAAGTGAAAGAAATATATAGCAGTACTGCTTATAATAAGAAAATTATTAATTAGATGCATATATATACATCCTCAAGTCTTGGGGGAGCCATGTGTTGCTCATCAGCAGTGACAGTGCACTGAAAATCTGACTAGCCAAGATTTACAACCAGTTGTGGAAATATGGGGCAGTTTGCATGGCCAGGAAGGTGTATGGAAAATAATGCTCACTCTCATTTTATGAAGAGGCCGTGGATAAGCACCATTAATGATCAGCATATCTCAGAGCTTGTGCAGCTTCCTGAAAAAGCTGAAGGCATGATGTTCCTGACTGACAGGAGGATATGGTCTGGGCTGTGGCAGTTCTGATCTCACAAAAAGGCTACTGTTATATATTCATACTTTCTGAGTGTGTCAAGAACTTACAGTAAACACAGAGTGATCAAATACCTGCTTTGCTACTGAATGTTTAGTTGAAAATTCTCATGAAGACATGTTCAGTCTAAGGATCATTATCATGTGTAGGTCATATAACTTATGAAACCTTAGCTCAGTTTTATTGGTTTGACTACTTGGTTTATTACTCTCTCCTTGTAAGGAATTTCACTTGTCCTACGATGCCTGCAAGAGCCTAAGCTGAATGTGGAAGTGATTTATCTCTTGGTCTTTCTCTGGGTGCCTTCTCCAGACTTGTCTATTTTGCAAGAGTATGTGTGCAGAAAGTGCTGCTGTGTAGAAAGCTGAAACCACTGAGAGTAAGTTAAAATGCAGCGTAGTGAAAAGCACTGGCAAATCCTGGCTTAAAAAAGCATATCATCTTTTTCTTTACCAGAAGAGAGAGCATGGTACAGCATGAACAAACTGTAAAACTGCCCAACAGTCATCCTACCTGTTGCACAGTTTGCAACTGTTTGGATACACATGATAGCCTGCTGGCTTTAGATGAAAGTACTTCATTTTGTTACAATAAAAAAATTAAAATACTAGGAACACTATATATACAAATACCTTTCCTTGGATATACCTCGACTAATTTGCTAACAATTTACCTTAAAGGGGAAGTTGTGCTTATGTCCTGTTAGAATTTAAAAGATCAGTCTGGCAATACCAGAACATTCTGAGACCTTTTCTATCCTCAGTCTATGTTTGGAGGTACAGGGAAAATCTTCTGTTCCCCCAGGACATCAGCTCTTCACCCTTGAGATGAATCACAGGTTACTGATTCAGTATCAAAATCAAGGATAGATTAGTACTAGTTCATGCTGCATCTTAGGCAAGCCACAGTGCACACTTTGATAATTCAAGTTGATTTATATGTTTTTCTTGAATAGTATGCAAAATCTTCAAGAGCAAGGATCACTTAAGAAAAAATTCCCACCCATAAGGATCTTCTACTCTAGGAATAAAATCTACATGAATATTCAGTAAGATGGAGAATTTTGCAAGAAAATAAAAGTTACGAAATGGAGGAACAACAGATGACACATTCACTTTTACCAGAAATAGGCAGAATGAAATGCCAGTGCAAGTTTGGACTGCATACCAGGAGCACTGGACAACAGGGTAGGAAGTTCCACTCACGATACAGACTTTGGAAGTTTGCTGTTCAGGAACAGAAGTGCATCTGCTTTTTAGAATGTTGGCCTGAGCACTTTGCTGGCTGTAGCTTGTGCAAAGTGGGGTGATTGGCAGCTGACTATAATTTTCCCATCATTGACACAGGAGTTGTGCTGTAAGGCTTATTACACACCTGCGCTTGGAACTAAGTAATGCTGATGGTATGGCTTGAAGGTTTTAGCCATGTCACTTGCTCCCTTTGTGCCATAAATGTCTATATTTAAGTAGCCATGGAGTAGTAGTGGTAGCTTTGGGAATGTTTGAATCATTTTATTCACTGTAGGCCTGACTACCAAAAAGAAACTTGAAAGCTGCAGGAAAAGAAATAACAGAAAAAAAACCAACAACAACAACAACAATATCTTTAGAAGGTGGAGACATTTGTTCACAAAAGAAGTTACATGATCTTGGCTAAGGGAAAATAATAGAGATTTCCACATCCTTTTTTGACTTTTTTAACTGACTGTGGAAGTGCACAATGCTAAAGAAAATATTGTACCATGAATGTATTTGAATACTAAGAAAAACGGGAATCACAAGGTGACTCTTCTGTACTAGGACTCTTAGTGTAGGAGATTACACAGAAAAAGAGAGTAGTTGCCCTACTACTAGAAATAATACTAGTAGGAGAAAAGAGAAGACTACTTGCTGATGGTAGAGCTGTCTAAAGAATTGTCAAAGGGTCTTTTCAGCCCAGACTTTACTTCTAATGGGCATTAATTGTATTTTCCATTTATACACAAAGTGAAGTGAAGATATGTGCAGAATCTTCCTAAGAAAGTACTGTAGCCAAATGGCAAACACATACACAACACAGGAAACTTCTACATTCTCACATAATGCTGCCCTAGTAACTCTAAGCTGCCCGCAGGTACATGGTCTCTCTGTGCTAGGCTCAGCAAAATGACAGCCCTTTAAACAGAAAGAGGAGTAGGTTCGTCCTCTCCTGGACACACTCCTCACCCTCCCTGTACACCCTTGGGTGGCTTTAATGCCCATGCTTTATTGTGGGGTGAAAGCTGGATCAGCTGAAAGCTGCCCCTGCAGGGCAGGAGATGCAGTATTGTTGAGTGGCATGTGTACATGCATACCAAGGGCTCTGCAAGGCTCACACAGACCTGATCCTTCCAGGTCAAAGGAGGGGAGCATATCCTGCCTCTGGAAAACTGGCACAGTCCGTATGGCTAGCATACCCACACGGAGTGCTGGTGGTGAAAATGCTGAACTGAAGGCAGTCAGTAATCATTCGAGCAGAAACTACTAAAATGCCATGCATGATGTAGCAATTAAAAAAAAAAACCACCTTGTGCCTTTCAACTGTGAAATACTGCCAATCAGAACTGTCTATATACAGAACGCTATGACTTTAGACTCTTCAAATTATGTCATCCATGCAAAGGAGTAGAGCAGACCTCTAGATGCTGGCCTGAACTATTTACAATACTTAAATATAATTTTATCTTCTCCCCTCTCTCATGTTCATTTAAAAAATACAGTCAGTGAGGATAGGAAATGTAAATACTGAGTAAGTTAACTCTGCAATGAAAACTAAAAAGTGGCTATACCATTGCATTTGCCTTCCCCTGACAAGGGCATTGGATATGTCCATCTAGACAATGTCACAACTCCAGCAATACATAAATTCTTCCAAGCAGCATCTCTGACCTGGGTGATGTTTGTGCCTCCTAAAAATGCTAAACTTTCATAACGTGTCATTATTGCTGCACCAAGAACTTTTAAATTCCTTACATTTTTAATGACGAAGAGCCTTAAGCAAAACTTTTTCAGCCTGTAATAAATTCTGTTCTAGTTTTTACTGAGACAAATCGTTCATGCATATGTTTGTGAGGATGGGCTTTCTTGCTTGAAGGCAACCATGGACAAAACACCAAGCACAGAAATGCCTATAGAGCTCTCTTTCTAATACTAAAAAACAGCACTAAATGAGACTTTTTCATTGTACATCCCAAAATGTCTTGATATGAAAACTGCCTAACATTAAAAAAAAAAATCATTTATGGCAATAACCATTTAAAAATACGTATTTCTGTTGCAAATTGTGACAATTTAAACTAAATAGTCTAAGAAGAGCATTAAGCCAAGTTTGGGCTTTGACCTAGCACTTGAGTCTACTCTATCCTGTGGTCAGAATGAATGTTTGAACTGCATGAAATTTTTCTGAGTCATGGAAATTGAGATTGTTACTCAAAATTAAGTAGATCTTGTCTCTGATTTTTAAGTTAAGAGGAAGTGCAGCCTTTCTGGTAGAGACAGGCTCAAAACAGGCTGAGAAACCCAGACATGTAGTAGTAAGCAGAGGAGAGACCTGAACAGCTTCTCCTGTTTCCTCTGTGTATGTCTTGGGCTACTTGGCTCTTAGTAGAGGTATGTCTGTCCCAAATTTTCTGACAAATCTGTAAAGGCAAAAAAAGCCGAAACATTTCCTGGCCTGATGCTGGGGGCACTCAACTGGAGCACAGGTTGGAAGTCTGGAGGCTAGTCCTATTAACTGTTTGCCTGTGCTAATAGTAAATGACAGCAGAGATTCATCTTACATTAATTATTAATCTGAAAGGTAAAGACTCTTACTTGGAAATGAGAGAGGTCTGTATGCTATTTGTATAGATTTCAAATTCTCCTTCTCCCAGACCTGCCCAAGTACCTGTTGGCTGTTGGGGGGACTCTGTGTGTCTTCAGAGTACTCTTGTTTGCTCTTGACCAGACAGCCAACCCTGAACAAGGGAAATGTTCTATCCAGAACTGATGAGTTAACTGAAAAAAGTAATTGTTTTGAAAGATTATAATTTCAGTTATGTTGAAAATAATTTCACAGCTGTCTTCTGACCCTAAGGTAAAAAGGCTGAACTCAGGGACAGAGAATTGAACAACCAAGCAAATACTTCACAAAGCATGCTCATGTGCACTAACATTCTTCCAGGGAAAAGTAGGAACCAGTAATAACATTGTACTAACAGAAATTATAAAAAATAATAATGAATCCCCCAAAATGTGACCTGTGTAGAGATGAAATGAAAAGTAGAACTAGTGTAGGAGAAGCCCTAAAATTGTAATTTGTTACCCAGTGGTTAATGCTTGTTTTCTCATCTCAAAAATTTGTGTACTGATCTTAAAGGTTTATGAATGGAATTGTTGTATTATATTCACATGTATAGCTAGATCTGAAATTAAAAAATTGTACATCAAGTGACTCCAACCTTGCAAAAAGTACACTAGATGACACTGTAAACTTCATACAATAAGAGGGAACTAGAAGTGGGGCTTTTTTGTAGTTCTTTCTCTGACACTCAGATTTTAAAAAATGGTGTGATGTTTTTGAGGGGAATCTAGAAAACCAATCTCACTGCAGCAAAACTAAAGCATCCCTGTGACTCTGATGGGAGGCAACACTAGTGGATCAATACATCTTCCAAAGTGTGCAAAAAGCCTGTTTCATTGCAGCTATAAATGTTCAAACCAGATTTAAAATCTCCATAATCTCTTGATTATCATGTTATAATGCACCTCAAGGAGTCCTGTAGTAATTATAACTTAATGCCTTTGCTTTGAAGGTGGATGCCATGGACAAAAACCTGTATCTATAATGTTTACTTGGCTTCTGTCTTTAGGAGAAATCTGTACATTCTGAGGCACTCACCCAAAACCTAAGTTGTCTATTACTTCAAGACAGGTAACCAGAAATAACAAGATCTGAAATTAGAAAACCTTAAGTTATTTAAAGTCATACATGTGGAAATGCAATAAATATTCTGACAGCTCTGCCTTCACAGGTCTATAATAACAATAAACTTCAGAGAAGATACTACTGAACAATTTTTTTTCTATATTTATTCACCTCTGTGGTGGCAATGCCATTTTCCTGTCCTGTGGAAAGGTATGCTGACCCCTGAGTAAAAAATACTATTCTGATCATATTAAGCCATTGGGGAAGGCTGTAGGATGAAGTACAGCAGTCCAAACCACCATTAGAGCACTCTTTTGCTCCAAGTGCTTCCACCAAGCTTCCCCCCTTCAGCTCCAGTGGAGGGTGAGCTTTCATGTGAATGCAAGAAGTACCAGTGTTGTACCCTAAGGTGGAGGCAGTGAGAGCCTCTGCTCCTCAGGCAGAGCAGAGCAGAGTCTGTTAAGTAAACTTGTATTTTAAACTCCCAGCCTCATGTTTCTTTTCCACAATCTACTTATGAATTATCCCAGTGTGCAGACCTTCATTGAGAGTAAATCCCCATCTTAGCATGCTGAAGATATGCTGAAGACATATTAATGGTCTTGCATATTACAGACTAGTAAGCTTTTTGTATGTCTTTCTCCTTCTTCAGAGATTTAGTGGTATATGTACCACTGCAGTGGTGGTGCTGCTGTGCTCTCCAAGGCAATTAAACACACAACATTTTATATTAAAACAATTAATATAACTGGAGAGAGTGAGCACAAAAAGCCAGGCTGGATTTTCTGAAGAGGACTTGAGTGCCCTGGAGTTTGCCCATTATTCTTTTTCCTCATTATAACCTTTATGTTATGGAGCTTGATTTCTGCTGCAGCTTTCATTTGAAAGAACTAGTAATTGTTTTGCTGTTCTGCCTATTTGAATGCTGTTTGCAGTCTCCTTGTCCCTGAATATCTGTAAAAGAGCAAGTGCTCAGAATCTCAGCTAATTGATGGTCTTCACTCATAGAAGCAAAGGGCTCACTCCCTTCAGACTTCGTCTGTAGTGTTCGATCATTTTCTTTCACAGAGGTGATGTAAATTCTGGAAAAGATATCTTTTATGTTCTGTGCTCATGGCAGAGGTAAGGAAGATGATGTCCATCAATGCAAACATTTACAACAGGATCAATCAGACCTGGTTCAACTAATCAAATGTAATTTTCAATTAAATAGATGTTGATAATTTGCTTAAATCTGTATCTACATTGTCAGTCTTTTCTGTCGTCATTCTGTGCCATCCCCACTACTGATAAAGTAGGAAAAAATATATCTGAAAAGATTTTAAGGGATGAGGGAAAGTATATTATAACAATCTCGAACCTTTTTTTAGGCAAATGGATTATTACGAGTAAGGTAAAATAAGTCTGGAAGCAATTTCGAGGTAATAATTAACCGTGAGAATGTTTAGACCAAGCTGCTGCTAACACTCAGTGTAAACTGCAGGTGGCACCATTTATACAACATTTTAAAGAGCACCAGGGAAAAAAATTCTCGGTTTTAATTTGCGTTTTCTGACAGCTTGCCGTGATCGTATAGTGGTTAGTACTCTGCGTTGTGGCCGCAGCAACCTCGGTTCAAATCCGAGTCACGGCAGGGGATGATGTCTCTTTTGAAGAGATGTAATTACAGATTGCTTACCAGAGGTAATCTATTAGTGATGTCTAAGACTAAGAGGAGAAAGCAATTAGAAGCTCTGTAAATTTTACAAGAATGTTTTTCTAATAGAGTGCATAGCATAGGCAAGCATTAATTCAGAAACCCTGGAGCCAAGTGGGATGTTTTTTAATTTAAATTTTTATGTATATCGTGATAAGTGCAATCTCATAGTAGCCACGAGGAATCTTTACATCTTACAGCTACTTAATGTCTGGGATGAGCCATCAAAACCACTAGGGTTTTGATCGTTCCTAGTTTCTTGTGCTAATAAAACAGCTTGAATTTCTTGGAAATATGACAGTGGTAGATGTGGAAATCCTGCTTACCTAGGCCTGGACTGCTGCCAGCAGAAGTCTGATGACAGACAAGAGGAACCATCACTTGTCTGTTGATTCTCTTTGCTTTTATAGTAGGAGCAGTGTGTAATTTCACTGTCCTGTTTCACTGAGTAATATGAACTCAGATTCTCAGTATGAAGATTTCTAAAATTGCTGTTTTGATTTAGTTATGGTTCTGGTACCTAACAGCTGTTTGTGCAATAAACAAACAAAATGACATAATTGGTAATGACTAAATTAATAAAACATCATTATTATGAGTTAATAAAATAATTTTTAAGCTACTGAATAGTTTCTGGTAGTTGGTTCTTTGGTACAAGAGCAAGCACGGCTTTTCTCTCACTGTTGCATCTGACAGGACATCAGCCCCTTTACAGCGGATAACATCTCCAAAAAGCCCAGACAGATTCAAGCTTCTTGCAAGAGGCCAGCTGCTTCAGAGTGTGAATGACAGGTGCCTTCCTCCCTCTCTCCAAGGGAGCAGGAAAATTCTTTACCATCCCACTGAGTGAGGAAGTGAAACAAATCTTTTTTAGCACCAGTGTCAGCAAAAATCAAAGCGTTGCATGCCTGGAAACCTGGGAGGGCACATCACCTTTGGAGGCTGTGGGCTTAGATGTCCCAGTTTTGGTGTAGTAAGCTAATGAACCCTGGCATGTTATGACCTTCCTCAGGTTCACGAGATCACTTTCTGTTGTATTTTTCAAAGTATCTTTGAGTATTCCTCTGATTGGCCTTAGATTTCCTGTCTAAATACCATTCAGCCTTTTCGGAGCATGTCAGGGCAATTAGCTTGTGAATTCTTGGTCTAATTGATGAGACAGATGTGACTGATTTTCCAAAAGAAAGCAATTTAGAAATATGCACTAGCATGAAAGAGACCAGGATGATCTTTCATACTCTATCCCTGCTGTAGTCTTTTGGATATGTCTGTCTTAGATTTTATGAAATTCAGAAATAGCAAATTAACTCATCACAGGTGCACGTACTTTTTAAAGAATCCTAGTGAATTTAGTCCTAAAAGAGGAATTTAAAATTGCCACGCCAAATATTTTGCTCTACTCATGCATCATCCTGAGGCTGCTAAAGCACTCAAAGCTCACCCCTGCTTGACCTCAACCTATAGAGAACTGACTTCTCTATATCCAGTGTTCATCTGTAGCTAAATATTACCTTACTGTAATTATTGATGATTTTGAATAATTTCATTAGAACAGTAGACAAATTTCAAGTGCCCTTTAAAAAAATATTCTTTTTTTTATGTTGGCTTACTTGAAAACAGCGGTTATTCAGTTTGATTTTTTTAATTTGTGATACCAATATTTGCTTTGCTAGCTCAATGGTCATGCTATAAACTGAGACCAAGAATGGTGTAGGCAGATAATCAGATCTTTCTTATGCCACTTCCCCCTGCACTTATTTATTCTCTTCACAAGAGAAGGAAAATTAAAAGCCAGCTTTGTTTTGGAATATAAGCATGCAAGTGCAAATGGCTTCCAGCATTCCATTTCCTGAGAAAATATTTATCAATTTTCCCTTCTCATTAGAGAAAAAGAAAACAAAAACTTCAGTGCAAAAGAGTTTCCAAGGATAATAAGACTGCAGACTAGGAAACACAAAGAGATAATCCTGGAACTGATTTTGAACCCTGAATTGAACAAAGATCTGCCTATATGTTGCTGGAATATATGGGTCATCATGTCTAGCAGACATGTCCACATAACACTTTTCCAGCTGGAAATCAGGACCTAAATAATAACAGTAATATATTAAAAAGATTATCAGGTTTACATTAATCTATTTCTGAAGCTCTGAATTTTTTATTGCCTAAGAACAATTTAGGGTCCATAGAGAAGGGTTCACTTCAGCAGCCTTCTCTACCTTTAGGCAGCAAACTGAAAGCAAACATTAAATGAATAGCAATTTAAAAACAAGGCATGAGAAGAGAGTACATGCCTTTCTTTGCAGTTTTCCTATGTCATTTCTTACTTGCTATTGTTCTCATGCATGGCTCATTCTGCATAAAACATAAAATCTTTAGGACATGGAGGTGTGTCTATCTCCATATCCCCAGCACAACTACTTTGCTTCTTGGCACTGAAATGAAAAACTAATATGAGGTACTCATCAAGTTCTTGGGGAAACATTTCTTTCTTGTTATTGTATCCTAACATTAGCTGTTGATTAGGGCCAAAACTGCTAGAGCTTTTAAACTATAGAGAAAGACAGCTAATTTTTGAAAAATGCAGCACTGAACAGAAAGTCTTGGAAAACTTTTGGAACATCAATAGAGGCTATTGCAGGTTTCTGTTATTCTTAATTTTTCAGGAGGGCAGCAAAGTTGGTTGTATCCTGTCTGATGTCCATATCAAGTGTTGAGCAGGATAGAAGGTAGTGGCTGTTTTGAATCTGCAGTCATCAAATCAAATTAATTCTGGTTTTTTTTTTGTTCTCTTTACAGAAGCGCAGCTCATAATAAAACTTTTATAGGTCCCTTCTGAAATCCTTTCAAAAGACTGTGGTCAAGTAGACTCTTTGAAAGGAAATACGTGGTAAAAAGAACTTCTGAAAGCTTAAATACCTGGTTGTGCTTTAGTTAAGAATGCCAGGAATTTACTTCACAGGTGGGATGATTTTACCTCTGGAAATTCAGCTCTGAGTTTACAGGCTATTATTGCAGAATGGGCAGTAATTGGGAAAAATTTGGCAGAAGGAGAAATTCCTGAGCCTGATGTGTAAACAGAACTACATAAACAATGTCTGATGTTGCAGTTCTGTTCTCATAATCTGTCTTTGGTGTTTCTTGAAAGAAAACATGTCCTGATCGCTAAATAAGACTGCTTCTTATTCATAATGTCTCAGCAGTTGCAGCCCTGGAGAGAGCTGAACACATGTGAAGACTATTGTTCAATTTTTGAAGCTTTTGACATGTACCACTTTTGGTTAAGCTTTGACATAGGTTTGAGTCCCATAATTCTTTGCACTACAATTCAAACTACTGAGTAGGGACTGGTTTTACTTTCTTGTCAAAGGCTCAGCACAAACCCAAACCCACCAAATGTCTCCAAAACTATCTAACCAATGGCTTATGTTTCACTTCCTTAAAATTTATTTCTTTATGTGTTTTCATCTTAAAATTCCAAGTTCTCATTTTTCTTTATTCTAAAATCTTTACAGATGTGAACTTATGATTTAAAATCTCACAGAAAAAAAATCAGGTCTTTCAGATTCAAACATATCAGATAACTCTTCCACAAAGCTTCATGAAATTAATTCTTGTGCTTAATATTTTACAACTTTTTCCTCCACTCTTTTATACAGAACTGCTGTGCATGTTTTCTCTCCACCAAATACAACTCAGGAGATGATATTTTGTGATACTCCTTCTGAAAGAATTCATTCTTTGCCACAAAAAAGCCTCAATCCAAAAAGATCTCAAAACACAGGGCTTTAAAAGTCTTTGAGAAGAGAGAATAGTTTTGATGTTTTTTGATAACTGTAATAATTAAAAATATTCTTTTATAACACAGTCTGTAGTGTCAACATAATGAGCATCTCTGTGCTGCTAAACCAGCAGCCTCTTGCACCTGAGAGCTGTGCATGGAGCCAACAACAGAACTCCCTCAATTTTTCTGGCAATTTTTGGTGGATTCCTGAATTCCAAGTTTAGATCTAATGCTTCCAGGGTCTTCAAATAATGATTTTTTTTCCTGTTGTTCTCTAATATGAGCAGCAAACCTTCTGTTTTACTCTCCATAATTGTATCTAAACTCTTTAGGAAAATCTAGCATACTAGGATGTGCTACTCTAGGACCTACACTGTTGCTATTACTCACCATGCAGCTGAAGGCAAGAAGGTGTCCTGACCTTTTTATTGGGACAGAGAGCTTCTTTACCATATATCTATAAACACATCTGTATTAAAAAATATATGGTATAAAATGGTATTTTACTGTTATGCTTGACAATAATTTCGCTAAAGCAACAGTAAGAAAACTAGCATATCATAGATAATTCTTGCTGGAAACATCTTTTGAAGGCTGCATTTTTGCATAAAAACTGAGCTGAATTGACTGAAAAATAATTGCAAAAGAACCCTAGAAGTCCTAATACAAGAAACATGAAGTCTTCCAAAAAGACAAAAATATAATTTCTAGAAAAAGATTTGTGGTTGATTCACCAGCTTTGTTTCATCATAAGTTTGTTTGTAATTGTGTTTGCTGATAGGTAGTTTTAATGGAATTAAATATTCCCTGCAGGTCTTCAGAGTTATGTACAACCTGCTTTGAAAGCAATCCCTTTTCATCTTAATAGTTTCAAGCTAGTCTTGCTTCCCTGCTTAGGTCTGGACAAACACCTGAAGGAAGTTTCCCAAGAGTTCTGAATATTCTGTCTGGTTGCCTGAATGATGTTTGATCTCAGAAGGACACACATTACCTTCAGTAAAGAGAACTTTTAAGAATCTGGCCTCAAATGTCAGAAAAATGAATCTATTTGCCAAAAATTAGTTTTGTTGCTTTCTCCTTTTTCAACCTGTTTCTTCTTTTTACCTGTAGTCAGGCCATGTGATTCACTATGAACTCATTTGGTCAAAATTAGCAGTTTTTAATTCAATCATCAGGATGTGTAGCTATCTATGGATAAAACTCCAATTGATTACAAGATCTGTTAATAAACTTTTGAGCATATTTTATTAATAACAAAACTGTGTTGCAACATGATTCACTCATACAAAGTTCTGACAGTAGGTGCTTGGGAGTGTCTCTTCGAAATTTCTTCCCTTGTACCTTTCAGCTAGCTTCCATCCCTCACCAACCCCACACAGGAAAACCACTGGTCCCTAGAATCCTCACCTTAATAGACAGAAACACCCACTGGGCAGTATGGGCAGCAGGAATGGAAGTTGCTTTGATAGACAGAGAACCTTACTAGACCATTTTCCCACCTTGTGGCAGAATCCTCTTGGTTGCATCATCCTCTCCTTACCTCTCCCCAAAAAGGACACTGTGCTTCCAGCACTGTCTTGCTTCTCTTTTATCAAATTTATACTTAGATAAGATGTCTTCTGTTTGCTGCTATTGATTACTAATCTCATAAGTGCATATTTCTTGGAGTAAATACTCTATGAAGCCTCAGAGTAAAAAAATAATTTCCATGTAATTTAATACCTTCTTTGCTGCTCTTTCTGGAAAAACTCTTTTGGAATTTTCCTTTTCAATGAGTAATCCTTAGGAACAGATAATAGAAAGAAATTAATGTTTGCTGGGAGAATGCAAGAATGTGTGAAATCAGAGAAAATGTTGCCCCAGACATTAGTACAGCAACATCTGTGTGATCTTGAAACCACACAAAACGAGACAAAAACCTCACGGTGCGAAGAGCGCCAACCACCTCGTGAGGTAGCAATGAGCCGTATGACAACGAGCCATTCCTGCCGCGCAGCTGCTGCTTTCTCTCGGCTGTTTCCCGTGTGTTTGGGACACGGAGGCTGTTTCTGAGCGAGGTCGGGTGTGGCCCTGCGGTGCCCGGTGTCCGAGCGCGGGGACCGGCGCGGCCGCGCTCCCGCCCAGCCCCGGCCGCTCGCCGGGCGCCCACCGCTGCACACACGCAGGGCACGGCCGAGGCGGCCCTGTGAGCCGGGCAAGCATTGCCATCTAGCGTGGGCTGGCTAGAACGGGACCCCTGCGGCCGCTGCCCGGCTGGGCGCGGAGCTGCCCGAACGCGCAGATGTGAGTAAAGGTAAATAAACGCTATGCGTGGTCCCAGAAAAACATTCCTGCTCCTTCTGGCAGCTGCAGTCTGTTGATGAACTCTTCCACCGCCTTCTGTCTGGACGATATCTGTCTTCAAACGTGCAATAATTTCTGTGGATTTTCTTTCTGTTTTCAGAGAACAGTGGGGTGAAAGTACAGAGAGCCTGGTGAAAGTACATTCAAAGTTACATAATTATTTTAAAAGCTGTTGAAAAGGAAGCATGAAAACACATGTTCCCCTCGTGCTGTAAGCCAAATTTGAAGCAATGTTGCCATAGCACACAGTACCAGCCACTGGACTGTCACAGCAAGCTGGCACATTGTGTCAGGTTTTGAACAGACCTGGCAGAAAAATATCAAATCTAGTAAAATAACAGACTTTGACAGTAGTACTTCATTAAAGAAAGATTTCTGTTCAGCCTTAAGAGTTAAGGTTTCAAAACACAAGTGTTCTTAGTGGAGTTATTCTAATAATTGTCTTATTAAAGATCTCATACCTGCCATTTACTCTCACTTTTTAATTCTGTGTCTGACAGTGATAACAAGCAAAGATTGATAATACCAAGTATCTTCACAATTTTGTTAATTAGTTTAAAAAGTGGAAGGAATTGGTGGATACACCAGATGGTTGTGCTGCCATCCCAAGAGACCTCATCAGGATGGAGAAATGGGCTGACAGGGACTCCTGGAAACTCAACAAGTGAAAATGCTAAACCTGGCACCCAGGGACAAACAACCCCATGCACCTGCACGTGCTGGGGGCTAACCAACAGGAGAGCAGCGTGACAGAAAATGGCCTGGGAATCCTGATGGACACCAAGCTGACCATGAGCCAGCAGTGTGCCCTTCAGGTAAAGAAGACCAAAAGCCACCCAGGCTGCAAGGCAGAACATTACAATAGGTCAAGAGAAGTGACTCTCTCTCTGTTCTCAGCACTATGAGACACATCTGGGTCCTCTGCTGGGCTCTTGGGTAAAAGAGACATGAACATACCAGGGCAAGTCCACTGAAGAACCACTGAGATGATGAAGGGCTTGCAGCTTAAACAGTGGAGCTGGGGCTTTTTACATTCAAGAAGAGCAGGCTTGGGGGAGGAATTTATCAATCTGCATAAAATAGGTTCCTATCTGTTGTATGCAGTGATAGGATAGAAGGTCATGGGCAGAAATTAAAATAAAGGAAATGATTTTTAAATATAAGAAAAGCTTTTTTACTGTGAGGGTAGTTGAACAACAGTTGCCCAGAGAAGTTGTGGAGTTTCCCTCCTTGAGGTATTCAAACCTGACTCAATATGGTCTTGGGCAATTCGCTGTGGCCAACTCTACTGAAGTCATCATGGTACTAGAGATTTCCAGAGGGGCTAGCCAGCCTTAATGATCCTTGGAAAAAAGAGAAAAGCCAACAATAAGAGCAACACAAACCTGTTAACCAAAAATAAAACGGCAGTGCTTGAAAATGTTTTTGAACATTTCTGTAATGTATGTATGTGCTTAACAGCACAGGTAGTTGAACAGAGGGAGTCCATGAGTGCCAAGAAATGAGATACTGAAAGCTTTGCTATCTTCCATCTCAAAATCCACAAAGTCTGTGTGAGCCAGAGAAGTAAGCAGCAGCTGGAGATTGAGCATCTTAGTTGGTACAAAAACTTCTTTAATGTTTTCAGTATTGACAAAGGCTTTATAACAAGCGTCTTGCCCAGCATGTGTGTGCTATACTTCTCCTGGGAGTTAGAGGTACCCAGTGATGGATATGAATGTTTAAAGGTATAGATTAGCAAGATTTCCTGGAATTTTCCAGCTTCTCATTTTGCCAAATTGAATGAATATAGATTACATTGTTTCAGGCAAATTCCATGTGATTACGAAAAAAGGGAGTTTTCTATCTAGCAGCCACAAATAAATAAAAATATGTCAGTTTACCACTGTATGCAGACCACACTAATTTTATTTCCTCTATTTTTTCTTCTTTTTAATATCTTCACCCAATATTTTGTGTGCACATAAAACTACACCAAATACCTGGTTCTATGTGCTGGAATAATAAAGGAGAACTCACAACTGTGCTGCAAATTAATTCAATTTATTTTATTTTATTCTGTCCCAGTATTTTCACTTCTCAATTTGATCCAAAGGTTTGAATTATTTTATCAATGTGACACAAGGCCACATTTCTGTACCTAAACTTGTATGCTTTAATTGCAATTCTTAGTAAGACTTTGTGTTAAATGAGAGACTTTTACATCTGTAATACTTGCGCATGATCTAATGTATATAAAATTCCTTTATACTTCATATTTAAGGCCTACTTGCAGCTCAGTAGTCTCTCTCTGTTGCTTCCATCCTCCACACTTCTCTTTTGTTGAAAATAAACCCTATTATTGCCAGAAAACCCAATGCAAATCTGTTAATTGTATGGTACTGTGTGTCATTCAAGAAAATGAGTGATTTTTGTAAATTTTAAGCTAAAAAGCATGATTGCAGCATTAGTAGGTATGAATCAAAGCTTCTGCCTTTGACTCATCTTGTGCATTTGTAGCTGTTAAACATGACTAGTCACTGTTGGCATCAAGGGAAAAACCTGTCACATTAAACTGTGTCAGCACGTCTGAATACAAAGCACGTGGCTCTGGGGACTCCTTGATTTGATAGCATGTTAGGTTCTTTAGTTGACTGTGCTTGCTGAAATTTAGACATGACCTTGGTTCATTTGGAAATTCAGAATCTTGGCCTAATGGTGCTGAACACCAGCAGGTCTTCTGGAAACCTCAGCCCCAAGGCAGCTGCAGAGTCATCTCTGCAGTTTTCAATATTGCAGGAAATGTTACTGCCACAGTTCAGATTCTGCTGCTGCTGCTGCTAGTAAAATCCTCTCACCCTGTAATCCATCTTCACCTTACGTTACTGCCTGTCTTTTCTTGTGTATCATGACTTAAATTTTCACTGGATGGAACTTCTAGTCTGTTTACATCACATCAATGTAAAGTAGCCCATGAAGTAGTACATGCTATGCGTTATTACACACATAAATACTAACATAACTTCCAGCAAAATGGCTCCAGAGCAAGAGGCTTCTTCTTGTGCTATGCTAAGGATGCAGAAGAGCTAGCTTAGCTACTAAGACCTGTGCACTTTCCTGAGAAAAATAAGTTAACCTCCCTAAGGGGTGTGCATTCCAAAGTAAATTATTTGATAAACCAAGTTTCATTGCAATTATCTTAATGACAAGGCATTGCTTAATTTGTCTGAAGAGTTCTTGGTTAAACTAAAAGCTTTTAACACAGTATTATCTCTGCAACTATGCAAAGTGTAGAAATTAAGCCTCATATTGTGCTTACTTTCTAGTTGTCTGAGTTGTTACATGTGGAAGATTATATGAGAATTCAATGCAGGCTGCAGAATGCATAGGATATGTATGCAAGATAACATTAGACAGAAAAAATATTTGGTTGTGAAGTGTGTTGATGTCTTTTCCAATAAAGTTTTTTAAAAATTCTATATCATAACCTGAGTTTGATGATACATCTCTCACAGTTTAAAATCACTTTTTCAATTAATTTCTCATCTTAATTTAGTACTGATTTAATGTAAAGATAGTGAACATCTTTTACTGAGATATAAATTTTATAGTGTCTAAACAATACACCAGATAATAAACCTACCTTTAAGTAAATCTATCTGGCAAATTAGACTGTGTAATCTTGAGGAAACCCATAAAATATCTTATGGCTCTGTTGAGTTGGAGTTCTGGTGCAGGAACATGACTCACATAATGCTGAAAAGAAACCAGAGTGGAGTAAGGCTAGATACTGAAAGTTAAACCAATCACATTCATCTGTTTCAGTCTATCTGGCACACATATGCCAAAACCTGTCTTAACTCATGACCAATATTAGTTTTTGGTTTTTTTTTAAAGGTTGTTCTAGCTCTAAAGCAGTTCAGAGGTAATGTGTACTTCTGTAATGAGCATGTCAGACTGGAACAGACTGTTGTTAGGAGGCTTCTGGTTTGAAATCCTACCTTTTGTACTCATAACTGACGTAGACACATAGATAGATACAGTCAAAGCCACCATTTTAAACAAACATTAAAGACCCACTTGCAAAATTCTGACTTTTGGATGTTACAGTGTGGAGGAGCCAAGGAGATGCAGATTGTGTGGCTGTTCAGACAGCACTGTACTGAGTCTATTCAGAAGAAACTTTTCCATCAGAGCACCTCTCCTGTGAGGAGGGGCTGAGAGAGTTGGGTTTGTTCAGGCAGGAAAGAGAAGGCTTCATGGTGACCTCATGTGGGGATACAGTACCTGAAGGGAGCCTACAAAAAAGATGGAGAGAGGCTATTTACAAAAGCATGTACGTGTGGTGAGGCGCTGGAACGTGCTGCCCAGCAAAATTAAGGATGTCCTGTTCAAATGTTCAAGGCAGGTTGGATAGCACTTGGAGCAACCTGGCCTAATAGAAGGCCCATGGCAGGGTATTTGGAACTAGATGATCCTTAAGGTCCTTTCCAACCCAGACTACTCTATGATTCTATCATAACTGTGGCAGTAGTGAGACAATATTAGAGAAGCCATAATTAACTTGATTTACAGATTGTTCTTGGGAAGGATAACCATGATATAAAAGTAGGAATGGAATGTTTACACACTTCTCTTATGCAGAGCACTGGTGAAAATTTCAGACCAGCTGTTACAAGGGGAATGCTCATCAGATCATTTGAATCCTATAACCAAATTGAATCTGATCATGGGTGTTTACCTGGGCATCTTTCAAAATAGAAAAAGGATTTCAAAATCAATTTTTTAATTAAAAGATTGCTTATAAAAGGAAAAACTATTTGAAAATTAATTAGACTCTAGGAAGCTCAGCTTTCATAAAAGAGGGTGCATAGAAACCTAGAACACTTTTTAATAAGGTTGAGATTTTCTTCTTGGAAATAAACAGGTTTATCTGACATGTTAAAATACGAAGATTTCCATCAACACACTTGTGTAACAAAGCATGAAATGACCTTTCTGTTGCAATTTCACAGCCAAACATCTTGTAATTTCATTTGTGTCTAGGCAGCACTGTCCCCCTTAGAATGAACAGCAAACATGAATGCTTCAATTTTTTATCATGTGCATCTCAAGTCCTGTACTTCTTCAGTTCAAAACACTTTGTTGGTTTCCTGAAATCTTCATCTTAATGGCTAGTTGCTTAATTCCTCTAATACATTATCAGCATAGTATAATCCTTCCAGCAATAGATTGCCATTCCTAGCAAACATCAGAAATGCATGGATCAGAGGCAACACTAGTCTCTGCCAGGGAGTCTTGCTTTGTGGAGCTGAAGGTATAGATCTCTGATGGCAGCCACATCTGCCTACTGTCACCAGCTCATAGCATCTGTGGCTGGAGCAACTTTACAAATTTTGCTGCTACAGCCAGGCATTTATCTTCAGCTATCAGACTGCATTCATTTCTCTTTCAGGAAACAAAAATAAACAAACAAACAAACAAATAAATAAATATTACAGTTCCTAAAGGTACTCCTTCTGTCTTTCAGCTGCTGCTAGTAGGTCATGATTTCCAGTGTAAAATCATGTCACAAAACAAGTAATAGGAGACATATAAAAGACAAGATGGTCCATGAGCAGATCAGCTATGTGAACTTTTGTGAAAATTGATCAAATCTTTGTATAATTTTGCTTGAAATGGTCCTTTATCTTCTGTACAGATACTTTCAGGTTTCTTCTCTGAGCTTTTTTAGGGGTATATTGCCACTCCTGCTACAAATGTTTTTTTTCAAAGAAAAGTAACCTTGGTATCACCAGAATGTTTCTCGGAACATCCCATGTTTAAGACCCTGTAAGTAATCAAGAAAGGACTATTCCTGCTGTCATTTGGCTGTCAAAAACTCTTTCCTCATCTGTTTTCAGTGTTTTCAGACTGAAAAAATTTTAAATAACCTCACAAGGATAGTGGATGGTGTATAATAAATATATCACAAGTTCATTCTCTATAATGCTGACACCGTCTAGTAGATCAGGCTAGTAGAACAGTCAATGAGATAAAAGCAGTGTAGCAGGGTGCCTATGAGAACTCAAATTCATTTCCCTGCAGATCTCATCCCATTGGCAACTGTCATATATTGACCACAAACATGCTAGCACTTTTCCTGTTCCTGTGAGAATTTTTGGATTGCAATGAAAAGATACTTTAATTTTTATTTTCTTTTATTTACTGTACTATTTTTTTCTTTCTGGGGATATACTCTTTTAATTCAATTGGGACCCTTGCAGTGTGGTGAAAGCTTAAATGAGCTCAACAACCTGCACTGTAAAACTTATATAAATGCCCGTATAAACCTATATAATATTTTTTATTCTTGGTTGCAAAACAGAAGACCTTAAAAATTACTAGGTTAGTTAGCATTTAAATAAAGGTGTTCAGATTATTATGGTCAGATTTTGTAAATCACTTGTTCCACATGCTATTTGGAGTCAGGAAAGTCTGCTCAGGGGATGACAGAATGAGGGCTATTTCTAACAGAGGCCTTTGAAACTCTGGAGGTAGCAGAACTTTGTAGTGTTTTCAATCCTAAAGTTAGAAAGACATTACACTCCGTGCTATGGTCTTTAGTATATCTACTGAATGCAAACAAGTGAATAAACCAAAAATTTCTACCATACGCCACATATATATTGTTTAAAACATCTGCAATTGTCTTATTTAAGATTCTACATGCAGCTAAAAATGGTTAAGATCTCATATTCATGATGCTTTCTTATGGTCCAAAGCTGCAAACTATAAAAATTATGTGGTTTATATTTGTCTGGTTATTAAGATTTAGCTAGCAAGAGCTCATAAGGAATGATTATGTCAAGCTTTTGACTTCCTTCAGAAATCTAATTCATGGCTCCTTGTTCTGCAATTGAATGGTCTGAGAGATTGAGCAGTTTTAGAGAACACTTATTTTAGAAAAACTCTAATACTTGGTCAATTTATACCTGTGAAATAACAAAATGTTTAAATATTGCCAGGTTAAAAATCAGTCTAGGAACTGCATAATATTATAAACTTGACCTCAGAACTGAATTAAGAACTATTAAAATATTTTCAGTGCTATTAAATAGATCCTGAAAACAGAGAATTGTTGTTTCATAGTAATTTAATCAATTGTGTCTACATTTTGAATATTTGGAAAATTGATATTTTCATTAATCTGATTGGATTTTCTACATTGAAAATTTGCTTTTAATACATAGTATTTTGGGAAAAAAAAAAAAAGAAAATCATTGTATGTGGTGCCAAAAGGAAAGTCATACCAGGTTTTCTCTGTAAGCAGTAGTGCTGTTTGTCACATAATTCTCACCATATCCCTATCTTTCCTTTTTTAAAGTGCATCAGAATCATCTTAAACATGGGATGAGGAAACAGATTTTATAAAGTTTGGAGCTGCAACTTGATTGCAGTTTCACATTCTGTGCTTTTTGTAATTTAATTGGGTTTCCTGCTGCCACCTCTTCTCTGTTCCAGAGATAACAACTGAACTGCTGGCATAACCAGCCTTGTGTTTGTCCTCTAAGCAGGCCATCAGGATGACATTCCCTAACATCTTTCATGGTAGGAAAGACTAAAAGACTAGTTATGAACCAGAGATAAGCACTCCTGATTTCAGAGGATGTTGACAGGGAGCAACAACACTAACCCAGATTAGAGTGATTGATACCTCACCTGTCAGCAGTATGAAAGGGACTAGGAAGATTGGCCATAGGCTTGCATCAGCTGATCACAATATGTAGGCATATCATTCAATCTACAGGCTGGTTTTTCACCTTGTTGTGGTTTAGGAATGGTAATTCCCAGCTCAGTGCCCACCGAGACTCTCCCAAATCAGGTGCTGCTCATTCACTCCCCTTGTCACTCTGGCAGGACAAAGTTGAGATTTGGAGGCACAAAAGGTGAAGATCATGCATTGAGATAAGAGCAATCTACTTTAAACAGCAATGAGATAAGAAAACAAATAGTAACAGCAACAATATTAACAACAAAAGTTAATTAAAAGAGAGTGATCCAGATGCAAAAATGCTCACCATAAAGGCAATGAACAATAACACTGTTTTTTCACCCTTCTCAGAAGACAGCAAGTACCTCGCCCCTTCCCCTGGCAATGGTGTAAGGTAAAGAATAAACCTCTGGGTCCTGGCCAAAACTAGAACACACTTGTAAACTGACTCTCAAAGGCAATGTGAGAATGTAATTTCTTAATGTTAACAAAAAATCTGCTTCTCAAAAGATATATGATATTGAGATATATGCCTATGATATTGAGATATTAATACTATAAATGGTATGTCAGTGTCATTTCAAAATCAGATGTATTCCTAAGCATAATTAAAAATTTCTTTTTTGGATTCATTAGTAGCAATTACAGCTATAGTAGCCCAATATTTATGCAATCAAGCAACTACCAAAAAATAATTAAATGAGTTGTCTTAAATGGATATAACCTGAAAAGGTTGATGTGAGACAGAGACAATTAATCACTTCTTCTGTAATAACCAATACTAAGAAATGTTTATCAAACATGACCTTATTTTCCCTCATTTTGCAGCACGCAATCAGTGTCCTCAGCTTACAGTGCATTCATTACTGTGGTATTTTGTGGGAAGAGCAAACCTAATAGAGCCCAGATATGTGATTTCTTCTCTGTTCTCGCCAGACCTCAGAAAGACATTTAACTATAAATCCTTATTTTCCATGTCTGTGAAATCTAGACAACATTATTTTTAATAACTGTAAAACCAACAAAGTAAATGATCATGTCTGATACAAAGATATTTTTCAAATCTTAGATGAAACAAATTAAATAAGTTAAATGGCATCAGGTGTATAATTTTAACGGCAGCACATATAATGATCTCCTAAATGTGACTCAAACTCAAATACAACAGTCTGAACAACAATAATAGGTTTTGTATATTTAAAGGCTTCCTATGTATTAACCAATACAATTTCATAGTTTTACTTAGATGCTGTTGCCCTGATACAAATAATAATTTTAGGCAGAAAGAGGTAACTGCTGTGCCTCTCATGATATATATATTTTTACAATGAATGAAATGACAGAATTGATCCTGATTTTAGACTTCACTTTGACTAAAAGTGTAGCTCAATGAAAATATTATTACAGTCAAACACAGATCATGGGGTTTGTTAGCTGGTGTTTTGTTTGGTTCAGTTTTGGTTTGGGGTTTTTGTGTTGCATTACTAGATCACACAATTGTGTGCGAAAACCATTCCAAATTATTTGTCTATTAAGACTTAATAACTTGTTTAATATAATTTTGACTTTTTCATGTGGTTAGGCAATGTTTTATTTCCCCAAAATTTAAACACTGTGCTATTTCAATTGAGCATTTTTTTTTTCTGGATAAAACCAGCTCCCTCTGCTGGATCTGCAGAAAAGAATATGAATCTGTCTGGATACTGTGGGTGAGCGCTGGGTAGTGATTGGGGCTTTGCCATTCATTTCAGGAAAGTGAATTTTCTTATTCTTCTAGCTTGTTAAAAGCAGCATTTAAAGGAAAATAAGTCAAAATATTATCTAAAAGTAGTGTTGGAGCACTGATGAAGACTACTGGGTCCAAAGACAAAGAAGTCTTTCTCAAGACCTGTGTTTTTCACTAGTCATTAGAATGTGACTCCTTACTGTGAAAAGAAACCGAGATTTTCAAAAGTAAAGAAAATTTGATTATGCCTCTTTCAGCCTCTTTGCTGCTTGGTTTACCTCACATGTTTTTCCGTGACAGCAGAAAAATTGCCCAGCCTCCACTTTCAAAATCCTGAGACCTGTTCAGAAATCATGAGATTTTGTACAAAACCATTAAAACACCAAGAGAGCACATTTTTGGAGGCACTGCTCAAAAGCGGAGAAAAAACATGCAACTTCACTTTGGGATGTTCTTTCCTTAATGAAAGGTGAGATCATAGATTTAATGGCTTTATACTAAAATAGAGTAGTGTTAGATATGATATTAGGGAGAAATTCTTTACTGTGAGGAACAGTTTGTTGAGAGTAGTTCTGGAGGCCCCATTCCTGGAACTGTTCAAGGCTAAGTTTGGTGGTGCTTGGAGCATCTTGATCTAGTGGAAGGTGACCCTGACCATGGCAGGGGGATCTTTGAGGTCCCTTGATACCCAGACCATTCTATGATTCTGTGATCATATCATCATAATTTTATTGTATATCTATTAATTATAATGATATAGATATAAATATAATTAGATGGTGATAATTGTGTAGTTATTATATAATCCTCAGTCTCCAACAATTGCTTAAGGGGAAAAAAAACAAGTGGCATGAAAATCAGAACAATTACATTGAATAACACTGCAATTCATGCAATCTACAAAAAAAGCCCTTATTTTTCAAAGTTTGGTACAAAATAAAAACCAGTTATCACAAAATATGTCAATTTTAAATAATGTTTGTCCTCTGGATCATTGCTGTCCCTGGACTCAGCATATGCTAACTGATGTGAATGAACTGAAAAGAAGAAGTGCTGCATGTTTCTGCTCCAAATTGCAGTTTCATAGATGATTGTAACATTCTGTCCTTACCAGGAACTGTGACCAATTAAGCCTAGAAAGCTCTCTTGGAAAGATTAGCTTTTCTCCAAAACAGACAGACAGCATGTTCCATATTAAATTTTACTATTTTGAGCATCTAGTGTTACATCCTTTGGTAACTGGTTTTCACAAATCCCACTACATTTAACTCCTCATCCATGATTTTTGTAGCAATCTAATAACTTCTAGTTACATAACTAGACCTTTTTGGGTTTTATTCTCATTATTTAAATTTTGACCCATAATATGCATATGTTGAAGAAAACAAAACTGAAAGTGAAGGGATAAAACTGTTTCTCCAGGTAATTTCAGGAACTACTGGAAAAGTAGAAAAGTGCTATTCTTAAACAAGAAGAGATTAGTAGATTATGCCACCATTTCTTATGGGAAAAAGCTGCCCAGAATCACAGAATGGTTGAGCTTGGAAGGGATCCCTGAGGGTCACCTGGACCAACACCCTGCTCAAGCAAAGACATCTAGAATGGTTGTCCAATTGGTTTTTGACTGTCTCCACAGATGGAGACTCCATCACCATTCTGGGCAACCAGTGCCAGTGCTTGGTCATCCTCACAGTGGAAAGGTGTTTTCAGACATTCAAATGGAACCTCCCGTGTTTCCATCTGTGCCCATTGCTTCTTGACTTCTCATTGGAAAGAGCCTGACTGAAACTTCTTCACATACTTCTCCAAAGGTATTCGTATACATTGATAAAATTTCTGCTTAGTCTTCCCTTGCACAGGGGAGACTGTTTTGGCCATGGCTTCCTTTTTCATGCCATATCTCTGCTCTGACCATGGGAAAAATGCCACCATGAGTGTTTGCTCATGCAGATAAAGACACAACTCATCTATAAACAGGACATGCCTTTTAATGCCACAGAAGAGCAACATTATGGATATGCCAAAGCCAGATACTTCCACTGTGGGTTTTTTATCAAATATTTTTATTGACAGCATTAGATGGGGGAGGTCCTAAAACACTGCCATATCTTCTCCTGGATTTTTTTTGTTGTTGTTGAGTCCACCAGCCAACCTATCAGCAGCAGCACTAGGTAAATAAGAGCTAGAGGTTTGGTTTTTTTTAATTCTAAAGCATTTTTTACAGCCACCACTGAAAAAGGTATTAATTGATACTAAAAGAGCTAACGCAGGACACTTCCCGGAAGAGTTTGGGATTAGGACAGTCACAGTAAAGGATGACAAAGTGAAAATCTATTGGCAATAGGCATTTCTTCAGTAGTAAGATGTCTCTATCATTACATCTAGCAATTGTTTGATATGACCAGTCTTCTCTCAACAGACTGAAAACTACAAACTGACAAATCTAGCACAAGAATTAGTATCAAAAAAAGGAAAAACATCTTAGGAAGGCCAAGAGAGTAAAAATATCACAGCACATGCTTGGATTCAGTTTCTCAAAGTCTTAAAGTTAGAAAATTTTGCTTTTTATTCAGAATCAAAAGATTCATAATTACAAAATCTGCAAGCAAAATTTATGTTACTTTAAACACTTCCTAGTTCCTGACTGATTCTAGCACAATGTCACAACAGATTTCATAATGCTGATCATTACTTTATGAGTCTGGCCATCCAGAAACCTTTCCACCTGTTGTATAGTTTGTCTGCAGTATCTATATCTACGGGATATCAGCAGTATCAGTATCTACAGGAGATTGCTTGAAAGACCTCACTGAGCTAAGGAAAACCCTATCCATGTCTCACCTCTTGTCTACATGGGTTGTTACAGGAGGCAATCCAATTGGTCTGGTGTCATTTGTCCTTGCTAAGGACATTGTCCATACTCCAAATCACTTTATTCTCCTTCAGTCATCTGGACATGGCTTCCCAGAGGACTCACTTCATCACTCGCTTCACCATGGACCTAAGATGAGGCTGACCAGCCTGATATCCCTAGACCCACCTCCTTGACCCTTTTGAGCAAGGCCATACAATATTTACCTTTCTCAAGTCATCAGAAACCCCTCTCAGAAACACCATGACAGTTTGAAGATTGTACAGAGTGTGTCAGAGGGGCACCAGCTGGCTCCCATAGCACCCTCAGGGGCATTCCATCTGGTTCCATGGGGTTCTTTGTGTCCAGCCTGCTTAAGTAGTCCTTAACTCCACCCTCCCTTACCCTGGGCAGCATTTAATTTCCCAAGGCCTTGATAACAGGTTTAGGGACCTAGGAGACCTGAAGACAAACACAACCTAACCCTAAAAAATTCAAGGCAAAAATGTCACTCTGAGTCCCATAGAGTCTCATATGAGTCACCATAGAATCCCTTATTGCTGCTCTTCATGTCCCTTGATCATATCAACTGCTGCTGAGTATGGGCTTTCCTAACTCCATCCTTTTTGTTTCTCAAAAAGTTACTGGTGCTTTGACCTGTTTTGCATAACCTCTTAACAAAGAGACTGTATGCTATTTCTGAAACTGCTTTTGGCAAACACACAATGGTGAAAAAAGCTATCCAGCTCAGAGTTCCAGGGGCCAGGGCTACTGCTCTATGTTTCTCAATCCATCCTAGATTGTATCTCACTCAACTGCACTTGCCTGCTGGATCAGAACTTTGATCACAAAAGTTCACTTTCCTGTACCTTGAATAAACACACTTTGAAACAATAAAGATGACTAATATTCCCTCCATTTTATGTCGGTGTTATACAGCTGATCATGAGCCATTCTACATCAAAGGTCCTTCAGCAGCAACACCAAGCCTCCTCAGCCTCACTGAAAAATCACTTACAACTCACAGCTTCAGGGGCAGGTGGCACTGCATGACACGATGCATGGGTTTTGCTCTCTCTGTGTTTACATTCCTTCTGTTCTAGATAGGGTGGACAGCCTCTAACCTTTTCACAGCTCATTCCCGTGACAGGCAGCTGAGGTTGTTTCCTTGAGAATGTAATAAAAGAACACATGAGCAGAGGTTTTTTTTAAGTTATGGGAAGTTCTGTTTGAAATGTGTTAGGCCTTGTTAGGGGAATAGAGTTTACTATTCCATCAAAATCTGATGCAGAAAATGCAGTGGGTTCTTTTTAATGAGCCTTTTTAAAAGGTTCTTTTTAATATGGGACATGAGAAAATAAATATGCCAGTTAAGATCCACACGGCAGGAATTCAGAGATCTCATAGTTGTTTGAATTCCACCTCCTGCTCCAGCCTCATACATGGGGAAAAACCTTAACTTTTGGTGCTTCAGAGATCATTTTCTCTTTGAGACTTTTAACCAACTTTTTGACTGTTTCTGCTGTATACCAAATAAAAAACTGACAGTAGTTTTGTTATTGTCAGCTCAGAACAGAAGCAGTCTATAACAGTCAATAAGTCTTTATGTCCTTAGTTAAGATACTCCTGCCTGACCTTGATGGAATCTCTTATGCAGTTTTCAGTAAAGGGCTCATGCATGTATGTGTGTATCCACTTTTAACTTTTAATAGGAGAAGTAAAATATTTAACAATCTGCTATTCAAGGTACTATCACTTTTCTGGGTGCTTGGTCAAAAAAAAAAAAAAAAAGCATAGATGAGGAACATTTAGAACCAGCTTTTCAATTAAGCCTATTTTCTCTCAACATACTGAATACCATAAATGCTAGTTCTGGAAAATATTACAACATTTTTAGAGCTGAAAAGTAATTATAATGAGATCTTGCAAACAATGAACTCTATTCTCCTTCTGACATACAGAAGGATTTACGAACACATTATTGCCTGTGCATTCAAAGAAAAGTCCCTTGTGCATCAGCAAAATAGGACGCACATAACCACAAAGTTCTTCCACAATTACAGTGCTAGTTTCACCCATTTAAGTTTTATTTAGTATTATCATTATTATTGTACTAACAGTAGATGGCAACATTTTGTTGGAACTTGGAAAACCTTTGTGAGCTTTACAAAATCATTTCAGTTCTGGTTTTACTCATAAGACTTAGGCATACAGAAAAATAGCATATAGCATATAATTAGAAGCTATAAATTAACCAAATTGTTTAATTATCTGTATAAATTAATATTGCAATTATCTTATTACCTTCAAAACTCCAGTTTGCCCAGGAGACTTTCTGACTGAAATCCAGATATGCTCTGACTGTTTGGTGATTTGGTAAAATGTAAATGTCCTAAGAGTTAAGCTTTCCTTACACAAAATCATAACCAGAGAACAGCAACAGGTTAATTCCTTAATAAGGTATGAATAAAGCTTTTCCTGAACTGCCAGCATGTCAGTATGTTTGGATCAAGGTTTTCAGAATTTAAAAGTATTTAAAACTCTCCAATTTTCTCCATATCTTTTTCCCCTGGCAGATGCTCAGTGAATATTCCTGTTTAATGCTGAAGTTGATGAGAATTCTGCTTCTGACTTGAGGGAAATGGAAACACCCCCTGTAACACTATAGGATAGAACTCAGCTACTAAGATCACAATAAAACTGAAATCTCTTAACCCTTTAGAACTTGCTTTTAATAGATGTCTGCATCTGTGCATGTCTGCACAGATGTCAGGTGCAGGCTTATTTATAAGGTGAAGCACAGTCTCTCTACTCACCCAAGCTGGGCAAATATCAACATCTTGGGCTGTATTTTAGTCTTTGGATATACACAGAAGATACTTGTGTAATGTCAGGCCAAAAGTTTAGGAAAGGAAATGTGAGCTGCTTGGAGCTCCCTAGATATACTAATCACAGTAAGGCTATTTGTATGTTTGATTACACTAGGCAGCACTGCCTGAACTAAAGACTTGCCTTGCAGATCCGTTTGAGAAACATATTTTATTCCAGTTTTCGTTGTTTAAGATACTAACCATAGACCTTTTTGTAACATATATCTCCTGTGTGTGATTCCTTGTCTGGATCTGACTTGAAATCTTGAGCTACATCTTCACAACAACAACAACAAAGACCATGTATTCATGGAACATTCGCCACATTTTTGTGTTAAAGTTATGGTGAAAGTAGAAAGCAGATCAGCAGGTATCTTAACGGTGCATGGCTTTGCGAACCTCTTTGACCATGGCACAGTATTCTCCATGGATAGTGCATCAATCACTGCAAATGACTAAGGCATTATTCCTGGCTTTCAGAAGCACAGCCTGGGCCTTGTGCTGTTTGTGCAGACAAGTACCGAAAGAATGTCATTTGAGAGGGAGAGTGGGAGCTGAGTGAAGAGAGGGGGCCCTTGTACGGGGAAGGGAAAAGAAAAGAGAAAGGAAGAAGGCTCAGACTCTGGAAAGCAAGATGACTTTTAAGCTGCCAAAGGTTTAACAAAAGCAATCCTGAGGTTATCCAAGAGGAAGTGAGTTTCTTATCATAAATAAACAGATGATTTCATGGGCATGCTCTGGATCTCACCACACTTCTATGTGTATCCTATTAAGTGGTGTTTGGACTCTGACTTTTTCTAGTGGAAGGATCTCTTCTGCAGAACTTCACTGAAGGCTGCACATTCCACAGAGCATTTTTGTGGATGTGGAAGAGTTCAGCAAATGTCCCATATATTTATACTTTTTCTCTGATAATGAAATGAAAAATGGATGGATGGATGGATAGATAGATAGATAGATAGATAGATAGATAGATAGATAGATAGATAGAGTGAGTATTGGAAATTGAATACTTTGTAATAGCAAAATCTAGTAAAGGTAGGACAGCTTCTATATTCTTCAGATACATGGAGATTAAGTTATTTCTAAAGATGTGTTTTATCAGAAGAAAGTAGAAGCATCTAGAGATATAGGTAAATAGACTAGGATTAAGTAACTGAGGCTGCATTCTGTACTTTGATTGTGACTGCAGAATTCCTTTGAGTATATCTTTCTGCAAGAAATCCAGTGCAGCTGCTTGAGAAACTCCTGTCTGTGGCGTGAGTAAGAATAAGAAGCTGCTAAAACTTTGGCTGGCTGCTAGTGCTGTTTTTGAATGAAGTGCAGGAGAATGTCCTACCAAAAAAGACAGAAGGGTTTAAAATCTGAAAAGCAAAACCAATCAGGAGATTCAGAGTCCCTCATCTTAAGAATCAATGTACATTACACTTACAAGATGTGATGTCAAATTAGATTTCTGTTTGAAAAATTAAGGAGTCAGTAGGCAACTAATAATCCCAGAAAGAATTAGTCAGGAAAGAAAGGCACACATTATAAGTATTCTCTCCTAAAACAACAATGCATTTAGCCAGCAGTTGCCTACTAGCAGTATGTGCCATTTTATGAATTTGGAGGACACAAGCACAGCCAACCCAAGAGGTTAAATGGAGAGGTTGGAGCATAACTTTTTATACACTTCAGCTTGAAAATAACACGGGTAAAAGAGGGCCTCTGATTTGATGCTGCCTTTTCTGGAATGTACAGTGCAACTGGATCTAAATTTTGGAAGAGTGCCCAGTTTCAGATGTCTAAAGCCTCTGTTGAAAGCAGTGGAGACTATACACTGCCAAAGTTTTATGTATGCAACTGCAGATTGATTGCCTAATGGCAGTGGTGGGCTTTGATCATGAATGTCTGGAGAGAGAAGCCTCAGTAGGCGCCCTTTCCCCCATTTTTCCCTTTACCCTTCTAACTCTACTCTTTTTCTGTTTTCCCCCAGCATTCACTACAATCTTTTCACTGATACCTGAGATATAGAAGTTCCTCTCCCCACATATTTATTTTCTTTAACAGCTTGCTAGTTGAAGACTGTGCAAGTGGAGTTAACTGGAGAAGGTGCACGGTATGCAATTGCTCTAACACGTTGTCTATTTCAGGCTTTATGGGTGAGAGAAACAGATGAAGATAATTTCCTCTCATTTTCTGTTTCTTATTAGTAAATTGTGAGGAATTCTTAGGTACAGAACATCCAAGTGGGATCATCATGCCTATGCAAAGGAAAATTATTTCCTTACGGTTTGGTCAATGTGTGAGTCACAGTCACATAAAAGATGTAATAAGCTGCTTCTGCTTGCAATTAGAGGTTTTGTTCTGATGGCAAATTAAAATTTAAGTCCAGTAGAATTAGGTGTGAAATCTTGCAGATTCACAGCTAACTGTATATTGTGATTCCATTTGGCAGCTAATAGGGCTCAGAAAATTACTTATATTTGCCTGTACTTTCCATTTTACATATACTTCTGGAATTGTGCAAAATGACAGCAAACTGCCATGAATACATATTTAGTCTATATTCACTTCTCACTTCCTCCCCTTAATGAAAATAAGGGAAGAACATCAATTTTTATTCCTTTTTACTGAAAAAAGAGAGTAGCAGTCTTAATACTACACACCTAACAGATGGAATGAAGTTACAAAGAAATGCCTGAGGGTATAGGTTCTCTTTTCTAGTGAAAAATCTTTCATAGTCAAAGAATTCAAACCTTTTTTTTTTTTTTTTTTTTTTTTTTTTTAATAAATCATACTTTCCCTAAAATCTGCCTGTTCATTCTTCTTTATATCTGCAGTTATGGGGAATCATCTCAGGAGCTTCTAATTCTGCCACAAAGACAGATGTTTGAACAATTCCCTCCTGTTCAGTATCAGCTGTTCAGCAGAGCTTGCCTTGGAAATAAAGTACCAGTTACCTCTAATTCTGGCTGCCTTTTCAGGAATGATACAGGGAATTTTTTAATAACAAAGCTACCTTCTTTGTTCTGAAGATTAACTAGAAAACCTCTGGTAAACACAGATTCAGCTCATCAACAGTAGGACTTGCTTGGGCTCCCTGCTCTTAAACTTTACTTGCAGACCAACTGGTATCAGTTTTATGAAGCCATGGTGGGAGGTCATCGCACTGAGTTCCCCATGAATTCTGCATCTTTCCCTTTCAGGCATGATGGACCCATTTATTTGTCAAACAAAAGCAGAGGCCAGGTTAGGTCACTTGAGAAATAATGTAGGTAGCCTTAGAGTGTGGCCTGCTGTGGGTGCAGAGTGAGGTAGTGAATCTGACGTACTATTCAAAGATAAACAGTCTTGAAGGTCTGATTGAAGATGTTCCTCCTCATTGAAGAGGGGTGGACTAGTGAACATTTAAAATTCCCTTCCACGTCAAACTATTCTGTGATTCTATGGAGGCAACACTGCCACTGTCTTACTCATAAGTTAGTGCTCTTAGGTGTGGATGTGAAGAGGATACTAACAAAGAAATTAAAAATACTCAAACCAGGTGAGGATATAGTGTCAGTATGTTTTTCAAAGTTATCATGTGCTTTGCTCCAAATAAGCTTCACAAGGAGTGGCATAAATATAAAAAAATAAATATATATTTCTGTTCTCCTTTCCATTGGTACCTGTCGTATAGGCAGGTTATAGAAGAGGTTCTTTTCCCTCAGAATCCAAAAGCCTTCTGAGAGGTGAGTCACAAAACAAAAAAATGAAAACAAGCCTGACTTTGCATACTAGAATCTTGACCAGGGCAGGGGGTATAAATTTTCCTGGAAATGAACTCCCATGAAAAAAACCCCATAAAACCCCATAAAAGATTAAGTATAGAAAATAATGGCAATTTAAAAATATGGTAACAAAACATGGCAAATCATTTTTGGAGGGAACCCATTTCATATTTATGAATTAGGCTGACCTCTGCATACTTGACCGAAGTTATTATTTTACCACTCCTGAGCTCATAAAAGGGGGTATATTTCATCCCAGGGGTAATGTTAAGATACTGTGAGTTAAGCCCAGAAATATGTGCTGAACATCCCCCATTAACAGATGGGGTGGAGTCTTGTGCATAGGACTAAGTCTTGAGTAACCCTTTCACAGCCTTCCTTCTCTCATGTCCAACTCTGCTGCTATGCTCTGGTCTGAGGAGACTTTTCTGTGCAGAGACATGACAGCCATGTAGCAACTGGACTTGCTGGAGTCCTTGTGAGAGGTCTTCATTCACACTGGATATTTGCTCTTGGGAATTCAGCAGTTATTGGTGGACTAGAAACACCATTATTCATGTCTTTCCCTTTGTGGGCCACAAAGGGAAGGAAATTAGCATTAAAAAGTATGGCATACTGTGACCATAAGTATCAGTAGGACAACTACTGTAATATGGGGTGGTCTCCAGCTCTGATAAATTACACCAAAATCTAATTTGGCTCCTATAACAGCAGGCATCAGAAGAGTCATCCTTGCCCCACCTGTCATCTCTAAATAAGCCATATGTGCTTCAGTTCCCAAAGGTTCATGACAAATTCCCAGATAGCTACTCTGTCTGGAAATGTTAGGCATGGACATATTCAAATAGCAAGGAAAAAAATATCATCTCCCCTTCTTCTCCCCATTGTCATTAAAGATGTGATAGGCCATCACCATGGCATTCCTCAGCCTTCAAGAAGAAATCTAGGTACTTCATCCTTCCTTGTTTGGTCCCATTTCCTCTTATTCTTGAAGATGCCTCTTTACTTTGGCCACATATATGTCAATCTCAGAATTTTTTTAGATTTCAGTCTAAATTTCCGCTAGTAAAATTCTGTAGCAAGGGAAGAACCGCATTTCATTTCATAGCCATGGTAAGAGCTCGTGCTCTCCATTTTGGTGGGTTGCACAACTCTGCCAAGCTTATCTGCCTAAAGCAAAATAGAGATCAGGTGTAGCACTGTCCATTGTGGAGACAATGTCATACTGGTGAAACACCTCTATTTCCTGAAATGGAACAGCATTTCAAAGTCACTTAGCTGACTTTGAAGATCTGTTTGCATGACTGAGTTAGTAACACAGATCACATATAAGCAGCCAATGATGTTAGATTTCAGCTGATTAAGAAGTTGGGGAAAGGATGGGGGGTGTAGCCAGGGGAGAGTGATATCTGTCTGTAATGAGATGGCCTCCTGGAGTACATGGTGCAAAGCTTAGACTGCAGGAAACTGACAGCTCTGTGGAAAAGCTCTGCATAAAGATCTCTGCAGGCATCAAACTCTCTGGGAAACCCACCAAAATGTACCATAGAACGTTATTTTTCAGTTTAATGAAGACACAGCATGCAGTGATGCCCAGTAAACAGTTTTAAGCACTCACCATGCCTCAGTTAATTAAAAACTAAGGTAAATTCTGGAGCCTTAATACAAACTTGTGTCCGTAGTCATTGTGCAGTACTCAGGAGACCAGAGTCGAACAAGATTTTAATTATTTCAAGCAGAGCCTGTAAGCTTAGTAATTTTTCCATTGCTTCCCTTCTGTAAAGTGAGGCTTACAGTCCGGCAAGGCAGCGTTTGAGGGATGCCCCAGGGAGACAGCCCAGCGCTGCCTTGGGGAGCTGTTGTGGCCCGGGGGGCACACATGCGGTCTCAGTGCCCCAGGGGGGGCGGTCAGAGCGGCAGGGCACCCCCGGGGCAGCGGTGCCCGGCGCTCCCGGCCCCGAGCCCCGATCCCCAAGCCCCGATCCTCGATCCCCGAGCCCCGATCCCCGAGCCCCGATCCCCATCCCCGAGCCCCGAAAGGGGGCGCGCCGGTCCCGCGCAGCGCTGCGCGGTCGCGCATGTGCCGGGCCCGGGGCTTGCGGAGGCGACTTCGCCCCGCGCGGCAGCTCGGGGTGGCCGCAGGCCAGGTCGAGGCTGTTTTCCCAAGGGGGATGGAAGTCTGGGGCGTCCTAAAAATAGTGCCGGCCGAGGCAGCGAGGGAGGTAGCGGCGCTGCGGGGGAGGGCGGCAGATGGGTTTTGGGGAGGGGGCGCAGAGGCGTGCGGCGCAGAGCCCGGGGGCGGCCGGCGTTCCGCCCCGGCGGAGGGAGCGTCTGCCGCGGGCCTCTGCCGGGAAACTGCTGCCGCTCGCCCGCCGGCTTCGGCAGCCGGGTGTGAATAAATGCAGGAAAGCCTCGAGGTGCTCCGTGGATGAACAGGAGGGCTGCGCTGCTGCCCCGCGACAGCCAGGTGCCCGCCGTGCCCGGCGGCGGACCGACCCGCGGCGGGCTAGCCGCGGCGGCAGCAGGAATCCCCCCGGCTGAGCCGGCGGGCAGTGCTCTGTACGGCCCGGACAGGATCCCCGGCTCCCGGAGGCGGAGGTTGTGCGTGCGCGAAAAGGTGGTCGCAGAGGCTTGCGGAGGGCGATGGCGAGGAATTGCGCGGGGCCCGTCGCCCGGGCCAAGCCCGACCCCTGCACCCGGGTCATCGGCAGCGAGCAGCCTGCGGCAGTGAAATCCAGCTTCCCGAAGGCGCCCGTGGTGAGCACGGCGTGCACGTCCTCCCGCTGCCCATCATCCCCAAACTGTGTCGGGGGCTCCTCGCTTTGTATTTAGCCTCTTTATGGGGGCTTTATGCTCCAGCGAGGCGGTGTGCCGTGTGCGAGGAGCGCTGTGCTGCCGGGCCCTGTGCTGCACCGGCGCTGCCCTCGCTGGGAGGCGCCGGTTCGGGCCGCAGCCCGGTTCGGGCTGCGCCGGAGCTACCGCCGCTGCTGCTGGGGCCCCGCTACCCCCGAACACCCTGGTGGGGTGTGCCCGTCCTTTTGCTTTAAATACACCGGTCCCGCGGGATGTTGTAACAGAGAAGTGAATGCAGATCCAAATAAGAGGCGCCTAACTTGAAGAACATCGTCAGTGTTGCTCTGTACAAAAATAATTAATCACTGTTCTTAAAAAAAAAAAAAAAAAAAAAAAAAAACACACCAAAAAGCAACTAAGGTGAATTAAAAACAGAGAGGAATTAGAGGCTCTAATATTTGGGTGGGTTCTGCAGAATCACATGGAGATGTTACTGCACAGCAATAACAGCAATAATAGGTATCGAATTTATCCGTGTGCACAAGCAGGAACAAACAACCTTTCTTTTACTTCTCTATGCAATTTTAGAGCCTTAGTGCTGAAATTAGTCTAAGAGGGAAGCAATATGCATAATTACAAGAGGAAAAAAACCCCACAATGATTGAAAAGGAAGAGCAGTTAGCAGCGCACAAAACGTCACGAAGACAGTAGGCTTGTTAGGCACAGGGATGTTTATTTGGGTGGCTACTCACCCAATTTCTTCATAACAAACACTATTTTTATAACAAAGATATTATTGGTCCTTGTCATAACAATAATCCCTATATGAGCAGGATTTTGCCTCTTTGGCTCGTGAATAATGATGGTGTTCTGCTGCCGAGAGTGTAATGATTAGGAGCTACAAAACTCGGATTTTCATCTTTTATAGATGCTTCCTGTACACGCATTTCGCCCTCGTTTTGCAAAGAAGACTACTTTGCACGTATTTTATTCACTTGACTTCGTTCAGCTGCTGGCTGCTGGCCAAGGAGGGCATCCTACCTGACGATACTCGGGCGGTACAGAAAATCCTGTGAAGAAGATGTTCAGGCGCTTGATTCAATGCAGTGGTTTTGCATTAGGGAGTCCAGACACAACTGGTATAAGAACTTTCTAAACATGCAGCCATGAAGTTCAAAAGTCCTGTAATAACTCCTGCACCTCAGACTGTACCTTTGCATGCACACAAATGCGTACAGCATTATGACCTCAAGGATACTATCTTTTTAAAGTCTGCATCAATGTAATTCTCTCTTTAGGAGGCATCACTTGATAGAAGTGCACATCTCCTTTTCCCTTCCCTTCTCTTCTACTTTGATATGTTCCTTTATAACACTATTTGCGTTTAGTTTGGACGGTTTGTAGCTAAACACTGAGACAGATTTTTAAAATGGACACAGAAATAATGTAATCTGGAACTCCTCGGCAGACGCTGTATGGAATGGGGCAGGGTTGAAGACATTTAAACGCACTTAACAGTACTCTGTTACTGCAACGGTGGCTGCAGAACTGCAACTGGGAAAGGAGGAGTAAAGAGGGGGAAGAGGGGGGAACACAGCTATTTAAGTGATATGTGAATCGGACTCGCATTTTTAGTGCTGTTTGTGAAGTGCATGTGGAACTCTCTGAAACTGTTCAGCAAATGCTGACAAATTATATCTGTCGAGGAAACAAGGAGACATAGGAATATTTTATTCACTTCTTACTTATTTTGGTAGCTGGGTACGCCATTAATAACATCATAAAGGTGGCACCTACCGTAGATTTACCATTTTTTAAGGTTTTTAATATTTAAATTTTTAATGTTTAGTATTTGGGTGTTTACCTGCAATACAATAAACATTTCTTTAGGTGGGCAAATGCTGCTGTCTACTTAGTTCAGAGTGACTTGACAAACTAAGGAAGATATTTCCTATAACGGGTACTTTGACAAGGATAGCCAACTGTCTTATATACCAAAGAGTAGTCAAACCGCAGTGAGATTCAAAGCAGAGAATGTTGGAACATTTTGTTCCAGCCAACGAGCTAAAAATAACAGCCCCTCCCCGTGTTGGAAAGGGGGTTGATTTTCACATTTGGAAGGGCAAACAGAAATCAGATTTTTAATGTAATCAAACAGAAAAATCTGCCCGGAGAGGTGAAGGGTGAAAGTTCTGAAGTGTCAGTGCTTTAAAAAAAAAACAAAAACAAAACACCAAAACCAAAAAAACCCCGACAGAGTCCAGAGATGGGGCTCTGAACGGGATTTGATGGGTTGTTGGGAGATTTAATAGTTTTATACCTTCCTCATGGCACATCAGAACACGGTGTTTGAACTAGGTCATGGTAATGCCAAACTGCACAGCCAAGTGCAACGGCTCCAGCCGTTCTGCCACTCGAAGCCAAATGTGAAAGCCCCTATTTTCAGCCCGAAAGTAAGCTCTTTCCTCAGCCTCATGTTTTACCTACCTGCAGGACAGGCTCTCTAAACGTCAGAAACTGAGAAACTACTTTGACGTACATTTCGGAGATTAGACGCTAAGTGTGGTGCACGTCAATAAGGAAATGCTTAACGACATGATAATTACACCATCCACGTTACTGAGATGTTTGGTTAGAGACTTTCAGCATTTACCCTGTGGGGGAAAAAAAAGAGCTTCTTTACTTGCAGACCATAGGAGAAAATAAGAGGAAAACAACACCATCAAAACCCAAAACACTCACATTTTTAATCCCCCAATCACGTTTTCTGCAAGCAGAGAAAGCTTTCCTCTTTTCCAATAAGCGCGCTTCCAGATAGCTGTTACTTCCCTATTCTCGTGAGCTGCTCGGGATTTGCTTTTGGATTTGATTGTTTAAAGCACGGTAGAGACGTCGTATTAGAAGAGCCGGCGGCAGCCCGGCGGAGCGGCGTTGTTCCGCAGCAGCTCGGCACGGCGGAGATCCGCGGAGAGCCGCGGAGAGGCGCGGAGAGGCGCGGAGAGGCGCAGAGAGCCGCGCTGCCCCGCGGCTCCGGCCGCAGCCCTCGAGCATCCCGGCCGCGGCCCGGCACCGCCGTCCCGCCCGCCCCGGCACCGCCGTCCCGCCAGCCGGCCTGCGGGGCCGCCCAAACAGGCGGCTCGGAGCTCCGGCTCTGCAGTGTCCCCGGCGCTGGACGGCAGCCGCCCTCCCCTCGTACCCGCTTTATTTTCCTCTGGTCCTGCCATACAAACTTTGCGTCGTGCTTGCCCCCCTCTCCTCCCCCGCCCCCAACACAAACATAAGCTCTTCTCGATTAGGCTCCTCTGAGGTCCCCGCATGGGGAAGGGGAGGCAGTCCCGGCCTCTTCCTTTCCCGGGGCAAGAGGCTTTCCTTTCGCCTCCCAGGGAGCCGACTTTCACCGTTACCTCTCTCTCGCCCGCTAGGAGCAAGGGAGTCCAGCGCCTCCGGCCGCCTGCCCCAGCCTCCCTTCTCGTCCCGCCTGCGGGACTTGCAGCTTTTCCCCATTCTGTCCTCCTGTTTGTCTGCCCGCCTGCCCGCCTGCCTCCCTCCCTTTTTATTTTCCCCGTCAGTAACTTAAGCCCAAGCCAAAGGAGGCATAAGGAAAAATACAGCCGTGGGCTCCAGGTCTATAAATACAGCTCGGAGAGAGAGTCCAAAAGTTTAGAAGGAAAGGAAGAAAGCGTACGGAGGCAAAAGCCAAGCACCGCTCCGCTCCTGCCGATACTCTGGCTATGCTTGGGCTTCGCGGCGGCGGACCGAGCTCGTTCCCTGTTTGTTTGGGTGGGATTTTTTCGGGAACGGGGCGGTGGCGGTAGAAGGGTCGGCGCATTCATTATTTCAGCTTTAAATACGTGAATCTTATCCACAAATACCAGTCGATCCACTAGCCAACTTTGCAGCTGCTATTGTGAGTGGAAACTTTCCTAGAGTAGCTGAAGACGCTAGTGGAGGGTGACCGTTTTGTTTGGTTTGGGGTTTTTTTGTGTTTGTTTGTTTTTTTCTTTTTCATCTAGTGAAGCCTAAGCACATTAAACATTTCCTTGTTCCTTCCTTGTTTTGTGTATCGATCGGAGAGAGAGAAAGAAACAGTGGTGTTTTTAAAGGCGGCATAGCGGTGCCCCTACCTGCTCTGTATCATCTTAGACGATACTCTCTTAGAAATACGCCTAAGTGGTGCTGCCATTCTCCGTGAAAGTAAACGCTGCGATTTCAGAGAGGAAATGACCAACATATGTTCTCTGTATCCTAAGTATTTATTTACGTTAACCACTGTCTTCTTTATCCCACGTAAGAAATTGGTATTGGACTGAAAATACTGCTCTTTCTCAGGAGGGAGCAATACCCGTTCAGAATAACAACGACAGAAGGAGTCAAGGAAATGTGCATATACCGGATGAAACAGGGAGAACCCGACCCAGTTTTGGAGTTCATCTTTTTGGGGGATTGAGGTTGTGAGGACGAAGCAGGTCCGAAGTCGGGGAATGGAAGCAGCTAGTGGAGAAAGTGACTGTCGTTGCGCAGGCAGCCTTTGAAAGCGCAAGGAAGGACATGCCAAGCTGCCCTGCAGCGAGAGCGTGAAGCGGAAGCAGCGAGAGGCCGCAAGGAGCACGGAAAGATGCTGCCCAGAGCGGCACTGCCCGGAGCGATGCTGCCCGGAGCGATGCTGCCCGGAGCGGCGCTGCCCGGAGCGGCTCTGCCCGGAGCGATGCTGCCCAGAGCGGCGCTGCCCGGAGCGATGCTGCCCGGAGCGATGCTGCCCGGAGCGATGCTGCCCGGAGCGGCGCTGCCCGGAGCGGCGCTGCCCGGAGCGATGCTGCCCGGAGCGGCGCTGCCCAGAGCGGCGCTGCCCGGAGCGGCACTGCCCGGAGCGATGCTGCCCGGAGCGGCGCTGCCCGGAGCGATGCTGCCCGGAGCGATGCTGCCCGGAGCGATGCTGCCCAGAGCGGCACTGCCCGGAGCGATGCTGCCCGGAGCGGCACTGCCCGGAGCGATGCTGCCCGGAGCGGCACTGCCCGGAGCGATGCTGCCCGGAGCGATGCTGCCCGGAGCGATGCTGCCCAGTGCGGCGCTGCCCAGAGCGATGCTGCCCGGAGCGGGGCTGCCCGGAGCGATGCTGCCCAGTGCGGCGCTGCCCGGAGCGATGCTGCCCGGAGCGGCGCTGCCCGGAGCGATGCTGTCCCGAGCGGGGCTGCCCCGAGCGATGCTGCCCGGAGCGGGGCTGCCCCGAGCGGCGCTGCCCGGAGCGATGCTGCCCGGAGCGATGCTGCCCGGAGCGGCACTGCCCGGAGCGATGCTGCCCGGAGCGATGCTGCCCAGTGCGGCGCTGCCCGGAGCGATGCTGCCCGGAGCGATGCTGCCCGGGACTGCGGTCTCAGCCCAGCGCCCCCCGAGGGGAAGGCGCAGAGGCCTCTCCCCCAGGAAGAGCAAAGCCATCGGCAGCTGTTGTGGGACAGAAGTACGGGGTGCTGGGGAAATAACAGCTGAGAGGCAGGAGACAATACGAAAGAGCAATCAGACGCTTCAGCACTGCAGCTTTGCAGGAGTTCGTGGTTTCTTTGCAGGACAAGCTCAAGGCAAAAAGAGATTACGCCGAGGAGCTATGTAGACTTCAGACAACTTCTTTTCCGGGCCCTCCTATGTCTTCGACAGGGCAGGAGGCAGCTTTATCATGCACCGCTACAAAACGGAGCTCGTCACCCTGCCCCCATGGCTCTGTCAGCCAAGGGGGAGAGTTGACCGGGCTTGCCAGGCTTTGAGGTTTTTGCTTAATTAGCAGTGGTGAGCGTTGTTCACAGGCATTACTTTTGGTTCAGGGAAAGGAGGATGATGAAACAGAAATCCTGTATCTGCTTTATGTCTAAAAATTCACCAGTGGTCAATGTCTAATGAAACAGCAATACTGCATAGCTTTTGTGGCAGCAGGGTTGTGAAGCCATCCCAATACCTCCTCACTGGGCTAGCTCTCACCACATTTGGCATTTACCACGTGTAACACTTGGAGCGGAGGCTTCCCCACCATGCACATGTGCTGCCACCAGACCACCACAGCTTTACTGATGACAGATTTCTAGTAACTGCAGAGTTATTTCCAGGGGATGGATTGCCCTGCCAGCCTTCACAGCCCTGCAGTCTGCCCTGGGGTGAGCAGGGAGCTAGGGGTGGCGAGGGGACTGACACAGATGGGGGTAAAACACCCTGCGGGCACAGGGACAGAAAGGTGCAACTCATCCTGCACACCAGTCTCTGCTCACTGGGGTGAGACTGACAGCCCTCCAGGAGCAGTGTGTAGCCAGAGCTCAGTCTATTTAAAGCCTGTGCTCTTGCTGCAGACTTCAAGCAGTGTGTGCCAATCCCCTTGGCTTGGCAACATTATTTTTGGCTGCAGCTTCCTCCCACATTGTAGGAAATACAATAAAATTAAAACAAACATTAAAAAAAAAAAAAAAAAAAAAAGGAGAAAAGAAAGAAAAAAAAAAAGAGATGAAGAGCAAGTGCTCCTGGCAGAGGACTGAAAGGAGCCCGAGTGTCATGTCTTCCCTGTCTTGCTGTTCTGCAGTTGCCTCCCCTCCAGCTGTGGCACCTCTGCCTGCCTGGTGGGGTGGCAGGTGTGGGATGAGAGGAGGCACAGGCAGCATAGCAGTACAGTCCCACACTGCCTGCCATGGGACCTTTCCCACTGCAGTTGCTTGCCCCGACTCCCTTGGGAGTGGTCCATGCCATAGGGGCAGTAGCCTGCCCTAGGCTCTGGGGCAGCTGGCGAGGAAAGGGTGGGGATCACCCTGGCTGGAACTGCAGTTTAGGTAGTACAGACCTCTTCATGTGGGCACTGCTGGATTAAGGATAGTGCTGGGTCCTCTTGGTGTGGTTTCACTTTAATCTTTATCCTGCCCTCAAGGAGAGGTGGAGGTGCCCTATTTCTAATATTTTCAATTCCGTTATCACAGCTCTGTCTTCAAAAGAGAGTGGCAATGAAAACAGACATTTAAACAAGTCCTACTCCTGAATCGAGGCCATGAGAGTTACAGGCACAATGCATTCCAGAAACAAAGGAACTCGTCTTTTCTCAAAGAACTTTATCTGTCAAAATTTCACAGAAAATGAGAGAGGATGTGGTTCTGTGGGGGAAAGTAAAACCATAAAGGAAAAAAGAAACTCCTTTTATTGGTGAAGAAGAAAACATCAAATAACATTCCAGAGGAAAAGCACTGCTTGCTTTTTTTTTTTTTTTTTTTTTTTTTCTCTAATATATCTCCATACAGAGAGTATGATGCAATTATGAAAAATACATTATATGCTGAAAAATTGGTAGTCTTTCTACTCATGGGCTGTAAGTTAATTTTGTCTCTTTGAAGAGACTCATGTATTACTTTCCTTCACATACTGTGAAGTCTAATAGACCTTTCTTTGTGCCCTTCATACACATTTCAGGTACTTCCAAAAGTATTTTCCTCTCTTTGGCTGAGCAAGAAGCAGAAGACAGGGAGAGGTTATGATAAAAATGGTAGTGTTGAGAGCCAGGAGGATAATGGAAGAGGTAAAACTTGCTTTGATTTGGTTTTGCCTTATCAATCAGTGCCATTATTGTGACAAAGCTTGCTTTTTCTCATCCTAGTCAAATTGAGCTGCGCTTGGCCTAGACTGACCTCCTGCTGCTGGCAGTCACACCTTCTTCTGACTTTCTCTGCTTCCTCTACTCAAGAGCACCATGGTGTCCTGATTTGCCACTTGCTTGCAGTAGTACATATTGTGCTGCAAAATATATTACTTCATTAATCAGTTAAGGCAATTAACAATATGATTAATAGTCTTACTTTATTAATTTGAGCACATGCATCTCTGTATTTAGCTTATTCACAGAACTACTTGGTATGATTAAGCTACAGAGAAGTTCCATTATAGCCTTGTTTTCCATATGTTCAAAGTGTTCTGAAAATGTCACCTTTGAAACTCAAATTTCCTATGTCTAGTAAAAAATATTAATGTGCCAGGAAGTCTTCATCTGAACACAAAACCAAGTCTTTCAGAAAGTCACTATATGTTTAAAGTAAAAAGCAAGATTTATATTTTAGCTTAAATACTTCCAAGTAATTTTTTTTTTTCACTCTGAATTTACATGTACTTGAGAGACAGGATTGCTTATCCAGGTGTTGGTCACAGGCAGGATATGGGTTTCATTCTAAAACTGGCTCTGAGAGGCTCACTATAGTGAGGGGCTGCTGGCAAGGTTCAAAACTGTTATGCCACACTTGGGTAGCTCTTCAGGGCTGCACTGTTGTTCCCTGGGCCTGTATTTTTCCACTCCTCTTCCTTATTGTGGCTTATCTCTATGCAACATAAATCACCCGTGGTCACTTGTGGTTTATGCACATGTAATCTCCTGTCATGTAGCTCATTCCATTTTTACATGCTTGTCTCACCTTGGACATGCTGCTGAGGTTAACCAGATCTTGACAACACCAAGCTCATCAAGGGGTTTGGTCACTCCCTGATGTGATCATGGTTTACAGCCTCATTTTGGTAGCTACTTGGAAAATTAACACTGTTAGTGCAGCACATTAAGGATTGAAGACAAGAAAGCTTTGTATGATTTCAGGGTGTGCCATTACAAATCCAGTCCAGCAAAATACAGCAACAACACATTTTGTTGTGCACCTGCACAGCTGTGACTATGGTGAACTTGAGCAGACCACATGAGTGGCTAAAATGCCTGCTTTTATATCTGTATATATCTATCTATATCTATATATATATCTATATCTATATCTATATCTATATCTATATCTATATCTATATATCTATATCTATATCTATATCATCTATATCTATATCTATATCTATATCTATATCTAATCTATCTATATATCATTATATATATTATTATATATACACATTATTATATATATTATAATATATATTATTCTATTTATTATATATATATGTGTGTGTATTTTATAATATTTTATTTTTTAAAAGAAAACAGTGAGTTTTCATTTAGCTGCTCTGGCTTCCTGTTTCCCCAGACAGCACTCTCTGTCATTCACACTACAACAGTACAGAGTTATACTCCTGAGACATTGTCTCCCAGCCCAGATTATAGATCATCAGTGATTGCACGTTGTAAAAATCTCCACCCAAGGCTGTGGAATTCAGCTTCCCTGAAGTTTCTCATTCATAACCTCACATCCTAGGAGAGGAGGAGAGAATAAATTTGACTGTCTGGGATAGATTCAAAAGAGTTAGAGGAAGAACTTCTGTGCAAAAAGTTCTTTTAGCCTGCTAACCCAGCTTCTCACTTTCATTTCTGTCCTTCTCTGTTACATCACACTGAACGTGGATCTACCGCTCCCAAATGTTGCTTTAGTGTTATCATACTTTTGAATCATACTCTCAAATCTTCACCTTAGTCTTGCGTCAGTGCCTGTTCAAATAGTCCCTTTCTCCTATCCAGGATGGCAGTACTTGCCTTTAGCACTTAAAGATTAATACATCAAGGTTCAGTAGACTTCTTGGCCAGAACAAACACGCCATAGCTCACCAGCCTTGTCTCCACCATATTGTGTTCTTCACTAAGTGACTCATGTGGTGTAAGGTGTAGATTTCCACACATGGGACACCTACTTGTGTTCTGACCAGTAATCTCTCCTTACAACCATTCTGGAATGACCACCTAGTCCATTTTCCCTTCTCTTTCCAGTGAGTTAAGGAATTAACCTGAAATTCCCCCCATTATGCACTCATGAACTGGGAAAGTGGTTGCTAGCAGATGACATATGGGCCAAAATAAAGAGGCAAAGGAGGAGCTTTATGATCTTGTCAGGTCACAGAATATAAAGGACATAATTTTATTTTCTTTGAATTTAGGACAAGAGATATGCTCATAATTTTTCCTGAAGAAAACTTCCTCTACTTAGAGTGAGTCAATAAGCAAAGAAGAATCAACAGAGTATAAAGAAAGAGCTCATATGAGCATGAAGTACACATCAAATCTGGACACTAGTTGAATGAACATTTAAGCTAGTGAAGTGAGGGAGCAATGCTTAACCAAAAAAAACAACACAAACAAAAAAATCCAACAAACCAAGCAACAACAACAACATCAACAAAAACAAACCCCAAACAAACAAAAAGAAAAGGAAAATTAAAAAAAAAAAAAATCTAAGGGAAAGGAAGAGGGTAAAGTGACCTTTCTGCTTTCTGTCCAGGACTAGAAGAGCCCACAGCAAGACAGAAGAGAATAAAGGGGCAGTGACCTGTCCCATGGTTTCCAAGGCAAGAATTCCCACTCCTGGAACATAACCAGCCCAAATATTTCACTGGTGTCCTCTCCTGCACACTTTTTTCTCCCACAGCTAGAGCTGTCACCTGAGAGTACAAGATTTTCAGTTTTTCCAGGTCTGGAAGTAGGTACTGCCCACCACTCACTCTGTTCCCACAGAGTGCATTGGTGTGTGGTCAAAGGGAAATAGTATCCTTCAGAAATCATTCTCAACCACCAGTGTGAGTTAACTACTGGCAGCACTTACTGTTAGTGCTAATCTGCATCTTTAAAAATCTTTATTATAAGCATCTGGAATGCATGTGATGATTCTAAAAGTTCTTATATAGCAGATTATCTGTAACATTTTTATTTTAATATTTTAAAAATTATTTAATCAATCAGCTAGACAATCTTCACAGGTATTCCCAGGCTTGTGAATGTGCAGGAGGGAAGAAGAAATTAGGTAGACTAACATATTCAGTTTCTTGATAGTGTCAAAAGACCTGGAAAATGTATCCATGGGTGTTGGAGAAGAGTGCCTTGTCCCATTTTGTTTCCATAGTATGAAATTTTCTCTAGCATATTACAAGACACTGAAGAGTGTGCTTTCATTCTGTTCATTTGCTGCTTACTAGGCCATGTCCCACTGATGACAAGCACACTAGCTAGCCACCTATCTCAGGTCTTCTGTGCCTTGAAAACTGTTGGAGAGCCTTAGAGGTCCTCCTCCTTAGACACATCGTGAAATTCATTATGGCAAGCAGAAGTAGAAATGGCACTGGCCATGCTTTTATTCAGAAATTATTCAGTAAGAAGGACTGGCTTTTCTTTAGCCTGCTGAGTTCACACTTTACTACCCTCCAACAGCTGAGAATCTTCTTCTGTGTACATGAAGAGGGCAAGAGATGTTTCTTAAAATGGCATACACATCAATATTCATATTCTTGTGAGGAAGTAAGATCCCTGCTGTACAAACTGAATGCCATCTCTGTGAAAGCAGCATTCTGGCCATCATTCTGTCCTGGGGGTGACAGAAACCTGTATGGTTTTTCAGGCTGAGATGGTTAGGTGTTCTATGGATTGGTAAAGTGCCATATATCCACAGTACTAACACTGTCTGCAGAGCAGTTTGTGAAATCTGTTCTTCTAAGCTTTATATTAAGCACACCAGCTAGAGGGATAAAATCATCAATCATGTAAAAATCTTCTCTACCACAGGATTTTCAGCTGCCTTGATGACACCAAAATGACACAGACCTGTGGAAGTCAGGATGAAAAAGCCACCAGGTGCCAAAACCATTCAGCTGGGACAAAAATATCTGCCATGTTGGGTTGTCCTGGAGATACACCAGGAAAAGTTTATGGTCAATCCTCAGGCATATTTTCTTTTCATACAGAAGGTTTCATGTTGAATATCCCAAGACTACATGATGAGACAATAGATTTCTCTTGCACAAGTTGTCATGCTGGTGTGCCTACAGGACAGGATCCAGCAGCAGAAATAAGCTCTCCTTCCATTATCCTGGAGATGCCAGTGTAAAGTCAAATGTTTGCATGAAAATAACTTTTACTGCCTTCCCTAATATCTCCTGCTATGATAACAGTAAAGCAACATTTGGGAGTGGTTGATCCACATTCAGTCTGATGTAATAGAAAAAGACAGAAATGGAAGTGAGAAGCTGGGTTAGCAGGCTAAAAGAACTTTTGCACAGAAGTTCTTCCTCTGACTATTTTGAATCATACTCTCAAGCTGATGTGCTAAAAGCCTTGGAAGACATGGTCAGAAGTCATAGAATCATATATAATAGTTTAGGTTGGAAGATCATTTCATTCCAATCCCCTTGCCATGAGCAGGGAGCTTTCCACTTGACCAGGCTGCTCAGAGCCGTATCCAGCCTACTTCCAGGTGTGGGGAGTCAGTCATAAGCTCTCTGGGCAACAAATGCCAGTTCCTCACCGCCTTTATAGTAAAGAATTTCTTCCTAGTATCTAACCTAAACTTACTCTCCTTCAGCTTAAAGCCATTCATCCCTGTCTTATCACTACCTGCCCATGAAAAGTCCCTCTTCATCTTTCCTGTGGCCTTGTTTAGGTACTGGAAGGTACTATTAGGTCTCCCTGAAACCTTCTCTTAACCAGGCTGAGCATGTCCAAGTCTCAGCCTGTCTTCATAGGACAGATGCTCCAGTCCAGTGATTCACTTGGTGACTGTAGTCCGTACTCATTCCAACAGGTCCATGTCCTTGTTGTGCTGACTCCAGAGTTGAATGCAGCACTCTGGGTGGGGTCTGACGTGAACAGTGGGGAGGCAGAATCACCTCCCTTGACCTGCTGGCCATGCTGCTTTGGATGCAGCTGAGGATGTGGTTGTGTCTCTGGATTGCAAGCACACATTGCTGGGTCAAATTGACCTTGTTATCCATGAACACCCCCGAGTCTTTCTCCCCAGGGCTGCTCTCAACCCACTCTTCTCCCAGCCTGTATTTGTACTTGGGATTGCTCCAAGTCCAGATGCAGGACCTTGTGCTTGGCCTTGCTGAGCTCCATGACGTGTGCACATACCGGCCTCCCAAGCTTGTCAAGGTCCCTCTGGATGGCATCCTTGCCTTCCAGCCTGTTGACCTTACCACACAGCTGCCAGCAAACTTGCTGAGGAATCCCGGTGCCAAACCTATTATAGGGCCAAAGCCAATCACCGATGAAACTGTGGCATAGAGTCTGCTACAGGACTATGTAACAGACAACTTAAAAATGTACCTGTATTTGGTCATCTCAGATAAGCAGGCTTGTGCCCAAGGCAAGAAATATTGTGCCAAGTCACTTTTAATGCAATGGAACACATCTCAGAAACAGCAGAGCATGTGAAGTTTAGTCAAAAGAAACGCCCTAATTGGGTAAGGAAGGAGACTTGTATCTGGTAGATTGGCTTGCAAAAAATCGGAAGCCAAAATAATTGTCCTTTAAGGGCCTGCCCTGGCTCCATTTCACAATGTTTTGCAATTTTTAAACTTAAAAAACCCCAACAAACCCAAACAAAACAAATCTGCTACAAAAATATAGCTGCTGCAAAGTTAGTTAATATGCTGCTGGTCTGTTCACATAGCTTGGCTGAAAATGCTGCAAGGCAAAAGTAACAACAAAGATGTGCACCCCTTCTCTTCCTGTTCACCTTAATGAGGTGTGAACTCAAAGGGCTCTGTATGCCATTTAAATGTTACCATTAAGCCTCAGTTTTTCTTTTATTTTTTTTCCTATTAAAAACAATGATGTTACAGTTCCTTAGCAATCCTGTGGATTGAGAGAAACAAGGGTGCAGAGGGTGCACTTTGCTCTATTATTAAGGAGAATTGAAGAGCTGAAGACTCCTGTATGGAACATACAAAGATTTTCTACCTCTCAGTGTCTCATTTATCTCCTACTCTTTTAATTTGTTTTGGTGATGATGTCATGATATGGTTGAGTGGTGATGTTGTAATAGTGTTTCTGCCATATTTTAAAAAAAGAAGAGGTCTAAACGAATAAAAGTACATGTTATGAGACTTTTAATTAGGCAGGAAAAAATGCTGTGCATCAGGATTCTGCAGTTGCTTTCCTGGACAAGAACAGGGACGCTTGTTACTGACTGAAACAGTATATGCCATATTTTCTTTCCAAAAGGAAATTATCCAAAATGAAAAAGCTGATCTATTGCAACAACTTTGCTGCTTCTTACAGAAGTCACAGAATTTTAGAAATAATTTTATGAAATCTGATTGAATTCTCCCCTATTTAATACACCAGAGCAAGGCAGGAAGCAACTGGCACATAACCCTGCCCTCGCGGGTGGGAACTCCAGGCTTTGCTTGGCAACACAGGGAATTACTGACATCAGCCTCTGCAAGCCTTCTTACCAGTACTTCCCATCTCTTTGCCCAGTGCATTTCACCCTGGACTGCAGAGTGCTTGCCTGGGGGAAGCAACAGAAGGAATCATTTCACCACTGCCAAAATGAGAGTTATAATTCTCCCAGTTGCTAGGAGACTGTGCAGGAGGCTCGGCGGGGCTGGGGTCCTGTAAAGAGCAGCACGGCAAAAGTATGAACTTCCAGAAGTAATGAGCAAGTGTTGTGCACATGTGCAAATCATGGAGTTTTCATGGTGCCCTGCTCAGACAAACCTGAAAGGGCTGTTTCAGGAGTAGGAAGCAGCAACTTTTTACGACAGTGTCCTCTCTGTGAAAAGTGGGAAGCTCCTACTTGAAAGCTAGTAGGGCAAGAGCATTTTTTCACACGTGCAAAATGTTGTATTCATCCAAAGCTATGTGATTTTCTCAGCTGTCCTGTTATGAGTAAGAATGGCTTATGCCACTGCACACAGTCAAACTGTCCTGAGATCCTGCCTACTGCTTTGTTGCTTAACGTGATCCTTGTTTGCTCGGTCTATCCCAAGACTGGACTTCTTCACAGACTGAACTGTTGAACAATTGATACACCAGGTCCCCTTTCACTTATTTAATTTTCCTGTCCTGTCAGGTAGTAAGCAAACCTTGAAAACTCAGAGATTTAAAAAAATAAGTTTGCAGCAGCATCTTCAAAAATAATGTCTTGAAACATTTGATATTTCTCACAAATTCTGTTATAAAGATGTAAAATAATTCTTTGTTATTTATTTTAGTGGAAATTCTGCAAGTGAGTCTATCTTCCTTCAGATTGCTATCTACTCTTACACAGATGAGTAACTGACCTGGTAACAATTATCCATGGAAGAAAACTATTTACAGTCTTTTCCTGTTTTAACCATTCTGAATGTTAAAAAGTATCAAGTATATAGATAGGAAAATCTCAGAAATCCAAAAAATCCAGAATCAACAGATTTTAAGGCCAGCCTGTTACAAAACAGATGAGCCTTTGATTACATTTATGGAGCAGAAAGCCATAATCAACACGTTATTGCTATGGAACTCAGAAATTGAAAGTGATGGAAGTGATACATAACACAATTTTAGAACTTAAATATGTGTTCACAAAAGTTGCTTATGACCATCTACATTTAGACTAAACTGATAAAGTACAACAACTTTGTGCAGTACATTTTTTCTTTCTAAAGGACTGAAATACTTATTTGTTGATTGTATTATTTCTGTCATTTAATATATTATAAATTAATTTAGCAATTATTTGCTAAGTCACATGCAAAGTTAGACTTAGTAAATGCAGACTACCATAAATTAGAGACTCAACAAAAGCAATCAACCAGTCAACAAAACAGAGAAAGTCACAGAGAGTAATGGGTTTGTCTACCAGAAATTGAATCTTTGTCAGCAATCATGACAGTGGCACCAAAATCAAACTTAAGGACCAAAAAAAAGCCTCAAAACCTAAATGAAATATTGCTGAAATTCTTTCATAAACTCTGTTAAGCACTGATGACTAACACAAAGTTTTAATTGTGTGCAACTTGCAAAAATAAAACTTTCATTCTCTTAAAAAAAAAAAAAAAAGAGAAAACATGTAAAATTAAAAAATCAACACCTGCAGATTCTTTTTGTCATGGAGAAAAATCTGCTCTTCACTCAACTGACTGACTGATGTAAAATTTCCAAAATATGCCACACATAGCACGAACAGTCATTTCCCCTGCTCACTGAACAGAGAAATTCATAATTCATTTTTCTAGGTTCTAGAAACTAGACTTTTTTGTAAAAGGATCAGAAAAGTAAAGACAAACTCTGAAAAATTAAGCAGAACTCTGCAGTGATTGGTCTTAAGTCTGAAAGCTTATATTTAAAATTCTTTTCCCATTTCATGGCAATTTCTGATTGATTTTAAGAATAGAGTGCATTTTTAGACACTTAAACTGTTTTCCTCGAATTGAACAAAAGAAAATTAACCTCCTGAGAGGCCTCCATACTCCCAGCAATGGTCTCCAAGTAATTATGAAGATTCTTTACAGTTTATACTTGCCAATTTTTAACAGGAAGGAACGTATTTGTTATCTGATTGATTAAAACTCTTCAAACACTTTTACCTCATGCTTTTACCTCATGTTTTATTTATTTCATTGTAAGTACTTTAATTGTGTAGGAAGTTTTAGATGTGAAATCCTTCCTCTGTGAGGTTGCCTTACTGCCGTCGGGTTAGGACTGGAGATCAATTCCTCTGGAGCGGAGTTAATCCTAGAGGGAGCGAGCAGTGTGATGCGATAGTTTACAAACTGTGGCATCTGAAACGACGAAATTACACAACCTGCGTGCAAAAACGCTTCAGGAAAGAAAAAAAAAAAAAAAAAAGAGCGCGAAGAACCGTACTCGTCAAGCGTGGGCTGAGAGGGTTAAACTAAAACATTATTCGTCCCTAATGGGCAAAATGCCGGGGCTGCCCCACCTGCGTGCAGCAGCCGCCAGGCGGGAGCGGAGAGCCGCGCTTCCCGCGGCCGGCGGCGGAGCGCAGGGACACAGGGAGCGGGCGGAGGAAGAGGAGGAGGAGGAGGAGGAGGAGGAGGAGCAGCCCTCGGCCGAGCCGAGCAGCCCATGGCCGGAGCTGCAAGGATGCTGGGGCAGCCTGGCCGCTCCGCTCCGCGTTCTCATGCGGGGCGGAGGAGGGAGGCGGGCGCGGAGGCGCAGAGGCGTCCCTGCCGTAAAAATACACTTCTATGTGTGTGTAGATGTGTAAGAGCTTAAAACTTGGGCTGGAGGGGGAAGGAATTCTTGGGCCGAGTTCAAGTCAGGCGCCACTGAAACGTGCTCTCCAGCCTGGCAGCTCAAAAGGAAAAAAGGGAAAGGAGACTGGGAAGAGGAGGAGGAGGAGGAGGAGGAGGAGGAGGAGCGCTCTGCCCACAGGCTGTGACTTTAACGCCTTTTCCCTCGCTCACTCCGAGAATTTTCATCCCGTTCGGTGTCAGACAAAAAGCTGGCAACAAAATAAATCCTAAACAAAGCCAATAAAAATATTAATAATACTAATACTACCAATAATGCTAATACGAATACAAATACCAATACTAATACTACTAATATTTTGAAATAATAATAATAATAATAATAATAATAATAATAATAATAATAATAATAATAATAATAATAATAATAATAGTGATCCCCCCTTCCCCTAAGAAGTTCCCAAAACATCCCAAACCAGCAACAGCAAACAAAACAAAACAAAACAAAACAAAAAAAAAAAAAAAAAAAAAGAAAAAGCCTAGAAAACAAACAAAAAACCCCGCCAAACACATTGGGTCCTTGAAAAAATTGGGATGCATCCTGGAAAACGTGAAGACAATGGCGGTGTGCTTTGTTGCATATTTCAAGATCTCATTTATTTAATACAATACACCACAATGGTACATGGTTCTTAAGTGATTTTATTATATATATATATATATATATATATATATATAACTCAATTGACTCTTCTTTTGTAATTCCTCCAGGCTGAGATTGTGTCTCTGGTTTCAAAGTGGGTGTTATACCCTGTTCTCCTGTTCTTAAATGCTGACACCATTTCTGCTTTACAGGATAAGATATAAGTAGTGGATTGTTTGTATTTGGCTTTTTTTTTTTTTTTTTTTTTTTTTTTTTTTTTTGGCAGCTTTTGTATGTGGGTCACACTTTTATGCCAGAAATCAGTTGATGGGAGTTTGCATCCAAAAGTGCTGAACTTGGCATGTTTCCTGTTTCAAGTTTTTCCCCCTCCCCCCTTTTCTCTGGCAGACAACTATCAGTTAAATGCTGGAAAGGATTAATGCAAATGCTACTTTATTGGTTCCTAACAGACAGATCTTTGCCTCTCTTTCTTGTTGCTGTAGAAATTGCTTCCTCACTCACGTTTTAATATAATATTTTCTCTCTGGCTGTTTTAGCGGTTTTTGTAGTTAATGGACTGCAATTTGAACATATCATGTGGAGGAAATGACATTGCTGCTGTGTATCGTCTGCTCGATAAATTGTCTGGAGGCTTGTGCTGGTCTCTTTCATGCTATATAGCAGGATGCAGTGTTAGGGTGGCATTTCTGCCTTGTTTTTTAAAGTTACTCTGGAGGGTTTCTTTTTGTTCCTCCTCCCCCCTCCCCTTTTCCACTGCCGTTTTGTTGTAGGACCTGTGTGTGTATTTTAATTCATTCCTTTCTCTTGCGTGTCTGTTTGTATGTGTGTGTGCGTGTGTGTCTGTCTGCTTTCCCTCTTGTCCTCTCTTCCCCTGTGTGTCTGGGCCACATTTTAATGCACAATATCCCATCCATTAAGTTGTGGTTGAATGCGGAGTGTGTGAGGACTTGGCAGCTCTCAGGTTGAAGGGGGCGGGGAAGCCAGTTTCGACTCTGACACAAGATGCCGATGTGGCGTGATCTGAATTATTATTAGTTCTGCGAACATAGCCATCCTCTCCTCCCGCTGCTGGAAAGTGCTGCCATTGAACTTGTGACGGGACAGACAAGATTTCCAGCTTTTTTTTTTTTTTTTTTTTTTCCCCTCAAAAGTACAGTAGCTGGCAGGGAAAAGGCGCCAAAACACACAGGATTAACTAGTAACATTCTCTGAAGCGGTTTTGAGCTGCAACACTTACAATTTTAACGTTGAATCACAAGAAAAAGACCAAGCACTTCTATAAGTCTAATTTAGGCATTTAGATCCAGCTACTAGATGCTTCCCCCCACTACTATCCCAATATTCTCAAAATCTAGCAACAGATAGAAACTGCCAGAAAAGAAAGGTTGTTATAATTTTATTTGTGGTGTTGTCATTGCTGTTTATGTACAGGGCATTTGAAATCAGTACATGTGAATTTTTAAAGAATTTACTATATTGGAAAAGGAGGGTTTCATGCCTTAGTAAGGCTGAGGATGTGACCTGCAGTGAGGACAAAAACTGCACAGTTGTATAACCCAAAATGCTGTGGTTTACATCTTTGCACTTGAGGTTTGATGTTTTTATTTTCTGGTCTGGGAGTTGTGGAAAACTCAAGTGTTACAGCCCCCATCAAACCATATGTGGACAAAGGTCAAGCGCACACACCCGTCATACGTATGTGTGTCTCTGTGTAGAATAAGTAGTGTATTTGTTTCCTTTTGATTGTACATATGCACACTTTTCATCTGATCATACATATACACAGTTCATGTATGGTATGTGTTTCTTCCTATCACCCAAAACCAAGCAAAAAATGCTAGTAATTATTATGATATATAATTTTACTGTTGTGATACCATACTGGCTTAGAAGTTGTACTGACTGCTGTTTACATTATAAGTAAAAAATAACTTAAAATTCAGTCTCATATGAAGCATATAAAACATATGCATATCCATAAAACAATATATTATCAGTTTTCTTATGTACCTATTTGTGTGGTTTTCCTCCTGAATTTCTGTGCATACATATGTGTTTATATACGCATATATGTCTCCATGCACAGACAATATTCCTGCACATAAGAAAACTGTCCAAGGCTCTGGTTATGCCAAAGATGCAAAGCTTTACTTTGTAGGTTAATATGCTTGTACAAGAAGACTTGCAAAGCACCATGACCACTCATCCAGATAGACCGACCATCAGGTTACAATACAATAAACTATACTATACTATACTATACTATACTATACTATACTATACTATACTATACTATACTATACTATACTATGGTTTAGATTATTTGTTACTCATAAGTGATATAAGCTACACTACTTGCGCTACTCAGTATTTACGTATCTACTCAAGTAATTGTTTGTTGAATGGACATGTGTGTTAATAACATTTTCTAACAAAGAGTGAAAAAGCAGTTAATGGTATTATTAAACTAGATATAAAACTTATGTTTTGGGTCACAGACTTCTTACATAAGAGTTTTGTTGCTAGTTTTCAGATATTCCATACTTTAGATGAAAAGTCATATGCCAGAATCAGCTGTTTCTGAGACAACTGGAATTTTCATGAAAAGTTGATTTCTTAGAAGTTCAGTATGTGTATGGTTAGATATTTGATCACACTGCCCACATTTATTCTGAGGTAATCTTAGGCTTCACACTTCAGCATTAATGATTCCTTTCTATCTATTCCATTAATAATAATCTTGTTCTCCAAAACTTGAAAAACTTGAGCAGTTGTCCAGCCAAAGGCAGCAGCTGAAATTCTGATCTGGGTGGGATATAAGTGGTCTAAAAGGCCTTTCCACTTTTAAATGTTATTATCTCTGAAGTCTGAGGGCAATCCACTTTGCAGCATCTAGTGAAATTTGTGAGCATGGTTTGTGAGGGAGAGGAAGAAAATACATGTTTTCAGTGTAAGTTTGGCATACCAGGGTCTGCACTGTTGGCAATAAACTGCCCTGGGGAACTAGGATGGCTGGAAGAGAGTGAGCCCATCTGCCCATGGTGCCAAAAAACCCTTTGTGGTTCTTTCCTTTGAGACGAGCATCTCAGATCGTGCAGTGTGAGCAGTGGATGTCCCATCCTAGCTGTCCTGCCAGAGTTGAATGGGAGGCAGGGGGAGCATGGGAACAGCTCCCCCAGTCTGGAAAGTGCAGGCTCAGGATAAGGGTGACTTGCTCACAGTTTTGGTGTCTGCGACTTACTAATGTGAAAGCTGTCTTTTCTTCCTGAATGTACATTTCTGTCACATAAAGGTTTCTAGCAGCCATGTGCTGGTGCCTGGCACTGTGTGTGTCCAAGCAGTGTTATCAGTTCTCATATTGCATCCCATCTGAAAGCAGGACCCCCTAGGCCACCTGGCCCCGTGAAGTCGATGGGTTAGGATTAGTGTTAGAGAACAGCTCTCAGTGTCTCTCACCAGGAAGGTTGGATAGTGACTTTTATTTTCTTAATTGCCCACATTGAAATGCTTGTTGAACTTCCAGGTACAGTATGAGGCTGGCATAGCTCTGGCAGTGAAGACAAAAATTAATTGTCCTCCAGCCTGGAGCTTCAAGGATAGGGAACTTGCAGGGATTTTAGTATGTGGGGATGGGGAGAAGCATCTTTGGGGTGGTTGAGGAATTAATGTAAGCCAGAATTTGAAATCAATTGAACCACTTTCTCACGAGGTCTGCATGCCAAGGGCCAGCCACTGTGCCTGGTGTACTTGCTGCATTTATGTCGTATTTCTCGAGGCTAACCCAGTTACCGCATACCCTTTCTCTGCAGCAAAAGTGACAGAGACTTACGTTTTGTTATGATTTAAATGTAGTTCTTTATCTATTCTGAAAGAATCTTTAGCTTGCTTCTCCGTGAATGGAGCTGAGGGGCTGGGATGGGATGGAGGAGGATGGGGGACATAGGCACATGCACAGATGTGTTTCTGAGGAGGTTTCTCCCAGGACAAAGCCTTTGTCCTTTATGGGCTCCCACTGGGATTAACCAGGAGCAACAGAGCCAAAATATGTGTCTGGGTGCCCAGTACAGCCTGCTTTCTGTCATACACTGGGAGCCTTTGGGTCAAATCCATGGGTAAACCCATGGCAACTTGTACCATGCCTGCTATGCCCTATAGATCATGCAGAAGAAAAAATGCTGCTTGAGAGCCATGCTGGCTGGGCAGTTCAGTTTTCCCCAAGATGCTTTCACATGAGAGGCCTGCTCAATCCCAGCCAGCAGACTGGCTCTGGGGGTGGGGGCATCTGGCTTTGCCTGGTCTGCAGCAGTGCTGTTCTGGGGGATAGTGGCACATGCTGCAGGGCTGTCTGTCCTCATCTACCTCCTTGTGCACTCTGGGTAAAGATGCAAACCCATCTGTGGGGATGCAGATCTCACACTGACTTCACATCCCTTGCAGTAGCAAAGGCTGTAAAAAGTGACTGGGTTTTCTCTGCCCTTACCTTGCTGCATTTGTTTTTTCCTGCTTGCCAGACTGCCAGTAGTTCTTGCTTTTAGTGCACAGGACTCTAGTGCAACCACAATCCCTTGGCTGGATCATGGGAGGGAGTGGGTCCTACTGCAAGTCCAGTCTGGGGAAGGGGACACTTCTCACATCTGTGCAGCTCACAGGGGCAGCCTTTCTGGTGTGGTGTTACAGATTTGATTAGGCTGCCCTGATCCGTATAGAGGATGAGATTGATAAAGGGGACAGAGGAGAGTTATTGTTGTTTTAAATCAGGTCTGCAATAATGGCTTGTTGTGTAAGAGTTCAAGCACTCAAAGAGGTGTGTTCAAGGACATCAGTGCATTTGTGCCAAGAGGAATGTCTTTTATGGTAAATTAACTCCTGTTAAATAGAATACTTATACCAAGGGAAACTCCATAATTTAAAGCTGGCATTATCCACTTTCTGTAGTGTCTGGGGTAGAGGGAAAAATGACAGGGTTACAGCAGTATTTTCTACCAGATATAAAAATAAGTTTTGCTAATTATGGTTAACCCTGAGTTGGTGTAATTAGTTTTGCTTAAGTGTATGGCCTCAACCTGTCTTATCAATTTATACTTATCAGTACACTCTGTAGAAGAGAAGATGCATGACGGTTGTTTGAACCCTGCAAATCTGAGAGAACTGGGCAAGAGTAGCCAGCCAGAAACCAAGCTGTGGGGATGCGGCGTGGATACTGCGCTGGGCTCTTGCTGTTTCCTTCGACATTACCTGTCTTGTACGGGGTCTCTACTTCCCCCACTCATCCTTCTGCTTCTTTTTGCTTGCAAATTTATGGGAATTGCAGCTGGTAGCCTTGGCAAGCTCCCCTCATTAAGAGCCCTCTTTGAAAATGGGCTGTGTTTGAGCATTTCCCTAATGAGGACAGGACGGGGTTAAAAAGTGACCATTTCATGGTTGACTTGAACCTGCTTACTTTCCTTGATGTGTCGTTGTGAAATGCCTGACGTGAATAAACTCTCACTTTGGGCAAGGAGGAAGCCAGCGGTCTCTCCGGGACGCCGCCGGGGGCTGCGCCAGGGCAGCTCGGCGGGGCTGGGGTGGGGGCAGCACACACCGGCGCCCCCTGAGCTGGGCACAGCATCGCAGCCCGCCTCTCAGGAGCAGAAATAAGTTTCGATCACTGTTTCCCCCCCCCTTTCCCAGCTCCCCTGCGTAGAGCTGTCCCAGGAGAATGAAATTGAAATCAGACCCCGGCACCCAGTTGCCGCCCGGGAGCCGGGACCCTTTCGCCGCCCCCGGGCGCAGCCTGCGAGACAGCAGTTCCCGGGGAGCGGGACAGGCTTCGCCCGTCTGGGGGGGCGGAGGGAGCTGCCCTTCCCTACGGCAGCACCACCAACCTCTGAAAAAAAAATACACCCCTCCCCCGCCACCCCGAAAAAAAAAAAAAAAAGAAAAATAAGAAAAAGAATAAGAAAAAAAAAAAAGAAAAAAAAAGAAAAAGGAAAGAAAGAAAAAGAAAAAGGATTTTAAAAAAGCCAAACAAAAAAATCCTCCCGCCCACCCCCGAGTCCTTCCCCCCTCATCTGCAAAACAACCAGCAGCAGCAGCAAAAGCAAGACTCCTGCGCCGCCGACTACAAGAGGGTTAAAAGTGTAGATTGGATTTCACCCCGGGAAATCTAGCACACGGAGTGAACTTGAATCTTTGGCTATTTAAGGAGGACTGGAGTTTGTTGTGAAGTTGTGGTGATCCAGAGCAGAGCCCCGTCCTGATTGATTTCATCTTCCTTGAGTCTCAGATGACTGTAAAATGAATAGATGAAATTATTCCTTTTTGAGGCTTTTCTTAGGGGCTCTCCGGGCAGCGTGTTCTCAAAGCGAAGTCATGATGTATTCTCCAATCTGTCTCACTCAGGTATAGACGCTTTTATTTAATTTATTTGTTAATTTATTTATTTTCACGTGTTTGTTGATTTTTTTTTTTAAATTTTATATATGTGTGGGTTGGTAATGAGTCATTGCGAGTAGTTGTAACGGGTTAAAGCACAGTCGTAACTGCTTGTCAGATCCAAACTCCTCTCTCAGGAGGGAATATTAGAGAATAAACTGTACCACGCCATTGTTTTGGGGAGATCCATTCAAAGTGTCACCCGTAGACAAATACTGTTAATTGTTGGTGCATAAGAAGTCAAAGGTTAACAAACTGGAAATGAGCATAATTATGCTAAAAACCCGTGTTTGAGGAGTATTGATTTGATTGGAATCAAACGATTTGCACTCTTTTCAGCTCGCATGTTTATACACAGCCTAATGGAAGAGTTTGAAAGGAAAAGTGCTTTTTTTGACAAAACACGGCCACTGGCCGGTGCGAAGTAATCCCGTCTTATGCTTAATTAATAATATACAGGCTGCCAGCAACGAGGGAGATCTGAGCGGGGGTGACCAAGATGTGCAGCGTTTTCGGTTATACAAGGGCACGGCTTTTTTCCTCCTCCCCGCTAAATTGTGGTGCTGGCGGAGGAGCGTGCCCTCTCCCCAGCGCGGGGAGAGACCGACCCCGTTTCCCAGCCGCGCTGGCGGCCGCGTTTCGATCCCGAGCGGCGGCTGTCAGCGGGACGGCGGCCGGGGAGCGGCGGTGGGCGCCGTGCGGGGCGGTGCGGGGCGCGGAGAGCGCAGCGCGGGCCGGGGCAGCCCGAGCGGGGGTCCCCGCCGCGGCAAAACGCAGGTTTTGAAACCTGAGGGGTTTCGGGAGCATGTTCGGGAAGTTCCCCCGGTGGCCCTGGAGGGTGCTCGCCCGGCGTACAGTATCGGCGAGCGAGCGCCGGGGGACCCGAGCCTGTTTCGAACCGTAAACGCGGTCTGTAAAGCCAGGGAATAGTTCTCAGCTTTCGTGAAAGTCTGTCTTAGGAGGATGTGATGTAAACTGATTAAGCGATAACTGCCTGCTTCCACATTGGTGCAACAAATAGCTAAAGAAGCAGAAAATGTGCGAAAGTAATGTCTGCTGCAAGGCTGCGGCAGAGAGGCCAACGATGCACTTACAGTTGCACCGTGAATAAATAAGTGTGATTTAAGTTATTCTGCAGTTACAAACCATTGTAATTTTAAAGGCCTAAAGTATTCATAAATTGTTATTGAAGATGGAAACAATGATAAAGCTTATTCAGTGATTGGACACAGTCCTGCAGTTTTTTGGCTGACACATTTTTTATTGTTTATATTTTGTTTGGCATCTAAATGTGATCGACTTAGATATGGATATTTTCAGTAAGTAAACGTGAGCTGCAGTGGAAGAAAGCTGGGAAAAAGTGCTATTGAGATATTTCTTCTTCAAAAAAGAAACATAGGAAGCATTTTGTGTAACTGATACGCACATGCTTTCAGGTACACACATAGAAGTAGATTACTTAGCGAGGAACCTGTGGTTAGAAAAATTAATTCTGTGTAGGTTGTCCAGCATGTGAAATTATTGACATGCAATAAGACCTCTGCATCAGAATATAAACCTGAGAGTACAACTTAAGAAAGCAGTTTTTGCATTTGAGACACAGATTTTCACAATCACCTCTTTTATAGCGGTAATTAATTATCTTGTTTCCTGCTCTAATGACTTTTTTTCCCATTATATTTTCTTTTTGGACTCATTGATGCAATAGGTTTCCTCATTCTTTACAAATTTGTGCTAAAATACTGCATTCAGGTTTATAAAAAAATTCTACATTGTACTTCTACTGCCATTAATCCAAGAAAGCAGTTCCTGGTTTTTGTGCATTGATACTTTCTCCATAATATTTTACAATCACAGTCTACCATGTGCCATGCAGAGACAGTTCCCATTTGGTGATACATACATGGAACATAGTTGCAGCAAATTGATTTTAATTTGGAATCTTCTTCTACCTGCTTGGAATGATAACAACAGTTTATAATTCATTTTTTCTCTACATAAATTAAAAATTAAGATGACATCAGCAATGAGAACTTATACCTTGCATTCTTTATTTTTTTAAGGCAAAAGATTGATTTATCTCACTATGAGTAGCAACTGCATTAAACTATTACTGGCAAAATTGTTCCCTCTACTGTGTTCTCTGTCTCTAGGACTCTTGCAATGCACACTGACTGTGGTAATATATGTTCAGATGAAAATATTTTGGTAAAAGTAAACACAGAACACCTGTTTGGATGGAGCTACTTATGAAAGTGGTAGTTCAGTTCGTGCCGAGGCAGCGCTGAAGCACGTTTTAGTAACAAGTCTAAAATCCAAAGTACGGCTTTAAGACAAACCTTGGCAATTTGAGTGTTACCCATCACACTAACAATCAATGTTTGGTGGGTGAAATAACTCCAAGGTAGAAGAAAACTTACCAAATACAATTTAATTTTGGGGGCTCCCTTGGTCTCTTTCCCGTATACCTCTTTCTCTGTGTTTTGTAATGAGTGGTAACTGCATTTATCTGTCATGCTGAGGCATGAATAGGATGCAGTTACTGCATGCCTTTTAGTGCTTGCTTTCTTGTGATATTTTTTCCGTGGCTTATTATGTTACAGTAGTCCAAAATCTCAGAATATGTAGTATTTTCTTTTGCTCCCATATGTTGTTTCACTAGGTATGAGAAAATCCGTGAAGGAAAATTGAGTAGATGAAGTTTTCTGTGTAAAATTTCCATACTTCTGCCACTGTATTTATTGTACAGTCCTCAGTCTGAACTTTCATGGGCTGATACAAAGTTTAAAAGTGAAAGATAGGAGAAGAGCACTGCATATCCTCTTTACCTTTTCCATAAAGAAAACCTGGCCTATCTACTGTAATTTTATGACAAACTACTATTTTTTCATTTCTTCACAAGCAACATAGATATTATATTGTAACTTCCATTTTATTTTAAATTGCCAGTGCACAGTTGTTCACCTAAGCTATTTGATGTGACATTTAAAAACCTTACCTTTATAAATCACTTAATTGCAAGAGCAACTGTGACACATGACCAAATGCCACATAAAACCAAAAAACTATTGTTTATATGAACATTAAGGAGGAAAAATAAAATTATGTAGGTATCTTTTTAGGAGATTCGATGGAGAATGTGTGTGATTAATTGCAAATGTCCATTTAGGATCATTTTTATGGGCACTTCCCCATGTCAAGTGGTATTTTCATTTGAAAATACTCAAAGTGAACAATGAATAGCTCAAAAAATCTGATATAATTGCTTTCAAACAGGATGTTCTTTTATGTGTTGCTCCTTCACACTTTTTACCTATATTTATATCTTCAGGGCTTAACAATACTGTGAAAGAGAAACCTGAACACAGTTTTTAAAAGGATGGAGTTTCTGGTGTGTATGTTTTTGGGATTTTTTTCCCCTCATTTTGAAAAGGAAACATTAGACTACTGCAGCAATAGTATTACTGGAATTTAAACAGTGAAATTCTCTATAAAATTTTCATAGATATAAAATGCTATAGTTTATTATTGTTAATGCAATATGCATTACCTCAAGGCGTAGTCAATCTGAAATAATTTATGATGCTCTTCTTCAAAATTAAAACTAGATGTGCAGTATTCTACTAGTGTAGAATATGTCCATGTTTACTTTATTGCCATTTTAAGTTATAAATGCCAAAGGCTGTTTAGATACAGGGGAAATCATTGTATTGAGGCAAAAATTAATTTCTCCCAAAGCTCTTCAGCCACCTGCCTTCACCCCACCTTTAGCCCCAGCTGTTAGAATTTTCAAAATCTGTAGTAAATCTGTTTTATTCAGCCTGAAATGAATTATGAGGATTAAATACTGTAGAGTCTTTATGCTTCCACTAATTAAAAAAAATATTTTATTTGAATACTTAAATTAAGACGACTTCTGTAGGAGAAAAAATAAACTTTCTTTAGCAGTTATAATTGAATGGGAAAAAAGCATGGCATCAGAAAGCATATGAAGATAGGAAAGTCTTATCATGGGCTGTGGTTGCTCAGAGCAGTGCTGCCTTCCCACACAAAGAACAGATTGTGGTTTAACTCTTTCCACGGCCTAGTTTTATGTGCCAGTACAGTATCAGAATTGTTCAAATCTGTGCTGGAAACTACTAATCAGTTTAATTGTTGCCTTTGTAGGTCTTTGTCAAGCATCATACTGTAATGAAATAGTTTATGTCCTGAAGTATCTTCCTATATTACCTCTGTTCTTTTTTTCCTTTTTTCCTTCCTTTGCTTAATTTTTTTTCCTATGAAGTCAACATGATCATAGGTAAACTGCTTGTAACTTTTCTGTTGTGTTCTGTTTGATTTAAGGATGATTCAGGGAAGAGGGGTAACTAGATCTAGTAGGTTTTGCAACATTCAGGAAATTTTGAAGTTCGTTTGAAATTCAAAGATTTAAATATGGAATTCTTTGCCTGAAGCTTCACAGTCTGCACTCTATAATTGAGACCATTAGTTATACTTTCATCATTTTTACCTAATGGAGTTAATCAGCCTATTGATTAAACATAATTCATTCCTTGTCTAGCAGCGTAACTAAAATAGTAGTTTGCTAATTGTATTCTTGAATATAACTGCATAAAAAAGGTTCAGTTTTAGTCTGATTGCACTGTGTCACTAAGTATGATGAGCAATCTGCGTGGTATTTAAAATCAAATATCCCTGCACACAGGAAGAAAGATACCTCCCATAAGGTCTCCCTTTCAACTCAAAATACAGTAATGTTTGATAAGCAGATTGCAGTGTTTTAAACAGCAGACTTGTTAATGGAAAATAAGTTTTTGGGGAAGGTCTATTTAGATATTAACATGGATGTGTAGGATGGTACTTTAAGCAGACAAACCAAATTAATTTAATTGCTATAGGATGTGCTTGTAGACAACAACTAAGCATTACCTCCTTAATGCAGTCCATATTGCTGCTAGGCAGAAGATAAGAACTTGCAGGTGAAGCCAGACAACAGAAAGGGGTATTTTGAAACTGTAAATAAATTGCATGGATTTCACAAAAGCAGCATTGGACCAGCAGTGGACTCATAATGTCTTTTTGCCACAGCATGTAGAAACACAAAGAATGCAAAGTTTGTGCCAAGTTGCCATTTTTCATTGTACACCTCAGATTGATTTTTAAGGGGTTTAGAATAATCGCCAAACTCATGTGATCAGTTAACAAATTAACTGACTCTATGGGGCTTCAAAATCCACAGTAGAACTGCTGGAAGGACATAAACATAATTTTTGTTCTCACCTTCATAAAGTCTTAATTTTACAGAGTTTGAGGGTGGTGGGAGGGAAGCGAGAAGAGCTGAAAGTACAGAAGCTTCTGTTCAGGATTTGTATATGACATGTTGTGTCTTTTGCCTGCTTTCCCTCACTGTATACTGGTTTCTCTAGTTACCACCACTGGAATGGTGCTGTTTCAGTGCTGGAATGTTGGACGTTTGATAAGAAAATGGATCAAGTTTAATGGCGCATGCTCTTTGTGCCACCAGCAGTCTCTTGCTGAGAGCATGCTCCAAAAGCGGGAACTGTGTGGCATTACACTGAGCATGTATATGCTTTGTGTTTCTGTGCCACAGAGAAGAGAAATGAACTGTGGCATTTGCCTCAGCCTTCTGAACATTTCTGCTCAGATTTTTTAAAACAGTGTAGTATCCTCTTTGTGCAATGGTACTTTACTTGATGCTAACTGTTCACTCAAATATTTAAATGTTAGCAACAAAACATCTCGGTAGCATCTCTTAAATTATGTTGTCTCTGCAGCATTGTGGGATGGAATGAGGGGAGGAGTACAAAATAAAATTTTCACATGGTTCTTTCAAAGAATGAAACATGGGAAAAAAACATGATTCTCTACGCACTTTTTGTCTGTTGCCTGACAACAATAATAATTTCATAAAGGTGTCACGTAGAAAATTGTGTAAATTTTAAGTCTTTATTCTCTTTGTCTTGTATTTCTCTTAAAGATTTACAGAAATGTTTCTTGACACTGCTATGGTTATGAGAACTTGCTGACTTTGAGTTTTCTTCTTCGTTTTTTTCCTTCACTTCTTTCCACAGGATGAATTTCACCCATTCATTGAGGCACTTCTTCCACATGTCCGTGCAATTGCCTATACTTGGTTCAATCTTCAGGCTCGAAAACGCAAGTACTTTAAAAAACATGAGAAACGAATGTCAAAGGATGAGGAAAGAGCAGTCAAGGATGAGCTACTTAGTGAGAAGCCTGAAATTAAACAGAAGTGGGCATCCAGGCTCCTGGCCAAGCTGCGCAAAGATATTCGCCAAGAGTTCCGGGAGGATTTTGTGCTCACAGTTACTGGGAAGAAGCATCCATGCTGTGTATTGTCCAATCCTGACCAGAAGGGCAAGATTAGGAGAATCGATTGCCTGCGACAGGCTGACAAAGTCTGGCGTCTGGATCTAGTCATGGTGATCCTGTTCAAAGGCATCCCCTTGGAAAGTACGGATGGAGAACGTCTCATGAAATCCCCACACTGCACAAATCCAGCACTTTGTGTCCAGCCACATCACATAACAGTATCAGTCAAGGAGCTTGATTTGTTTTTGGCATACTACGTGCAGGAGCAAGGTAGGAAGCAGATTGTCATGTTTCTATGTTAGTATGTCAGATTCTGACTCCAAGTAGCCCTGTTTCCCCTGTGGGCTGGCTTCCAGTGAAACATTGTTCTGTGGTCTATGGATGTAGTGTGGCTACATATACATTTGTAAATCAGCATGTGTACGTATCTACTTAAACACACACATATTCCTGCAGGCCTGTGTGACATGCATATTTGACATACGTGCCTCTTTCAAAAGAGAGAGAGACACATACCAAGGCAGTACTTTCATTCCACTGAAATTGCCTTTTATTTTTTGTGAAATGTGGCAGTTCATAGTTGTGACTTCAGATAACATTCTTGTTTTCAAGTCGTATTTTTAAAGAAAAAGAAAACAAAAAACCCCCCATCCCAGCACTATTAAGAATAGATGCAGCTATATGCAATTGTACAATCACAATAAATGCTACAAATATTTATTATTGTCTTTGTAGTTATAAATAATCAAGAAGTAATCCTTAAGCTGATGACTCTGCTATCACATTGAGGAGCAATTGTAGACTTTCTCACACCTATAAAACAAACCTTGAAAACCCTTTATCACAGCTATATTTCTTGTAAATGCCAAATAGAATCAGAATTGCAGGATACAATATGTAATGTTTTATTCATATTTTACATCATGAGCTCATCTTATGTATCTGAGCTTTAAAGCAAAGATCCAGCTCTTAATATTTTGAGAAATTTTTATGAGGAGTATATTTTCATAATCACACTCATATACCTTTAATTAGAATGTGGAAAATCGCAGGAGCTCTATGGAAAAGCTTCTTAATATTACAGAATGCAAATAAAAACAGGGCTTCTGATAAACACGTGTCAGGGAGAAAACCTACTAGCCATATTTCATATATAGGATATTCAACAACAATACCCATAGGCAGGTTCCCTAAAATTGTAATTTGCTGTAAGTAGATAAAGGTTTTTTTTGTTTTGTTTTTGTTTTTGTTTTTTTGTTTTTGGTTTGTTTTTTTTGGTTGTTTTTTTTTTTTTTGGTATTGTTTTCTTTTGTTTTGTTTTCACCCTCTCTGATACTAAGCCTTCTGAAATAGCTTTTCTTATGAGAGTCATTTTGGTTCTTTCTGGTGACGATACCATCTTCTAGCTGTCTTTGTAATGCTGGCAGATCAGCAGCAATAATGCATTTCTTTTTTAGCCACAGATCTCAACTAGGGAAAGTTTGTCCATCTGCATGCAGATGGTGGGCCATTTCACAGCTTGGCCTGGTAGTAGGTAGAAATGGCCTGCAGAAGGGCTTATCTCATGCTTGGTAAATAACTATGGAATTTAACTGGAAAACAAATTGATTTTGTTAGTAACAAAAAAGTAAAATTGCATATCTTCATTTGGTGTATACTCATTCTTCAAGAGGAGAGATACACAGTGAAATATTTCGTTTTGAGTGAATTCTCCTTTAGCATTTACTCATGCAAGTGAAGGACTGTTTTAGTGAGCCTATGTATCAGGTTATTTTTTGTTGAATATTTCTTATGGAAAAAAATTGGCATTTTCTTCTCCCCCCCACTAGTATTTTTTTTTGTGGTTTTTTTTTTCTCTCCAGAGCAGTAGACACATTGAGGTATTTTACAACGACTTTAAGTAGCTGCGGAGTCTGGTAAATCTGATCCCAAATAATGTAGGAAGAGTTTTCTTTGATAGCATGAAATAAAGTAGCTAAATTACAATTAATTTGTACCTTTAAACTCCTTTTGTGGAAAAAAAAATCAAATTATATTTTCAATGCATATAGCGCAAGTCATAGCTTACTGATTAATTCTATGGATTTACCTGTCTCTAAAAGTCAAAACTACAAAGGGAGGCAAAACAGTTTAAGTAGCTCTTGAGCTGAAGAAACTGGGGTCAGAGTACTCTTAACACACTGTCGACTTATAAGTTGTTGAAAGGCAATAACTTGAAGTGGGAGAAGGAATTGCAGGGCATAGATAATTTTATTGATTTAATTGTATTGAGAATATAATTTTATTTAAAGCACTTTTGTCTAATTGGAAATGAGGAAGTTAAGCACATTATAATATTATAACTTTAAAAGTTACACAATGCTACTTCGAGAATATACTGAAAATGAAGCTGGCTAATTTCTGTATACCAAGTTACTCTTAGAAGACCCTTTTGTTTATTGCTAACTTTACGTATTTTGTATCTCTCTCACTGCTTTACTGTAAATCTTCCATTAACATCTGTTGGCTCTCCTCTTAAAGAAGTCATATTAAGTTGTCTATGTTATTTTTTTTCCATTTTATCAAACTTAGATTATCTATACTCATTGAAAGCAGGTTAGTTGTGGCACTTTGTAGTGTACATGACTGAGAGTGCCAGGCTTTGTGAAAGATATGCATTAAGTCAACCAAAATGCTGCAGTATATGTACGCCGTTTTGCTTTTTATTTATCTTTAAGAACATACAAACGCGCCTAATAGCACCATGTAAAAACTAAGTGGAAACGCAGAAAAAATTAAATCCCTGAACGAAATATGAAGAAGGAATTAGCACATAAAATGAATAAAAGGGCCAAGTACTTTGCTTTTTTGTTGCTTTAAAATAGAAGATTAGGGGAAAAAAAGAGGAGGAAGGATAGTTCGAGTGCCAGTGATGGTTGCCAGTGGCACCAGGATTGGCATCAGACCTTCTTTGTTTAGCCTAGGATGTCTGTGATTTGTTGGTTGGCATCCGCATTGCAGTGCAGAGTAATGTTACAATATATTGACAATTTCCAGATCTAGAAGTGTCAATAATCTTTTCAGTTCTTAACAAAAAGAGCTTCTGCTTCCATGTCTGCCTTGAAAGAAGAAATAAGGGCTGATCTATGAAGCTCTATCATCGATGAACTTCCTCAGATGCTCCTTTTCGCTCATCTCAAAATTCAGCATCTGTTTTCCCCTCTATTCACTTTCTGCTATCCTCTTAAAAAAAAGCAAAAAAAAGAGGATTGACATAGGTTGCAATGCTGCTCTTTTGACTGAAATTGAGGAATAAAATGTGAAGTGTACACTGTGATCAATGTTTAACATCAAAATAATCCTTAATCACAACACGCTTCTATGGGGCTTGTTGTGTGTATCAGGGGCGTGTGTGTCCCACACAGTTTGTTTATAAAACCCAAACTTGAAAACGGTGTGACATAATTTTTATTGACAGAATTGTCCTTTTTTTTTCATTTAATTTTTTTTCCCCTGTCAGCATCAGAGAGTGTCTATCATCTGGTATGAAATGCATTTCAGTCCATAAAATCATTTGATGGTATTTGATTCAGCGCAGCGCTTATGCTGTGTTCCCGTTGCTACAAGAACCGCCATTTTGTTTGTCGAGTGCCAGGAGAGGGGAAAAAAAAGGCAGACAATGTGCTTGATGCCAATAATGGTTGCCAGTGGCACCGAGGTTGGCATCAGACCCTCTTTGTCTAGTTGCTGAATGCCTTTGATTCGTTGGTTGGCATCCGCATTGCAGTGGGCACATTGGAAAGTTTTTGACAATCAGTGAATGAAAGCTGCAGTACTTGTTTGCTGCAACAGAACCAAGATAATATAAATCTCTCCTTCAGATACATGTTTTACTTACTCTCACAGAGACTAGTTTTTAAAAAAGCTAAAGATATCCTTTAATTTTTTCTAAATGATATCTATAGCAGTGTCTTGTCTGCAGAATTCTGAATTCCCTTGTCATCTCTGCTACTTTTTTTTTGCAACATAAATAAAAAAACATGATGCTTATTTTAGATAATTCAGCATATACTGAATGAGGCATAGTACACCTTGGGAAACGCCTTGAGAGTTTAAAGAACTGAAGCAGTGGTATATATAAATGTTAAGATTTTTAAGTGTTTTTAGTGCATATGTCTTTCAGAGTACATTTCTCTGATCAGTCATGTTACTGTTTACACTCTCCTTTGTCCTTATGTAAGGGTGATATAATTGGGGGAGCCCACGTTCCCAGCTGTTAATAAACTGGAGTCAAAGGAGGAGAGGATCTTTTAAACAATCTAGGGAGCGTGGAAGAAAATAGATGCAGATGTTCTTAGTCCTGTAGTGTTTGGGCACTCTGTTTTTAAAGTTCTTACACCATCAAGATGCTACCACAGCTCCAGCTGTGTGATTTTGTTACCAGGAAGTTGGCAAAAAGAATAAATCATTTCTATTGGAAGTTTCCTAGATAGTTAACATTAATATTGCTTTCCGGTTAACTGCTATTATCTCGTTAATTAATAAGAAGGATTAGCAGCTTTACCCAAAGGGCTGCACAGAAGGAAGCCTGAGTCCCTGAGTTGCTAGACTGTGTCCTGTCTCTTGAGGACTGGAGGAGGGGTGCTTGGCCAGCAAAAAAAAAAAAAAAAGGGAAAAAAACAAGAGGAATATGAGAGAAGAGCCAGGGCCCTTGCGGGCCAGGGGGAGAATGCTGTGTGCAGGATGGGGGTGCTGAGCTGGCCCTGTGCTGGGGAGGATGGGGGTCCCTGCGCTGCTCAGGGGCACAGCCCGGAGCGGTGCCCACGCTCCCAAAAAGCGCGCCTGCGGGAAACCTCAGCCGGGGCGCAGGGTGCCGCAGAGAGCTGGAGCTCTTCTGCACTCAGCTTAGTGCCAGCAAACCAGCAGCCCCCAGCCAAGCGGGGATATCGCCTTCCCAATTCAGACAGCCCTGGCAACACGTGTGCCTTGTCTTACTTGGAAAACGTGCCCTCTTCCAGGGGGAACTGGAATTCTTTTTTTAATGCGATATGTGTGAATCGCAGGAGTGGGTGGGTTTATCAATGGCTTGATCTTTTTAAAAAAATTTTTGAATTTTGTGAATTTATGTCTATAGGGAGCTCAAATTTTGAAAGAGGTTTGCAGAGTAGTTTTCATGTTAAATTTTTCATTCTGTAAGCAGAGAAAATTTATTGTGTAGTCATTCTGTTCACATTTTAAAATTGTAATAAAATTATTTTGGCTAGTGTGCTGAGACTACGTGAAATTCCACTTAAAATCACACTCAAAATAATGTTTTAAGCAGCTCCTGGTTAAGTCGTATTATGATCATATGCCTAAATATCATACCACCAAGATAGATTTTGGATGAGGGCTTGCATTTTTTGTGTGCACTGATGTTCCCATGTACAATTAATTTAAAAGCAACGAGCTTAGATGAATCAACCATTTGCTGATTGTTTCTATTTCTTTTAAGCTAAATGATTTGCCTCCTTCTGAATATTTTAACTGGGAACACACAGTAGAACATTTTACCTGTTTTGTAAAATGATATGTTAGTGTGCAAGTTGACTCGTTGGGAGTTTACACAGCAAATTACATCAGGAACAGCAGGAAATAGAGCTTATTACTGCCTGTACATACAAGCTTCTATATGCTCTAGGACCTTGTTTCTTGCACAGTGAAATGGCATGTGATCCCCTGCTCCAAATCTCAGTTATGAATCAGAAAGCCAGTCAGTACTGAACCAGAAGTGTGAGTTTCTATTTTATCTGCACAAGTATGAGAAGAGCTTTGAGTAGTCTAAAAATCTCATACGGAATAATCAACCTTTTTAAAAATTAATTGCTCTGGACAGTTCCAGTCTGTTGAGGCGTGCAGAAAACTCAATTTTAAAAATTTTTTTTTGTGTCAACTGAAAAAGACACTGTATTATTTTCTACTTTTCTAATGTAAAATTTTGGATAGCTATTTTCTTGACTGTCTTTATTGTACTTAAAATTATAGGCAAGAAAGATATTTGGCTTTAGGAAACGGAGGTTAATTCAATGTATATATGAGTGTAAAAATTTTTTAAAAATTAATTATTATAATTACCTTGTTTATGAAGATGTAGAATACTGAAACATTTTGAAAGGCCACTTAGCAATTTTCATTTTTTCAGAACATTTATGTGTGAACTAACATTCAGACAGTAGGTCTGAAGAATTCAAAATGTTTCATTTATTTTTTTTAATTTAAAAAAATTTCTTCAGAGGAGGAATACGGGTCATATGACAGGTTCATGGAAAAGAAAAGGGAATTTTTCATATTTAGCATTACTGTTAACAGGAATTAAATTTATACACATTTCAGGAAGGATCATTTACTTCATTCTGATTTTTCTTACCTGATACACTAAGAGGAGTAATTTTCAAAGGGTTAAATAACATCAATTGTGTTTAAGATAAAGGAAACTGAAGTTTAAATAAATTCTTTTCAACTACTTGAAAATGTAGATGTCAGTATTTATTTACAAATGATTTTATTTCAAAACCAAGAAATGATAAAGGAAATCAGAAAAGGAATCAGAAAAGCCTTGCTTCATGGTACTTTGAGACAGAAATAATACTGTGAACAAAGAGGATTCTTCTAAACTGCATACAAGACCACTAATTAATAAAGGAAATACCTCAATTTAAAGCAGAGTTTTATGTTTTATATTCCTTAATTTTTCATGCATATTGAATTCACTGTAACTGTGAAAACTTCATTAAAATAATTAAGTGCTAAATGACTCTGCAGGTTGGATTTTAAAGTTAATTGCACAGGTTGCTGTCAAGTCTGCTTCTTTATCTAGCCTTCCTTTTCCCCCCTGCTTTTCCTCCTTCTCCTCTTCCCTGCTCCTAGTCTAGTAGCACAGTCATGTCAAGGACAGGCAGCCCTCTGAAATGGTGGTCCACAATACCAAACACAGTAATTCAAGAGGTTTCCCAAGGTGTTGCTTCCCAGTCTCAACAGCAAGGTGAAATGTTTCTTTTATGTAATTTCTTGGACTAGGGTGATCTTAAAAATCGAGTTAAATGGCTATCTTAACTAAATGGGGTTGCTCCTTCCATTGTGAGGTGAAGAAGAGGGCTCCTTATGAAAAGCTGCTTTACAGATACTAAATGAATGTGGAAAGGGAAGAAAGTCTCTGTTACTACTCAGTTTGTTTGACAGACGCTCATTATAGGGAGGTTTAATGATTTTGCTCTGTATCTCTTTTTTAGTTTTGTAATTTTAAACTCTGGTGGAATTTTTAGAAGTTTTTGCTTAAACCCTGGCTCAGGGCATTAAAACCTGGATTACAAGATGCTTGAAAGTCTCAGAAGACAGTAAAAGGGAAGTAAATCTCAGATTATTAGCTTTGTCTTAGAGTTCATTTTGGTGTGTCTGTTGCATTGTTTTGTTGCAGTGAGTTGTGTGTCAACCTGGAAGCATTCTTCTAGATAGTTGCTTATATTTTCCCCTCACCATGTTTTTATTGACAGAAAGATTACTTGTGCTCTCCCCCCCTGTTCTCCTCTGAGGGGGATTCTTTCCTTTTCTGAAGTATATTGTGCTTTTAAAATTTTAAATGAATATATTTCTTTAACTGTTTCTTGAGGACAAAGTGGAATGTGATTTTCATTCTATTCCACCCACGCCCCTCTCCCTATCCCCCTCCCCTCCAAAAGAATGGTGGGAGATGGGCACTTCGAGGGATTTTGAGAAAGGGCTGATAGACTAAACTGTGTTTATCAATAACAATGTTTTGAATGTTTTTAGATAGCCTGAGGACCAGAGCTTTTGCCTTCATGCCCTATGACTCTTGTGTGCTACATTCCACTTTATATGAGATCCCTCTTCAAGTCAGAAAGGTGACTTAAAATTATAGGGACCTTGCAGTAATTTTAACCTTAATTTGCCTAGCTGTCTGTGGCATTTGGATTTTTTAAACTACATGTATGTTTGTTTGTTTTTATTCCAAGAAATATAATTGAAATAAGGAGATGTTACTGTGATGTGGCATGATGTGAAAGCTTAGCTGTATGCCCTTCAATCATTGTGTTCTTTTCTCTCAGTGAAACTTTTCACATTTTTACTAAAGTAACTGCTCATCTCCAAAGTGGAAGGGACATGTTAAATTTTCCAGTGTACTTCCATAGGGGCACCTTCACTAAAGACATCTCTGTGGCTTTAAGTGGGCTTTTAATTATTTCCCCTCTGGAAAAAGTACATGGAAATTGATAAAAACAGTTCCCCTTTTCTTCCTTAGAAAGTGAACAGGAAAGAAAAATGCAAAAATGAATAGGTAGCAAACTCTGAGAAACTTGGTGTTGCTGTTGAGAAATTAGGAAAAAAATTCTGTGATTGTTTGCTGAAGGCAAATAGTGTCCACAGGTAAGTATATTCTATATTTTTTGGAATTATTTAACAATTGATAATTTCAATGTTTTGAACAAATCATTTACATATTTGACTTCTTGATCTCTAAGCAATATTAACCTGAGTTACTACACATCTTTTTGTAAAGGATCAATTTAAACAACTGAAATATGGTTATCTATTTATTTTAAACCTAGCATTGTATTTAAAATTCCAGTCAATTTCTTTGCCATATCCTTCATAAGCTGTCTTCTGAGGTGTCATAAGATTTACATATTTTTCTTTAAAACAGAATGAAAACAATGTGCATGCTTTAGAATTCAGTAATTACAAACTCTATGCCTTTAGAAATTAAATGAAATTAAAATATTCACGGAGTATGGTTTTTTTTGCTTGTGAATTGCATTGGGCTAAAATGCCAAACCATCTTCAGTCTTTTTTATGATGTGGCTAACAGAGAAATGCTTAGAAGACTATTATGGATGCGCATTGTGTCTGAGAGATAGCAAATATACTTACTGCAGCATCAGCTGTCCATTGCCTGAGTAATACCACAGAAAATGATGCCTGACTTTTTGAAGGAATAACTTCACACTAGCATCCCTGATTTTAAAGTGTGAAAATTTCTCCTGATTGAGACAATTTACTCTAACATCTGCGATTTCTAGACAGATTATCTTAAATTTGTTATGCCACTTTAAAAGACGTGTTTTATGAGGCTGGCCTCAGCTCCTGGCCTGAGTGTCAAGAACCCTGCTATGTGATGCAAGGCATCTTGTTAGGTTTAATTGACCAAAGCTGATTTGTTAAAACAATTCACTTGTGCTGTAACTCATGCCCACCCCAAGTTGCTACCTGAATGTCTTGACCTTGGTTTGTCTGGGTCATGAAATGGCTGTGAACTGCTTGACCTCTCCATTGTTCTGTGGCCATGCCACTTCCTCCACTTCTTTGTGGTAGCTGCTGACAAGAAGACCTCAGCCCTGAATTTATACCCCAGAGGGTTTTCAGTGTCCCTCCAGAGCATCTGTATCCTCCTTTGGAAGTGCTCCTGGTGTCACCACCTATTGTCTGCTGACAGTGAGGGGAAAAATTGCCCTTCATAGAGGCAGTGAGGGAATTTCTGTGAGCAGGAGGAAAACTCCATCCTCTCTCAGGCTGCTGTGCATTTCTGTTATGTTGGGGTGCACAGGGTCACTACTTTTTTCAAGGACAAACACCATCCATCTTAGTCAATCCCATTTCACTGTAAGCTTTGTTTGAGTGGGACATGCTGGGAAGAAAGTTCGGCTTTGAAAATATTTTGTGATGAAAATCTAATGAGTATGCACACTATTTCAATTTTTAGGACACAAGAGTGATTAAAATAAATTTTTGCCTTGAAATAGAAGAGTGTTTTTTGTCAATATCATAACCAAGAACGTTGATTTCTAAAGACCTAGCTTGTATTCAAGAGCAGCCATGGTTTCTAAAGAAAAGGACTTTAAACACTATGCTTGATGCAGTATCTAAATTTAGTAAAAGGGAGAAAGAACAATCTTTATATGACTTCTTTTAAAAAAAAAAAAAGTGAAATGCATTATTTCTAGTAGAAGCTACTTGTTCTTAAGAATTATTCTTGGTGGGGGACAGTCATTGTCCCCTTACCCTGACAGGCTGCCTACTGTCAGTATCTCAGATACTAATGTCAGCTTCTTAATGTAGACTTTGTGCCCCTCATAATTACCAACTCTTTGACTGTTGGGACAGTTTATTTTATTGAGATGAATATTACATCTAAACACACACTGCATTGTGACACTGTTTTAGGAAGCAGCACCTTTCAAAATCAGTGGCTGGGTCTGTCAAAAAACTGGTGGCTAGGTTAAGAAAACTTATAGGCTAGTACTGGTACTACTATAAAACAAGTAAATTTGTATTCCTGTGGTCATCAGATAATTGGTATGTTCTTATTTTAAGTCCTTAGCCTTAGCCTTTGCTCACATGAATGGATTTATTCAATTGAATTGGTGTAGTTTAAACCCCATATTCTTCCACAGCACTGTGCATGGACTTTCACAGCACATGAGCAGGTTTGTATCTCTTCAGTACACCTGATTTCTTTGTAAACCTAATTTTTTTTCCTCCTTTCAAGAAAAAAATCAGATGGTATGTTTACATACAGCATTCCTGTGCACTTGTATATGATGAAATATTTTCTTTCTGTGTGAAACTCCACAAGCTAGGTGTGATTTCTAATTGCAGTTGCATAGTTCCTCTGAAGGAAGAGGGTGGGAATGCTGGTGCAAGGAACTTGAATGCTATTGCTGTGATGACAATGTAAAGTGTGACTCAATGTTTAGTTATAAGGACTTCAAAATCCTTGTCCCTGGTCCCCAACCTGCTGTTGTCTCCCTGGGTGACTTCAGGCAAGCTAGTTAATATCTCTCTATCGCTGGACCTCGGGAGAGGGAACACCACTTGCTTCAGTGCTGGCCCAGAGAATGCTGTGATTAAATACTGAGACAAGTACTGGCTGAAAGATTCCCGTATTCCACTGCAAGCAAAACCCATGTGCTGGTGCCCAGCCCCCAAGAGGGCTCTGTGTCATAGAGAAATGCTGTACCCAGTTTTCTCATGCCCAGACAAAGGGAACTTGCCCAAGCAGGAGGGGCGGGCACGGAGCATTCCTCGCTGCAAGCCCTGCGGTGGTGCTGCTCCAGGTGCCAGGGTGAAACCCTGCACCAGGGCTGGCCCCTCTCAGGGACTGGGGCTGGGGAAGCAGCACTCCTCCTGCCACCCCTGCTTCACCCAGCACCAGCTCTGGGCAGGGCTGGCCCTTGGGCATGGGCATGGACATGGCACAGACTGCTCTCGGAGTCTCCCTGCACTGTGACAGTGAAGCAAAAATATACTCTGCACAGAAAGGTAGAAGAAACACTCATTATGGCACAAGCCTATGGATGTTAATCAATATTCAACCACAAAGGAGGCATCTGCAGTGGCCTATGACCTCAGTCTGCTTTCCCATCCTTCTCTGTGCTCTCATCACAGGTTTTCATTCAAGTGGGCCACTTGAACACCAAAGTTCCTGCACTGTTCTTCCCAGCTCAGGATGGATGGTCAGGGATTTGGTGAAACTCAAGCTAATGTAACAGTGTGCCTATGTCTGTAATATGCTGGCCATCCTGTTTCATCTCCCTGGCTTGTACAAGTCTGGTTTGTGAGGCAGCTGATGGGCACATCATTGGTTTATAGGGGCTTAGTCCAGGATTGCATCTTAGAGGGCCTAGCTTTGCCTGGAGACTCAAGTTATTGTAGTGAAATGCTCCTAAGTAATTAGTAACCAGTGTTTTTTGGACCCAGCATGGCATCTACTTTTACTGCTTCAGTCACTGCTTTCCTCATTCATTTCCTCCCCTTATGATGATATTTCAGGGTTGGTAATGAGCTAGCCATACCAACATCTGCAAAATTACTGCATCTGCTTCTCAGAGTGGGAAGTGGCAATAATTTACAAAAATGAAGTGTGTCCATGCATTTTTCCAGCTGATACTGAAACAGTTCAGTCTACAGCAAAACAAGGGTTAACATCAAAACTTATTCTATTGTTTAACTTCCAGTTAAAGAATAACCAGCTTGTGCAGAAAAGAAATTTGAAAAATTGATTGGACTTTTGGATTCAACCATAGAAATTAAAGGATGTCAGGTTGTGATTTTACCATATATCCATTCATAGGTGAGTTTACAGCCTGCAGTTCAGTCATTTGTAGAGGCTTGTGTTGTAGAACCACAGACTTAGTTGGTTTTATTAAACCCAAGGGAATTAGTTTTAAAGCTATATATAATTACTTTAACTGGCTTAATTAATGCCATTTTATTTCTAGTTAAGAAAACATATCAAATTGTTACTTAGAGCATAAAATTGTTTTTTGCACTTTATAGTAAGGTGTTCAGGTGTATTTTAGAACGTATGCTGATCTTGCTAGGTCATACATAAATGCAATGTGTATGTAGGCCTTCTTGGCCTTTCATATATTTTTTCACTATATTGTGGATATAACTTGAATATTCTGGGACAAGAATTATAGTTGTCCTGTAGTGATTTCTGTTCTATTTACAACCTTCAAATAAAGGAAAAGCTGCTTATAGTAAAATGAGGATCACTGGTCTTTCAGTAATTAAATAGACTTGTTATACTGCATTAATCCTTTTTCGAACATTTGGAATGGCTTCTTAGCACTCACAAACACAGCATTAGGGCCAGCAATTAATCTGGTGTTTGTCCTTCAACATTTGTGCAACACAAAGAATATACATTCAAAGATGTAATTAAGGTTCAGGATGAGGATCATCGTAGAGTCAAATACTTATATTGATCATTCAGTAGTGTGAACCAAGTCCTAGAATGAAGTTGCAATAATTGTTGGAAGGACTTACACACTGCTAATTACATCCAACTGAATGAACTAGAAATGGTTTTCAGTGAAGTCTAGTTTTGGTTGCTCTATGTACATGAGGAAAAAAGTGTGAAGTATTTGGAGGTACCCAGAAACTTTCTAATTTTCTGATTAACTTTCCTTATAGGTAGGTCAAGAAGTAAAGACTCAAAATTTCATCAGTTAAAGATATGCCCAAGAAATAAATTCAATATCTTTCTAATGATGAGGGCAGTGTTTTTTTTTTTTTTATCAAGGACAGGTTTAGGGAGCGTAAACCAAGATGACATTCCTAAAATCTGATCTGGTAGAGAAGTATTTCAGAGGATCACTTGATATGCTTTCTAATTTCAGGGTTCAGTGGTGCTAATGCATTAGTCCCATTTCTTCTTTTTCTGAGCTTTGACTTCACAAACGATGAGCAACTAAAATCACACAAACTTTCTCTCAGATTCTTGAAGCTTTTTAATTGCTTTTCTGGACAAAGTCTGCTTAGTCTTTGATCAGCAGGCCAGACTAATTCACTTGGTGCTGTGTTAGAGTCCTGTGCTGTTCTGCTGCATTGTTCAGCTGTAATTAACCTGAAGCATGGTACAGAGCATAAGCTTCTGAGACTGGGTTAAATCAGCAGAAGAGTCTTATGTTCCTGTGGTGTATAGTCTTAGAACACATTATCCTATTGCAGTAAGATAAAAGTGTTTTAAATATAGTCCAGCCAGTTTGACCTTGTCAGAATACAAGTCATATTGTTGGTATCTTGGGCTTGCTGACGTGTTTCACAGTAGGATGAGCATTAACACAGAACTCCCTATTCCGTCTGGTGAGGAACCTACAGGAGGGCTATACATAGATTTTTTCTTAAATTCTCTGTTACAGCATAATGAGATTCTGTCTTCTCTGCCCATGACACTTCTCCCATTGATAGGCACCTTTGTCTGAGACCAAAAAGTGCAGTTGAGACACTATAAAGTGACAGTATTAGATCATGTGGATGTGACTGCTGAGTAGTGATAGTTATGGGTTGTATTCTTGGAAAAATTGATTAGTAACAGCTTTAGCAAATGTTTTATGAAGTCTTTGGTTTTCAGGGTAAATACCCTGGAATCAGGTGTCAAACTGAATGGAACAGAATTTAATGATTAATCTACATGTGACACAAAAGTTACAAAAAGACTACAATTTTAAAATTTGATTCTGCCAAAATTTGCCTACATGTTGTAACAACACAGTGATAACCAGTGACATCATGGTGAGGTCTGAGGATGCTCGTGTGGGTTCTGAAAGCAGAAAAATTGTATTCATATGGCATGTTCATGTGCTTTCATGTAAACTGCTCTTTGGGTTCCCTATAGGATGACGTCACTCTACTCTGGAAAAATTTGCCCATTGTAGAAACTATAAAAGATTAATTTGAACTTGTCCTTGTTACATGTGTGTTGTATTTTCTGATAACAATACATGCATATGACTGTGTCTGTCATGAGGTGTTTGATACGTAGTTTTCAGTCTGAGTGCATGCTGTTTGGTACACATCCTAGTCGTTATGCATCTTATTGACAAAGGTGCCTTTGGATTTTGTTGCTGTTTTTTCTATAACACATTACCTCTTTGAAAGTGGCACATGAAATCCTAGAGTCACTTAAGTTGGAAAAGACCTCTAAAATCTGCAAATCCAACCAGTAATCTAGCAATGCCAAGTTCACCACTAATCCCTGAGCACCACATCAACTCCTCTTTTCAATGCCTCCAGGGATAGCAGCTCAACTGCTTCCCTGGACAGCCTGTTCCAATGCTTGACATCTCTTTGGGTAATCAATTTCCTAATAATCAATATAAAGTTCCCCTGGTGCAACCTGAGGCCATTTCCTCTTGCCCCGTGTCCTGTTACTTGGGAGAAGAGGCTGACAACCACCTGGTTACAATCTCCTTTCAGATGGTTACAGAGGGAGCACTAACGTTTCCTCTCACCCTCCTTTTTACCTTCAGGCTAAAGAATGTCAACTCCTTCAACTGCTCCTCTTGGAAGTTCTCTCTAGACCTTTCACAATCTCTTTTGCCCTTTACCTGGACTTGCTTCAGCACCTCAAAGTATTTGCAGTAGTAGCCCAAAACTGAACACAGGATTCAAGGAGAGGCCCCACCAGTGCCATGCTGACATATTTCTCATTGCCTGAGGGGCAGACAGCTGAGTGGCAGAATAACTGCTTCTTTGGACATCATTGGTGATGAATAAATATGCCAGCATTCCGTATCTTCACAGAGTGTTTTCACAGACAGTTCACACTCATCAGCTTTTTTTTATTTTTCTGATTATTTGAGTGCAAGGTGGCTCTGGGCTGTTTGTGCCTCCTTGCCAATGAAAACTACAGCAGTAACACAACTCCTGCCACAACTTGTGGGAAATGGGTGAGGTGAGGGAAGAGGGAGGGTATGAGGCTGGGGAGGAGTGAGCAGGGGCTGTGTGAGGAGAACCCAAGAGTGTGTGTGAGTAGGGGGTGGTGGAGGATACCATCTCTAATGCCAATAGCATCAGTTCTGCAACCCCTGCTCTAGACATTGCTGAATAGCAATCTCACTTCTTCTGTCTCCTTAGTAACCCAAAGCTATTGTATACAGAATGTTTGTAGCTCTGGGTTTTGAAGCTGGAAGAAGAAAATATGTTTATGGAATGTTGTGTTCCATTTAGGAACAATGAGAAAAACAAAGAAAGGAAGAAAGAATCTCTGATTTGTTTTCCTGCCCTTCCCCAGGTTTGTAAATGTGAGGTACATTCTTCTTGTATTTCATTAGTTAATACAGATCTCATCTGGTCTCTTTGAATCTCATTTAGTTCATGAGGGGTTGTTTTACAGTAATTCAAAGTCTTAATGCTGAATTCATGTTTCAAGGACTGTGTTCAGACACTTCTTCTCTAAAGATGTTCTTTAAAGGGCTGTTCAGAAGCTATTCTGGTGTATTGAGTTCCCAGGCAACAAAACTAGAACACGTATGACTGAAGTACTGCAGACTCCCTAGACTGTAAACCTAATCCTGCAAATCCCTATTTACATAAATCCCACTGATTTCAAAGGGCCTGCACATGAGAAAGCAGGTTTTACAGGATCAGGCCATTCTTCCTAGGGACCAACATCTGTTGCACCAACTGTGATAATCTCATGACTGTTAAAGAAAACTCTGAGGGAACATTTTATCTGGACTAAAAGAAAACAGCAAAATAGTAACACTGTTATCTGTTGCTATAAAGTGGTTTATTACCAGAAGCAACGCTCATTATATGCTGTGCATCTCTTCCCTTCCTGCATATTTTTAATTACTCTAGGGAAAATGCTGTATGTAGCTATGTATGGTTGCTGCTATTCCACACCCATGTTGCATGAAGTTTGTGAACCAGACTGTAGATGTTGAGATATACTTAGGTACTGAAGGAGGCTTTTGATACATAGGTTAAAGACTATCATTGTCTTTTGGAGGTTTGGAAACTGAGAAAAAAATATCTTCAGTAAAATTTTAAGGTATTTTAGGTCTTGCAGCTCAAGTCTATGCTGCTTTGGCTGAATTCAGTGAAGTACTACAGTCAAAAAGTCTACTTGGCATTCGCTGTGGAAGCAGGGGTGGTCAGTTGGTAATACTTCAAGCAACTAAAAAGGAACAGCAGAAGCAGATGGTGGTTATGTTGGGAAGAGCAAAGTCCAGATCCTTTGCTTTTCTTTAAGAACAGAGAACACTTGCATAGCTGTGGTAGCACTTGCTGCAGCTGGAGCTTAGTAGCTTTTGTGATGTGTACATTGAGATCTGGAAAAGGACAATAGACTGCTGTGTTACCTTGGTTGACTCCCAGTTTCTGTAAGGCCTGGTTTCATAACACACAGGAGTGTCTGGATTCAGAGTGGTAGGGTCCTTTGGTGTGTAGTCCTGTATGCTTCCTGTATGCTTCCTGTATGCTTCTTTGGCCTGTGCAGCTGAAAATAGGGATAAAGTACCATTCATTGTCCCTTGCAGCACAAAAGTTATAAAAGTTATAATAAAATAGCTGTAGAAAAGAATAGTGGAAGAGCTGGGCAGGTCAGCTGAGCTGTTATGCATTGGAGTTAAAGATCCCTCTGATGTCTAAAAGCAAAGGGAGTCTGTATCAATAATGAAGTGCATGCACAATAGTTCTAGCACTTCATCCATGCTTTGGATTCCCCGCACCTAAAATTTACAGTCAGTCTATACATGACAAGGACAATGTCCTGAGATTTCCATGAGCCATGTAATGGACAATAAGCTACTGCTACTCATGTCATCAGATCAATGAGAAAAAAGGAGTAAGATTTCAAATATGCCTACAGCGCTAGGTTGTTGTCAGCAGCTGCAGGGTTGGTGGACCAAAGGCATGTTATTCCTCTACATGGTTGCAAATTCTTGTAAATTTTCCTGCTAATTTTGAATACTTGTAATGATTATACTTGCACCTCTGTAAAATGAATAAAATGGTGTTCAAAATCTAATAGGCTAATAGTCTTAAGGGACTCGTATTTAATAGATATGGTAAATATCTGTGCAGTTACTTGAGAAAGTAACATTTTCAAAGGTGGTGCTTTTATTCACAAGCTGTAACTTTAGAGCATTTTTTGTCTCCCTATCTTTTCTGATTATTATGAGTCAAGTTTCCTTCAGTGTGCAAAATTCATAATTAAGCATACGTTTCATTAGGGGAAAAATGTTTACTATAAGTTTTTCTACTATGTCACCTGTATCTTTGCACTGTGGTTATCAAAATGCCTCCTTCCCTACCACAAACCCATATTTTCTATCATGTTTTTAGGAAATAATTAGGAGTTATACTCTTAATGATTTTTAATGAGAGTTTAAATGTACTAGTTTACTTAGAGGTAATTGCTTTCGAGAAGCAAACAATATGCTTTAGGGAGTATTTTCTATATTTTATATTGAGCTCAGTGGAAGATCAGACCTATGCTAAATGTGCAGCATAAATCTATTATACTATGTTTGAAAAGAGAATGGAGATGAACATCAAATGAAATTACAATATTTTGTCTTCAGACTGAGAGAAAAACAATTTACACATGTACAAATATGAAAGATTTGGGAGAAAAAAGACATGCAGAATCTCTAGAAAGTTTATGTATATTAAGAAAATATCAAATTGTATTATTTTTCTGTATTGAGATGTCATCTTTATTTGCTAGTGGTAATTAGTTCAGTCAGCAGAATTTTTTTTCTTCATTTTTATAACTACACAGAATTAGTATTTTCAAAATAGCAAGTGTGTAAGATCAAGCTTGCTGAAATATAATTGTGCATGCTATTTTATTTGCTTCCCCTGTCTCAATTCCCAAGAAATGTAAGTTCTTTATTGTCTGAATTTGTCTTTTGTTTGTGTAAGGTTAATTCTAAATAATGTAACAAACATTTGTGATTCTTTTAGGTTTTACTGGACTTTGTTCTGGTTTGAGATTTTTTCTGATATTTTAAATCAATCCTTGCCAGAATTTGGAATTAAAGAAGATTTGGCATTGCAAAAGATTGTGACTGTGTGGGAAGAAAGTAGAACTGATTCTCAACAAGAAGGAAACCAATCAATTAATTCTGAGAAACAGTTCATTGTTTATTTTCAGAAGACTACTTGTAACAAGTGATTCCTTGTCTCATTTCCCAGTTTTCTATATTTCTCTCTCATATATCAGAAATGGCATTCTTCTTTATCAGAACCAATGTACCTCGTTAAGTCATTAAAGTAACAGGATCTCCTGTCATTCCGCTATTTTATGGGGATCTTGCTGAAGGTGAGCACCTTTGGAAAGCAAAAAGAGTTTTTCAGCATTTCCCTTTTGAAATGCTGTCTCCTGGCTATTTAAGTGGAATGACAACTGTTCATATAAACATGCTACCTTTTTGCTACTGCTTCTAGAAATGCTTTACACAGACTTGCAGCTGAGTGTCTGAATGGAGAAGGAATGCAGGTATTTGAGATCCACGTCCTTCTGTGCCTCAGCTTGGCACCAAGCACAGCAGGATCTTCAGCCTTGTTGAGGTTGTGGTGCACAGTGGTATTTGAAATGTTTAGTGTGGAATTCCATGCTAAAGCAGTACTCAGCTTGGTATAGCTGCATTCCAACCTGCAGGCTGTGATTCTTAGCACTTTCTTATTGCTAGATAAAACAAACCATTAAACCAATCGGGTTTGTTCATTTCTGATACTCTTCATTCTGGTACTGCATTCTGAAATTAAGTTCTCTGAATAAGAAAATATTTTTTCACAAGCATAAATAGATAAGTATGTTCTACATCATGTTCTTTACAACAACTGTTGTGTTTGCATATCTTATCTCTGACAATAAAATCTAAAGTCAATGGAGAAATAGTGCTCTCACGCTTATAAATGCTTAGATTTTAAACTTTTTTCCTATGATAGTTGTTGAAATTCATGTCAGTAGAGAAAACTCTGAAAAGCAGCTAAAATTTTGTTTTAGAAAAATAGATTTCAGTTAATTATAGTGAAAACATATTTCCTAATCTTTATGGCCGTTACAAAATCTCAATACACCCAACCAAATAGGACACATTGTAGATAAACACAATTAGCTTTAAATATTGCTAAAAAAATGAAATTACTTTTGATAAAATGTCACTAGTTCAGAAAAAAAACACAAACAAACTAAAACATATGTATAAATATAAAGGGTGAGTTCTTCTTACTGGATTGTTCCGGGATTGCCTGGTACTTTTTGAGGGGTCAGTAGCTGATGCTCCTTGTGATGCTGTCATTGCTATTTATGCAAATAGGATAATTTATAAAAGTTTCTAACCCAGTGAAAGTTTAGGACCATGACATATGCTGCTATGATTTCTCTTTGGATCAAGCATTCATTTAAATTTTGTTAATAAATTAATAGCTTTTTAAAATGACCATATCTCTTTCTCCATTTTTGAATTTCAAAACCCTTTAGACACAGCTACATTTTTGGTTTTGACTGTCTGCATGTTTACATGCATAGACTTCAAAAGGAGTGTGTTTCACTCTGTAGTGTACAAATTACCCATTTAAATAATCTGCTCCCTGTCCACAGAATCATACTGAACATGTGTTAAACAGCCTTTTAAATTAAACATTTGATGTCAAAAGTTCATGGTAGTTTGTAAGAAATGGTGAAGATCATTAGTATAGTCTTCATTGATGAAAAATGTTTGAGTAGCATGGGCTAGTAGCATACTCTCTCTGTAGAAGAAGTGAAAAGAAATTACATAATACAATGGCATATTTCTGCCAGAGCACTTGAAAAGTTCATCTTAGAAACCACAAAATTGTGACTCTGGCATAGTGCTCATCTAGATAACTGGATGCTTATTATCATCAAGATAATAAGTGTCTTACAGACTCTATGAGTTGAAGAAATTTATTTCCTACACAAAGTAAATATTTGGAAGTGTGTGGCAGGTAGCGTTCTCACACATTTGTTGAAAAGTAGGAAATCTGAGGTATCTAAGCAAGTTCAGATTTTTAAGAGGCCTCTGCTTTAAAATATGAATACATTTGTTCATGTGAATGGAATAAAATTTTGGCCTACAGCAAATTAGTATGCTCCATAAGTGATCTTGATGTGCTTTCTGCCATTATTATTTATTATTGCTTATCATTGGCTTTCCTTTTGGTATCCTTCAGGTTTTCTTATCCTTTACCTGTATTTTCAAAACATGATTATTTGTAGTGTGTGTGTTTAGTAATAGTGGTTTATCTCTCCATAGTTTACAGAGAGAATTAGAAGGCAACAACTGTAATTACTTCCATGTTCATAGTTTAGCAATAAACCAGGAAAGTGAAGTTAAGATATGCCATTGATGCAGTACATCAAGAAAGAATTACAGGATGAAATCATTGCTAAACATTCTTTTGGTTTAATGATAATTGTTACTTAAATTTGGTTTTGGAAGGTTTACCACTGTCATGTTTATGTGACCACACAAAGAGAGTTTAAGTTACCTGTTTTGTGAATATCTTCTTATTGTACTTATTTGCCACCTCTTCATTTTGGCTCAACAAAATTGTAAATTCCTGATAATTACTTTCTGCAGTAACCTGGCTTTGTGTTGTGTGGAACCTGTGCAGTTGTTACCCTTAGTGGTAGAAATATGTAAGCAAGGTTAGAACACATACATCAGAGTTCAGCTGCGAAGTGTCATAGCCACTACTCTCTACTGGCTTGCTCACATTTGTTAAACATATTTAAATAAGGCAGCTACCTCCAAGGTTGAAATGAGTATAATTGGGACTAATATGCAACAGGTATTCTCTAATAATGGCAGTCTTAACATCTAAGGATACAACTCATTTACACGGATGTATTTACATGTATAATTATTTTTTTATATTTTGGCAATTAAGTTTAAATACTCTGTATGTAGAATATAGCTTATTTGTTGTGGTTCTTGCTTTTTTTTCTTCCTGCCATAATGATACATATATTTAAAAGTTATTTTCTTACTAAGGCCAACTTGAATTTAACAGAAGAAATATTTAATTTCCTAAACACCACCAGTATCACCAAGTGAAAAGATGCACATCTTTCATAATCTATATGATGAAAAATCTTTAGCCAAATGTGGAACAAAAGAGATAGAGCTAAGTGACCTGCACCTACTGAAGGGTCTAATTGAATATGACAGATAGCAAGAGGTCTGAAGTTAATATAAACTCTCTTCATTTAGTGCATTAAGCAACTTTGCTTAGGCCAAACAAAAAAATAAATGCCAAATTGAAAAGGAAATTCTAATCTCCAGTGTCCAGTCCCTGTGCCCCTTCAAATGGTCCACATTACCTGGTTCTCAGCTGTTTAAAGTTAGGGCTGGTTTCCTACCCACATTTATCAATATGTTTCCTCTTGGTTCCCTGAGAGTCCACTAAACTTTTTCTTGTGTTAGCGTTGTGTGGTGCCATCATATTGGCAATTTCAGAAGGAAGAGCACAATTATATTTTTAAGGCTATCTCTGGGCACTGCTGTGAAGCAGTGCTCGCTGCTAGTCCTGCTGTGATAGCAGGACATTTTTGTCACAACCTAACTTTTACACAGAAAAGTCTGAGCTCACCTTCTTGAAAAGTGCTTGGTACTAAAGTGGTTAAGAAAATTGCAGCAAGATTAGGACTTACACAGTGTTTTGTGAGCAGACCTAGGCACATTGCAGCAACGACATGGCACTCAGCTCTGGCCAGCTGGCTCATGGCACAGTCAAGGCTTGCATACCATTGCCTACAAATATGCTCCCATACTTGCAATAGCAATGTGAGCAGGGGAGTGGTCACACTGACCTCACAAACAGCTCCATTCCAGCTCAAGTGACAGGGTGAGGGAGGCCATGTGTCTGGGGAGGGGGATGGTGGGGCCAGTTGCTTTTCAGATGCAGCTACTATCTTCTAGAGGTTCCCTTTGAAGTGCCCAGCTGCCACTTAGCAATGTAGCCCACCCCTGTAACATAACCTAGCACAGCAGCAGGAGTGGCTCCAGCTAACTGTCTTCCCTCTTCGGAAGGTGGGGTTGCATATTTGCAGTTTGAATGGAGGGATGGAGGGACAAGCTTGCTGTAGGCTTTGTTCTCTCTGATTCCTGGTCAAAAAGCTTCCTCATTTATTTCAGTCTCCAGTCCCCGTCCCACTCTCCCCCACATTTTTTAAAAAAAATTTTTAAAAAATCTTTTTAATTTTAATTTCTTTTACAGTTTGTAGAAAAGCAGAATAAATTTGAAGTTCACATTAGTTTCAGAACACTATTTTTTCTGAGTTGCGAATGCATCGGATTTAAAAGATCCTTGTTTCTGCTGGCAATAACTGCAACATTAGTTTTTTGTTTTGTTTCAAAACAGTCCTTGAAGACTTAGATTTGGAGACACAGAGGAGAAATTACTAGGATTTAACCTTCACTTTCCTTCAGTTCCCACCTCTGTGCTCTCCCCTTAGTTTTCATTTGATGGAAGATTGCCTAAAAATGCTTATTATCATAATAAAATAAGAACAGTCTGAAATAGTTGAATTCCCCAGGAAATAACAGTGATTTTTTCTAAATGAACATTTGTCATGGGATTTAATGTGGTCATTCTTTTTTAGGGACTGAAAGGAGATGCACAGATTTAACATGTGTACCTTGTTAGCAATGTTTTGACAAAGAACAGCAGCTGTATAAACTAATCTTCCTGTAGCTTTCACACATGGGACTCAATTAACAATGAGCCACTTTCAGTATCTAATCCTTTCTATCATTTAAAAAAAGTTTCCTGGTTTCTGTACATTTTTCCATGTCTAACTCTTACCTGTAAACTGAGGGAAGTGGCAGACTGTGAATGGACTCACCTTGCACAACATTTTATATGTGATTTATAGAAGACAATGGCACTTGTGTTTATATTCCTGGTAAACTCAGATTAAAGTGAAGATTAAAGTCTGTTATTTGCAGAACGTTGTAATGATTGCAGGATCTAGAAGAAAGCTTTGTTTGAAATTCCGGTGTTTCAAGCTCTGAAGTGTAGAGAATCAAGAAGCATTGCCCCAGGTATGTCATTCAACCTCATTGTGGTAAATGCTTTGGAGGAAGGAGGAAGGAAGAGCTCTGTGGTTATTAAGCCCGTGAACCCATGGCATGTATTGTAAGAAAGTCTGTATTTACCTATGGCACGGTAAGGTCACAAGACTGGATAATTGGGCCTCTAGCTAATTTCCAGGTGGATCTGTGGCCAGGAATTGAAGTATTAGGTACTTACACAGTGACACTTCTGGAAATTTTGAGAGGTTTTAGAATAAAAGTAATTTAATGCAAGCTCCATTTTAATTGCACTTGACATTTCAACCTTTAACTTGAAATTCCTGCGCTAGAATGATCTAAAGAGGATATTCTGGAATTACAGGGGCTTCTTGTCTTTTGCAAGTGAGCAGGAAGATCCCAAAAGGATATAAAGGCAGAGCCCAAACATTATGTCATTAATTTTTTTCTTTCATCTAGTAGAACTTCAGTAAAGCTTGAATTGCTAAATTCAGAATAAGCTATTGTCATTACTTGCCAAATAGTACATGCTTGTGCATCTGTCTAATCTATATAAGAAAGCCACAAACAGAAGCACATAATTTGGCACAGCACCAGAAGCATGCCTCGGCACACTTCTGGAGATTCTTCCAAATGACTTACTGATTCAAAAATTCTATAATGTTCGTCTGTGTGCACGCGCTGAGTGTCTGGAGGAGTTAAGCATGAACTCCTCCAGAAAACTAAGTGTTATATTTGAAATATGATGATTATGTATCCTTACTAATTTACTGGGAGTCCTAGATGCATTTGGTTTTTTGTTGTTGTTGTTGTGTTTGTGGGTGTGAGAAATGGTGGTGTTTTCACTAAGAAAAAATTCACAGAGGCAGTGTACATAAAATGGACAGGTATTGAGGAGTATTTCTTCGTCAGAATTGCTTTTTTGTCCCCCTGGTTACTTTGTTTTCTGCAATTCCTTCCCTCTCTTGCTGTCAAATTTTTAAAAGCAGGGGACAGCCACTGCTTAGAGCCTTCAAAACTAGAGTAGAAGCCTTGTCCATAAAATAAATTATTTAATCAGGAGATCAGTCTTTTTCTTCCTTGAGTAACCATTTTTCCACATGTTATTCTCTTGAGGCTCTTCTTAGATGCTTCTTTTATTTCACAGTGAAGTGTTTCAAATATTCACATAAATTTAAGGGTACAACTCCGTGAAACAGCTGACATGACTTTATGGATAACTTCTTTAAAAAAGATCCTATTCCCCTCTGGCCATCTCCATACAGCTTCCCAAAGAAGTCTTCTTTTGCCCTAAAACTGCTGGCTGTTTGTCTCATCTATTTACTGATTTCCATTTCATGCTGGTGGGAAGTGCTTAGGTAATCAGAGGATGAATTTAGTCTGGAAACTCATTGGTTTAAAATACTGTATTAAAAAAAGCAGATGTAATTATTTGATGCTTTGAAATATAATGCAATGAAACACAGCACAAAAGTAAGCAGCCAATTCATTTTTTCAAGGGGTGTGAGTTTCCCCCTTTAAAACAGTAAGCTAATTTCTCTCATGCTTCTTTGCTACTCTAGATGTAAAAGTACAAAATTTTAAATAGTGTATTCTGTTGGGGCTATTTCATTCACTATACATTACTGTTTTAGCTGCAAGTGTTTAGAAGCAAAAAAAGATGCTTTAGAAGAGGAAAAGATACTTTAGTTCCTAGGGAAGTTTTCCAAAGTTGTATTTTATTACACCAGAGTAGCTGTCCTGATAAATCTGCTGTTTTGGACAAATCTTTTGTGAAAAAACTTTTTTTTTTTTTTTTTTTTGATTGCACACTGTATGTGCCAAAAAGTGAGGTAGATGCATCTGTACTCTGGTTCATACCTACATCAGAACAATGACTAGCATTGTATAAAAACCGAGAGATATCTGAATTTTCTTAGTTTTAGTGTGGAAAATGTGTAGGTTTTCTTCAGGTTTTGATGTGGAAATATTGTCACCACACAGCTGTAAATGTAAAAATACCATTTTACTTTTTTTTCGTGATGAATAGAGAATGGTGAAAGACAACTTATGTCTTAAATTGAGATTCTGGTTTTTAGTCTGGACACTACTAGGGGAGACAGGCAAGCACAGCATATTCTGTTGCAACAAGAAAAAGACAAAGCCTATCTTGTCTTTTTTTTACTGTGTTAGGTTGACCTTGGCTGGCTGCCAGATGCCCACCCAGCTGCTGTCTCACTCTGCCTGCTCAGCAGAACAGGGGAGAAAATGAGGACAGAAAGCTGGTGGGTTGAGATAAAGACAGGGAGGTCACTTACAGATTACCCTCATTGGTAAACCTACTCAGTTTTGGGGATATTTGATATAATTATTGTCAACTAAAACAGAGTTAGATGGTAAGAAACATATTGAAACTAAGCCACCTTCCTCCTACCCCCTGCATTTTTACAGGCTCAACTTTACACTTTTGTTCCTGATTCTTCTACCGCCCTCTGTCCTGGGCTCCAGTGGTGCAGGAAGATGGGGAACAGGGTTCTGGTCAGCTCAGAACAGCTCCTCTCTGCATCTCCTTCCTCCTTTTCCTGTGTTCCACCATGCATCTTCTCCATGGAGTATAGTCCTTTAGGAAATATTAAACTGCTCCAGTGTGGAGTCCTCCACCAGCTGCAGTGTGGACATCTGAACATGAGGAGAAACTTTATGGTGTGGGTGAACAGGTTTCCCCAAAATGTTGTGGAGTCTCCCTCATGCAGAGATAACCAAAAGCTGACTGGACACAGGCCTAAATTACATACTCTGGGAAACCCTGCTTGAGCAAGGAGGTCAGACTGTATTACCTCCAGTGCTCCCTTCCAAACTTACTCATTCTGTGATTCTGTCATGGTCCTTTCCACAAGCTGCAGGGAAATACTTGCTACACCACAGTCCTGGAGCATATCCAGGACTTCCTCCATATCCTTCTCCTGTGAACTCAGTGTTTGTAGGGCTGTATATCGTGCTTTTCCCCTGCTCAGTCCTGTTTTGCATACATTTTCCTAGAAGTGCCTCCATCTCAGTTGAGGGTCTCGGCTCTGCCCTGGTGGCTCTGTTGGAGCCAGCTGGGGTCAGGGAAGACTCTGTCTCTTCCATAGAGGCCAGCCCTTCCAGTTGGCCAGCCCCAATGCCAACACCTGGATGCCTGCACCCAGTTCACTTGGCATTAAAGGGTGATTCCTGTAGGAAGAATGCCACAGGGCATTAAGCCTTCCCTTAATAGGTAACAAAGAAGGAAGTGAGACTCCTACTCTTCCTTCACACTTACTTCAAACTTACTGCATTAAGCTAAGCATGTATCAGATATGCAAAACATCACAGATGTATTCTGCATTATGTTTTTCAAAGACTTGGTATGGAACAAAAAGTCTTCAACAATTGTACTTACTCTTTTGAAGGCAGTTTTCAAGCACATCTCTACTTGTACAAAGGATGAGACCTGTTAGCAGTTGTTTCAGCTGAGGTCTGGATTCTGGAGCTTAAATCAGGAGGTGTGAGGAAAATTTGAGTTAGTGTAGGCAGTTTTTTGGCTTTTATGAGGGAAACTGTGGTTTAGTAGTGCAGGACCAGTTTATTAATTTTAAAACTTTTGACAAAAAAACTTTGCATTTGTCTACTTTCTTCTTGTAGTTGGAGACTCCAACCTAAATGACACTATTCTTCATTCTTCTCTTCCACCCTTTTACCTCCTCCAAACAATAGAGAAATTTTAGGACAGTAGTGTGGTATAATAAATATTCTTCAAATGAGTTTAGAGTTTTCTCTCTGTATGGAAAGCCTTTTTAAAGTAAGCTAAATAAGCACAGCTGCAAACTTAGCTACTCTCTTCTGCACTCCAGTAAAAGCTTTGTACCAGCTCTTGGTGTGAACATTCTTAGCTGGTGCTGAGTGCCTTTGTGCAGGAAAATTTATTGCATTGGCAGAGTAGAAATATGATGGTGTTGCTAACTCTGGACAATGCTGCAATGATTGCCCAGTGTAGACAGACTGTAAAATGAAGTACATCTTAGAAGCTACCATATTTTCCTGTGCAACTGGCATGGATGGGCTGCTGAAGAGAGAATTCATCATAAACAGTTCATATTTAGAACTTTTTAAAGGAAGGATGAAAACAGATTTACTTGCCCTTAAAGCCCATTGATAATGCCAAGAATAAATTTAGCAATTTTTTTTTCCTTGTAACTTTTATAGAAAAAAGTTCCTGCAGTTACTTTTTTGAGACTAACAATTAATCATCAGTAGAATTGAGATTAAAATTTTGGGGGAAAAAGTATATTAAAAATAATATGAAAATGAACATTACAAAGAATGGTATTCTGCAGTTATAGGAACACAAAAATGCACTATTTTTATATATCCTATGTATCTCTAACATGAAACCAGGAAAATAGTTTTCTGTAATATTTATATTAAAATTATATAGAAAATTAGATCTTGGTTAATTACAGTTTCCCAGCACATGTTTTTGGATCTGCATATAGATTTGTCAAAAATTTCAAATACTATTTTCTCTTTGTATGCACTCATTGAGTTGTAAACTGTCTTAGCCCCTGTCAATCAATGGCCAGGAACTTGGATTCTCTGGGAATTTAGATCAGGTTCTTCAGTTTCATTAGTGAGCTTCTCTTTGATTCCTACCTGAATGGAGCTAAAAGGCAAAAGTCCTTTGGACATTGCTAGGTGGCTCAGCTTCTCTTTCCACTCTTCGACTGAAACTCCCAACACGTTTGGTTCTCTCCCAGTCATGGTAAGGCTGAACCATATTTGTAAGACACTTACAAAGCACCTGGATAAAAAGCAGTGCAGTGGTTATCAGTATAAAATCAGCAATTCTGCATAGTTATTGCATTGTGCTGTCTTGGAGACTGCTGTATTACCTTGTTTCTAAAATAGGAAATGACTGTGGTATTTCAGAGGTTGTGGTTTTGGAACTGTCTATAAGTCCTGATAAGGAGTATATATACAAATCAAAAATCTCTGGACGAGATTTTTGAGTGTTCTGTGCTCTGTTTTGCCTTGATGACTGGGGAAAGTTTTCCAGATTTTATCCTTACAATATTAATTTTATTCTGATGAAAAATAAGAAACAAGTCTATAAAATTAAAATGAAAAATTGGGCACTCTAGTTAGTAGATCCACAAAGGAGATGAAGTTGTGTTATCATATCAATAGTAAAATCTTTATTTTTAGGAGCTTCATTGTCAAAATATGAGTCCAGTTTTATAACTTTAGTTTTGTCTCCTCAATTGCATCTAAAATCTCATAATCTCATATACTGTCAGCTTGGGGGAACCAGAGGGAAAAAGGGCTTCTGTTGTGTCCAAAAATGAGTTTGCATTTCTGAGTAAAGCACTGATGTGTCACTCTGGGAGAACAAAATCCAGCCCCTTTATTGCACAGATAGAGGGGAAGAATGATCCCACCACGGGTGGTATAGTTTAACAGTTGGCAGTAGTGCCACATCTGGCACTGATGGGAGTTTTGGTTTGGCTTAATCACAGTGAGCTACACTGCTTTTTAAAATAATTTTGGCAGCCAGCACCAGAAACATACACTCTGTTGGTATAATCTGTAATTGAGCGTGATTTAGAACAGAAACAAAGAGTAGTTGAAGGCAGGACAATGCATGTGGCCACTACTTGTCTAGAGGTGGTGGAATAGATTTACTCTGTCTCCTTGTCTTTGGTAGTGAAGAATGCTGCTTCAAAGGAAAAATATATGAAAACATGAACAAAATCCCCAACAAACACAAATTTCAAAACTCAAGCCCCCCAAACTTATTTTTTTTCCCTTTTTAGTCTGTGCTGGTGCTGAATATCCCCTTGTCTGCTGTCCTGCAGTTCAGAGGAGGTCTGTGATAGGTTTGTCTTCTGCAGTGTTCTTTCCTAGCACTGCTTTGTTTGGAGCCCACACACTAATTGATGATATTGAACACGGACAAATTTCAGTCTGAAAATGGTAAAAATTGCACTCAAGAGACTGGGAGCTGCTACAGTGATTAACCAGTAAAAGTTGGAAATAAAAGTGTTGTCAGAAGTGCCTGCTGAAGGATGTGATCTTACTCAGCTAAAAGACTGAGGATTTAGTCTTGTTTCTGGTGAACTTGTGACTGTTTTATAGAAAAGCATCATTGAAATGATTGGTGATCTCAGCAGAGAAACCCAAGAATGAATAGGCATGGTTTACTGAACAATTGTTGCTCTCTTTGATGTGGTTGCTCTAGAAAATCGTTAAGGCAGATTGATAGATCTGTGAAAAAAAACACTGTCCATGTTTATATGTCATTTGCTCTGTCGTTGGGGGATTTGAGCCATTAGCAGGCCAGTTTTTTGTGCTACTTTTACTTGTGTTTTACACCCCTGCTCTCTCTCCAAACCTGAACAAGTGAAACACATAGTGCATCCTGCCCTTTCTTGCAAAATCTAAACTGTCACAGGAGCCTTAAAATTTTGGAATATCTATATACAAGTTCTACAATGAATAGCTGCAGAGAAGTAAAAGTTTGCAGTACCATCTCTGGTTCTTCACTTTCAAAGTTACTTACAGTTCAGGAGTGAAAGATGGATGCACAAATGAAATAAAGTAATTTGGTATTATTCACACAATTTATCAAGAAAAGATTGAAGAAGTAATCTGAGGACTCTTTTTCTTAGTTTTAAGCAGATTTGTGATGCTGTGATTTTGTGTGTGTGTGTGTGGTTTTTTTTTTTTTTTTCCTGCTTGTTGCACAAAATGTCAGTCCTTGTCCATATAAGTACTTTCTTGATCAGACATTTTTGTACCCTCAGATATGATCTGGAATTCCTTGTCTTATCTCGTTAATGCCATTGGAGGTGAAAAAAAGGCTGTTTCCCTCTTACTAATTGTGGTGAAGTGACACGTTATGTTGTATTGTAGTTAACAACTTCAGGGGCGCCGAGAACCTTTAGTTTTGCCCCTGGGGAGTGTGACTTTTCCTCTTTCACTCAGCTCCAGGAAACTCGAACATTTGTATTTTCAAGACCACGTACCATTGGGAAGGAAGCAGGGGTGGAGATGTGTGCAGAGATTATGTGGATATGAGAAGCAGTATGCTTTGTAAAGATCTAGGAACTGCAGAATTTAGAGAAATATGCAGTCTAACTGCCGTGTCCTTTGGCATTTTTAAGAGTTCAATGACAATGTTGTTAGATCTACCAACGTGCCAGAGAACTCTTTGTAGAATTGTTTTTCATATGTGGTTATCACAGATCACACTTTTTTGCATAATGTTCCCTTCATGCACTTTAGCATACATAATGTGTATGCAGTGCATGTGTCTGTGTGTGGGTGCACAAGCTTTCATGCTCTAGCTGCATTTTTCTGGAATACATATTTATCATTCATCATGGTAAAGGAATTCTGTAACTGTGGGAACTAGTTATGAAAAAATAACTTTAAAAATATTTAGACCAGTTTAGCATAAGCTCTTTCTAGTTGGATATTGCAATTGAAAACAGTAGTCTGGATTTAAATTTAGACTAATGAATTCTGCATCTCTACTTTAATTTCTGATGAGATGATATTTTGGGAAAAATATGTTGAGCCTTCTGATGAAATTTCGATTTACTAGGTATTTTGTAAATTGATGGTACCAATCAAGCTTTGGTCATGTGCATTGTTGTAGATTCACTTAACAGTGTACCAGTTGAGAAAAAAATTTCCTTTTCTTTCCTGTTAGAACTCCCTAAACATATTAGCTCAAGGCCAGATCCAGTGTGGTTTATAGCTGTGCTCAAGTGCTTCTGCAGGGCAACATGTCCTAGAGCAATATATAATTTGTGTGTTCTTACAGTAAGAACAGAAGCAGTACAATCCTGCAAATTGAATTACCCATGCTTTTTATCAGTGAATAAAAACTATATATCCTTTTTATCAAATAAAGCATTAAACTAAAGTCAGTGAGAATCCTGAATGCACCATGTTCTTCCTTGCTTTATTTCTTCACTGTTTTCCTGGTGTTTTCTGTGGAGGAGCAATCTGTGCCTATGGATCAGGCAGGGCAAGAACAGGTTGTGGGGAGGGCACTGCAAGCAATTCTGTGGCAGGGAGGAGCACAGTAATTTTTCTGCCTACAGACCTAATCATACAGTGGAGAAAGCCATAGGTTTTAAGATCAATATATCAAGTCCAGTTTAAAGAGAATTTCTCCTAAACTGGAGCTTTATCCTAGCAGGCGTAAAAATCTGTTCAGAACAGCCTGTCTATGTGATTAATATATTTCCTGTTTCTTCTTTATTCTGGTTTTACAGCACTGACACATTCAAGTGATAGTAATTTATTTTCTAGGATACGTAGCAGTCTTATTTGGCAAAGCAAAGCTGGGACTTCCTCTTTAGTATTTACTTTCTTTTATGCCTCTCAACTTTGGGCTAAATGAAAAAGTTGAATAAATCAACCAAAATTTTCCTTCAAGTAGCAAAAATAATTGAAGTAAAATCAAATAAAAACGAATAGTTAAAAAGAGGTTTCGACATAGTTTTCCCAGTAATTTGCATACATATTACTTGAAAAATATGAAGAGGCCAGACAACCAGTATCATCTTGTCTGAAAGCTAATTCTACAACATTTTTTCACCAGAAATAATGTTGGAGGTCTTTACTTGCAAAGGGTGGTATTTGCTACTAACACAGTGAAAAAATATGCACTAATAGGAGAAGTGGTGTAGATGAAGAGGATCTATAATGAGTAATTTCCTATCTACTTTTCAGACTGTGTTTTGTGACTGACTTAGAAAATGTTTCTTATTTCTGTAACTGATTAAAAATCCCTGCCTGTGATAGAAACATTTTGTGAAAGTATGCTCTTTGTAACAGAGAAGTTATTCAGCAACCCTGTGTCCTATTCTGGAGGAAGCACAGTGAATTGACAGTGAATCAGTTGGGATTAATATGATACAAAACACTTTTCCAAGATTAATGTATTTACTGCCCAATATATTTTTATTTACTGAACTAAGACATGATATGTGAACATATTAATGGTTTGTTTTACCTATCACCTGATTTTGATAAGAGTCTGAGAATTATTTAAAACTAGCCAGCCGTCAGTTGCAGTTTGCATTTAAGAACCACTTTTGAGACTGTAATACAGGATGAGGGCTATGTCTTTCACAGTGAAAAGTTGTTATGATTTCCAGAAAAGTGTTGGAAAGTACAAGATATGAATTCTCTGAATGCTGGACACTTTTAGAAGTGTAGCAAGCAAATACATGGTTTAACCATTCTAGTTGAGTTCATACCTGTGTTTTAAAGAAAGGAACTTATTATCTGGGTGAATTGTGGCAGTGATCCAATAGCTTCAGTAATCAAATTAGTAGGCAAGATGTGCATACGAAGTGTGGCAATGTTTTATCCTATACAGTCTGAACTAATTAAAACTGAACTAAGAAATCTGGCTTGCAGATATTTTACTTTTCTGAGTATTTTAATTTTTTTTTCTATTTTCTAAATAGTTAAACCTTATATAGATAAATATATTAGACTGTTTTTTTTTTCCCCCACAGGATTTTCCTTACTCTAGTCCTCATTAGGTATGAAAATGCCTTTACTTAAGATATGTGTGTTACATTTGGAGTAACTGAACTGGGGAGGGAAAGATGAGATAAGAATTAACAGCTTACTATGAAATCTTATGGCAACAATATTTCTCACAAAACATGCACATTTACAATTGTTCTGTGAAGAGCAATCTGTTAATACGTTTTCCTTTTTTTTTTTTTTTTTTTTTTTTTTTTTTAATAAAGCCCACACAGAGGGGTAGAGATGTGTTTGCAGGAAAGTTCTAGCCACTCCTATCCTCTCTCCTTCGGTTTTTGCCTTTGGGCAGTTAGTAAGGCACATTTTTAATAACTGAATTGTGGAAGGTTAGATTTTTTTCTTCCTGGACTATTTCCACCCTCCCCCCATATTTCCCTCGTCTAATGCAGAGTGTTTTTATTTCTACGTGTGACAAGTCTGCAGTCATGTGTTCTTTCTGAGTTATAATGACTCAGATGTCATAATTAATTTGATGAGCAGGTGGGGGTTATTAGCCTTGTGCTTCACTTGCTAATAGCTGCACAGCTTTTCTAAAGTACTCTTTCAACTAAGGAGGCATTTCTTCACATAGAATAAACAGTGCAGCACAAAAGCCTCAGTTAGATAACTATCCATGGGTTTGAAAAGCTGCCAAGCAGATGTTGTTATTGGAGCGGGCCCAGGCGAGATTGGGCAAGGCAGATGCGAGGTGGGGGAGGGAGGAGGTTACACACAGCCCAGGCTGCACAGGGGAGGCTGGGAGGTGTCTTCCCATAAAACAAATCCATTCCTCACTGGCCTCATGCTCATTCCTCAAGACCCACCCTTTAACTGTAAATAAATGAGGAGGAAGCCCCCTCCCCCTGCTTTGTCTTAATATCCATGTGGGAATGAAACCGAATGTTCATCCAGCAGTCAGTGACTTCTGGTTTGCATTAAATCGGCTGTGTGCAATTTTTGAAGGGCCTACAGAGACTTTGCTTCATACCTATCAACATATGTAATGAACATGACTGCACTGACATTTACCAGAACTCTTAGGTTCTGCTTTATTACTATAAATTAGGTTGTGCAAATTTAAGACAAAATGCTGTTTTGTTTCCTGTCACCTCTTGTTTTTTATTTTTTCCTAGTGAGATTTTTTTTCTTCTTTATTAAAAAATAACAAATATAAAACATTGGTTCTTTTTTATTCTTTTAAAAGAAAAAAACCAAAGACCCTACTTAGAAAATCCAGAGGATTTGTATGTGAGAGACAAGTAGATTGAATTGAAAATTGAGCTGTTCTGTCTTTTACCCTCTCTGAATTTTTTTCCCCTCTGTGATCCTAGGTTTTTAAAAATACATTTATCTGTCCCTCTCTCTCTTGATAAAATTGTATAATTCCATTTTTCATTGACTTGATCTCAAGCCAGTGGTCTGGGCTTTTATTGTCAAGGGATAATTTTTGATAATGGGCTATTAAAACACTTGCAGCTTCTATCGTATCTTTCAAAACTGTATATGCATAGATTGTATTTCTGTGGAGAAAGAAAATCCTTTCGTTGGCAGAAATCAATGGATTGTATGTTTGTGTAGTATAAATTACTTAAAAGAAATAGGTGCTTGCTAAACTAAATACAACATAAAAATATCACAACATGCAGGTGACTTGGTAAAAGATGATGTTCTGAGTAATTTGCCTCTATGTTTCATTTGTTATCTGCAATGACAGCTTGCTGAGTCTTTTTGCAGTATTTATGTACAGGGAAGTTGTTCTACAGTCTCTTTGACCATGAAAATTTGCTGGTACCTGACAAGATGTACAAGGTATTTGATCGTTCATTGCCATTTAAAATTTAGTTACAACTGGTTTCACAATGACAGAGAGCTTAAAGCTAGTTATTCTATATAGACATGCATATATAAATATATAGTTGAGTATTTAGAATGTCTGACTTGTAAACTTTGTTAGTCTTCAGTAAGTATTCTAAGAGTCATAAAAGCTCTACCTAAGATTTTATTTACCACAATGTTCTTTTTACTAGCTCAGATTTGATTTTCCAGTCTGAACACAGTACATTCACTTGCTTCACAAGTAAAATGGTAGGCAAAAATCAAAGATTCATTTTTTATCTCATGAATGGATGAAACTCCTTGATGCATTGGTCTAAGAATTTTTTTCCTTAATTTTAACTGTTATTTTCATGGTGGTCCTTCAGCAAGTCCATGGACTCTTGCTGACCTTCTGACCCTACCCTTTTAGGATTTCTGTAATTAGAGTTGGTTTAATACAATTTAAAAAGAAGAAAATATAATGCAGCAACATTTCAAAACCCAAGCAATTAAATTGTTTTTGGGGACAACAGCAAAGCACAGCTTCTATACATCTTCATGTAGTGGACAGACTGACCTGGAAATCTTTGTTTTTCTACCTTCTCATGTAGCATAAGAAAGCTGATGTTGTAGGACTCTCCATATATTATTCCTTATCTTCAAGCATTGGTTCAGTTTCATTCCTAGTTTTTCTCCCTTGATTGACCAGTAAACATTAAGATGCTGGTCCTTAACTCTTCTCCAAAATGGCAGTATTTTAATATATCATTCAGTTGCATGGATAGGATTAAGATTTGTGTTTTTAAACAAAAGCAGAAAACACAAACCACCCTCAAAATCATATATCTAGCGACAGGAAAAAAAGAAAAAAAAACAAATTTACAGATCTGCTAGGATACAAAGAACATCAGCCTCAAAGGATATATACTAAAAGCTTTGCTGCCAAGGGCCTCATACAATTTCCTTCTGACCTATTAACCATATTGCCTATTTTGAAGTTGGTGATGATTTTGTCTGAAAAGAAACCAAATGAAAAATTTAAAAAAGTCATTAGTTGCTTACTTTGGTTTACTCTTTCTAAAACACTGAACATTTAACTGTGTATTTGCAGAATGGTTTCTTGTTTTCCTGATGGCCTTTTAATTTCCCAACTGCACCACAGATCATATGCATGGAAAAGAAAAAAGTTAAAAGACGTTTAAGATACATTAAAATAAGTTTAACTGACCCTAGGGCACCAATCTAATCACTCAGCAGTATTGCAAGGAAAAAAACAACCCAAGAGAGGTTAAAGTAAATGTCCCTTCACATGTAAAAGTCCAACTTCTTTTCATTAAATGTTATTATATTTATACAAGATGGCTTGTAATCATCCCAGTAATAGGTGTGAACAATGAAAATAATAACAAATGCAGTTGATAACCAATGGATACTGTTCTGTCATGTTAATATCTTTTTCCTATGGTGTTTCACAGGAGGACTAAAAGTTTCTTCAGTGACAAAATTTGCAGCTACAATAGGAAAGATGAAATGCTATAGCAAAAAAATCACTGACATTGCAGTCACTACTGTTTAGTTCAGGACTGTCCAAAAATAAAACTCCATAGAACAAAGTATAATAATCACACAAATATAAGAAACAGCGACTTTGAAGAATAATGGATAATGTGTAATAGACAATGAGATGAATGTGGCAACAAGTGTGAATCAAATATATGTCAACAGGAAAATCCTCAGCAAATGACTGGTAATTTTGGCAGAAGCAGTTACTGATACTAGGTGCTGCTCTAACATATGAGCTTCAAGAAGAACCATTTTTAATGAATGTTTTCACTAATAGTGATTGAGATACTGTCTAACAATTAGTTAAAGTCAAATTTGAATCAGATATATTTTCAAGGAGATAAAGTAATCTAGATTTTCACTAACTAGATTTTCAAATAGTAAACTAGATTTTCACAAACTTTTTTTTTTTTTTTTTTTCCTGGAATTATTCTCCAGTTCATGTTTCCATGTGAGATCAGAAATGCTAAAATACAGCAAGTCAGTCAATTTTCACACTATTTCTGCTCCAGCTGGAGAAAGAAACTATTGGCTTGATCTCATAAGGTTTTTAGTCCAACATTTTATGAAATATCTTCTTATGAGGCAAGGGCCAGATATAAAACAAAAGCTTCTACCAGTTGAATAATGCTGGCTAGAGGCTGTGAGATTTTTCAGTAAAACTGTAGCCTGTGCTCAATTCAGCTGCAGATATGTTTGTGTTGTAGTTATCTCTTGTTCTGTGTCATTTCCCTAGGTTAGTAAGCCAGCAAGTTCAGAAAATAGAGCACTTTGTTCCACGATTTTATTTCTTTTAGCAAAGAAAAGTTGATGTGCAGTCAACTGAATTAGTTTCTGGAAAAGAATACAGAATATAATAACAGAAGCACTGGCAGTTTTTGATAGCCACAAAAGATGGTACATTTGTAAGTATTATGTAGCAGTTTTATTTCAAAGGAGTGAATAGTTAACTTTTCTCAGTGTTATTACCATTGCCATTTCCCTGTAAGAAAGTTTTGTGGTTTTGACCTATACATTTTACTGTAGAAGATTTCAATTACTTTATTTCTCTTTATAATATTACATGGGTATTGAGATTTTAACTTTATTAACTTCTTAAAATTTGTGAGTTGGCAAATAGCTAATATCTGGGCATTTCAAAATGCTCAGCCTCAATCCTTTCCCAAAATGCTATTCCAGCAGCCATCCTGTGGTAACTAACACAACTAAAGGTGAAGCTGAATCCTGTGTTTTACTCTACATAAAGTTGGAAGAGGAGCTAAAACTCCGTGTTATCCCATGCCAAGATGAACTGCTTCATAGAGTACAAGAATCAAGAGATACAAATCTGTCCAGAATCCCAGTACACAAAGTACTAATTGGAGCTAGAATAACTGAGGGGTTCAGTGTTTCCAAGGAGCAGGATCCCCTAAAAGAGGAGACAATTCCCTTGAAGCCAGACAAATCCCCTGATAGAAGCAGTTCTTTGACAGTTTAATATGAATCTAGGTATTTATGATCTAGGACTTCAGTGTATTAATTCTTTATTTTATGTTTGCTAAAGAGAAAGCTGCTCTTGTGTGTATGCATGTATTATTGGCTTCTGTGATTTAGCACGTTTTTGCTGTACATTGTTCAGTTTACACCTATTTTATACCATATTAATACCATGCAGTTGTTTTCTTACCAGAGTTTTCAAAAGCACATTTACTGAAGCAAATCACCTAAGGTAGAGTCAAGTGTGCTTCAGACTTGATGGGCAATATGAGAACAAGGTTTCTGTGTGGCCTTCTTACTTGGCCTGGCACTGGGTAGAGTTTATTGGAGAAAGGTGATTTCCCAATCACAGCAGTGGAATGACCTGAATTCTAAAGGGGCAGAGGGCTTTATGTATTTCTCTAATGCAGGGCTTTTTACAGTGTATCTAAGCTGGAAAGTAAAACCTCCATTCATCATGGAAATCTAAAAAATCTGACCTTGTCCTTTCCATATTGCTGTGGTGAAGGTAGGTAGAGATAAAGATGCAACCATTTGTCAGCTGTGCACTGTTCTGAACCCCAAAAGTTCCTTAAAAACAGTGTCTCATGGGGTAAGAAGGGTGACTTAGATTCTACTTAAAGCAGCTGGGTAGAATATGAGACTGGTCAACATCTTTTGGGCTCAGAATTTTGTCATGCAGAATATTTTCAAAGGCAAATCCCTGATGAGGTTAATGCTGTCACTGTACCTCACAAAGATCCATATTCTATGTCAAGCTTGGCTAGTATCCATTGTCTGTTTGGCAGAAATCTGGAAAGATAATTTCAGCTCCCAAATACAGACTGTTCCTATATTCATGTTATTATAATTCTAAAACGTCTGAATTACAGGTGCAACTGGTTGCTTTTTTTTTTTTCCTTAAAAAGTTCATGATTTCTTTTTATTCTAAATGGAACTGATAAAATTTTTGAGAGTTGAGATAGCTGTGATCTTCCCATTACTAAGGTGTTTCCCTTTATTTGTAGATCAGTCAAGCTTCACTTCTTTAAACTTTGACATGAAGGATGTCACCTGGGGCTGAACTTCATTGCAAAGTTTCAGCAAAATTTGCCTAGACATTCCTACAAATTATGTTAACAAAAGTATGTTTGATTATAATAAATGCATCTTACAGCTGCTTGTTGACAAACTTTGACTTCTCCATGCTGTTGAGCTAAGTCTTGAAATTTGGGATAGAGGTCATTGTGGTGTCAGGGTTCTCCTGTTACTTTTCTTCTGAAAAAAAGACCTGGATATGGCCAAGCTATAAGCCTTTGCAAAGATTCAGTTTGCATATTTGCTTACAGTCACATCAAACTTTGGCAGACAAACCCATTTGAGGGTGCTGAGTGCTTTGAGCATTTCCAGTTCAGGAACAGTGCTGGACTTTCTGCAGCTTTTGCAACCAGCTCTTGAGGTCCTCTTTGGAGTTAAGTAGAGGAATATTTTCCCTCTTGTCTCAGTTCTTCATCAAATAGGCAAGTGAGGGGAAAAGCTGCTGGTTTTTAATATAGTGAAACAAGGGGTTTCTTCAGAGAAGCAGAAGAATGGTAAAAAGCTAGGATAAAGAAGAACACATTACATATTATACTGTTAAAAAAGCATAATGCAATGATATTTGATTTATTAATAGAAATTATACAGCTTTGGAAAATGTGTCTTTTTAGGATCATTTCAAGTAAGGAACCAGAATTAATTTTTGGCTTGCTGAAATGGCAGTAGTGAATGGAGGGAATGAAAAAACCTCAGCTATTTCTCCTTGCCTCTTTGGCATTATTTATTTCTTCTTGGAAATACAAATGCTTGTGAAACCATGAAGCCACAGAGCTGTGAAGCATTTTTCAGATCTGATACTGGTTTGGTCAGCAGCCATTAGTCATTAGACAGTCAGAGGTTGCTGGTTCTTTTCTGTGGCAAGGGTCTTTCAATGGCAAAGATATGAAGAGAAATAAGCTGCTTAGTAGCACAAAATCAGGCCCTAATTTATTCAAAGTGTTTTGAGCACATAATGGAAGTTGAGTCAGTTCAGGTTTTTTTAGAGGCTTGCTGTGAGTGGCAGTACTAATTTGTGTACAGAACCTGGTGTGACAGTGTGCAGGAACTCTAAGTGTTAGTCTGAGAAAGGAGAGTTCTCTGCTTGTGTTGGAGCACCAGTGTAAATTATCTTTGTTTTCCACCCTGCCAACATACAAACTTAGCCAAAGTTTGTTATAGCTACATGGGGCTTGTTCCTTCTCATGTAAAAAATATTCTACAGGCCAAATTATATCCTCAATTGCACTTTTGCCTTGAGTCAATCTGTACAGGTGTGCAACTTTAATATACAAATGTAGCTCTAATAGAAGGCTAGAATTTATTTCTCATGCTCTCTTAACTAAATAAGGTCTTTGAAAATGTCTTCTTTAGTTTCCAAAATGAGTAAGTTATCCCTGGATGAACATGTTGCTGGTGTTTTAACAGTGAACTTATCATTTATTTTTACAGATTTTCATATTTGTCTTTTCAAACTTTTAAAAAATTATTCTTTTGGCCCTTTTGAAGATAAATCCCCACTCCAGTGTCCATGTCTCTCAAATCAATTTTGTGAAACATCATTTTTTTACAGGCAAAGAAAAAATGTGTTCGTATTACTAAGTGTATGTGTTTTCAAAAATTTGCTAACATTTTTGCAGTTATTCATATTTCTTCAGATAATCACTTAGAATTTTATATTTGGATTATACAAGGAAACCCTTCTGGTCAATTCTTGAATCTTTAAGGGAGTGCTTTTATTAACACTTTGCATGAGGAATCACACCTTTGGGCTTTTTACATTTTTGCAGTTAATAATTATGTAGCATACATAAACCTGCAATAGTTTATCCCCACAGATATAGTATGTCCTCCTAAGATCTCAGTGAGCTATATAAAATAACTTTAGTTATTAGTTGAACTAGTCTGATTGACTAATCAAGTATTGTTAGTCAATAATGGCTTTTCTCAGGGGAGTGTAGATGCCTATTATGTTTTGTGCACTGAATTTGAGAATGAAGTTGCTGTGGTGTACATGTATATCTACCTAATAATCAATACCAAATTAGATAATCATAATTATAATCACAAGTTACGTGGTTTGTTTTTTTTTTTCTTTTTTTTTTTTTTTCCTTGAAAATGCTAAAAGCTACTGCACTAAAAAAAGATTAAAGCTTCTGGTAATAATTCTGGTAATAATTTGCACTTGCTGCGCTGTGGTGCATGAATTACCTGGATAAAAACTGTAATTGCTCACCAAAACCAATAAGCTCAAGGAGTTATCAAAAACCTTCCCCTCTATCTTTTTTTCCTTCTTTTTTTCTTCTTTTTTTTTTTTTTCCTGGCACTAAAACCTTGCTGTATATATTGCATCTTTGAGAAAACTAGAATTCCAGAAAAAAAATTTTAAGAACAACTTTCTTGCACAACTGGCACTTCATGCTAGACTCCAATATGAGTAATTGACGAATTACTCAGTAAACTGATAAGTTAAAAGTGAGACCTGATACACCATGCTTGGGTTTGCACACCATGCTTAAGAAGTGTTGCAAAAACCCATATAAGTTGTGGAGCCTGAATATTTGAATATCTCTGTAGGCTCCCTGCAATGTCCATATAAAGAAAATATTTAACAAAAATGAGTAAGATTTTTCTCCTGCATTTTCTTTTTTGAACACTGAAAAAAAAAATTCCAAATAAGCTTCACAGATATTTAAATAATATAGTAAATTTCTATGTAGAATAGTCCTGAAGGAACTTCTCAAAAAACTTCACTTGAATCCCTACTGTGTAACAGTTAGAGATTCTTTTCATAGAGACATCTTTAATGGATATTTTGTCTGAGATTTCCACATTGACATTGTAGTATCTTGAAAATGCAGTTCTTGAAAACATCAGACAGCAGTTTTAGGAAGCTTTTCTTTTATACTTTCCTAGACAATGACCAGTCAGAGGATATGAGGGTGAAATTACAGCTTCAGATGTATTTTTTACTATGCTTGAGGATATTCACTGCTGCTGGTGGCACATAATATATGAAGGGCTTGCCTTTCCTAACTCTCAGTTGTACTTAACTGTCTTGGTTTTTCTTGCATGGCAGCATGAGCCTGTTTGCACAGGTTGTGCAGCAGAGTACACAGAGAGTGTGTGCTTGCACCAAACAGGCATTTACCCTTTGAGTGTTGGAGGTCATTTTACACTGTTCTATTCTGAGCCCTGATCTTCCCCCAGCCCTGTCCTGGCCTCTGTCCTCCACTCTCTCCTTACCATCTTTGATTCTGGCAGAAAAAGTTCATTCCATAGCTCAGGTCAGACAGAAATGATGCATTGCATCACAGCTGCTTTTATGAAAGTGTTTATTTCATATCTGAAATGTTTTTATATACATTTGCTCTGCTATGACTTGCAGGAGGAGAAAGAAAGCAGTTTTACTGCAGGCAAAACAGCCACCTGTGAAAACTAATTGCGTAGGTTGTGTTGTGCTGATATCTCTGGGAATGATCCATCAGGAAGAAAGTAAATATCCTTAATCTGTTAGGAGATCACCTATATGCCAAAATGATCTCCTTTATCAAAGTGGTGATTGAAATATCCCTTCAGATTTGCAGTGGTATGTATAAGGGGGGGAAGGAAGGGAAGGAATCATAACTCCTGTAGAGGCAGGTGTCTCATCTCAGCAAAGTGTATAGACAAATGAAAAATTATGAACTTGAGAGGCTCTGACTGAATTGTCTCATTAAAGACTGTAATTTAATATGCTTGGAATCCATTTACTTTTAAAGAAGAATTTCAAGAGACCAGGCCGCTCTTCAGCTTTTTTTTCCCTTCAGTAAGATGAGGCTTGCAGTGTCAAATTATACCCCCCTCCTTGCTTCTGCCTGAAAGTTCTGGTCTCCATCAGCTTTCCAAAAAAACTCTCAGTAGACTTTTAAAGAAAAATGGGTTAAAAAATGCAGAGCTCCAAGGCAGTTCAGCTGCCTGCCACCTCTGGGTGTGTTGTTCATGCAATCATGTAAAAGCCTGCCATTGCAAACTTTAAAAAAATTTGGGGCATTTCTTCAAGGCACAGGCAGGAGAAACTGCTTCGGTTTTACAGCATGCCGTGCTCCTCAGTGGCTGCTTAGAAATTGCTGAGAGCTCCTGGGTTGTCCCCCCTCCCCTGAGTGCAGTGGCTTAAGGACTGTGCCCAAGTGCCCCAGGCTTGGTTCTGTGTCCCTGTGTTTCAGGACAAGGTTGTGACTGGTCTTGTTCAGCCTTCTGAGGATGGACCCAGGATGCTGCTCGACTTACTGAAACACCAAAGGCCAGGGTGCTCACTATTTCAGTCCAGTCTGGCTTTCTCTTCATTGTATGATACGATGACTTTTTTCCCTTATCTTTAAATTTTCAGTATCACTGGATCTTAGAGATAGACTGGTTGAGGAAATTACCATTTCTCTGTAAAAGCATGAAAACTTGCTACTGACCCCATTCCTGTGATTTGAGAGCATTGAGTAGAGGTTTCAGACAGTTTTTCTATCCTTATTTTTGGATTTTTTTTGTTGTGGGGACTCTATGGTGAAAATGATAATTAACTGCTTTTTTTGGCCTGCTTACATGAATGCAGTATTTGACTGATACTTCACTACAGCCTAATACTTGTCATATGTACTCACTGACAGTAAAATACATTACAGAAAATTGTAAGTGTAAAACCATTTTGTAGCTCTGTGTATTAAGCAAAATATGAAATCATGTTTTCCTCACCATTTCCTTAATTTTAAGTTCAATTTAACAAAGTTAAGGTTGGAATATGTGAGGAAAAAACCACCAGCTGATTAAGAAGAAAAATTAATCAAATGTCTGGACTCATAATTTGAGATGCCTCTAACACTTAAAAGTTGAGAATAACAGAGTATTTACTAACAGCATGCAGTCTCTGTATGAAATGCAAATCTTGAATATAGTTCTGTTAGGAATGAGTAACTACAGGAGCCAAAACTAGAGTGACCTTGAAATCTGAAATTGACTCCTAGTATTATACCTCTAATTAAATAAATTTTATCTTTGGGATTGACAACAGTGGATATAAGTAGCAAGGAGGAGATGCCAAAATGACAGATTGTATAATATATTGAGATATTTCGTAGCAAAGGAGACAAAATGAAGTCATAGAACTGGTTGTTAGTGGCAGGGAAGATCACATTTCATTAAAAATGCACGTTTTTCAGAGACAAGTTTGATTGCCTTATATATTTATCAGGATCATAAGAGGTGAGGCTTTTATGGCACAACACTTAGCTTAAATGGATTTTGAGAGAATGCTGTAATACTGATGCCAGGTCATTGCTTTGCACCATGGATATTCAGATATCCATGAATATTTGAAAATTGGTATTTCCAAATGATTTAAATGAAGTCCTTGGATTTAGTTTGTGAGTAGTGAGTCATGTTTTTGCTTAGTTTGTACATAGTATAGTTATTGTATTCCACTTTTCCCAAGAATAAGTGAAATTACTCTGAAAAACATGCACTGTAATTTGATCTCTGATACTGTGTGGTAGCTGTATCTTTATTCTAGGATTTAGAATAATATACACTACAAGCCTAATTGCCACCAGGTGGAAGGATGCCAAACCTGAATGACATAAAAGATGCCTCTCCTCCAAATCGAACAAACCATGTGTTACTGTTGTTATTCTGTCTTGAAAATTAAGAGTGGCTGTTTTAACCTCTCTTGGTTGCTCTTGGATCACTGCTTTTCTAGCTTCTGTAATTTGACATATTATTTTTCATTTTGTGGGAATAGCTGCTTCTTCAAGTTGATAGAAATGGCTGTCATAGGTGCAACATTATATTCTTTCTGATTAGACAAAGGATGGAGACAGAAGGACCACTTGTCAAAAGTCTCAAATGCTGGAGGGGAGGAGGATGTTGCTGATGCCAAAGAAATCTGAGAAACACACACCTGTTGTTATTTCAGAGTGCCATGCTTCTGCTGATAATCAAAGTTATGTGTGATTTAACTCCAATTCATAATTTTACAAGAGATAGACTCTAGGCTGAACAAGCACAAGTCAAAAGCTGAGGCGTTACTGACTGTTGGATTGACTTTGGAAATTGGCAGTGGTCCTCCAAATTAAAAAGGAGTCTCTGGATTTTTGCAGGCAGATGCTGGCACACATCTCCAGAGACAGACATTTGAGCCAAAGGGGTTTGGGACTGCATTTCAACCCCATCTGCTTTTGTCACCAGGCCATCCTGACATGCTTACTTTGTCAGCTAGAGATTTTTTTGTTCCCAAGTCTGTCTGTGTTGTGAGAATTCCTGGCTTCCTGCAGTATTCTGGGCAGCTGTGTTGGGCCTGAGGCTCTAGCTTGGTATTTAAAGCCAATTTTTCTACAATACTCATGTTGGTTTGTATCTTGCATCACTGCTTCTTTTGGTTTAGACACAAAGATACTACCTAAAAGCTGTCAAAATCAGTATAATTTGTCTTTGTGAAAATTACTGTTAACTCCATGCCTTTTTTTTTTTTTTCTTCTGTTGAAAGGATGCCAGAGATGCTCTTCAGCATCTCTTCCTTTCTTCATAGTTTCCAATATTCTTAGTGGTTATTCTCCATGGAGTCCAAAGAACTTTCCTAAAAATAGAATCATAGAATGGTTTGGTTTGGGAGGGGATCCTGAAGATAATTTCATTCCAAATCCCCTGCCATGACCAGTAATACCTTCAACTAGACCAGGCTGCTCAGAGCCCTATCCAACCTGGCATTGAACCCTGCCAGGAATGGGGCATGCACAACCTCCTTGGGCAGTCAGTGTCTCACCATCCTCACAGCAAAGTATTTGTTTCTAATACCCTAGTTACACATAATATCATTTTGAACCCATTACCCCTTGTCCTGTCATTATATTGTCTTGTAAATAGCCTTTCCTGCGAGTTCTGGGTGGCCACCATTAGGTCACCCCAAAGCCTTCTCTTCTCCAGACTGAAGAATCAAAATTCTCTCAGCCTTTCCCCATATAAGAGGTGCTCCCTCCCTCTCATGAACTTGGTGGTTCCCTCTGGACTCTCTCCAACTGCTCCACGTCCTTCCTGTGCTGGGGACCCCAGAGCTGGATGCAGCACTGCACCAGAGCAGAGCAGAGCAGAGCAGAGGGAAAGAATCCCCTCCCTGGCCCTCCTGCCCAGGTTGCTTTGGATGCAGCCCAGGACACATTTGGCTTTATGGGCCACCAGTGCCCATGGCTGGGTCATGTCCAGCCTCTCCTCCACCAGCACCCCCAAGTCCTTCTCCCCAGGCCTGCTCTACATCTGTTCATCCCCCAGTCTGTGTTTACCCAGGTGCAGCACCACTTAATCCTTTAGGATATTTCTCTGGGCCTCACACACTCATACAAGCAACAGAACCTGCAAAAGAAACCCCAAAACCCAAAAAAATCCTGCAGGGAAACGGCTGCCTCTTTTTTCTTCACTTAGTCAGACTCAGAATACAGAACCCTAACTGCACCTGCAGAGCTGCCTTGTGGGCTTGACAAACCCACAAATTCTGTTGGTTTTTTTTCATACAATCACTGCATTTAACTTTGAAAATCACATTTGCAGTATTATATATGCTCTTGAGTATATCAGATGAAAGTTGGCAAGTTTTTGTATTGGGTTGGGTGAAATTTGCAGGGAGAGAAATCTTTTATGAAAAATACAATGCATAGAAACCAGTTAAATTTATTTTTCAGTTTTGAATTTTCTTAGATATTAAATGTATACACATTTTCTTCTTCTTAGACATTTTAGGAGTTTTGTTTCTATTCCATACATCTAACTGTAAATACCCAGCTGGTTTCTGTTCAGCTCTACTAGACCTAGTTCTCTGGTGTCATCTCTTTTTAAAAAAATATTTAGAAATGTAGTTTCCAGAGTGAGATTTGGTCAGTTCAGTTACTATAGCAGTTTTAAAAAATATAGTTATTGCAGGAGGCCTGAATGGACACCACTCTGTGCCCCCCTGGATCTCAGAAACACTCTGCAGAGGTGGGGATCCAACCTGTGCCTGTAACCCCTGGAAGTTAATGCAGGTGCAAGCCTTGCTGAGCTTCTGACATTTGTTTGCATACCATTTGCAGCAACCTGAATGACTGGTTATTCTGGTCTGGAGAAAACAGCACTGACATCATGTGATTCTGGCAAAGTGAGCCACACTGGATCCTGGCCTTTGAATACCCAAGGGGCTGGCAGCAGTCTCAGGAGTTGGCCGACAGCCCCATTGAGCTCACTAGTAATCAGTTGACTGCTGGGCTGGACAAGCTGCCCTACTTTCTCTGACAAGCTCTGTCTAAGAGAATGACGGGCAGCCTGCCACTAGTGCTCTTTAGTGGAGTTACTGAAGATTAACTGTTTAGCAGCTCAGCCCTGACAGGGCTTCCCTTTGAAGAATGGGTGCCAAAGAGGACTTTGATGACTAGGGACGCCACTTTTTTTTCTCACTTGTTACATATTTTAGCCTTAAGGAGCAGGAGTTTCCTTTTCTTTTTTGGTTTCTTTTTCTTCCCTAATGCATTTCTTGCCAATTTTCAGAGAACTGCCATCAGATTTGTTTTTCTTTGAAGTTTCTAAGGTTTGTTTCATATGTAGTGAAATGTTGTATTCTACTAGTTACTCAGCATTACTAAGTTCCTACACTGCAGAAATTCCTGGCGGAAAGACAGACAAAAGAAAAATCAACTCTTTGAAAGGCCCAGAACATTTAGTATTTATTGTGACAGACAAACTCAGATGCATTACTCTCAATAAAAATTTTGATGTCCTTTACGAAAAAAAAAAGTGGGATATTTCGCATAGAGGGAGACTTATATTTGTGAATAGTTTTGAAAACATGATTGTCATAAACAGGAGACCGACTGTTGTCTATCAGAAGTGTAATGAATAAGCTGTAATTATAAAAAAGAAAGGTTTTATTGACAAGAGGCCTGTTTATCAGGTGAGATGGTGGAAAAACAGTTGCAGTACTGTCCCACAAAAAAGAAAGGAAGTGCTAAAATTTAGTCTGTAGGATAGATCTTTTTCAGTTGCTATTTTGTGTAGTATTTTTCTTGATAGTGATATTTTTTCCAAGAAACATGTGTCTTGGAGTAAATAATAATAATATAAAACAAGCCACTGACATTTTTAGATAAATATCTGAATTTTGAAAAAAGGATTTTCCCGTGTCACTATCATGATTCAGAGGAGTTAATCCAAATTCTTCTGAAATCAATGGAAATTTTTGTGACATTTCCCTCTCTGACAATTATAAGAAACAAAACAGCATATTTTGTGTCTTTGTATTTTATCTGTTACATGTGTAGACACTGTCAAATCTGCATATGTCGTGTAAACCTTTCCATCACTTATGATGCAAATCAGCTGGTTCTTCAGATTGGCTGCATTTGAAAATTATTTTCATACCTCTTAAGAAAATGGCAGGCAGAGAAATTAAAAAATCAAATGATTTTCTGAGGATATCTTTGGAATGTTTCCATTTAAATATTTTGGAAAATCCCATTTATGTTTCACTTTCCTATTGTCTGCTATGAAAATAATACTTGGACTCCACTGGTTTATAAGACATTGCCCTGAACAGTCCAGCAACTGAGTGGCAATTTGGGCCACTTTAGACCACTTAAAATGAATATATTTTGCTGCTTCTTTCAGCAGTCCTTCTCCTCTTTTATTTTCTAAAACTTTAGGTAACCTTACTCTTAAGCCACTTTGGTTTAGGTTATAATTAGTTCAAATGTCTGCCTGGCAGACAATGGCTGATCAGTGGGCTGACTAGTTATTGTAAATAACTTATATCAGCTATCTGCTAAGAGATAAGATTTTCTGAAACCCAGTGATAAATTGGACCCATTGTTATTAGGAGATGCCTTAGCTCTTTCACCTGGCAGTATATAATTTTATTTCACAGAGCATACAAATGAGACACAGTTTTCTTGTTCATTAGTGAAAATACATCAAGAACAAAAACAGCAATCTCCTCTAAAGATGCCTAAATTTCTCTGCCATTTGTGATCTTCAATTGCTTTTCTAGCATGAACACATACTCACTTTGAAGGCTCCAGGCATGGCAAAAGTTTTTTTGTGGCAGCATTTTTAATTAAAAGGAAGAAAGCAAAACTTTTAAAATCCCATAAATATAGTAGCTAGTATTTTTAGTGTTGTTTGCTATGAATGAAAAAGAGCACTGTTCATACAGAGGTAAGATATACATGTGCAGTAAAGCTTTTAATTTACTTCAATCTTAATCATATTACAGGTTGTCAAGATACTTTTGATGGATACTAATAGCCAGATTTGGAAAAAGGATTTCTTACTTATTCAGATAAACTTTCTTGTGTGGTGAATCTTTGTGGGGAACAATGGTAACCTAGACAGTCATGAAGACTTATTCCCTAATTGATACAGTCCTATAGTGTATTTCTGTGTAATTCAAAAAAGAAAAATTAATCCCATATTGCAGTGTATGTTGTGATTTATGTAACCTATTTTAGTTATAAATATCTGATTCTCAAGACACAATTGTATTCAATTAAAGAAAGTGCCCACCGGTTAATTCCTTTGCCAGTATAATTCTGAGGAATTATTACTTGAATTCTCTCAGAACGATTTTTTGTGATTATTATGGAGGTGCTTGTATATCATGGCAAAAACATGCTGTTTATGTTTACATTACTCAAAATCTGGTTTTAGACAAATTAGAGCAGATCATTGCAGGAAGGTTTCTTCAGCCATTTAGATTACTGTATCCTTTTCTCTCTTCTTTTAGATTATTAAACCAGAAAAATACAGTGCTTCAGTGCACTACTATCAAATGAGTGTTCATAGGGGGAGAGGAAAGAAAAGGTGGAAGAAAATGAAGAAAATATAACATGGAAATTATATTTAATTTTGCTTATGAAAAAATAATTTTGATCAGAAACATATGTTCATACCTATGATAATGCTAAAACTTGCCACTATGGATTGTAAGTGTGCAGATCCTCTACATTTTGCAGTGAGGGAAGAGTCTGTTGGACTAGCCTGAGGAGAAATCACCTGCATTAACTAGTATTATTAAAAATTCTCTGATTTCAGATATTTGAAGATATTAGAGGTATTGCTTAGTCATTTGCAAAGCCTCAGTGTATTTCTAAATATGACAATTTATAGACCTTTCAATTTCTCCGTTTAAGCATTTCAGCAGGAGACAATATTTCAGATATAATTCAAACATTTTCTTGAAAGAGTTAAATTCCTTTTTTTCTCCACTTTTTATTGAACAATGACCTGTATAAAATAAATTCGCATGGAGAAAAAGTATGTTATAAGGTCTTTGACTGATACAGAATAATTGCTTTGTTGATTGTATATCCATGCATGATAAGATATGCATAAGAAGAAATCTGGTACAGAAGTATAAATAATACTTATCTTTAAGCCAGCATCTGTCATCTGCTTCAGCAGACAGTGTTTTCTTTCATTCCTACATAAAAAGAGCTGAGAGATTTATGGAGCAGCTTTGTTTGTGCTCTGTGATGCTTAATCAATTTTTATTAAATTCTAAATTAAAACTTGGCTTTCTTCATAGTCTTTTTTTTTCCCCTACAACTAGACATGTCTGATGTATAGAACAGGAGAAAGGCTCATGACAGCCACAGAATTTATGTGAAGGTGGGAGGACTTCAGTCTTGAACTTCTGAACACTTTGTTTTCAGAGGGGCCACTCTCAGTCACTTTTTAGAAGCTACACTGCTATTTCTGTGACATTCATAAATATGACAGAACAACCTCTAAGCTATTAATATCTGGACTTCCTGGTTCATATAATTATTATTGATCTTTGCAAGATACCTGCAAAGAAATTTTATTTTTATTAATTTTTAGATGGTATGAATGGTTCTGTTAATCAAACTATTTTAAAGCTGGCTTTCATCTTTATGGCACTTTAAAACATTAGTTAATTCACATTATGCACTGAGATACGTAAATAAGTAGCGCTATCTCTATTTCACAGATGACAATGTTAAGGTAGAAGTGCAAAGTTGGTTAGTCAAGGTGACATCTCTTGAAAGAGGCAGAATATAGGCAACAGGAGTGCTCCAGTCCTTGGCTCAAGTCATTATCTCTAATTACTTTAGTAAAGAACAGACATTTATCATATACACAAATTTTATTTTCAAAGTTTAGAAACATGAAACAAATGACTCCTCTGAGACAAAAAAATATGTCTTAAAATTTGGTAGTTTGATAGTTTGTTCCAATGCTTTGTCATTCTTGCTGATGCTAGATTGAGGTTGTTTAGCTTCACTTTTAAGTTCTTGATGTGCCATTCATGTGAAATTGACAACTTCTTTATAATCTGTTATTTTCTCCCTATGAAGGTACTTGCACATGCCAATTAAAACATTTTTTTCTTCTTTTTGAAGAAGTCTAGGATTTATTCTGTAAATCCTAAGTAGGGTTTATGTCTCAATCCTTCTAAAATAAGACAAAATAGTGCTTTTTCTGCTTTCCTCTTTTTAATAGAGCTACATCATGTTTTGTCCTGGATTGTGACTGGGAGCTTGTATTGCAATTTCATGATTGAAGCCTTTCAGTAAAAGATTTTGGGAATATAGCTGTCCACTCTTATTATTTTCCGACTGAAACTCATGGGGAGAACTGGAGAGGAACCATCTACTCAGTATACACAAAGGGTTCTTAATAGGTAATAAAAATATTTGCCTATTTGTTGTCTTCAAGGAAGTTTGAAATATAGAAACATAAAAAGAAATATTTTTGTTTACCTTAACACTTCTCTGCTTTCAGATAAGCTACCTTGTATCTTCTACAGAGTCTCTGGAATGCACTAGTCTGTTTTTGAGACTGCTGTCCTCACTCTTCTGGGTAGTGACTCACTGATGACAAAGTGTGCTGAAAAGCAAATCTTTCAACCCCCAAAGTTGCTTTAAAAGACCCCTTTCAGTTTATGCATGTTCATCTGCAGAAATACAGAATTTACAGTAAATGTGAATTCAATGTGGCTGAATGCATTAATTTCCTTTGGTGGGCTTTTTTAGAGAATCTGAGAAAATAATTTTGGTAATAACTCTCTGAAAAGCAGAATACAATCTTAAGAGATTTTGTAGCTCAGCTTCTAATGAAAGAGAAGTCAGGTGGTTTTTTTTGTCTCCTTTTGCCATTTTATCCACTCAAAAACACTGCTCATTATCTATTGTGAGCACATTGGTTCAGTGTCCAGTGCAGCAGCAGCAGCAGTAACATGGAAAAAAAAGCGTGGAGCTGAGAAACTTAGAAAGGAAGGCAAATAAAGAGAAGTGTCACTGAACATTTAAAATGAAAACAGGATGTGGACATCATGTAGAAGAGGGCTTTCATGATGCAGTGCAACTGTCTTTGTAGCTGCCCAGCTTATGCTGTATTGCTGTTTGCCAATGTTCCTTTTTTTTTTTTTTCTTTTTCGATCTATTAAGTTTGTGTCTATTTCATGTGGAGTAAATTTAGACTAGATGAACTGATTTTTTGGAGCCACTGCCAAATGAGGTGGTGATGATGGCTAGAGAGGTCTGGAGTTTGGGAATGCTTCTGACTGGAACACAGCACATACTGCATCATGCCTTTGACCATGATGCCTTAGACATGCTGCCAAGTGTTTCTAACAAGATAGTGCTGTTACTGCGTTTTAATTTTCCTGTTGCATAGAGTACATTTCCTTTTTTGTTTTATAAACTGTGCTCTCTATGGTTTTTGTACTTCTGTAAACAGTTCTGACTATTTGATATGTTGGCAAAGTATTAGGGAACTTCATGTAGATTACTCCTTGTTATATGACATTATGCACTCCATACAGTTTTGATAGTGTGGTCCAGTTTTGATAGCTTGAGCCCCTAAAATATGCTAAAGTAATGAATAGAATTTTATTGCTAGATGATAGCAAAAAAAAAAAAACCCCAAAACAAAGGAGATATTACTTATATCTTTTAAATGAGAAAAAAAGACAGTTATCAGTATGAGAGTCAAAGGATATGTAAGGATGGACCTTAACAACTGTTTGATCAAGATTTTCTAAGAAAAACGAGTTTAGTCTTCTGTGTTTTATAGGGAGAACTGGTGTATTTTTTTCATAAAATCCAAAACCTCTAAAATTTAGTGAATGCTACAGAAATCTCAAAAAGTATGCTCTTTCAATCTATAAACTACTCATACATTTAAAGGTTGAAATTTTATCTCTTCAACAGAAGAAAAATGACATTATTTTTATACTTGGAAATGGTCATATAAAACACCATTGAGTCTATGCTGTAAGTTCTCAAGGTATAAAATACGTAGTAATATCTTTCTGTAATGTTAAATAGGGTGTAATGCATTTAACCCGAAATATTATTTTTGTTTTTCAGTCTTTTCCTTTTTTCAGTTTTTAATGCTGTTCTCTAACAGATCGTGTAACTGGGGGCTCTATTTGAACAAACAAGTTCACCCTGTCTGAATGGGGTCACTGTCCTGTATCCTATTCATGTAATCATTATGTGGTATGTAATGATTGTGCAGGATCTTGCAGTCACCTTAGGTACCTTTGAGAAGATAAGATTATATTAATTGTGAATGGTTGTAACTGCAGAGGTTTGAAATTCTGAGTATTTTTAATTTCACTGTTAAGCCTTTGTCCCTGCTCACCTTAGAGGCAGCTGCATATCTGTGGTGGATAACATGGTTTCTAGTGGTATAAAACAACAGCAAAATTTTCAATACCTTTTTTCTTGTCGGAATTTTTAAATGCTGTGGTGTTTGCCCAGTAGCATACCATATCAGCATGAAGTACTATAGCTCTTGTAATGTTAATCTGGTCATCCACATCATAAACAGTTTCGTTGGCTAGCAAGAATAGCAGGGTCAAAGCTGTGTGATGTGGTTTTGGCAACACTTCCGTTGTTTCTTCATGCTTATGCTTTCTGTAAAAGGTATCTGTTAACCCTGAAAAAAATATGCTAACCAGTAAGTGAAAATTTACTTCTTGTGGCTTGGCTACCTTAGTTACTATTGTGAATAACCTTCCTATGTTTGTGTTTGCAAGAGTGGTTTTCCATCGGGAGGGTTACTGAGTCACCTTCTCAGCCTGTTCACCTTCTGTCTTTCTCCCCAACAACATGGCTTTGACAGGTCAGTTCAGTGCTGGGCCATCATAGTAGTAGAAAATATGTTCACCACAAGTGATTTCCTGCTGGTGAGTAAATGTTGTTGCAGAGCTGGAGATTAGGAATTGAAAAGTTAAGGACCAGGAGCTGTCTCTTGAGCAAAGTGTTTATCTGAACACCCTTGCTGTTTCTGTTTATCTGCTTCTTTTCTGGGTGGGCTTTTTTGTTGTTGTTGTTGATTTTTTTTTGTTTGTTTTGCTTTTTGGGTTTTTTTTTCCTTCTTCTGGTAAAAGAGTGAAGAATAGGTACTGAGTTCCAAAGTACTGACTCATGGACCACAATGAAGCATTAGGATACAGCCATTTCCTACCTTTGTTTGAAATCAACCAAAGGGCTCTGGCGGATGCGGCCCTCAGCTGCAGGGCTTGGTGGAAGGAAATTCTTTTCATCTTTATGGAATATGGAAAGTTGCTCAGTGATTACTTCGTGCATTGCATGTGGCAAGCATGTAAAAGGCTTTGCTGTGTGTTTCTACACACCTCACGGCCACCTGTGGCTCTGAGGTTATTGACTTCAGGAAAAATATTTCCCAAGTAGTTAGAAAAGTGTGGCAAGGGAGATGAGATAATGAATTGTAAGAGCACTGTCTACTTGCACTCTTTCTAAGGCTGTTTTACAGGTGTGAGTAAGACAACACCAACTGTCCCTTAAATCTGAGAAACATGGTAACAGCAAGATGAAACTAAGAACAGGAAAAAAGTACTTTCTTGCCTGAAGTGATGCTCTGAAAATAGGCTGTATGACTTCATGTTCCTATTTTTCTGCTCTGACCACTTAACTCCACTTAAGAGGGTATGTCATAATCTCAGAAAAGATGGAGTATTGGCATGTATTAAGATTAAATGCCTTAAAACCTCCAAACTTTCAGGGTAGCTAACTCAGTGAAGGACTAAAAAGAACAATGGAAGTACTAAAAGGAAAACAAAGACAACTGGAAGGTTAGGTGGCTGCTGCATATTGAAATTCATTGAGACTCTTTCCAATACTTTTTTTTCTGGGGTTTTCACAAGTGACTCTTGTGACCTTTGATTTAATAATAGTAGGCATAATTTCTCAATTTTTTTTTTAAACTTTGTTTAATTTGTTGGTTTAGTGATTTCATTTACATCTCAGAGAAAATTTTTTTTATTGGTGACCTATCATTCTTTTCCTAACTACTGCCTTATTGGCGTGTGCAGTCAATGTAATAAATTATTTTAAAAAAGGCAAAAAAGTATGATCTTGGAAATTCTCCAAAGAAGGGCTAGGAAACAACGTATGGGCAAATGCTCCTGCTTTGAACAAATTAGAAGAGGGTCCCTGGTTCATGTATTTGTCTGTATGTGTTTCTAGTTTTTGTTAAGCCAAAATTAAACACAGTACAGTTCAGTGTTTGCTAATCACCATGTGTTTACTTTCTCTTCCAAAACTGAAGTTGCCAACCAATACATTTTCTACTCAGTGCTATGAATCTGTTCAAATAAACATGGGAAGTAGTAAAACAATGACACTATATGAAAATACATCCTCATTCACTACACAGAGTCCAAAAATTTTTGTGAGGAACAGAGAAATGGGCTCTCCAGCACATGAAAAAATGATAACATGGCATGAATTATGTTCTCAAGAAAAACATCCTGTAATTTACAGAGATGAACATTGATTATTTTAGATCATGCTCCCTCTGTAATCCCTCTGGACTTTTGCATTTTGTGTTTCTTGTGGTTTTATGTTAATGAGGAAGGTAAGTGTCTTGCAGAGAGCAAATGATCAATTCTGACTACTATCTCAATTGTTAAAGGTTACTAGCATGTCCTTTAAAGTGAATTTTAAAAGGACTTCATAGATCACAGAGGCAACAGCAGAAACATTGCAAAATCAGAACCATAGAACCATCATGGAATATCCTGACTTGGCAGGGACCCACAGAAATCTTTGAATTCTGTCTGTACACAGGAGCACCCAGGAGTCACACCATGTATCTGACAGCACTGTCCAAACACTTTTTGAACTCTGTGAGGCTGGTGGTGTGACCACTTAACTGGGGAGCTGTTCCTGTGCCTAATCACTCTTTTGGATGAGAAGCTTTTTCTAATATTCAGCCTAAATCTCTCTTCACACACCTCCATGCTTTTCCTTCAGTCCTTCCATTCCCAATAGAGAAGAGCTCAGTGCCTGCCCTTCTGCTTCCCCTCATGAGGAAGCTATCTACTGCAATGTCTCCCCCCTCAGTCTCCTGTTCTCCAGGCTGACAAACCAAGTGACCTCACATGGCTTCTCCTCCAGACCCTTCACTGTCTTTGTGGCACATCTTTGGATGCTAATAGTTTAATTTCTTATATTCTAGTAATTTGATTTCTTATATTGCAGTGCCCAAACCAGCCCCCAGCACTGGAATTGGTCAGAGCAGAGTAGGACAATCCCCTCCCTTGCCTGGCTGTGATGCTGTCCCTGATGCCCCCAGGACAGGGTTGGTCCTCCTGGCTGCCAGGGCACTGCTGGCTCAGGTTCAGCTTGCCACAGACCAGGATAGAATCACAGATTCTGGAATAAATTATATTGGAAAAGACCTTTAAGATCATTGAGACTGACCTACAACTAAACACCATTGCATTGGCTAGGAAATGGCACTATGTGCCACATCCAGTCTTTTCTTAAAGACCTTAGGGCACAGTGACTCCAGCACCTCCCTGGGAAGCCCATTCCAATGTCCAATCATTCTTCCTGTGAAAATTTCTTTTCTAATGTCTGGCCTAAACCTCCTCTGGTGCAGTTTTAGACTATGTCTGCTTGTCCAGTTGCTGGTTGCCTGTGAGAAGAGACTGACCTTCACCTGGCTACACCCCTCTTGCAGGCAATCATAGAGAGCAGAGTGATTAGATCACCCTTGAGCCTCCTGCTCTCCAGGCTAAAATACTCCAGCTCCTCACAACAAGTGCTTCTCACAGGACTTGTGCTCCAGAGCCTCCACCAGCCTTGTTTCCCTTTTCCAGACATGCTTCAGCACCTCAGTGTCCTTCCTGAATTGAGAGCCCCAGAACTGGACACAGCACTTAAGCTGTGACCTAAACTGTGCTGAGCACAGGGGGACAATCCCTGCCCTGCTCCTGCTGGCCACACCACTGCTGGAACAGGCCAGGATGCCATTGGCCTTCTTGGCCACCTGGGCACTGCTGGCTCATGTTCTACTGCCCCCAGGGCCCTTCCCACAGTGTTGCTTTCCAGCCTCTCTTTCTCCAGTCTATATACACAGCCATAATTGCACCATCCCACATGCAGAATACAACATTTATCTTCTTTAAGCTTCATAGGGTTGGTGTTTGCACAGCTGTCTAATTTGTCAAGGTCTCTGCAGGACTCTTCTACTCTCATGGGAGTCAACTGTTCATCCAATTTTGTGTCACTGGCAAACTAACTTAGTATGCCTTTGAGTCCTTAGGTAAAGTTTTTTGCTTATATGACCAGCTAATGTTGGGTGAAACAGTCTTCTTTCTATGTGTGGCAGAAAAGAAGCTGTACCATACAGCTTTCCATTTTTCCCACCAGCCAAATTCAATTGATTCACAACATATTTGATCTGTGGCAACATTTATGATGATGTCAGAAGATAATTCACAAATTAGTCAAAAGTAGCTTTTGACCATCAGTTTTGTCCTCACTGAGCTGGAGAATGGGAGATGACCTTTTTCAATACCTCATGCTGTGTTGCACCTATTGGATGGGAAATTAAGAACAATGCAAAATGCAGGGAAGCAGACCATGACATGAAGTTTAACAAACCAAATTTCTCAAGAACATACTGAAACATTTTAGATCTCATCCAAAGGAAGAGATTTGCAGGAGTTCATCCCAGCGCATGTCACTCTTAATGGGAACCTGTACTTTGAAGGCCCTCTGTTCTTGAGATGAAGTCCTGAAATGGCATTCTGCCCTGGGGATACTCCTCAGTTGTCCTTGGCAATAAGTCAAACAACTGCCTCCTTCCACCAGCAAACCACCTACTTGTTCTCTGTAGATTTGATTTTTGAACCCCATCCAATCCATGATACTTGTAAGAGTTTATGCTTAAATCTTATGACTTGCTGTACAAGTTGACAACCTGGAACTGTCTGATGTTGCATTATAACAACTACATAATTGACATACTTCATCTGTGGATTTTCTTTTGAAGTACAGCTTCAATTACTAGTTCCATTGATATTTCCTTTGTTTTTAATTTTTTTTTTTTTTTTGGTGGTGTTTATGAACTCGAATGCTAAGAAAAAATGTTTCTGTTGCAGTTGAGAGCACATCCTTTACTGTGAGGCACAACTGTTGTGTTAGTCTGCAGCCATTCAACCTGAAATAAAAACAGAAAGAGATATGAACTTCTTACAGTACTCTTCGACTGGGAGATTGGCTGTAAAGTTGAGCAATTATCCCTAGGATGCCTAGGAGTCAGGCAGTTCACTGTTAATCACAAAGGGCAGCAGAAATGATTGCCCGCCAAGCTTAGGGTCTCTCTTCCTTCGTCTAGTTGATCCATTCCTCAGAAAGTGGATTCTGAGGGACTGAGATTGAATAATCAGATCTAGACACAAAATTAAACTTGCTGAATATTATCTTGATTCTTTGGATAATTTAGAAAATAGAGTAAATGTCATCTGGAAAAGCACTAAGCTTTGTCACACAGTCAAGGATCTTTCATTGCTTGTAAGAAAATTTGAAATTATTAAAAAAGATAAGGATTTTTTTGTTGTTTGTTTTTCCCACATCAAGGAACACTTGCTTTAGTGGAAAAATTAGGAATGTGATATTCACACCTCTGCTGAGGAAGCTGTATGGATAGAAAATGTCTGCAAGTGTGTAAGGCCAGCAAAAGCATGAAGAGAGTGCACCTGGGATTCCTCTTGAATATTTAATAAATATTTAAAAATACTTTTATTCATACTTTAATTGCAGTTTTCTGCGATTTTACATGAAGTAAAATTCTGGGGCCAAGAAGAATGTGGACAAAATCTTGACAACCTTTGATAAAAACAATGCTCAAAGCTCTTCCTTAGCCACCTTACTTCCCCTGTATTTGAAAAATCTCTAGAAATGACTGTTGGGATCAAAATTTAATCACACTGGGCACTGCGCAAAACCAACACAGACATAGTATCTGCCCTAAGGAGTTTATGGGCCATTTCAGGGCTTGGTGCCAGGAGAGGGTGTAGCAAGTAGTGAGAACAAGGAAGAGGTAGTAGTTCTAGGAACTTACAACTATCCTGTCATGCTAGATGAACACTCTGCTTACTATCAGCATCATTCAGTGAAGTTAACATGCAAACAAAAATCATGGCTAGTCATCTTCTTGTGATAGGCCTGGTGAATTTGTGAGATAGAGCTACTGTCAGCTCTGTTTCTCAGATTTTATTATAGTCACTTTTGGGCAGGAGGTTTTGGGCCTGAGCTTGCTAACTCTCCTTGTTTATGGTCTGTTTTTTGATATATCTGCTCCTACAGAGGAGCAGCGCTGATATAGGTCTTTAGAACTTTTATTTCCAAAAGAAGAGTATTTTCATAAAGCATAATGGTTGGGGGTTTTCTTTTTCTCTTACATTTCTGATAAAATGAGAAAAACTTTCCCTATGTGAACATTTCAGTCAGTGGGAGTCAACTAATAAGTAAGAGTATCTGAAAGAGATAAACCAATTTTCAGGGTACAGCATGCTGCATTCTTTAGTTGTTTTCACTAACTCCCCTTTTCTTTGGCTCATTTGGGGAAGGAGGCAGACTGCTGACAGATCATGAGCCAGTTTAGGAAGACATTCTCTCTACAGAGCATCCTGAGGCATATTCTCAGAGCTCATAGAAACTGAACACCTGCTTTATCGCCCTGGCCAGCCAGGAGTGGCTTGTTATAAGAGGACCCCTTAAAGAGAGGCCTCAAAGTCTGTGTGGAAGTGCATAAGATGCTACAATAGAGCTGTGTTATGACCACAGGAATGTTATCAGATTAGATAGGATTCAGTGGTCCAGGCCCATGCACTTAGCTTGTGGTGCAGCACTCCATGTTTGATAGCAGCCGGTGGGATGTGCAAGAAACGCATTAATTTACATTTAGAGAATAACCTGCCCATAGGGGATGTTGCTTTCTCAGCTCAGGCAATTAGTGGTTTTCTTCTGCCTTCTAGCAGGAGTTTGCATGCTTTGTATTCAGTGAGCAAGCAGTTTCATTTGCTGAATATGAGCTTTCATGTGGGTCTGTAAAACTGTAACCGTGTTGTGCTCCTACTTCCAGAGCTGCTCTGTGCTGCTCATAGGTACAGTTTAAATGGAAAAGGGCAGGCTGAGAAAGCTCAAAGCAGAAAGGTAAGATATTTTTAGTGAGACATAAACAGCAAAATATGTATGATTTTTTTTTTTTTTTTTTTTTTTTTTGACTGCCTTTTAACCATTTAGGCCAAAATGTACTTGTTATTATTGATGTAGGGATTTTAGTCTAGTCTGTGATGTAGACATTCTAGTCCTTGGGACTGCGATACTAATCAGTAAATGAGACCAACGCCTTCCATACCTAACTCTCTTCTCACCAGACGTCTCACTGAAATATGCATCTCAAGCACACCTGCTTCCACAAGATTAGTATAGTTTGTCAAAGGGGGTGTTATGTCACTTCCTTGAGAGAACACAAACAGGGCTAAATATCTCATGAATATGAAGGTATTCCTGAAATTTAGAGTAAATATTCAATTTTTTTTTTTATTTTTAATTTTTTTAAGACTCTCAGCTTTTTCACAATTTATTTTTTATGTGCCTTGTACTTTTACAATTTGAATGCTTCAAATCTCTGTTGACAATCATCAAATGGCTTTGAATTCCACAGCTGCAGTCTAGTTACTGGACCTAAATTTTCAGTCTGATTTTAATTTTCATTAAAATTTATAGCTACCTCACTATTATCGCAAGATCATGTAGAAAATACATTTTCTCTTTGTCCACATAATTTAAGAGGTAATATTTGTTGAATGGTTTTGGGGGATAGTGGAAAATTCAGAGTTAAACAAATGACTAGTTTATGTTGAACCAAACATTCAGTGTTGATAAATCCTTAATCTCTAAACAGATGGTTTACCACAGTCCCATTGTAGTTCAGAAGTACCTCTTGCATGAAAAAATGCAGCCATGCAGAAAAACACTATTGACTTGCCCACTACTTGCCACTGCTCCTTTTCGCTCTCTTCCTCCTCCTTTTATTTTTTTTTTTTAAACAGAATGCAGTGTTAGTTTAACTTTCATGCCTAGAATGCCTTTTGGCCCTTTTACCTATGATTTCTGTTTTGCTTCTAAATTAGTTAATATGATTGATACGATGGACTCAAAGGCTTTCAGTATGAACTGATTATGAACTCATTTTCAAATTTGACCTTTTTTTTTTATTATCAGGGGACACTTCTTTTACTTCACGTAACTTCTCAAATCATGGCATTTCAAATTCCTGAAGTCCTGTAATACTATAATTTGTGAACAAGAGAGAGGAGAAAATAGAGATGTTTTAGTACCTGCTTTTGTTAACCCATTTTTTTTTCTATGCAGAAAAAGAAATGGGTCTCATTACTCAAAGTTGAAGATTTGCCAGCTTGTAAAGTATTCCTTTTCATATGAGGAAGATTAAGTTCGCATTTTATGCAAGTTCCCTAGTATGCAGCTTTGTCGCTTGTCATACATCACATAATTACTGCATTTCACCGCCAGCAATCATTCTTAAGTTAAAACCAGCTATAAACCTCTCATTAGTAAAAATAAGACAATGAAAGTAGGATGTACACCTTCAAAAAGAGAACCTACAGTAAAGGGAGTTAATTTCTTCATTGCACAATAGATAAAGAATAAATAATTTTCACTTAGGGCTTTTTTCTTCACATGCAATCAAAATAGTTGTGATAATATATCTGCTGCCAAAGGCTTCATGAACACAGAGTGTTTTGCAGATGGGGTTGATCTTCCTTCTACAGTGCATTCAAATAAGGTAGTTTTTTTGATCACAGCAGTTGACCAGATTTTTGTGTTTGTATCATGGAGAGTGGAGAGCTCCTCCATACAGAAGGCATATTACAGGCAGCTGCACACCACCTATTTACAACCTTATCCAGGATAAAGAATGTTTTCTGGACAAGGCTAAGCCCCTAGTCAGATCGCCTCCTATGCAAAACCGTGTTCTCTTCCAATCCAGTTCCATCAAGCCAAAAGATGAAGAACTACGAAACTCAATGGTTTTTCTTGTCAAGGCTTTCCAGAGTTAGGAGGAAAGCCTGAAAAAATCCAGTGTTCCATGTTCCAGCAGGAATTTCATTCCAAATGGAAATGCAGTTAAGACATCCTCCATGTCAAGTCAACATTTTAAATGGCATTTTCCTATAGAATGCCTACTGTGGGATCACTGGCACCTGTGTTTGGTACCAGCAAGTAACGGGCTGCTATACCCATTGATGAATTTGCATTCTTAAAAGGGACAATGCACAAGAAGTCAAAAAAGGGATGCAGGAAGGAAAGGAGGCTAGGAGGGAGGAAGAGCATACTCAATACACTAAAGAATGACAGGAGGACTGAACTGTGTTCAAAAGCAGTGCACCATCACTTACGTGTACAACACATCTTAACGTCTATAACATCCATATTCTGCTTATGGGACCACTGCAATCTCCTGAAAGTATTTTATCTTGCCTTTGGAATTCACTCAGAATTTGCATTTAGTGTATGCAAAGTGAAGGAAGGTCAGCTAAGTGTCTTGGCATCCAGGCATGGTAGTGTCACCAGGAAAAAAAAAGTGATTAATACAATAGAAATGCGTTCAGTTGAGATTTTCAAAACTGGCTATTGATTTCAACAGTAAAACTATGGCAATGTAGCCAGGTCAGTGAAGAATGAATTTCAGAGCCCTGCTTTTGAACCAGAAGATGGGTAGGCTAAATACACCTGAAAATTCAGGAAATAGGTTTTCTGAGTACCAATGACCCAGTGTCATGCAGGCGCTTTGCTGAATTTTCACACATGACTTAAAATGGAAGCAAATAACCAAACAATTTTCAGGTAATTTTTCAAAACTTTTTAGCACCAGAGATACCTTGTTATAAGACCTCTGCATTTCAAAATCAAAATAAGAGGACAAATAACATCCTGTTGTAGAAGTAGCATACTGAAAATTAACCATGCCAAATTCCTCCCCAGCCTCCCCTGAAAACAGTTGAAAAATCCACTGAATAAGATTTTTTCCACATAGTTTCTAATAGGATTGAACTACAGCAAAAAAAAATTCTAAGAAACCTGAAATTGTATAATATTAATTATGGTAATGATGAAAGATTTTAAATAAATTAGTTCTTCCAGAAGCCATCCATGAGAAATTACAGTGGGAGCCAAACCACAAGCACTTTTTTGCCTCTTTGAAACATTTAGATGGAATTCTTTCCAAAACAGGGATGTGCTTGAGGGGAAAAGAAGAAAAGTAATTTTATTAACCAAAATAAGTAGAATTCAAAATTACTTTTGGAGCTTTCCCTTTCCTATTGAGAGAAAACAATAGAAGGGGAAATGTTCTTAAACTAAAATTCAGTTCATATGTAAAATACACTTGCCATTGCAGGGTCCTTTTGCAGTTGCAGAGTAGGAATATTCTCTGAAGTTCTCTAATTATTTTCTTCCAAGTACTGTGACTATCTAATCCTACAAGAACTCTTAGTGAGTGAGTGCACATGAAGCTGGTTCTTTCAGGTGTGTGTGGTATATATCCTAGAGTTACAAAGTACTTTACAGAGAGAAATATCAAATAAAACCAACTACATTGCACTAATGACTTTTCTCCAGGCTCTTTGAGCTTAATTACTGTAACCAGTAGCAAGTGCAAATGTAATTTCAGTGTAATAGGTGACCTCAGGTCCAATTACCCTACAACTTGCACAGAAATCACATAGTCAAATTGCTTGGTCACCAGTTAAGAGGCTCACTGCTTTTCCAGGAGGTTTAACTCCCCAACTGTTACATAAACCAGCATCAACTTGCCTGCTAAATGTGGACACTTATATTTGGGATTCATCAGAATCTGGGAAGCAGTTATTTCTTACACCATATTTATGAATAATGACAAGACGCTGCCAGCTGGTATGTGTAAAGTTGTCTAGACCAATCTAAGAGCAGTATGTTTTTGCATCTTTTCTTATGGCAGCTTTGAGGGCCAAGGAGGCAGACTGGATAATTTTCTGGTGACTGCTAAATGACCTCAAACACTAGCAGAAATAATGCCTGCAAAATCTGCAGTTTGGCGGCTGTGACAGAAATACTAAAAGAAAAAAAATTGGAAGAGCATCAGCACTTGCGCTTTAGGACTAATGTTATCTTAGAGAAAAAGAAAGTTTTCTACCTAGGTCTAATATTTCATAATTTTGTAGTGGGAAAATTTTGAATTATCATCACAATTATATTTGAAATGTGATCATGACTGAAGATTTGGAGGTGTAACCTAGTGGGGTAGGCAGCTGTATCTGCAGTGCGTTCTGCAGTGTTCCTTAGTGAAAACCTGCATAAAGGAATTTATTTAGTTTTTTTTTTCTTTTAAAACCACATTTACTGACATCTTTTCACATGCATTTCTTTTCTATCTTGTGTGCATCTTAAATTCTAGGTAGCTGTGCAGTTGTGTGATATAACTTGGGGGTTTTGCCCCTCCCCGTACTTTTTTTTCACTAGAAGAGAGAAGTCCTGCAAACAACATCCAGCATTCAAAGTGTCTTTAGTCAGGGTGAACACCCTAACCAAAAATGCTGAACTCTGAAAGGGATGGCACGTGACAACCTAGAAAAGAAAGGAAAAATGTGAGGTGATGGAGATATGGGATGACGAAGACTTTTATGAAGAAGAATTTTTTTGTAAGAGAAAGGAGGAAGAGAAAGGCAGAGGAACTGGAAAGGATGGTTAGTTTTATTCTAGTGATCTAATTTTTTCCCTGAGGCATAAATGTTTTGACATAGACATTAACTCCATCTCTAGATGGGAAGACACCAGCTGATTACCACAAACTGAATTCTCAAATTCTTCTTAATAAAAATTACCTATAGCTTTATTGGGAATATCCTTGTCTTTATGCATAATAAATATTCAATTCATGCTGAAAAAATAATTTCTATCTTACCTTTGTAAGCAGAAATTTTTGATAATGATTATAAATACCAATCATTAATCTGTAAATAACATACAGCCAGTTTCCCTGAGTGATGCCTTGAACAGTCATATGTACTATTATTTTTAAAAAGATGATTGTATGTGGATAAAATCACTAAAAGTAGCATGCACACAGTTCATGCTAAAATTTTGTCACTTTGAGGACTTACCTCTCTCTTAATTTTTTATTTTACTGTGTATTCATGTCTAACAAGTGCACATTTAAAGAAAATTAAGTTTTGCCATGTGTAGTAAAAATATATAATTCTACTGATCTGCTAGGAAAGAGAGGTAAAGATATAATTCTACAGATCTCTCAAAAGAGTTTGACAACATCTGCTAAAGTTTGACAACATCTGCCCCACTGTGCCACCATATTGTAGAAAAGTGAGTGAGCTTATTTACTATTTTGTTTTACACCTGGATACAATGAGCTGCTGTGGGGAAGACTGTGTTTCTCAGAGACATCTAGACAAACTGTGACTCATTACACATTCCTGAAGTGTGGTGAAATGGAAAAGTCAATGGCGTGCTGTAATATCTGGGTATAAGTTACGCAAGGACAGTTAAGAGTATAGTGTTGAGGGATTAACATTATGTAGTATATTTTCCATTTAATTAACGAGATGATGCCACTCCAACTATAGCGATATCTGTAGAGAAATGAATCCCATATCAATATGTATGTGTAGAACACTCAAGCCAAAAAAGCTTACTCAGCAAAAAGAAATTGCATTTCTGTTTGGAAAAGAATGGACCTATCTGTGACACTGCATACCTACCCTTGTTATTGTTTTGCAGTGAACACTTGCCCACATCTCTGGAAGATGCACTCATCCATATTAAGGGAAAAGATGCAAAGATTCTGCATTTCTTGTTGAACCAGGTGTTAGGATAATTCCATCAGTGAATACATGGAGGGAGGAGATTCTCTTCTGTGCTGTGTGCTGTCTGCTCTGTATCCCTGCCATGCCTCCTCAGTCTTGCTTAACCTCCGTGTTCTCTGTTTCATGACATTTTTCCCCTTGTGGAGACTTCAGCTTTCTTGTCTGACCACTAGAGTGGATGAGTCTCATTGCATCTTTTTCCTGTGCTAATAAACAAAGTGTCTTTCACATGTTAAAGTTCTCTTCTCCCAGAAACAAGAGAGAACAGCAAGTGGGTCAAAAGTGAGAGAGGCATGGCAGGAAAACAGCTTCCACTAGTTTCTGCTCTACTTTTTCCTTCACCACTAACTGGACCTGATAAAAGGCATAAAAGAATAGGAAAGTCAGAGAAAAGTTTGAATAATCCTGGTCAGATAAGGATTGGTTTACACAGGTGTTCACATATGTATTTCAGTTAGTTGTGGTTTTTACTTGAGATGGTGCAAAGCTGGGTTTGCAGGGCTGGTAGTCTAGGAAAATACTACACTGTCCCATTTTGCTTCTCTGATGAGCTGTAGTCTAACAGTCTAATGGCAATCATGTAACTGCTCTGCACATTGCTCTATATTGTGATTGTAGAGAGTGTCCTTACACAAGCTATTCTTGTGGAAAGCCTCTTCCATTGTGGTTAAATGTTACATGAGGCTGTCATCCAGAATTGAAGACTTTGGTTGCCCTCCTGACTGACATCAGATATGTTTTGGGCACGCAGTGTTATCTTGCACATGCCAGAAATGGCTAACAAAACTGGCAAGGACTAAGTAGATTGAATTTTATCAAAGTATTAACTACTGTGGCTTGTGCCTAGGATGCACCTCAAGAAGTCTCATCTGTAAAAACCATTATATTTAACCAGTGAGGATTGTTATCAAGCCATCTAAGAATTTCTTTCCATGGAGCTCATCTGAGAGTGGTAAAGTAAGAGCTGACATAATCTTTTTCTAACACAAACAGCATTATAGAAACAAAATAGGCATTTTTTTCCTTCGTTAGGGAAACAAGTCTATGCTATTTAATACAGGATTTTTTCCTCCTACTATTTTTCATAGACGGGTTGTTGTTATCCATGTTAAGACAGAGCACTTGACCTGCTAATCATTCTCTCTTGCAACTATTCCAGCATTCCAGACTTCTGACTGCAATCACTAAACATAAAGTAATAGTTTAAAAAAAATCCAAGTAAAATAATTTAAAAAAAAAGGAGAAAAGTCTCCTTTATTTTCAGCACAGATCAAGCGCCTTCACTTTTTTTGCTTAAAACTGATAAAAAAATACAGGCAAATAAAAATCAAACAGCAAAAAGCTTAGCTGGACTGATCCACATCTTTAGAGAGGTGTGAATGGTCACTTGGAACTATGTCATGCTGGGACATGACTGTTCATATATGTCCTTTATATTATTGCAAAAGAGAGAGTAGTCAGGGTGCACAACCTCTGTGCTCCATTTTGGAAAACAAATTGTTTGCAAATATGCAACACTACCAAGGCATATGCAAAACTACCAAGGGTAATTATTTTTTTGAGATCTCTATTCTCCCTTACAGGTTTCTATGCCTGCACATTGTGGGACTGGGTATTGTAATGGAATACGGTATTTTTGAGAAGATTAACATGTCCTGTGGTATCACATAAACTTTTCCAGAAGCTAACTGGGGGAAATTTTCAAAAACACCTTTCACAGACAATCTTCTCCTCCCCCTCAAGGTGGATGCTGGTAGGAAAAAGTAAGCAATTTGACTGTTTTTTCCTGAGTCCAAAGACTAGATGCACCGCAACCTAGATATGTGTATCATGCCCAGCTTAAATTCTGATTCAGTTTCTCTAATTAATGGTGTATTTTTTCCAGTGGCAAGGTTGACAGATATGTTGTTACAATTTACAGATTGTTTTCTTTATAAAAGTTAATTTCTTGAAAGGCTCAGGTGGAATATCTTTCTGCTTTAATAATTCCATTGGGCTCCAATATTACTCACAAGTTAGATGTGTATTCTGCAATACAGATTTATTAGTTAGGCTTATAAACTGTGGCATCTGTGAGTCGTGTGTCACTTAAAAAGCATATCTCAGAGATGGCTGACATTCAGTTGTGTGTGAAATGAAATTTCATTTCTCTGCAAAAATCTGCTTTAATTCAAAGGATGTCTATTGGAACTATTCCTGGTCTACCCTGGAGTCACTGAGAGATGCCATTCCCTTCATAGACAAAGTACATTAACAAATATTAAATTCTAAAAATTTTTGGAGCCACAGGATTTATTAGCCATTTTAACATCACTGTCTTCTCTTATTTTGCATCCCCAGGCAGTGGATAATCTTTAGATAACCAGGTTGCTAGATGTATTTAGTGTCGAAAAGGTGTGATTGTGAGTGAATATATTTCATTCTAGGTATATTTCCAGGTAACCAAATGAGCTTTTGAAAACTATCTTACATATTGAAATAGAAGTGTTAGGCTGTCTTTGATGCAGAAATATATCATTGCTGCTTATGGATTAAATGCTTGCTGCCCAGTGGCAGCTAAATCAAAAATAATTTGCCACAGTTGTGTCAAAGTTATTTTGTAAGCTCTTGTAAGCTTTTCTTGTGAGGTCTGCTGGGTTTCCCCCTTGGCCTCAAGAGCCCATCTATTTCACTGCTTGGCGTACTCTGAAGATACTGCTAATTTTCACATATTTTGTGGTTTTGTAGTGTGGCAAAGTCCCACTAGGTGCTAGACAAACAACTTCTGTATTTGTGATTTAAGCCACATTTGCACTGGGCTGTCAGAGGTAAAGGATTAATATATCATTCCAGCTCATTAGTTGGTTGTCCCTCCCAGATCCTTCAGGGAGGTTTGCACACTGGAAATTTCATGCAACTTTCAAGTTTTTAATTTGAAATAATCATCAAAATACTCAAAACTATTATTAAAGCATCAATGAACAGTCTGTGGCATTTTAGTTGTTTTGCTAAGGAGTGCACAGTCTTTTGTTCCACAAGTTGTTTTCCGTTTACTGTTCCTTACGAAAACCTCTTCAATATGCTGTTCTTTCAGAATATGTTTTTAATCAAAAAGTACATGTTGATGTTTTACGATAAGGCAAGAGGAAAGACTAGCCACACCTTAAGGAAAAGACTCTAATCCTACAGCTTACTTGTTCCCTTGCTTGGAAAATCTTGTTGGCTCTCAAAATATTCAACACCATTCAAATTTGCCTTTTGCTCTAAAAAGGATGAAAAACACTAAATCCGTCCTCCAAAACTGAATGCTCGTAATGTTATGAAAAGGGAGAACAGATGGTAGCATAAAGCTTAAGGGGAAAGTATAGCACTTTAATTCAAATTGTTTGACAGAGCTAAAGACAGCCACTTAGTTACCAATTGCTTAAGTTATTTATGCTCCTTTGTGTAAAAGAAGAAAACAAGAAAATTAAAATGTTTTGTACATTCAGAGAGAAAAGGGTAAGATAAGGGAGAATGGTAGTTTATTTGATTATGCTGTTTGCAAAAAGTAATACCCAAAATGTGATTGATCTTAGTAAGCAGCCTTACAGAATCATTAGAATAATTGAAAACTAATTGTATAAGAAGTTATTGCATAATTTTGGTATAACAGTGGGCAAGTTTACCCTGTTACAATGCGACAGCCTACTAGGAAAAGATGCAGAGCTTCATAACTTGGAACCTTTTGGTATTTTCTTTCCACTTTTAACTAAATTAGTTTTGCAGTTCCTCAGGATTTAGATTGTGATTCAGTGCATTAACTTATCCTCATGCTGCTTTGATTGAACAGCAAAGCATCCATTACCAATGCCATATCCAAAGTGACGTTTCCATACAGACTGCCTGCTGTTTCATTCATAACCACAAGGCAGCCCAAAATGACTTTACTTCTTTTTACAACTTGCAAGGAGTTAATGGACTATGCTGGCCCCCTGCCAAAACCTTTAAGAAACTTTATTAATGTGTTATGAGGCTGGGACACCATAGTGCGGGATTTTATTGGTTGCTCATTTTAATGAATAAAAATATGTATGCACAATTAAAACCAGGTTTTCAAGCAATTGCCTTCTAGTAAATGTTAAGTCTTTGACAATGATATTCCTAATGTTTGCTAATGAGAGTTTTGTATATTTCTTCTCATAATGCAAATCTTAGACCTGCAAGGATATTAAATTTGTGTTGTGAATGTTCCTTTCCATGCTAGCACCACCTTTGGCCCTGAGAGTACCTCTTTCTCATGCAGAAAAAGAAGTATTGAAAGCTTCTGGTTGGACTTTACCATAAAAGACTGTGAAGACTACATGGCTGTGGAGATGTAGTCAATCTGTACACAATATATTAAGAGCTAACATAATGTAAATAGCTTCAAAATTAATACCAGAAGTCAGTTACTGGTAGGGTAGTTGTCTGGTGTGATTTAAGTGTTATTCTGTAAACATTTCTTTTCAACAGGCGAGAGTTCCTCTTACACATCTTTAAAATTTAGAATTCACTGAAACAGTGACGAAGGTAACACTAGGTAATACTGTCAAAAGATTTTAATGCCTGGGAACAAGAACAGAGATTGCTCATTGCATAAAGATATGTGAACACATTTTAAAAGAAGGTTGTTTCATTACTTTTTCCTTTCATCATTAAAAAATAAAAAATGATCACTTTGAGAGCTTGTTCACTAAAAAGTATCCCAATTTCCATTCCATAGATGCTTTTTTTCTAAAACATATGAATACTATCAGGGAAAAAAAATAACCATAGATTTAATAAAGATAACAATAGGAAATACAGAAAGAAATATGGAAGTGAAATTCAGTAGAGGATGGAATGAAGAATTAGTAGCAAAGCAGAAACTTTAAATAAAAATGCCTTCAGTCTGTTTAAATTGTTATATTAGCACATGTTGACAACTGTTGAGTTCTCATAAAAGTTTCCATTCTGCTTTCAGGCCTCTTGTTTGGACTTGAAAATTTCAAAGCATGGTCCCTTAGAAAGCAGTCATGCTTAGCATGGAATATTAAGCAAAGAAGACAATGGTTTGCATGTATAAGGAGACTCATAAAGGACAGCTCTTGGTATCAAAACAGAATGATCTTGTGATTTTTTTTTTTTTACACTATATTACTGTGAAAAACACCCTGAGATAAAAAGCCTGTATGCTGGGGACCCTTACAGAAGAGTGTTGTGGTGATTATCTTGGGTTTGCTGGTGATGCCCACAGTATTTTCGTAGGAATGCTTCAGGATCCCAGGTGTAGCTCAGCCTAGATTCCTTCTCCCTTTAACCTCTAATACAGTAACTCTCTATTGTGGACAGGCCTGACACAACTGAAGCAGGCCATGAGCATAAGTAATTTTTGAACACTGCTCTCAAGGAGATGCTTCATTTGGTAGATCGTCTCCAGCTGAAGATTTGGATTCAGGAATATATTTGCCATACAAAAGGGAGGCACACTTATGCTAAAAGAGATTCTGTTTGCAAAATAGATTTTTGACTTAATTTTGCACATACATATGTGCACAGGTGTTGCCTGAGTATCAGTACAGCATGAATCTGGCTTCTTGGTAAGTTTACATAAAGCCTTCAATGCATGAATATTTGAGACACTAGGTTCACTTGATGCAGAACTTTAAGAAAGGATTGCAAATACTAGAATGCATATGGCTCCAAGAGCTAAGAAATAAAACATACTGGCAAAGCTGGTTATGACACCTTGACTTTCAAGCATCTATCTATGCAACTTTCTTGTTGCACATAGCTTTTGCATACTTCAGGCAAGATAGATTAGGAATCTCTGGATGCGTAGAATAAACAAATAATAAGCTGATGCAAAACCCAGAATTATCTTTTGACAACTTTTGCCACCTCACATTTTAGAGCGAAGTACACAATTCAGTGTTCTCTTCCAGCAGGTTTTTACAGGATTTAGCCATAAATTCCAGCCATCAGCTAAGGAATGCAAGGAAAGTGGAGGTATTGTTCATGACACTTACGTAAAATTAAAACATCCTCAGTAGTGCTCCTGATAGAGCAAATACTCTGAGTTTTCCTGTCTTGAAAATTTTCAACAAAAGGAAGATCATATAGAATTAAGTAAAATAATAAATACATCTTGATCCTTCTTTCCTTTGAATACTTCAGCAACCCACATAACAGTGAAATTGTGACCCAATTGGAAGAGTCTTTCTCAATACACAAGGGGAACTGCAAAGATACTGCTGAGATACAAGGATGCTTCCTACAGCATTAAAATGAGTATAATGGAATATTTTTCAATACTGTAAATAGAATTTCACAGTCATTTTAAAGCTGGAACAGGTAAAATTTGTTCACTTTGGATTGAGTAAACCTGTTCGCCTGTAGCATGCAGAACCCAGGGACTGGGGATGCATTCTCATTTTCTTACTGCTTGTAGCATGAAGGTGCTGAGTTACATTCAAGTGTATAGACATCTTTAACCCAAGTCAATGGCCTGGTATCAGGATAGTCAGATAAACTGAGACCCTGGAATCTGAGCTGGGCAAAGCTGTTGTATATCTGGGTTTTGTCTCTCATAAATGAGCAGAATTGTATTCTTGAGCACTTTAAATATTTCTTTCAGTTCAGGGGAAGTTTTGGGATTCTCAGTAAGCGAAGTACTTGGTGCATCCATAGAGGGAAATTACCCATGTATTTTCAGTTTTTTAACTAAAAGCACAGTGTTAGCTCAGTGAGGATGAGAAATAGGGAACAGGTAGATGATAGTTACGGAATGAGGCTTCATCTGTAGAGACTGTAAGAGGTGATAAGATAAAGAAAATGGTGTGAATTTTTGAAGATGTCCCTCTGCATAACTGACTGATAAACATAGTCCCTTGCTAGTTTCATCCTTTTCTTTTTTTTTTTTTTTTTTTTTTTTTTTTTTTTTTTAGAGAGCAGTTTAGAGAAACACTTATTAAATATTAATAGAAGAGATGCTCTTTGGAACCTTAACCCCAGCTCACTGGAACCTTACAAGGACATCAGTATTACACAGCTGTGTGACTTCGACCCTGATTACTAATTAAACAGAGGTGAAGTCACTTAATTCAGAAGCATGTTGAATGGACATGACTATCTAAGTGAATGTCCTCTCTATTTAGTAGTACAAAAATTTCTCAATAGAGTACAAAGAATTAAAAATAAAATATAGTTATATAAATAATTGACTGGTGATGATATGAAATCTTCTGGTGCTGCCATGGGCAATAAGCATTTCATGGATCAGTTTACTAGCATTTTCACAAGAAAGCTCCTATTCAAACGTTATTATATAATGATAGTTGATAGGGAGGCTTAGGACTGTAAATAGATAGGGGCAGCATCCACAAAACAAGCTTTGTATTCACTTAGTATCTGTAAGGTTGTGATTCTTCTACTAATGGAATATTTTTTTCTGGTGTGGATACTTCCTATTTTATTTTTTCATTCCAAGTGATGCTAAAATGCCTGTAGAGTTTTAGTTTATAAAGAAAATTCTGTGAAATTATCATGATGCACTGAAGTGTCAGCTGTCATTATCCAAACCACCAGAATCTCATGAAACTGCCCAACAAGTGGAAGGAAAGCAGTGAAATGTCTTTGCTCTGGTTGTGCACACTTAAGGTTAAAGCAGAGTACAAGCCCTAAGAAATCTCTCAATTTACTTTCCACTTGACATTGGACACAATGAAAGAACACTCTTCTGCCTATTATGCAGGCCTGGGACAGAATAGATAAGGTTTTCTCATTCTGCTCAAGGGTGGTGTATCTTGATGAGGAAGGAGGTCCACCTCAAATAAAATAGAGATTGTCACAGCGAAGGCTTGAGATGTTGGAAGGGTTTGTACATTTTGCCCGTTGCTTGGAAAAGACAGGGATTTTCTTTAAAAGTTAGCAAATGCAGTCAGCGTGAAGGAGGTATAAAGTGTCTGGGGCTTTGCCGGTGCCTTGTGCTTCAGCACGGAGTAGCTGTGCTTTGCAAATGTCCCAACGTGTGTGCTCCTGGCACAGGGGAAGCATATGACGATTTGTGCATACTTTAAAACAATAAAGTGAGCTTCCCTTCAGGAAACCCCTCCTCCCCCGTTTTTTCCCCCGTGATGGGAGGTGTGGAGCAGCCAGCCTGTCCTCCAGCCCGCTGCTGTGCACAGGGCACTGGTGAGCCTGGTGTGACTGACCTGTGCTGCCAGGTCCCACTCTTGTCTGGAAAACCGGCTCCTTGCCTCTGTTAAAACAATCCGACGGTGTCAGGACCAGTTTTGGCTTTTGCCCTTCACGCAGGACGACACTAGATCGACGACATTTCGGGATAACTGTTTGGCAGCCATTTTAGATACTGCCTGTGCTGAGAGCTCTCTGGCTGCCAAAAATTGCAGACACTCGTGCCAAAACACTCTTGGCAGTAGAGATAAACTTTGCAGAGATACACAGTCCAGAAATATCTTATAATTACAAAGCGCAGGGGGCAGAATGTTTTTACAATACAGCTGTGCTAATGTAAACATTTAATTTGGCAGCCCTCTCCACCCACTTTTCAATTAACCGGGTTTATGCAGATACTTTAGGTCTGCAATAAACTTTATTGCTTCTTCTCTTATAGTACAGTTTATGAAACACAGATTTGAAGTATTTCGGGGGCTTTCTATCCATTTAGCAAGGCACATTGAAAATGTTAGGCTGTTGTAAAGGGAAGTGTCAATTCCTGTTTTAAAATGCCTTAGCTCTGGCTTCACTAAAAGCCTTTGCTTTAAAAGTATATATTAATTTGGGCCTGTCTCCTTTGCTTTTTCCCAAAGCAAGTAACAGGATATTAATAGAAAGAAATGAAATCACTTAAAGAGCTACAAAAGGACATTTGTGCTGGTGGTGATCATTAAAAAAGACAAATGTTCCTGGTGCTGCAAAATGGTGCTACAGAGAATAGCTCTGAAGAGCAGTCTTTACAACTATAATTGCAATAATTGTGTGATAGCTGCAGTAATTGTTTTCATAGAGTAAAAGAAAAATAATTTCCAATCACAAGCATTATTCAGCCTTAGATAGCAAAAGCAGCCAAAGAGCCTTTCCTGAAAACTCCAGAATGCTGGAGGTTACAGTATTTTATAATGAGATTAATTAATTGGTTTTGTGAAATTTGTTTTATAATATAAAAAGGCATATTAGATAAAATCTTTTCACCAACTATCAAATAAATTAAAGTAACTCCCTCTAATAACTTTTGCATTTTGTGGGAATGACAAGTGTGACTTTGAAAGGCCAAAAGGTGGGGTCCTCCCTCGCCGTCCCTCCCGGATTCTGTGAGGGATCAGACCATGTCCCTGGAGGACTCCATGCTCAGGAGCTAGGCAGCACAGAGTGTAGTCATAGAATCAGAGTAGCATGTTCTCTAGGGATACCAGACTTCAGGATTTAAAGGATCACTTCAGTTTGGACAAACCCAGAAGTAGGACTGATTGTTGGTTTTTGTTTGATTTTTTTTGAAAGTATGCTGAGGCTTTAGTTATGAAACTTGGATGGGCAGCCAAGAAGAAGCTGTCTTGTCTGCTTTAATTTTGACATTTGTATTTCCAGGCCAAGCCACTTATTGCTGATAATTATGCAGTAGCAGCAGCAGAATGAAGGCTTTCAAAAGTCCCACAGCAGTCTGGATGATGGTCTCTGCCCCACAGAGCATTCAGCTTTGGTTTCCCTGTGTATGGGGCCAGGACATGGTGGTGTGAGGCAGTGGGATGACTGGTTAAGGACAACAAAATGCCTTTACAGCTGACATGCAGAAACTTGTTGGGGGCTGGTTGAAGTATTTTTGCTTTAAACTTAAGTTGAGGGAAGGGAAGGTATGCAAGTAGCTACAAAAGTAACAAGACTGAGGGCATAGTTTACCAGAAAGTTTTTAAAAGGGTGTGTTACGGCCCAAAAACAACTCAGTGAAATGAAGTACATAATTTTTAAATGGATTCCAGAAAGTTTGGTTGTAAATGTGAGTGAAAGGCCATCAGAAAAACAGGAGCTTCTTCCAGTTGATTTGCCTTTTCCCAATTTTTATTTAAGTGAGTTAATCGTAAATGCATTTTTTAAAAAGTGAATTTGCTTGTTTATAGTAAACATCATATAAATGTGATTAAGTTAGTAAGTAGTAAAGCATAACAGCATAGATATATTAAAAAACTAATTGAAGAAGGTCAGTAAAAGCAGCTGCTAAACACTAACTACATTAGCTAGGACCTAGTTGTAAGGATAATTCTATCTCTGCAACTTGCTGAGCTGTACTGATTAACTGTGAGGAAGGTAATATCATTTATGTATGGGATCCCATGCAATTTATTACAGCAGGAATCCAGAATAACTTCTTGTCCTCCATGATCACAAGATACTTTCTTACACTCCTATTGTAGGAAGCAGTCATTGCTTTGAATTTGTAGTTATCTTACTTTCTATCAATCAAGCAATCAAGCAATTTTGCTAATAAATTGGAATTATTTGTTTCTCTCAAGTGTTTTCTGCTTTATTTTAGCAGCAGAGTTATTCAGCATTATTGCTGCAATTAGAGTGTAGTTACAGAACAGAGTGCTTTTGGGAGTAGTTTGAAACTTTTTAATAGATTTTGGCCTTTTCATGAACAATAAAAATTCAGTTTGGTGGCAAAGACTGTGATGAGTGGGGTCTTTATTTTTTCCTTTATTTGGCCATGGGAGTCTGTGAAAATGCTCGCCATGACCCAAAGGCAGAATCAACATTAAAAAAAAAATATGCTTTTTAATTCATTGGTGTTAAAATAACATGAAATCAAGATAGTAAGAGCTTCACCATGGGAATGAAAGATCTAAAAGGCAGTGAGAAATGCATTCTGCACCTACAAAGAGATTGTTTGTCTGTCATCTTTGACAACAGTATTTTAACGGATTATTGGTAAATAAAGATCTATATAAAGTGCAATGCCCCCTGTCATCTCCCTTTGCAAGGCCTTAGTGATCATGTTTGTGGACAAAATAGTCCTTGTATATTTTCTTTATGAGAAAGCCTCCTAAACAGTTGGGGCTGGCACAAGGTGATTCTGAACCTTTCTGGGGAGCAGAGTCCCTGTTGACAGTCTCCATGTCTAGCAGAGAGCTAGACCTTCCTGGGGAGCAGAGCAACATGTGCTGACTCTGCCATGTCCACTTTGAAGTTTGTGGTCCACTCTAAGTGTAAGAAACCTTGACTAACCAAGGAAACATCTACAGAGTTCCTCTGTCTGCATACGTTGGCAATGTTCCCACCTCTTCCTTTGGGGCAATGAATGCCACTGCTGCACTGCCCAGGTTGCAACAGCATGCAGCAGTCTGCAGAGCGCTGGGCTGGAGGTGACCTACCCAATTCTGTGCCCAGGGTGAGAACTGCACCCGCAGAAAAGCCCAAAACAGCCTCCCTTTATTCAGGTGTTTGGGAGTATGCAAAACCAAAGCCATTTTCCCATCCTAGGTTTGAAGCTGAATGTTTGCATAATGTTTGGGCAAATGCTGGGCGTGAAATAGTACTGCTCAGCCAATATTGCAAGAATTAAAAAACTATTTTCAGTGTGGTAAATGCAGTTTGCCACAACTGGCAGTCAGCTGCCAATGCATCCTCAGGGTACATGAAGTCTTGGATCCTCAGGAGCAGGGGTTGGGGTGTGCATGGAGGGGATTCCATGCTCTAGCAGTATCTTACTGGATTCTTTAAAAAGATGCTGAAAGCTCATGCTCATACAGTGGCAGCAAGATGTTACCCTGCCAGCCCACAGATGATAGTAAAAATGCTATGTCGGTTCCTTAGAAAACACATAAACAAGGGCAAATGAAGTATTCCCCTGTAGAGCAGAAGAGAGTTTAAGTAGATTAGGCTACAGTATAACACTTCAGTTTATCAAGCATTTAGTGTTTAGGATGTACAATACAGCCGTATGTGACTTGCCAACTATCTGGGCTTCCCCCACTGTTTCTGGTTTGGCAACAACATGGTTTTTCACCCTGTTGCAATGCTGACTGCCAAGGAGACATGGCCAGCTTTCTGCTTCCTGTCTTCCTCTTTGTTCTGGCTTGGCCTGCATTCTGCCTGCCAAGTCACAGATGCCAAAAGCTTATACAAAAAGGTCAAACAACTAAGGCTTGAAATCACCTATGCCAACATTTGCATTTCCATTCTATTCTTCTGTATTCGGATAAATGGAAAGTATACACCACATAGCTGAGACAAGCATACAGAGAAATTTTAGCTCTACAAAGCGCTCATGGAGAAGGGAGCACGGAACTTTTCTTAAAATTCTTCTTATGGTAGTGCTAAAGATATATAATAATCTTTTGGTTTTGTGAATTTGTCTCTCCCCTTCTTCATCCAACTTATTTTGCTTACTCTTGCTGTTTTACTATATTTAGGAATCAAGTTCCTTTGGAATTTAGTACTACAGATCTCTGCAGTTGGATCTGCAGCTCCATTAACATCTGTGACCCTGTTGTAACCACTGAGAAAACTAGGCTTTCTGTAATATTCATAATCTGAAAATTCAAATAATAAGTTTGTAGCTGTACAGAAGCTAAACTTCATCAGCATAAATCTGAAAACTGGACTGTATGGTTTTATGTATTCTCTCCAGAGTAAAATTTGTTTTCCTGAATGTGGTTGAGACTCTCCTCACCTTTTGAGGCAAAAGCAGAAAAACCTATCTACCACTTCTCTATTCCTCTAATGTTTCTTATCATGATAATGATATTAGTCTATTGCTTTAACCTCCAGGTTTTAAACTAAACACTAAGGCTGATAATAGTAGCCTAAAATGTGGAATGATTGTTGGCCATGAGTTTTAAAATTGCATAGTTGTCGGGTAAGCTTTCTGTTCAGATGGTTCATCAAAGCCCAGGTTGCAAAGCACAACTTACTATTTCAGTCAATCTTCAAAAGAAACTACTCACTTTACTCATCATCATCTCAGCCTCTCCCCTAACCTACACACCCTTAAAGAGAAGGTGTTTCTTTAAGGTAATGGCGAGGAGCAAAATAAAACTAAACAACATAATGATGCCTTCAACAACAGGCCTTTCATAATAAGCAGCATTGGATTGTCTCTTAATCAGATGAGCAAGAAACCTGTACAACTCATAGTGGTTTAACTTTGTTCCACTGAAAATGTTTTCCTGGACACTGCAAAAATTGCAGGGTTCAGGAATATTGCAAGACATTCAGTGGTGGCACAAGGAAGGTAGAGACACAATGCAAAGGGAAGATAGGGAAAAGAATGTGTTCATGCAGGTAGTTGCAAGTTATCTTAGAGTAAATCTTTAACAATTTAACAATACAGTAAATCTTTAACAATACAGTATGTCTCAAGTTAATTATAGACCTAGATCTTGGGTAAATGGAGCTGCCAATGTCTTTAATGGGGTAACTGTGCCCTTTCTAGGGTCAGATGTTGCTTGTGGAAGGCACACATTCAAAAAGACATTAGTTTTCTGTCACTCTCCCCTTCTAATTTCATGGAAAGATGAAGTCCAGAAAATTTACCATGTTCTGCCCTAAAATCAGTGCACTTCTTTTTTCATGCCTTATAACTTAATAACTCTTACTTTTTCACATGAATTTTTTATGTGTGTTTAGTCTAGTCTTTTTTTTTTTTTTTTTTTTTGTAACGCTGCAACATACTTGATTACATTTTTTCCATCTGCTGCTTATTAAATAGACTTATGCTAATACATTTGGGAAGGCAGCTATCCTTTTGGTGTTGACATATGCCTTTGCTGAGAGATCCTCATGTGATTGCCTGTATTCTACATGAACTTAATATTAGGCTGTGGTGTGTTGTTTGAAATGGTGTACGTAAGAACTATGCAAAGATACCTGCATTTGCTGTGACCGAGCCAAGCTGTATTTTTTCATATAATGAAAAACAGTGTAGGTTTGCAAGCTTAACAGTCTTCCTAGAGTGATGTTTTCTGGGCTGTCTCCTATACACAGTCACATACTGTCTGACAAACTGTGGTAACCTCTAGACTTAACTTGGTATAAAACTCCAGTTTTATTCTTATTGTCATGGCTGTCTGTCTTCACGTGCTGTTTCCATCTCCTGAACACTTACATCATGCTGTTATCAACAGCTATACGTATGGAAGTGATTTCATTGTTCATTTGATTAAAATAGAAGAAAGGGTCCATACAATATTGCTTGTGTTTCCTGGGGGGACACAGGGCTTTAGACTTACAGCAGGCAAACTGACTTGATCTGGAATGTGCTTTAATGTTGTTACACAGATTTAATTTTAGAGATTGTCTATGTAAGAAGACTGATGCCAGAGTCACTTTAGAAAAATTGACCAAACAGTGTGCTGGTCTATGCTTGGTTCCTGGAGATTGCTTTGCTGCTGGTGGAGTTCTTCTCTTACCAGCCCTGATGTTGCATTGCTCTACTGGAGGCAGGTCACATACCACAGTTTTCCTTCCACATGTGGAAGTGAATTTGGGCCATTGGACAGAAGAGCACCATATGAGAAGTGTTTATTGCTATGGGGCAGAGTGGGAAGCAATCTGGGAAGACTGCTGTCCAGCAGACTTAACTGTGTTGTATCCTGGGATCAGTGCCTTTTTTTCTTTTTATTTATTTTTTTTTACGGTTTGTTTTTGGTGTTGTTGTTGTTGTTTTTATTCTTTTTTTTGTTTGTTTGTTTGGTTGGTTTTGTTATTCTTGGTTTGTGACCTATTAGTGGGCCCTCTTAAATGCTTGCCTGTCGGTCACAGCCACTTGGTGGAGAAACACAGCCCTAGGCCAAGGTGAATTTCATCTGAGAATTTTATTTTCTCATGTTCTTGCCATTATTGATACCTTATTGCTGTCCTGAAAAGCTCCACTGTTGTTCGTGCTTCACTTTTAAGTTGGCATTATGGGCATACAGTTGTTATTCAGAGGTACAACACCTCCTGGAACACTACTTGAAAGAATAAAAGCATTTTGTGGCTTTGAAGATTTACTTAATACAACTATTCATAAGTGTAAAATTAAAGTAAAACTAGCCAATTGGTCTCATCTGCATATCAGTAAAAATTCTAGCAACTACACGGAAACTTGAACTGCTCAAAATTAGGCTTATTTGAATGAAGTCTAGGCTTGGCATTGCACACTCTTCTGAATTCACTTTAAGTTGCTCAAGAAGCACAGGCAGATTGACTTCACACTGCTCTGGAGTGTTGGTAACAACCACACCAAAAGAAGGCTGGGCTAAAAAGGGAGCTGTATTAATGTTCACCCTAGGCCATGCTCTCATTTCAGAATTGCACATGGTGTGTTGTGTGTTTGTGGGGAGCAGGGAGAGACAGGCAGAAAGGAGGAAAGTAAAGCAAAATCTGAGTTTGCAGGTTTCCATTAGGGTATTGTCACATGCTTGAAATTAGTCATAAAAAAGTCTGCCATAATTTCAGTGCATATGACCGAGCTATTGTGCAGTACATTGTGTCTCATCTAACTCCTTCAGGTCATGTGGTTTTGACCCATTTGTTCAGGAAAATAGAGCTACCAAGGGGCTTGACTACTCATAAGGTATTAAACTGAATCTTGAACCTGCTATGTGGGTGCACAGTAGGGAAAACGATTAGTTCTGTTCACAGAAGAAGGGCAGTGCAAGTATGAAGTTGCTATTTTTTGCTCTAAAGTTTTTTTAAATCTCAAATATTTCTGTAAGGAATGCTATTGTGAAAGTGCTGTTGTTCACATTTATTTCTTTCGGTAGTGCACATGAGAGTCAACATGTTTAACCCATTAGACTTCTCCCTTCTCAAAGTCCAGAACATTGGTTATAAATAAGCCTGAATCTATATGAATTTATAATTTCTGCACATACACGTATAGATGCACATATACATGCATATAAAGGGCCATTAAAATGGAAAGTTCTGTTTGGATTGAATTTCATTTTATATATTTAGCTAGCAGAAAGTTATTTTTTAAGTATTAAAGGGCCTTTAAAAAGCATCTAAATCTGTGATCATAGGAGATGTTGAATATCTAGGGTTACTTGTTTTGGCTTCATGTCTTAGAGCTGTTAGGTGGTACAACACCTTTTCCTCTGTGCAGAGACAGAAACTTGAGTTTCTGATATATTTTCAGTAAACATGTACGAGTTTTTTTAACTCCAAAGACTTTTTTTTAATAGCTGCAGGCCAAACCAGTCATGATAACTTTCTCAAGGTCCTGCTGTGATAGAGGAATGGTAAGAAAATAAGCCTTAGAAACAGTGGATGGTTAAATAGTATTCAAGGCACTGGCAAATTACCAGGTGCAGAAAGAATTTTGAGTCAGGGTTTTTGTTCTCCCTCATTCTCCAACCTTCCCCCAACCTTAATTAGCACTCAATTTTTACTCATGCAAAAACCCCAACAACTAGTAAGCAATAAAAATGAAAGCCTTGGAATTTGAGCCATCTGGTTTTTTAGATAAAAAATAGTATCCTTTTTTCAAGTATATAATACCCTTAGGTACTGCAAGAACATGTGCCAACTTTTGTAAATAAAATGAAATTGAAAGAGCAAAAGCAGCCTCTGCTATATACTGAATGGACAAGAATATTTTAAAATCTTTCAAAACTGCAGCTGATGTTGTACCTATCAGGTACAATAGTTCCTGTAAAGGAACTTCACCTACATAGATGATTAGAAAGTTAAGGAAATTAGAAATTAGGGGTCTTAAAAGAAGTGATGGGTAATATCTGCTGAAAATTAAAGAATTTCAAAACATATGCTGGCATGTGATATTAGCCAAAAAACTACAGAGTTGTGTTGGACAGGCACAAATGAATATGTTCAAATAGGATTTAATACCTTTTTAATAGCTTTTGACTAATTGGACCGCAACAGCAATACTGTTGCTAGTAGGGAGATGAGGAACCTGTGGGAAAAATGTTCTTTAAAATTGATTTGTTTTAAACTTGAAAGTCACGGTTTAAATGATTTAAACCAAGATAACTTTTTTTTTTCTTTTTATGTTACATGCTTTAGAAATAATTCCTTCCATAGATTTGCAGAACATCGCTGCCCAAACTCTAAAACTGAGTTGGTCAAATATTTGTATGCTTCAGTCAGACCTACATTTTAAATTCTCCTGGGGCACATCATATGACTAGGTATTTCTAATTTTTATCTACTGTAAAAGGTCAAAGTAGGGAGAAAACTCATTTACAGGTCATAATTTTTTTATCACTACTGCTTTAATGCCTTCTCATCATTTCTTACAAACTTGTGTATAAACATGGTACCTGTGAGCACCCATGCAATTTATGATCAAGCTTTGAACCACTGGCACGAAAAGCTGGGGTGATTTTTCTCAGCCAGTTCTTGTATATTACTTACTTAGTGCCCATTATTAGACTTAATCTTTCTTTTGTTGTGGTTAGCTTGTTTTAATTGTGTCTGTGTGTACGTGTGTCTGTGTGTGTGTGTATGTGTCTGTGAATAGACATGGATACATAGATATCCATGGATACATGGATAGGGAAAGTGGTGCATATTTCATCTATGAACTTTTAGATTACAGCAGATGGAATTAAACCCACTTTATAAAGAACATGTGTATATACTTCCATTTGAAATGTTGTTTTCACAAAGATCTCTGATAAAAAATGTGTTTCTTGAGGATTCACAGAACTATGGCATTCCTTATACCCTATGTCTCTTAGAAGCAAGTTAAGTAGCACACAACTGTAAATTTCTGAACTGCTGAGGAGCCTGTCTTTTATTACTGTATGATTTAGTGAAGAATGCAATGTACTTGGAAGAAAAAATACTGTCCTACAGTATTTGTTGAACTATGCTTTTTTTTTTTTTTTTTGTTCTTTTAAACTGTAATTTACCATAGTGTGCTTCATCCAAAACTTGCTGGACCAACTTTCATTGATTTTAACAATCTTTGTCTGTGACTCATGTTGACAAAACTGATTTTTTCTTAGTCCTGTCATCATTCTCCCTGAGAATGTTGTCTTATGTAGTGAAAATGTGAATTTTATCTCCCTGAACTCTTTTTGCTTTACTGCTCTACAGTTCAACAGAAAGTCAAATCTTGATTGCATGGGACTCAGTGGTAAAATCTACATTGGCTTCCCTGAAACCAGAATCCATGCAGCAGGTTCAGGTTGAACATTAGGTAGAATTTGTTCACAGAAAGGGAGATTAGAAACTGGCATGAGCTGCCCAGGGAGGTGATGGTGTCACCATGCTTGGAGGTGTTTAAGAAAAGACTGGATCTGTCTCTTAGTGCCATGGTCTAGCTAACAAGGTGGAATTCAATCATAGGTAGGACTTAATGATCTCAGAGGTGTATTCCAACCTGATTGATTCTGTGATTATGTAAAGTTCTTAGCAATATGCATTGCATATATGTCAAGGTCAACTGTCTTACAGAACAGAATAATGTGGATGGTTTATTATTTAGCTGAAGGTATATGCAAAGAAATTCCTGTTATTTGCTTGCAAATATGAACTTTTAAATTAATATAGTCTATCATATAATTTCTTCCTACTCTAAGCATCACAGTAAATCTTCCATTGTGTTTTACCTTTTGCTTTTTCTTTTCTGAAGAAGCAGTAAAAATAGCCCTTAATGAAACATACTTAATGTAAAAGGTCTTTTTAGTTTCCAAAACTGACTTCTGAATATTTTTGAGTATCCACAGTATCATCCAGATGGAGAAAATTAAGCATTTGTATCTCATCTTTTCCTACTGAATCCACCAACTTTTGGGAAAGAAATGTCATTCTTTCACATTCATCCACATGTGGCTTGATACCTATGTAAATCTCTTCTAATGTACATGTCAAAAAGAGCTCAACTAATATTATGAAGTATGGGAAATATTTGTTTCAGGCCATGAAAAAATGTAACCCTTTTCTTGACTTAAAAATATGTGTATGTGCGTGTGTGTGCATAGATAGATATGTATATATTCCATGCACAACTTACAACACAGCTGGGGAAATTTGGTCAGTGTTCAATATAAGCGACATATGGTCTTTATAAATTGTATATGAAATATTTTGAATAAATAAGTGTTGTGACTTATGTCACATATAGAAATAAAGGAATTTAAATTAAAAAGATAAATCTATGCATGGGATATAAAGCTGAAAATCTTACTATGCATTGCTATTACTATTACTATTGCAATTACTATTGCTATTTTCATTCTTATAAGTGCTTCTAGGTCCTTGAATTTCTTTCAACTATATAAAAACTGAATTTACTCCCAGAGCTCCACTTCTTAACTAGGGCAGTTTAAAAACTAAACAAGGATTGAGTCAGTTAATTAATTTAAATGAGATTACAAATCAGAAACACATTACGTAATGTTGATTTAATTACCATTTTTTATTTACCTAATTAAAATACTCTGAAGAAAAGTTAGCAGCCTTGACAATGGCTGGTTGGTGGCTTGGCAGAGGCAGATCTGCTGATAGAAGGGGAGGTGAAGCAGGGAGCCTGCCGTGACCCGTTGGGCTCCGACGCCCCAGCCCATCACGCGCCACCTCGCTGCCAGCCCACGTGGCACCAGCATCGCCCCACGAGCACAGGCGTGGGGATGCTCCTCCAGAGCCAGAGACCTGGGGCTCACCCAGCCCTGCTGGCCACAGGTGAGCTAATCCAGGATGGGAGCGCATGGGGGCATGTGGTGAATGGGTCAGCTGGTGGCTTAATAGCTCTTGCTGTGTCCCCAGTCGATCCTGACCTAAGGGCATTGTGAAGTGACATGTCTGCTCAGGCTAAAGCCTGGTACCAACACCAACAGACTTAGCTTTCTGGGGAGAGCAGTCAGCTCTGTCCTTTGCTGCCTTTGTCAGGAAGGTGAAGATTAGACAGGGCATTTTTTTAAAGATGTAGAGAGCCTAAGACACTGTTACTGCTCCTGGTGTGACGCATGGATGCTGATGAAGCCTGGCTGCAAGGGTAGCTCCTGTTGCTGCACTGGTCTCCTGAGAGGTCCCAGGCATTCCTCCTGGGTCACTTCTCTGTGCGTTCATTTACCACCAGATGTATGAATATAAAGCACAATAAAAACGTATAGGACTAGCTGTTCATATAGTTACCCAGTGCAATAGTAGAGCTGCCTTGTGAACACAGATGAAGTTCTTGCAGAAAAAACATAGCAGAACAACATTTTTAAAAGAAGTCACTGATGTTGTGGGTGTTCCCAGTCTGGGTGTCATGAACTCATATTGCTCACAAGTATATACTGCTGGGACAAGATGCAAGGGCAAACATGTCTTTCTCATAGTGAAGCCCTACTTGTTTTTTAAGGTGCTGCTTCTTCTTCGTGTGAACTGTGCTTCATACCATATCTCTTCAGGGACATTTAATCGTGGAATCCTCTAGGTTGAAAAAGACCAAAAAATCCTGAAGTCCAGCTGTAAACCAAACATTGCCAAGCCCACCTCTAAACTATGCCCTTAAGTGTCACATCCATGGGTCTATGAAATACCTCCAAGGAAGGTGACTTCCTGACTTCCCTGGGCAGCTGATTCCAGTCACTGGCACCTTTTGGTGAAGAATTTGTCCCTAGTGTCAGAGCTAAATCTCCCTTGATGCAACTTGAGGCTGTTTCCTCTTGTTTTATCCTTTAGCACTCAGGAGAAGAGACTGACCCCACCTGGTTACAACCTCCTGTCTACCTCCTGTAGAGGGCAATAATGTTCAGCCTCCTTTTCTCCAGGCTAAACAATGCCAGCTCCCTTAGATCTCTCACAGGACTTGTGCTCTACCAACAAATTGATGGCAGTGAACATTTTATCAGAGGAAATCAAAAAAAGAGGCAAAATTTTCTGGAGAAGTGTAGTGAACATTTGAAAAATAAATGCCCCCTCAAGTTAACACACTTATGAAAACCAGAGTGACACTAACATTTCTATGTTTATAGCAGCCTTTCACTGGAAACTATCCACTTTTCAGTGGATAATTCATTAAACCATTTTTAGCTTGTTTATACCATAAATTAGCTGTCTTATCACAAGAGTTGGTGTGAATAATGCTGTTAAAATGGTACAATAATTCTTGTCAGCTAGAGAAAGGCTACACAGAAAAAAGACACTGCTTTTGTAAAATGAAATTTTTGCAAGTGTTTAGGAAGTTTGTCAAACCAATCAGTTGCTTTGTCATGGTAAAATAGTGTATGCAGTAAAAGGTAGTTATGTAGTAAAATTAGGGTAATAATAAGTAAAGGCAATGATTTAAAGTACAGGGATGAAATTGTTTATCTGTTTGTTTTATGGATTTTTGCTGCTCATGTTATTTGCTTTGGAGAAGGGGAAGATATCCTACTTTTCTTTGCTGTGGATGTTCTGACAGTCTTTGAGAGATCAAGAACTGATTAGGCAGGGGTCGAGATGGGAGACATCCGCAGGTCTCTACCACACTATGTTAACCTGTGATCCTGTGATTTTCAGGGGTACAGCCATTTGCCTCAGGTGATGTCAGTTTGCAAAGTAATCCTGGCAGTCTAGAAGATAGTTGTGATTCTTGATCATGACAGTGACTCTGTCAGCTGTCAAGTCAAGTGCTGTATAAGAATGTGAAAGTCTGAAAACACCATACATGGTTTCATGATGGCCACATCTCTATGGTCTCTTATTCCTCATACCAAAATCAGGACTATCAAAGAGCAAGGATGTATTTACCTGTTGGTGAATGATTAAATTAGTGTCTGCCAGCTGAGATCAGCTGAGGCTGATCAAAGGCTGTCCTCATAGACTGTGGCAAATAGAAATGTGTTCACTGAAACCACTTTATTTTGTTTAGTTTATTTTGTGAGTGTGATGCCTGTGGATGATCTAATTATTTCCATAAGACATGACTCTAGAAAGTATTTTTAGACTTCAACAGATTCTGCTGCTACTTGTTTTCAATGCCTTTGATATTATGCTCTAACAGAGAGCCTTAAAAACAAAATTTCTTGTACAGGATGGGGCATAAGGAGGGTATAGCAGCTTATTTTTTAAAGAGAGTACTTATCAGCTGAAAAGTGAAAAGTTAGGTTGCTGAAGTGAGAAATACTATAAATCTTCAGGAAGCTGGTGAACAACAATGTGACTTTCTTGGCTGTGCTGGCATGGGTGTCCAAAGACAAGGTGGTTCAAATGGAGAGAGCATCTCATCCTTTGCTATATGGCAAACCATCAGCTTTTAAAAAATTTTCCTCTGCCTTATGAAACCAAGTCTTTTCCTAGTGTACTACAGGATAAACAGAAGCTTATTTTCTTACTTAAAACAGGCATCAGCAGTCAGTTTGTCTTAACTCTGGCTGCACTGAGATTTACCTGCACTCATAGATGCTCATTGTGATCAACCTGTGTAAATGAAAACATAGGAAAAAAATTAAGCATAAAATATATGTCAGCTTCTTGACTCATCCTTTCATACAGTCTCCTAGAAGGAAGAGTAATTTGATACAGAGTTTGAATGTCTTGGAGATGGCTGTGCTAAATTATGACAAGTTAAACATGAAGTGCATCAGGGTTACATGATGCGTTAAAAGTAAAGTGTGGCTTGAACGTATTTAATACAAGCTGTTCATCCATGGGGCAATAACTTATCAAAGACAAGTTGTATCAGTCAGCACCAAGAAGAGCTGAGCAGAAGATGTGCTACAGTAGCTGTGAGTAGCGCATGAAAGCCATTTTGTGGAGATATATATATATCTCTGTGTGTGTGTAGGTGACCTTTTGTTCCCTCTCAAAAACAACAACAACAGCAACAGCAAAACTAAGGGAACTTACCATTGGGAGCTACCTAAATGAGGATGATGAAAATTTCAGTTGCACTGCATAAATATGATGGGATTTTATTTGCTTCTTGTTGTGTGTCTTTTCATCCAGTTTCTAGCTTATGAAGTTGCTTGGGGTTTGGTTTTCTTTTAGTGTTTTGTTTTCCTTTGCTTTTGCTTGTTAGTTTTGGGGTTTTTGGGGTTTTTTTATGTGTAAGAGTTATTTGCTGGGACAATTGAATGTGAATCCAGTTAGACAGACAATAAGTTTGGTTTATGTCTTTCTCCATCACTCTGGAATAAAGGGCTTATGTTGTTAGTTAGTGATATTGTGCAGATGAGGACAAAGAAAGATTTAAAGTGTCTTAACATGCCTTTTTCTTCCTTAGCTTCTGTGGCTTCCCAAAAATGCCTCTTATTCCCTCTTTTAGAAGAGCATTGCTCCAATGTATCTGCTCATTCAGTGTTCTGCTTATATGAAGTTATTAATATAATTTAATCCTATAATGACCATGATTTCTTTGTATTTTGCAAAGCTATTTGCATCCAATCAGAACAGACGAGTGCTTTATAATTACTGACATTAGTAAGAGAATTGGATTCATCACAGGCCATCTCAAGTCTGTCTTTTATCTTGAGGACCAGATCTCTGTGTTTTAAGTGCAGAGTTCCATATCTTGATGCTGTCATACAGAATAAAATTCTTTGATTTTTCAACTGCATTTAGTGAAGGCTTAGATAAGTTTCTTTTCATATTCCTTAATAATTCTTTTCTTTCTCAAAATCTCGTTGAGATCTTTGAAAACAGACTGAGAATCAATATGTAAAAACCATGATTATTGAGTAGTTAACAAAACCCAAAGCTAAGACTGACTGGAAAATTGTAATAAATAGCTAACTGCTTATCCCTATAATTAGAAAATTCTTTTCTAAATTTCTTATTATAATAACTGCCATTAATCTTTAAATACTGAATCCAGACACTACAAGTAAAGGCAAATTGCTGTTCGAGATCTAAAAATTGCTTCACTTTGTGCTTCTTTTTAGTGAATTTTTACAGGAGAAAACTGCAAAGGTTATTTTCTGGAAGGCCTCATTAATTCAGTTTCAGATGTCTGTGATCCTGAAGCTGTGTTGTTCAAGCTTTATTGCGTTTATCTAGTACCAATTGACACTTAAATTAGCCACACATCTGCAGTAGTTTTACCATTCCTGTGTAAAATTAATCCTACCATTCCTGTGTAAAATTAATCCTCTCTAATAATGTGAATTTAAATAGTAGTATTTCTGGTTTGTGGAATAAAAGAATGTCTATTAGAAGAACATCTAATTCACACAGGAAACAGGACGATGCTCCACAAATTGGATGGTATGTGGAGAAACATTAGATTTTATGCATGTCTTGTAGATGATTAAGTTTTCAAATTAACTTGATTTAATTCTTTTAAGAGAAGTATCATATCATGCGAAGAACCAGACATACTGAATGGCAGCATACTGTGCTGCACAACGGGACTCCTAAAAGTATGCAGGTGCCAAACCATGGGAAGGGCAGAATCCAACTCATAGTCTTGCCCTTTGTGTTCCCTGACCAAGGCTGAAAAAGATAGATGGAATGCCACAGGAAATTCCCTGTTCAATGTGCATTTTGTGGACAAATTGTGATTTGTGGACACAGTGGACAAAAGTGGATTTAATTGTGGACAAAAGTGATTTAATTCATCGTTAGAAAAGTTGGTTGTTTTTTTGAACACCATTGGAACTAAGTTTCACACATGCCTTGGGATTGCAGTACTTGGGTAGCTACCCAGATGTATATGTTTTGGGATGACTGCCAAACTTAGTTGATTCTTAGATCTACTTAGTTTTAGATCAACTTAGTAGAACCTGGGCTGTGAGGAGGATATCCATCTCGATTAATATCTTCTGTAGAATCAAGCTTGTGTTAACTTAGTGCTTGAGAGACATGTGAGTCAAGCCATGTTTATGAAGTTACATAAGAGGTAGCAACAGATTTCAGTGAACTTCTTGTAGCAGGTAGAGGGAATCGCGCATTCTAAGGTGAGGACTACATCAGCTATAAGAAGAAGTAATAGTAATTGAAGGAAAATATTTGTTGATATAAACTTTTCTTCTTTTCTATGTTGTTTTATGCTTTATTTTGGGCACTGTAAGCATCAACACATTCAACAACTCTACATCCATCTGCAGTTCATTTGGTGGTAACCGTTTCTATGGTGTTATGATGCAATCTTTTGGTGGTCTTATGCTATTAATAACACCACTACCTTTAAGAAAATGTGTATTTTTTTATTCAAACTCTAAAACAGCTTCGTTTTAGATGCCTGTGTGTGGAAAAAATGGTGGTGCTTCATTTATTTTTTTTCCTCTCTGCATTTTTTTCTTTTTTATATCTGTTAATTTCTAGCAGTGGAGGGGGGTTTTGTTGTCTTATTGATGTGGGAATACAGTGAAAAGTAGATGTTTTTAAGAGAAGCTGTTTTTATGAATAAGGATATAATTCATTATTTAGAGGATTAACAAGAAATTATATTCTCCTCTTGATCCAGTACGTGCACGTAGAGTAAAAAGAACACAATTGGAAGTCTACAGTGTTTGAGTTCTGTTAGCTTTTATGTTACATAATCTTATTTTCACAACAGCAGTTCTCACAGCGGGCTAGGAACACAAAGACCATATTGTATTTAAACAGACTGTTATATCCTTGTTGCAGTCATGAGTCTGTGGAAGCAACGTAGGCCTTTGTGCTTTAAGGAAAGGCTGAAGCAACATGCCCTCATCACTGCAAGCACCATGGGTTGCCTGATCCAGTGTGTCTTTCTGGTCATTGCCTGAGAAGAAGCTACTTCTGCTTTGCTTATTATGCAATATTATATTAGGGGGATGGAAGGAAAGGGAATGAAAAGGTACCCTTGTAAATGTGTTTGCAACATGAGTATTTAACTGAATGACTCTCTTGTCCTTATTCAGTGATCTATAAGTTCCTTTTATTAGGATTGTTACATCTTTCACAATGTTTCTACCTCTGCATAAAGCAGGTTACAGATAGTGTGTTTGTTCAATAATGCTTCACATAGAAAGTCAGGGAAATGACCTTTAAAGAATAAAGTAAAATATTAGTTTAATACTTAATAGAGGGTATTAAAAGATTGTGAGATACTTGCAAAACAAATTATTAAAACACTTCTTTCATTTCTTTATAGATTCTGGACAACCAGGAAGTCCAAGCCACAATGATCCTGCCAAGAATCCACCAGGTAAATACAAGTTCCAGAACATGTGCATCTAAAATTGTTTGAGAACAATATCATTGTTCTCAATATCATTGAGAAACAACGATACTGTGTAATTGGTCAGCAACCTATCTTGCACTGTCTTTTATATATATGTACATATATATATAAGTATATATGTATGTATATATGTACATATATATGTAAGTATATATGATCAGAACAAATTGTGATCCTTAGTTGCTCTAAACTGGCAGTGCCTTAATTGTAGTTTCATCAGCATTCATTTAATCTAAGGAGTTTTTCTTTCATCTCATGATTTTTAGATTTTTCTAAGTGTGGAGGGGTAAGGGGGAGTAAGGAGAAAGCAAGGAAACAAGATTTCTTAATTTTTGTAAAAGTCTTCCAATGCCACCAGTTTTCTTCCATCTCAGACAAAAGACAATTGACCTATGTCTAAACTCTGTAACTGAGCTACTAGATTTTTGCTTTTCATATGTGCTATGTAATATACAAATATGTTAATTAATTTTTTTTTTTGTATCAGCTCAGAGCAGTCTTTGAAGATGTTAAAGCATCATGGCTAGTGACACTTGACATTCCTTTGAGAGAGATGTTAGTGTAAATGGTCCTTTCAAGGATTCTTTTAAAATAAAAATGCAAGAGAAAATCAAACCCAGGCTTTGCCATTACAGTCTGTTTAGACAAAAAGTTCCTTGAATTTTTATGAGGTTATCCTTCTAATCAATTGGGCTGCGCTAGTAAATCTTGTAAACCTCTGCCATGTTATGAATTTTTTCAGAGTAAGACAAATAATTGTGACCGACACATTATCACTTCGTATTGACAGAGGAGTGACTCCACCCAACATCATCACATTGTATCTTCTTGTTTTAGCTCTCAGAAGATACATGTATCTGAAATAAGCTGCAACTCAGTTTGATCTTCTAAATCCAAAATGAATCATATTCTGACTAGGACGTAGTTTTCTGTTGCTGAGCTGTTATCATATACATGGATATTTTCTGGGTCTGTTACAATATTAAGGTAAACAGTCTGCTTTGTGGTTGGACAGTTATGTACTCTGCATATGATCAAAGTATTCTCTATTTGTGAAATATGTCATAGGTACTGTGTGTGAACATCCAAAAGTGGGAGAACCATCAGAGATTATACAAAAAGTCATATTCCTGTAATATAAACCCCAGATACATATACTTGAAGATAGCAGATGTATTTTAGAGATAAGAGAGCAGAAGAAGTCAAATAACATCCTTCTAAGCTCTAGCGCAAGTGATTTTTTTTTTTCTTCAAGGGATGATGCAGGCTTGTTGTAAGTTTCAATTGGAGGCTTTGATGCTGTTTCTTTCCACACTGTGTGAGACATTGGGAGTGGAATTTTACTTTTCTATTAAATACATGCTATACATTATGTAGAATAGTGGTTGAAAAACTCAAAGGAGCACATTTTCTCATAAAATAAATATGAAAAGTTTCCCTATGGATAATTACAGATTTTGAGACTTGGACTATTTAGCTGTAGATAATTTATTTTGCTTTTAGAATATCTCTGTGAGCGCAAGAAAAGCCAAATGCATTACCTTACTCCTTGTAATTTTGAAGGATTCTTTGTACCTTCTGTGTTTGGGAAGCTGAAGGCAGGGTGAACTCTCCTTCAACAGGTTTTAAAGTTCTAGTTTTGAAGTATCATTTAGCATTTGGAGTAGGAAGGTAGAAGTACGTATTTTACTGGTGAGGATCACACCCTGTAGTGAGTCCAGTCTCTCCAGCCCTCAGCTTTAACTCCAGTAAGGAGTAATCTTGTTGCTAGTATCAGAGCCTTGGGGAGGCAGCAGACAAACTCTATAGGCTTTCTTGTGGGCAGGCTTGTGGGTCAAGATGTAACATCTGACAAACTCCATGCTCTCAGAAGGTGAAGGGACATAGAAAACAGATAGCTCTGTTGCTGATTTCATAATGAAACTTTCTGCTTAAAATATGAGCATAACACTTTCTCATGATTTGGAGTCACTGCAGCCGGTATCATTCCTTTGTCTGCTGCCAAGTGGGGACAGAAAATAGAAGCTGTGCTTTGCTTCCCTTGAAACCCTTCATTTAAGCAGAGACAGAAGGATAATTGAATGTCATCTGCTGGAGAATGACCTTCTAGCTTTGTTCAGCTTCCCTGTGTAATAGTGTTTTGCAGTTAAACTAGCAAGGTGAAAGTGCTGTGGTTTGTGGGACAGCAGAATACATTCTGGGGCTGTGCAGCAGAATGAGAAGGAATTGCATGCCATTCAGCTTCCCTGGGAAAAGCACTGCTGCCCTTTTCCTTCTTACTAAACGTCACACAATTCTTATTATTAAAGCCAGACAGTCACTTCTGTGAGAACCCTGGAGGATACCCACCCTGAGGTTTGTGTTCACTCCCAGGCCAGGAGTATGTGGACTGGTAGTGCCAAGAGGGTTGTTCTTCCATCGTGTTTTGTTCTAGTGCCTGTATGTCAAGGAGCCAGGATGTTGGCAAGGGATGTGTGCTGCTAGCTTTTGGATGGCACCACCTTCACAAAGATACTGCCAAGGAAGAGGATGCTGGAAACTGAGTGGTAGTTGGCAAAGCTGTTGGTGTTAAGAGTGGATTTTTTTCTAGGGTTGGCGAGACTGTTGCATTCTTTAGGGTGTCTGGTAATTTGCTGTCCTAACAACAAGTTGGAGAGAGGGTAGTGTCACTTGCCAAACAAAAGAACATTAAGAGCATTTGTTGGAATTCTTTACAATATGTTCCTAAAAATATACTTAATATTTTGATAGCCCAATGCAGTAATCAAGATCTGTGGTTTAGCTTGTGGTGAAAGTGGTATGTAGCTAAATCCAGAGCTATCCTACTCCAAGTTTTATTTTTCAATAACTTTGAATTATGTGTTTTATAAAATATATTTTTATATTTATATTTATATTAACATATTTTTACAAAGGTTGAGTCTTGCTTTTCAGAGAGCTGGGTTGTAAATTTTGCTTCTCCTCTGAGAGAGGAGAAAAATCTGAACACACGTTGTCTGCATCAGCCTTCAGGTTCCTGGTATCTAAAAGGATACTGTGCTAGCACAGTCTTTACTATTAAAAGTTTACATTATTCAAAAGAGACAATGGGCATGACAAAGGCCCCAATGAGGATGTCTGAACAGATAGCCACATACCTGATCAGAAGTTTGAAAATACTCACATTTTTGCACACAAAAGGCAAACACCAGCAAACCACCAAAACCCAGATGCAACCGAAGTACTTTAGGCCTCTCTTGTTTCTTACTTTGTGCCCAGAATGTTCTGAGCTATGGCTGAAGCAGTCTGTTAAAGGTAACCTAGTATGGCAGTTTCAGTGTACTGCTGTATTATTATTTGCTCCCTTCAACTCCCATAGGTCTTTTATGCAGCTTAAGAAAATCTAAAAATCAGCTTTCATAAGTGTATCTGGAAATATGTGCAGATGTGCAGGAAATATGTGCAGTTGTGTGGCAGGATATGTACTGAAGACAGAAGGTGTCATCTTTTAGTAAAGTAATCTGTTAAGCATAAGAAAATTATGAGGCTGAGTAAAAAGAGAAAAATATATAGAACTGTAATTAAGCGAATGATATTGACCCTGACCATGACAATATGGTTTTCAAAGATACAGTTCTTACTAGCCCGTTGTTCTAGGTGAGGATTTTCTGGATTTTGCTTTGCTTTTTGATTCTTTCTCTTTCTGCCTCGATATTAATGAGATTTCTTGCTATTTGCCATTGGTTTGAGAGTGCTGCTTTGCAGGTTTGATTTATATGCCAGCTTTAACACAACTGTATCCAGTTGTTGCTGTGTTGCTCAAATCTTTGAAGAAAGCCTTTTTAAGCTACTAAAATAAGGCTAAGAAATAGCAGTAATGATAAAGTTAAACCCTGTCTGGACAGTAAGTTAAACCCTCTCTGGACAGTAAGGAGACTCAATTTGTTGTAAAGCTTGCAACCAGTCTCTTTTTGTATGGATGCCTTCTAGATTTTTGTCCAGAATTATGGAATACAAAAGATAGCTTTACAGAAAGTGTAAAGGAAACCTAGCTGTCCTGACACAGAGAGATATGAGCCTTTTTTGGTGAGGGGAGAGTGTGTTCAGATTTTTCGTTTGATCCAAGCAGATGAATTCAGAGGTTACTAGAGCTGTGTTTCCTGGCAAGTGGCAAACATTAAATTTTTATTTGTTTGGATTTTTTTATTGATAGAATTTATTCCATTTTAGCTGGTTTAAAAAATATTTTCATATAAATTTTTGTGACTCTATAAGATCAGTCAGGTTGCAGAGAGCTCAGGTTTGAGCATGTGTGCTGATGAATATTCAATTATTAATATGGGGTAACACTTTTAGGTCAAAAGATGGAAACACTCTTTGCCTCTTTGCCTTTGGTTCTCCAATTAGTTCCCTTTTTTCCTCCACAATAACCCATGATTTGTTGTCAGGGAATTTGCCTAAGGATGAAATCTTTATTCTGAGTGATGCCTAGGTAGCTGAAACCCCTGCTCCAGCCTCACTGTCCGGGATTTTTTTTTTCCTCTTCTATTTTCCCCAGAAATTTTATTTTAGGAACCACTTCCAAGGAAGACCTGAATGAAATAATCAACTGTGAAGTTTGATTTGTATTGTTTTGGTTTGGTTTGTTTTTTAATTAAAGGATATGTTGCCAAAAAGCTTGCAACGAGCCTCATCTATCTCTCAATATCTATCTTGCAGCTGTAGAGCCCCAAAGGCTTTCCTTGCATTTTCATATGGCCTAGCAGCCTTAGGAGAACATTTTTTTTTTTTGTTCAAGCCCTTAGAAGTGTGTAATAAATTTGCCTATATATATTTTTTTGTTTTGGATAGGTGTATTTCAGTTTTAAGTTTTAGAATGTGTAGTGTCAGAAATAACCTCTGAAGACGAAGATGGTCTCAGCCTTTGTACCCTTTTGGAAATGCACTAAACAAACATCTTTGAGTTTTGAATGTCTCAGACCACAGGTGCTTTCATTATTTTACTCTATTGCAAGCTACCTTCTCATGGGTGGAGAATTAGCCCCATAACTAATCGTAATAGAAGAGATATTCCCTGACCTCATCATTGTAAGCAGCTTCTCTTGTGGAGCAATGATGCCTCAGTAGCATTGTAGGGAATTCAAACAGAATTGTATTTAAATAAACACATATTCAGCTCTTTATAAGCTTCCCAACACTGAGCTGGAGGGGATGGGGTAGGGTGTTCTGGGGTCAGTGCCCACCTGTACTATCTTGGCACTTGTAGACCTGCAGAGGTTGTACAGCCCTCTTTTCCAAAAGAAAGAGTTTTTTGCCTTTCAGGATAGTTTGGAGCTTGGTGTGGTTGATTGCCATCTATTGGTTTAGGATTTCTTTTACATTCTTGTTTGCATTGGCTGTCCCTCTTGATGAACCTGCTTCATGAATGAATGATGCTGTGATCAGTTCTCATGCTGATTCAGATGCTGTTGTGTTCAATGGTGGATGTGATGGTTTTTACTTCAAACCATGCACAGAGAAAAAATTTATTAAAAATTCTTATGTTACCAGTTAGAATTCCAGAAACCTTCTTTGGCATCAGAAAATTCCCTTTTAGTACCTGCCAGTTCTACAGCTGATAGAAAGCAGTTCCCACAACTTTTTCTTGAATATTGGCTGTAGTTTCAGTATAACCTGGGACCCTCTGGGACAGAAAGCAATATGCACATGTGTTACTTACCCTTTCTGGTTTTTTGCTGGGTTTCAGGGCAACTCACTTCTTGAATTCTAGTCATGGATTTCAGAGTCCATTAAATCTGGTTCTTACTTCTTCGAATTACTGCAACACAGATGACTATTGTTCTGGCTATAATTTTGAGGATGTCAAAAATCTCATTTGTTTCTGAAAACAGCATATTTGGCTTTTTAGCTCCTCATGGTGCTAAAAGTTCAATGGAACCAGGGGGTCTTTTAGGCAAGCTTATTTCCTGTCCAATTTACAACATTAGTGCAACTTTTAGGAAAAAAGAACCCAAACTAAGCTGTGGGTATGCTACATGACTGGAAAATGTTGTGTGCTGACAAAAATAGCCTCATTGTCTAGGCAGACCTTAATTCAACTGTTTCAATGACATCACCACTGAAATCTTCTTTGTCAATACTTGGCAAATATTATCCATCCATGTCTGTCTTTAAGAGATTCTGTTTTGGTAGTTCCTGGTACTATTTTTCAGGTACTGGTTTCGAAATGTATGCAGTGAGAAAACAAACTACATGTCTGCAGACTGTGTTTTGACTTACTAACAGTGTGAGTCTAATTTCTTACTACCACTTCTGACTGTAAATAGTATCTCTACAAAGATGTAGCTAGCAGCATACAGAACATTACTCGTCATCACTTAAAGTTTATGTACAACTCTCTGCTATAAACCAAGCTAAAGTTTTCAGCCTTTTTTCTTATGGTAGCTTCTGATGTTGTATGTATTTGTCTTACTGTTAATATGTCTATCCACTACTTTATAATTCCTCTTTTTAAAGATCTGAGAATAAAAGTATATTAATCCAAATTGTTCCCAGAACTGGTTGGATCCTCACCCTTCTTTTATAAATTGCTCAAAACCAAGGCAGTATCAATGAGAAAACTATATTTATAATCATACCAGGAAACAGTTTTATGGTTAGGCCCTAGCCAACATGAAACAGAACATAAACAGGCATTCTATTCATAAAAGTACAATTAAATCAGAAGACATAAAAAGACCAGTTAAAAATTTGCAAAGCTAAGCCTCACTAGTAATCTTTTAAGTAATGTGAGAACAAGCTTGTTAGAGTGATTGTTTGGGCAAACTGAAATTATTTTACAGTCAGTTGAAACTACTTTATTTCCTGCCCCTCCCCCCCCCACCTTTAACTTTTTCTATGGTTAGAACAGTTAAAAGCCAGACTTGTAACTCATCTCTTCAAGGAGTAATACAAGGTATAGTGCAGAAATAGACTGGGAGAGGGGCAAGGACTAGGGCAGTGACTTCTACAGCAGTTGGAGGCATTGCTGAAGGTTTCTTCCCTTACTGACTGTATATGAAAACTTGATCAGAACTATGACTTGGCTTAACTGTTCTTTCATCTTTGAGTGCCACTAGGCTGGCCATTGTGGAATTGTGTGGAAACTGTATTTTTCATGAGTGATTTTTCTTTAAAAAAGATAAGGACAGAAATATTTTATAGTCACCATGTACAAAAACTAGGTGAAAAATTTAAAAATCCACTCTTACATATGGGTTTTGGAAGTTACTGACTCTTTATACTACTTCTCACTACAGCAGTTCTGTCAGACATTCTCCTCTTGTAGAAATCAGATTTTTAAGAATAATGACAATTAGTAATATGCATTTCAGAGAATGTAATCTCTCAGGTAGAATGAGTTTTATTAAATAACAATTCTCAATGCTTTTTTAATGTTTGAATGATTAAGACCGGAGAGTGTTATCATAACCATCCAAAGATAAAGTAAATTGTTTGTGAGGAATACTGTGGACTTATCAAGTGCATTAATATCTGTACTGAACAGATCAGAAACACACACCAAGAATGCTAATTTAAGGCTCTTTCACATAGTAATATAAACAGTGCATTAGGGAAAGGGCAATCAAAGAAACCAATAAGGCCTATACTGTATGAAGTATATTAATGTACACCACATATTTTTATCTTGCATGAAGTGTAATAGTGTGAGTATGAATGTTAAATCTTACTCAGTGGTGTGATCAGCTTCACACATTTGTTTTTCTCACACCATAAACAGAAAATTTCCTATACTGCTTACCTTCTGCATGCAGTCTTTCTGTTTAACCTCTATCTTATATAAAATGCATGTTTCCGCAATGAATTACAGCAATTTAATTTAATGGCACAGAATATTTTACTCTTGCACAGCTGGGTGCCAAGTAACAGTTCTGTAATATAGTATAGATTATCTTTGTAACGAGGTGAAACTTTTGAAGTTCACTGGTGTTGGACCTTAGCATGCATTCAAGAGTCAGCATTGGAATCCACTTTCCCGGTTAGAACATAAAGCTCAGGATAAAGTTGCTCAGCATTATGACACTGATTGTTTGATAATAATTTGTCACATTACATAGGGAAAAAGTCAAGTTGTTTTTCATGTTGATTGTTATCAACAATAGCTGTAGTTTCCCTTTCTTTCCTTATGCCAGCCAAAGCATTTGCGTAAATCTGTGGATGTCATTATTTTTGGCCCATTCCAAGGCTGGATGGAACCTGGGTGAAAGACATGTCTCATCAATCAACAGTGCATCCTGTTGTGAGAGGATGAAAGATGGTGGTACCATCTTGGCAAAATACTTTCCCTGATCCCATTTCATTATCACAAGGACAGAGAGAAGCACTGTATTGCTTTCTGTATTATATATGCATTCTCAATATTGCCCATAACAAAATCTAAGAATCCATGAGAGTAGACTGATGTGTGTCTGGGTGTGTCCACATGCACACAGGTACACATCTGTGTTCTTACATACAAAATCAAATACAGTCTTTTCTTCTTTTAATACGAGCCTTGGGTCTTGCTCTCACTATAATGATTGCTTGATTAATCTATACATGGCTAAAGCTCCTATCAAGTTAGTCTGGCTTGAATGAGAGATGTTGTGCTTCAAAGTAGTTGTGCTTTGATAAACAGCAGAGAAGTTCAGTCATGTCTCATTATCAGCTTCAGAGCTAGCTGCATGGTTGTAAACTGGGTTCATGCCACACTTCACTTATGAGCCAAATAAAATCAAGAAAATATTTTTTCTTTGGAAATCTCCCTTCTATGCAGTACTTTAGATTGTTCCTGCTGGAGGAAATAGACGGAGAAGGGAAAGATTGCCACTGCTTGAGGAATTACTAGTGTTCACCCAGCTTGTCTGATCTTAGATTAAAAAACAATAACAGGAGGAAAGTAAAGGTAAAAATTTACTCTTTGCATTTTTTATTATATGGGTACACTAAGTTCTGTCAAACAAAGAAGTAAATATTTCAGAAGCTATGTCAAAATGTTTTCATCCCCACAAAAACCATGGAGAAACAGTGCTAGAGAATGCAGAGAATGAAAGAGAAAAATCTCTTATTTCTTAAACACTGCCGAGGGGCTGGCAATACCCAGACGAAGGATGGTAGGAGAGGAAAAAGTAATGGGTATGGAGAAAATCTGTTAAAAATGAAAGAGAGAGAGAAATATGAAAGGAAGTGAATTAAAAATGAAGGGACATCTGAACAGCTACTAGTGGGAATAAAGACATGCAAGAATAGTGTATGAAGTGATACTGACTGGGAGATGAGAAGATGACTACATTGGCAGAACACTGCTCAGGATGATCCTACAGGGCTACAGTGCTCTGTATACCTGTGGAGCTTGGTCATGGGATGGTTCTCAGCTGGGAAAGACTGACACTTTCCTACAGGTCTGACAGCATAACAGAGATGGTGAAAAATGTGCTTGGTCGGATGGTTCCTATTCTTCCAGCTTATGCTCTCTAGTGCACTGTTTCTACCTGCACTGGTTAATAATACCAGAGGTGCTGGATGAGGCAGCTCTGTGAGACTAATAAGCAGAGAAAGGCATTCTTTTTGCCTCTGCCCTCTTTTTGACCCTGGAAAGTAAGTAGAGCTTTTCCAGATATACCAAGGACAGACCTCTGAAGTAAAGTGTACTAGCTTTACAGTTACTTTTCTGATTATAGTGGCCATGTTTTTTGCTAAATCACTTGAAGATAAAAGCAGCAATTTCCGAAAGAAATCCAAAGAGAATAACACCAAACCACTGTTTTCTAAATCAGTAGATATTCCAGGAGGTGTACTTTTTGTTTGTTTGTTTTGTTAGTTAAGACATCTGGAATACTTTTACTCCTTCAAACATTGGGAACAAAAAATTGACAGTTTGTTTCCAGAAGAAAGAAAATCTGTGTTTATTCAGAAAAGAGACTGGAGAAACCACAGGAAGAAATTCTTCGTACGCTGTCTTACATAAAAACAAATTTAAAAGTAACACTGTTGAAGCATCAATGTGTACCGAGGATGGATCTAAATGCTTTTGCTTGTAAATGGTTGTTATTATTACTTATAAAAGGCCATGATGTCATGTAGTCTCAAAATCATAATACGGCTTTTTCAGTGACTGTTGATGTGAGGCTTCCACAGAAACACGGGTTCTTAGCTTTCTTTGCCTAGGGCTGCTAGTTATACTACTGAGATAAATCTTGATTATCAGATGATGCTTCACAGCAGTACTCCAAGTTATGCCTGAATTTCACAGCAGAGAAAGTATGACAAATACATTTAATACATTTATCTTAGAATAACTAAAAACTGGCCAAAACAATAATATGTGTTTACTTAAACATAGGTTTCTAGATATACAATTCAGCATATATATAATATATCCAATTCAGCATATATTCAGCGCATCTCACTGAATAGCTCAGCTGCTTTGTTTGCTTCCTGTTTTTCCTGGAAATAATAGCAAACCCCTCATCTGCCTCAGAGATGATAATTTGGTAGTGGAGGCTGTACTGTAAAGTCACAATCAGCAAGGCGAGAGTTAAGTAAAAATCTCTTTGGCAGAAACATATGCAGAGACAGGAATGCTCTATGGGGAAATTGCTTATCCAACTGATACCAGTCATAGTTCAATACTGATTTAACATTTCAAGATACTAGTAAAAGAAATTAGTTTTCAGACACTTTTTTGATGAATCACTGGAGATTAAGTATTTTGCTTGTTAATTTACACATACTTTTAAAAAATTGCTCTATCACAGACCCTTAAGACGTTTTTGCATCTTTGCCTGAATTTCAGCTCATTAGATCCTGTGATCAGTTTTGAGTGTACTTTGATCTGTATATTATTTTTCTGGGACTCTGTTGATACCATTATTAGCTGGTGTATCAATCTATCTATGGTTATTTATTAATCTTCTCATTATGCTGACTAGGGTTCTGTGGTCTTTTTCAGTGTACCTTGAGGACAGTTTTGTGAAATCCGGAGTATTCAACGTATCAGAACTTGTGAGGGTGTCGAGAAGTAAGTTAATATTTGTGCTTAATAATTTCCAAAGCTGGCTATAATCAACTGAAGGTTTTTGCCTTGAATGTTTTTCTGTACAAAACATAAGATGCATAGGAAATGTTCATAACCATGCACAGTTTTTGGTTTGACCAGAGTATTACACTGTATCTGACCTCAGCATTACAGTCCATCTTGCATGTGTTTGTAATAAAATAGATAGTTCTTCTTCTGCCTCTTTGATATTTAAAGATGGAATCAATTTGTTATATCTCCTTCTGCACACCTAGTGGTCTGACGTTTCAATAAAATTATCATATATTGCAAAAACCTCTGTTGCTAGACTTACAGTTTTCTAATGATGCCCTGCACATCCTTGGATATTGCTGAAAAGATCAGATTATTGATTTAGGGGGTGATTGTTTGTTTTTGTTTGTTTGTTTGTTTGTTTGTTTGTTTGTTTTTTTTAAATTTGTAGCTCTTAAAATAAAATCACAATCTGGTAATAAAGTATGATCATCAATGTATTAAATATTTGTGTTTCTTTTAGTTTTAGCATTGGCTGTAACGGAATTTTTAATTACATTGTCTTGTTTTGGCATCAGAGATATTACATACATGACCATAAAAACCTTCATAAAAAATAAATATTAAAGTACAAGTGAAATTTTGACTGCAAAAAGAAAAGCCAAAAAGAATGTGGGATCTTTTTTGTTGACATCCAACAATGGTTATAATACTGTAGGATAAAACCTGTCCACATTTTCATTTTGTGTTTCTTCCTGACCCTTTCTTTTCTCCCTTTACTATCAACCCTATTAAAGTATTTCTCTCAAGACATTAGTAGGAAGTAAAGAAGAATAGTTAAAAGTTATAGCTAGAAGTGTCCACAGTGATGATACGAGCATTGTAAAAACTGAATGGTCCAGAAAAATCACTTTTCTGGAGGCATGAGGATAAAGTCAGAGGCTCACAAAGTTTCCAAAATGTCTGTCCATATTTTGCACAGGTGTTAACTCATTCAGGGTTAGGGTGCTCGAGGAATGTAATTATCTTACTGAGTCTTCAGATGCATGGGTTATTTAATTTTTTGTGGTCAGAAATTAACATTCAACAACTAAAATTATGTTAAATCCTTCAGCAAAACAGTGAGCGTTGCAGTCTTGTAGTGCTAAGGCATATCCTGTTTTGTGCTTGCTGAAGATATGGTTTTGCTGTTTTAGAAAGCCAAGGATGTGTGAATTACAGCTTTCTTTTTGTTGTCAGGTGGTTAAGCACATTTTAAAGTATAAGGCATTCAGGTTAAAAAAGAAACAATATTGTAATTATGCTATGAAATTGCACGTTATGCAGCTGTTATACATGATATACTTCTAATAATAAGCATTAAAGCATGTGGTTTCTGTGGGACTTCTTACCATGCATTTGTTTAACCTCAAGCCGCAACAGAGTTGTACTTAAACTGTCAGGAAAAATACAGACCTTCAAATACATTACACAACATGCAATTATTCTTGTAAGTGCCAAAGGTAGTTAAAATGCACAATTCACAGACAATGAACAAAGGTAAATACACCACAATATGTAACACATAATTTATTCTTGAATTGCCAGAGTCTGTATGGTACACAGCCCTTATAAGGGGGTGAAGGTAACACTGACTATATATGTTTGTGTGCAGGTATATGTATGCAAAGCAGAACTCATGGCACTGGGTGAAAGAAAAAGAAGGAAGTAAAACAGGCTGTCAACACAGGAGGCTTTTATTAATACAAAAGATTTAGCATTAATGGAAAGGAATTTATGGGTCTCTGAGTTTTTTATTTCCATTTTTTTTCCGTTCTTTGATAACTAATACTAGCTTTTCTCTTAAATCTGGCCTCATTAATTATAGTGCTTGAGGTTTGTATTATCTTTTTCATATTGATGTTTTCTTGTTATCTGTTGTAAAACGAAGGTTTTCTATCTGCATAACTGCTAAGTAAGTACTAGGGAAGGTAATTGACTCTTTACATACATAATCATTGATACAACTTGTCTGTACTTTGTTTCCACAAGAGGCAGAAAATTAGATACATATAGTAACATTGTGATATTTTTCCAAGCGTTAAAAAAGAAAAGATAGATAAAATGATAGAAGCTTATCTCTGACTTCTTATGACGATGTGTTTTTCAGCACCCATAACCCAGGGAAGTGGAGTGAACTTCCCAATTGGAGAGCTCCCGACTCAGCCATATTACCATGATATGAATTCGGGAGTAAATCTGCAGAGGTCCTTGTCCTCTCCACCAAGCAGGTAAAAACTTGAAATAAGTGCTAATGTGAACCATGTTTAATAGCATAGGACAAGCAATTCACAAACATTATCAACAACAATTAACTTTGTTAATTTCCTCTGATTTTGTGAGGAACTACTTGTGTATGTTACCATAATCTCCTTACAGATTTGTAAGTTATACATTCTGTCATTTGAAATGGTGACATTATTGCCTGTCATCTTGCATTATATTGAAGATGGCAGTAACTTATTAGGGGTTTGAAGTGCCCACTAAATCATCTACCATGAGGACAGCTACACATCCCAAAACTGTTGCTGAGCTGCAGAACGGTCTAGTGCTTGGGGAGGTGTGGCAGGGCTCAGAGTGGGTTGTGGGCAGAAAGGTTGTCTTTCAGGGCTCCCTCTTGGACCTCCATCTTGCAAGATATATTTGGACAGATACTGTTTGCTCTCAAAAAGGTGTTAGGACAGGTATATAAAGACAAGGTGCTTTCATCCATAACAGCCCAGCTCATGCAAAAGTGTTTCCTGTCTCACTCTTTCAAGGTGCTTTTCCCAACAAAATGGAAAGAAGGAGGAGCTTGTGAGACAGTTGCAGGTTAATTTTCCTCAAGGGTCTCCCTTTGCCTGCTACAGGCGATTTAAACTGAGGGACTGACTTCCTCCTTGTTCAACATGCTCCCTTCTCCTATCTCTGAGAAAAAGTCCCATTTTCTCCCTTGGGAGCAGCTGGTGGGCCCACAGATGCAGAGAACCTGCTGTACCCTCCTCCTGACTCTCAGATAATGTACTGCCTGTCACACCCGAGGACCCTCTGGTTTTCTGAAACTGTCTGCTGTACCATGAAATCACAAGCACTATAGGAACTGTCATTGTGCCACATTTCTGCACCCCAGTGAGTCAGGAAGTGTCTGTACAGTGGGACAGGATTTAGCATGACTACCAGGGGGCTGAGGTATTCTTCCACCAGCACTTGGTTCTTCTGAGTTATTTTACTCATGTTCCCATATTTCATTCCATCGTATTTTCATCTTGGCAGTATACCTAATGCATTTTAGAAAGTGATGAATTAATTAGAATAGATTGATTAATTGTCACAGTGAAGCAGTAGCAATCTACAGTAGTAGTAGTAGCAGTAGTTGCAGTAGTAGTAATAGCAGTAATAGTAGTAGTAGCAGTAATAATAATAATAATAATAATAATAATAATAATAATAATAATACCACCACATCATTAAAACCTTTATTCTGGTTTTATTTGGCAGTCAGTATAACAGCTTCCATATATATTGCTATGAAGAAACTTCACTTTCCTCCACTGTATTGAAGTTCTGCCTCATTTTTTATGGTGTGACTTGAAATATGGGCCTTTTGTTGCTTTTAATTTAACTAGTCAAAAATGAAAAGTGTTTGTTTCAGACTCTGAAAAGTTTGGGAGTTTGACCTGATGAAAAACAGTAAAGTACATTTTTTCCGCATTAACACATTTACAACAGCTCCTGTTCTACCTTGGCCTGAAACACTTTCCAGTGACTTGCTACACTTCAGGGTTTCTGCATAAAGTTAGGACCTTCATGACACAATCTTTCTTTGGTAGGCTATGGGAACCTTTTCTTGGTTGGCCAGTGAAATGCTGCGGACTTTTACATTACCCATTTATGCCATCTTTGAAATATTAAGTCATTTGAATAACTCAAGTGCATACTTGCATCCCATATTATTAACATTGCCTGTGCAAGTTAATGTAGGTTGTAATATCCTGGTTTTTTGGGCTTTGTTAGCCTGAATTACTCTCTATTAAAATACTTGTAGAGATCCAGACAATTTATATACCACTACTAAACGAATATTATGTATTATTATGTTCACTGACAAATCTCACAATTCTTCAACAGCAAAAGACCCAAAACTATCTCCATAGATGAAAATATGGAGCCAAGCCCAACAGGAGACTTCTATCCTTCTCCAAATTCACCAGCTGCAGGAAGTAGGACATGGCATGAAAGAGATCAAGGTGAGTAAAATGGGATTATTTAACCTTGAGTTATGCTGAATTATATGAATAAATCACTGCCATTCCATTGCTGCAATAAAACAATGGCTTTTTTATAAAAATCTTTTCTTTGGAGCAGTGTATGTATTTGCTGGTTTTGTAAATGTATTTAAAACCAACAGCTAACAAGAAATTATGTGAACAACCACAATAAAGACCAAAAAATATAAAATAATAATAATAAATTTTGTATCTGATGACAGCATTTTGGTTTGAAAAGACATGTGACAAATGAAGTACTTGGTATTGTTTATGCTGTGATCATCCCAGTAGAATCTGGAGTCCAGTGCTTTCAAACAAAAATCTAAACAACCCTTACTATGGTTTAATCTATGTAAGATTACACTGTTTCTGCACTACCATGACCTGGACATTTAGTCTCTACCATGTGACTCAGAATAGATCCAATAAACTCTTTCTGAAGAGCCCACATGAAGCTCTGTGGGACTCTCTCTCTAGGCTGAGGGGACTGGTAAATTGGGAGAAAGTTCTGGGTTATCCAAGGCAACAAACATGTCTGTGTGGAGAAGAAAGTTGTGGCTGTCAAAAGAGTGAAATTAATTGTCATAACTCTTCCTTATGTTATCTTGATGCTTGATAAACCTAGGCGCCTGTGTAGTCTTTTTCCTCCCTTTTGTTGTGTGAGAATACATTTAAACTCATATATTTGAACAGTGTTGGTTAATGGATCCTGTGGCTGAGGTACTGCAGCTGTCTGGAAAGACTGTAAGCATAGTATGTAAAAGAGAAATAGAGAAGAAGGCATGCAGTTGCTTCCTTTGTGAACCTTTCAATATTTGCCCTCTCTTTTCACATGCACTGCCGATCATTGCTCTCAGTTATTCAGCAACTTAGAGACCCTTTGCTCTCACCTAATTTTTATATTGTTTTAAAGCTTATTAAAAAAACACCAAAAACACCCCTCAAAATACTGCAACTCTTTTTTTGTTTTTTTGGTTTTTTTTTTTTCCCTGCTGTTTTCTCGTTTCATCTTCATATGCAAGGAAGCATGTGACTGGTATTGGTTTTAGTTGCTTTTTACTTTTATATTTCTGTTATAGTCAGCCTCCTTTTAATCTGCTTTCACCTACCTTCTTATCTGTGTTTCTTACCATTAGGCTGTTTTTCTCACTTAGTGTTAACTAGTTTACTAGTTTTTTTCTTTGTAATTTCTTTTGTACTCCGTTTCTCATGGAGGCACTGATACTTATTTTTGACTGTTTGAAGCATTCACTATTGAATTTTTTAAAAAGAGTCTTGCCTGTGGTTTTGCATAACCTAACTTAATAACAGTAAATAGGAGATCTGCCTTTTAGAATCTTCCTCTTTATGCAAAATATTTTTCTCTGTGAATGCCACCTGTTTTGCTATGAAACTTTAGTAAAATTTTTCATGAAAGACTGGAAACATGCCTCAAATAAATTTTTTACTTTCTAGATAAATTATTTTTAGAATTGAAGGGAAAACATTTTGTTCCTCCTCTCTCATATATCCCCATTTGTGAAATTATGTAGTTTTTTTTCTGCTGCATGAGCTGAAGAGGCTGCTGGAAAGGTCACTGCTAAGTAGATTTCTGAGTGCAAGTACTGCTGACAGAGTCTTTCTCTATAGTTCTCAAGCATCTCAACTGCATTTTAGGTTTTGAACCATTCTGCTGGCAAAGAACTGTTTTCCATGAACACTGGATTTGTTTGTGTTTGTATGAACTTCACATTGTAGTTATCAGTAGTGAACAGTGTTATGGTTTAAATTTCTCTAGTGTATTTACTATGAAGCTTTACTTAATTTCTGTGTCATTAGGGAGCTGGAATTCTGGAGTGAAACAGCTTTTAGTGTGTTCCATAAAACAGGGAACTCCAATATGAGGAAGAAAGAATAAAGAAGATAGACTTAAATCAGTGTATTTTACTTTTGGTTCCTGGAGTTTATATCCCTCTCTGAACATCCCATCCTCCAGCACTAATGGGCTTAGTGAAATTTTACCAGATCTCTCTCAGAGAGGTTTAAGGCCTTTAAATCACTATTGGGGATTTTGCTTTTTCTATACCTAGGGTGTTCTTCCATTCCTGCAGAGGCACAAGTGCAGCACTGTCCAGTGCAAAAACCTGGGGAAATAGAAGCCTTTTGACCCTAAAAATTTATATTTGTCTTTGATTGCTTTCTGAGGTTATTGTGCTGCTGCAGAAACACTATAAGTAGCAACTGCAATGCATGCCCTGAGTGTCTGGACTCAATGGGAAGGGGTGTGGGGCAGCTCCTGGCGTATTTGTTCTGCTGCTAGTTTGTTAGGTGCTTGATATCATCTTCATGGCACTGATTTCATCTCTCTGGTGACCAGTGGTACGACCCAAAGGAGTGCATGAAGCTCTGCCAGGACAGATTTAGGTTAGATATTAGAAAAAGGTTCTTCACTCATAGGGTGGTTGGAACAGGCTCCTCAGGGAAGTGGACACAATTCCAGTCTGACAGAGTTCAAGATGCATTTGGACAGGTCTCACATTTAGACATATGGTTCTTGGGACTACCCTGTGCAGGGCCAGGAGTAGGACTTTGGTGATCCTTTGTGGGTCCTTTCCAGCTCTGGATATTCTATGATGATGCTATTATTTATATGTATCTGTGTGAAAGCTCTTTTCAGACGCAGATGTTTTATTATGATATTGTATTCATTAATACCTATTTTCTGTTTCCATATGCCTACAAACACAAAGACCATTTAAATAAATTTTTGAGGTGGCTTCTATGCCAGAGATTTCACTTTTCTTACTTCCCTCTCATCTATGTAAATCTATGTGCTATATGGAGTAAAGGATAAAGGAAAAAGAAATGTGTCTTTAGTGTCATATGTGTTTATTCAGTGTCAACAAGGAAGGCTCATACAACAGGCAGTATCCACAGGTCAGCATCAAAAATTCAAATAATTTCACAGTACCCATAAATAAATATGTCTCTGAATATCATGTTTATGGGTAAACAGCTTTTCTACCACTCTAGTGCAATTTTAACTTTTCTAAAGAGACAACATCAGGAATAGTGTTGACACTAAAATATACCATTGTTCATTTCAGTTTCATGGTCTCAGTTTTGAACTTGACACAAAGAGGTCTCTAACATCTGAGCTGAAATAGATTTAGTTTCTTTATCACCATATCTAAATGTAAAGTATTTTCATAGAAAATGAAATTTCGTAGTTTTGAAATACTTGTTTATAATTAAGCTTTCCGCGTCTTTATTTAACTATTTCTCATGTAACAGAAATGTAATGAGTGTGGTAGTTTGGAATTGGAAAGTTGCAATAAAACAATAACACCTGAAACACATTTGAATAAAATATCTAGGAGTTTCCTAGGTGTCTGAGGGGTATTCTAAAAGTTTTGATAGAGAGAATGAGACAGAAATTAATGGGCAACATAGAAATATACTGAGATTAAAAATAGGAAAGAGTAAAAGTTTGCAGTAGGGCGAAACAGGTTAGATCAACCTTCCATTGCTTTGAAAAAACAAATATCATAGTTTAGTAGGCAAGAGGATTTTAGGAGAGGAGTGATTTTCTTATATTCCTGATAGGTTTCATAGCTGCTCTGTGCTGGCATGTATCATGAGGGTCAAGACATCGTTTCAGGGATGCTTGTGGTAGCATTTGTGAAACTAAGAAAAAGAAATGTAGCCCAGTTACAGTAAAATATGGCTCATACCAGACTCTGCTATCTGTTGTAAAAACTCCAGACTGTCCTTTTGCTGTTAACTGTCTTCCTGTCACAGTACTTCCAAAAATGTTTTGATAAGATTTCCAGATGTTGTGCTTTATAGTCTGTTTTGGGGGAGCTGTCTCTTTGAAGATGTAACTCTGAGCAGAAATAAAAAAGCGTATCTTAAAAATAGTAACTTTATAGATGGCATACACTTGGTAAGAAACAAATCCAAAGAATACCAATCTGATATAAAAATGTGACCCCCCTCTAATTAACCAAAATTAACATAAATATAAGTTTTAGTATTTTTACTTATTTAAGTCAGATTTTCAATCCTTTTAGAAGAAAAGAAAATCTTATGAAACCATTATACTGTCCTGAAGGTTTACTTCACTGGCTTGCAAAAAGGTTTGTCACTCTTTTAAAAATATATGTAACCACAAGAGTACGTGCAACTGTTTCAAAAACAGATTTAAAAAAATACTGTGGAATGACAGTGTTGTTTTTCATTTTGGAGACATCCAGTTAATGTGGGAAGATTCTGTAGTTTGTGCCATTATTTTTGCTATGTTGAAAGGCTTAAAATATGCTTCTATTTGTGTGATTTTTTGAAACAGGTTTGAGGTTTTATGCAAGAGCAAATTTAGGCAAGTTTTTAACTACAGAGATTTCTCCCAAGATTTTTGCCATTAGCCTTTCAGGTAACTAACTGTCCTCCAAAAATCTTACAGTCCCAGAAAGTGAAAAAGTAATCTCTGAGAATGGTGTATTACTCAAAGTTAGAGCCCTAAAGTAACAATTAGGATTTCAACTGCTATGTCTCCTGCCAGATATTGTGCAAGTTATTTTTTCTCTCTTGTGCCTTGTTTCTTCTACTTGGATGCCTTAATAACTTCAATAATGTATGGATCATTTCTTACACCTCCATCAATTACAAATATATCTGTGTCTAATACGTAATTTGCTGTAGATCTCTTTCAGTATTTCTTACTCCAGATTGAGCATTCTTTACTATGTACTGAATTCTTTACTGTGTTTCCATATTAGACAAAATTTAGAGAAAGATAGCAAAATAGTAATAATACGATTTTTTGAGATAGATGTAAGTTTCTGCCTGCATAAAATTGATAAGTGTTTTAGAAATTTAGAAATTTTATGCAGTAAAAAACCATTCTCCTCACAATTAGGAAGAGGAAGTTACTAGAAACATCTCTAGTGACTAAGGCAGTGGCTAAAGAGTATTTATTAGCAGAGGCTAAAAACTGTTGATGTGCATCTTGATTTACTAACTGGTCAGTAAATCAGGTGCTATTTTCTTAGTTTGTAAGGAAATAGGAATATCAAAAAAGAGAAGGACAATGTGTGCATCTATGGCCTTCTTTCTGAAAGCTGGCTTAGCAAAGTTAATTAACAAAATTGCAGAGAATTTCTGTATTTGACCTTGAGATCTGTTTTACTGTTATAGTGTGACAACTCTGTACATAGGAAATAAATAAAACTGTTGTCATCAGTGCACACTGTTCATGACAAAAGTGGAGATATTCATGTGGATTTCCATAGTAGTCAGGTGCCTGGAAATACTGAATATCAATATACAATGAAGTGAATTTTAATTTTACAGTTTCTTCATCATGTTCATTCTCTTACACCTCACCCACCTCTACCAACTGTCAAGAGCCAAGATGCCATCATTCCATTAAAACTGAAACAGCTGGACTGCCTTCACCTGTTGTTTGGCCAGCATCTGTTGGACCCTCCACTTCTCAGGTCCCGACACCCTTTGCTGGATACTCCTCTTCTGGACACTTGTCCCCTTTTTCTTTCTCCTCATCCACTGGAAACTCCTTCCCCATTGGGGTCCTTCCTGATGGCTGTTTCTTTCTTGGGTCTTCTTCTCATCAACTGTCAAGGATGGATGTTCTCATTTCTGAAGTGAGGGAACTAAAAGAAGAAGTAGTTAATGTGGTCCAGGAGTTGAGAACGGTAACAGAACACCTTGGCTTTTTGGTGTCCTGTGCTAGACAGGGTTCAGGACTTTTTCCAGCTCCTGGTGCTCCTTCTGAGGGTTAATACAATAGAAACACTCTATCTATTCAGCTTGCAAGGTTTACCTTGATGAATACCTGTTACGTGCCATTCTGGTTTTGACTTAGTATGAATTACCAAAATCCTACTATGTCAAAGTACATTTTAAAACAATTTGTGTCTTGTTAGTAGCTTGTTCCTTCTACCTTTGTATATTTTATTATTTTGGAATATGCTTTAGACAATGTATACACATGCATAGACACACATTTCATATCTGTGTATATAATACATATAATTTTATGTGGTTTTGACCAGTATGATGGGATTATTTTCAACACTGTAGTCAAATGCTACCACCTGATAAATTTTCATAATTTCACATTTGTAAAACAAGAGATACTTTTCACCAAGACTAATTTCTCAAAGTAATTTCCAGATTAAATACTTAACCGTGCCTTCTGTGAGCCTGCTGGCTGCTGTGATGCTGAAAATGGCATCATGGTAACAAATAATAGCCTTAACAAGGAAGAGTTACCTGAAGGCCCAATTTGAGTTCTCCTTGTTCTTCTTCATTGCAGAAAAAGGTGTTGACAGAGTTCAATGAATGAACATTGTCTACTTGTTAAAAATAATTAATTAAATGTTTAAACTATCCCAATGTTAACATTAAATCTTAAATGTTGGGATAGTTTAAACAAATCTATGATCAATAGGGGATTAGTTTACTTTTGTTTTCTGTAGTGGCAGTTTTTCAAGAAAAGCTGGGACGTGAAATAAATAAAACACTATTTTTATAAAGATGAAAAACATTTGAAGCTTGAAAGGCATTAAGTATGGAAAAACAGGTGAAGGATCTCCCAAATGCTTATTTAATGAAAATATAGAGAAAGAAAAACATACCATGAACACGATGGCAAAAATGTTACCTAAGAATAAGTTGCTTGTACATTAAGAAAATTGACATCCTGCATTATTGAGAGTGATGTTAAGTTTATGCTCTCTTCAAAAAATAAAGCAACTAATATTATATCTGCTTTTCAATATTTAAAATAGATTTAGATAAATTTACAACTTGTTCATAAGTATCTTCAAGTATTCAGAATACAAGATGAGGAAGTTTTTATTCTGGGCAGAGCAGAGACCTGACCTTTCCTTTATCCCATGAACACTTAGATTTCTGACTGAATGAAGAGTAAATGAATGTTTATAAATATAAATAGAAAGACAAATACAGTTGGAGATGCAATAGGAAGAATACGAAAAAGGTTTGATTTTTTTTTTTTTTTTTGCATTCCTGGAAATGACTGTTACTTGCTCAATAAAGTTACTGTAAAAAACCTCATTACAGATTCTTTGTCTTTTGTTTTGACAAATACATTGTGGAAAGATCTATTACTTAATGTTTTCTATGTGTGATTAGTGAGTTGAATACACTCAAGGTCTTCATATTGATCAATAAGAGATGTTGGTGCAAAAAAATATTTTCTTTTATTCATAGCCATTATCCTGTGATGAATTTTACATCATGACAATGTCCTGTTATCTGGATTGAAGTTAGTGAGAAAATGAATGACTTAAAGCAAGATTTGTCCCAGGAGTTATTATGTGTAATTTTCTTATTCCAATTTTGCTGAATAAGAGATTTAGTATTTTGAAATTGATCACCTCTTTTTAGAGTTTGTAGGGTATGTGTAGGTCTGCATAAGTGACTGTATGTGATGCAGAATATCTCAATTTATGGAAAGAAGAAGTATTGTAATTTTTGGACACCTATCTTCATTCGTAGATTCTTTGTTTCTGTGTTTGTACACAGATATATTTAACTAGGTACTTTTTTACTTCATTCAGACAATCTGTATCAAGCTCGATCAAAGTTGTTTATTTCAGTGTGATTTAATGATTTTGTCTCTATTAGAAACCATTCCCCAGATGGATCAACAATTAATGTGGTACACTTCTTAAAATATCCTTAACTGTTACCAGTATAGACTATAATAGCAATAAAAAGGAGATTTCATAATCTGAATGCTTCTGAATTAACAAATTCCCTCACATTATTTTATCTCAATTAGCCCTTTAATCTTATTGTGTAAAATACTGGAAATACTTTTGTGACTTTGGCAGTTATGGTTACAGTATTGATTTTATTTTCTGGCCAAGGTCCTTGGGGACTTAGCATTAATGAAAAGTTACAGCTGTATATTTTTCCTGGATGACTTTCTGTAGGATAACTTAATAAATAACTAAAATGTACTCCAAAGTCTTTATAACTTGTTTGGGTTTTTAGGAATGTATTTCTTATTCTTCCACAATGCTCTTCTATCATAGCTGTATACAGGAATTGCACCTCTTAACAGTGACTCATGAATGAGGGAATGGCTCAGTCTATCTCATCAATGTAAAGACAAGCAAAAAAGTACTCAAGTACATGAAACATGCTCAAGCTGCTTAGGGTTTTTTATGGCAGTGGCTTATTAAGTGATGGTATTTATATTTATTATAGCTACTCTATACTATACTATACAAAAATACTATAGTATTTTTGGTCTGCTGCCTTTTATTACTATGTCCAAAGTCAGCCTCATTACTTGCAGTGCCTGTCCCATGTTTAATAGAGCCACTGAGCTCTGTGTTAGTCCCAGGTACTTTCCATGTGACATCTGATGGGCTGTGTAAGTACAGAACTGGTTGGATAAACTCAGTCTGCAGCTGTGGAAAGATGTGAGACAGGAGAGGGTGCAGAGGTGCAGCTGGTCCTTGTGGGTCACTGTGAAGGGAGTAGAGACATTCTCACATCCTTCCAACAGCAGCACCCCAAATCCCAATTGTCTCCATAATGGCACCTGCAGCTTGGGGCAGTATTTCTGGTATGAGATGAGGGGGAGGAAAGGTGATGAAGGCTGGCCAGCTTTATCTAGAAGATCAGTGTTTGTGAAAAAAATGTATGTTTTCTCCTAACATAGTCATGCTGATTATAAACCTCTCCTGCGAGTTTTGCTGTTGCTTCCTGGTGAGGAGTGTTTAAAGGGTGAAAATGAAGAATTGCTGCCCACAGCTTTTGCAGGGCAGCATGTCATAATTTCAGCCTAATGTCAGTGGGAATAGCTGTAAATTTACATAGACACAATCTCTTCAGCATGGCAGTTAATTACCTACATGTCATATGACACTGTCAAACAACAGTTACAAGATTAGGTCTGTATGTCCTGTTGTATAGCTGGACATTTTTTGAAATTACTTTGGGATGTGGATAGTTTTGGTGCTCACATATTCAATATTAATCTGACCATCATAGCTTTTGTCATCCCCCGTTTTATACATGGCCTTTTGTTAAAATTGAAATCATTTTTTAAATGTTAATTTTAGGAAATGTGCATGCACATTTCCCAATTACTTTATTTTAAATATCCATGCACTGGATTATATTTTCCAAAAGCTATTGCCTATAATTTTAACAGGAACTATACTGAGTTGTTTTGCTTTGTGTCCATAAAAAGTAGGATAATCAGTAATGCAATGGGGAATTTCAGTTGTCCAACTTTATACAGCTAGCCACAAACACCAGCAAAGATTGTCCTACATTCATTTATACAGGGGCTTGTCTGGTTTTTCCATGTTGACTCCTATATCCCCCCCCCTCCCCCAGTATGCTGGGAGGTGTTTGGACAGGTAGGTAAAGCCCTTATGTCTCTTGTTCAGACCCCTTTCTGCTGAGATAAAGAAAATCTCCAAGGTAAACACAGCCCACAGAATGTGACTGTTGGCAATGGAATACAGTATTCTGTAAGTTCATGTGGGTAAGGATGAGAAGAATGACATATCTGCTCCATCTAAAGGGTTTTAATTTTTGTGTTTCAGTTGTTTGGAAGTTCTTGTATCACTTTCTTCTCTTACGTATATCAATACTTATAAAACAAAACAAAATAAAATAGTGTCATTTATTATAAGACTAATGAAGAAAGGAATAATTCATTTGCTATTGCAAGTAATTTACTCACTTTGCTGTAGCTTTTCTGAAGTGCAGTATTGTTTTAATGCTTTTCTTGACAGCTTACAATACTGAAAATTATATTGGTAGAAATTCTAGTGTAGTCTCTCTTCCTAGGTTTTTCAATACAAATCTTAAAAGATGATACATTGAAATGGTTTATCTGTTGTGAAATGGCAAAATAGCACAACAGAGCATTTGATTAGCCTTGGCATGGTTCCTGATGGGAAAACAGGTGTCACAGTCTGGTAGACTGGATTGTGTAATATCGGAGGTGTGCCTGTGAAAATAACATTGGCCCTAAGTAGTCTGATTTGAAAATGGGGGGTTATCAAATCTTCATACACTGAAGTATTCTAATCTAGTATAAAATTTTCATATTTAAAACGGCTTTCCACACTTGGTGTAGTAATAAAAGTAAAATTGAAGTCAGTTTTTAAAATGTGAAGTAAAACAAATCAGTCTTTTAAATGTGAAGCGTACAGCTCTTTCCAAACCTTGACCCTGGTCCTAAAGTTCAGAACGCTCTCAGCTGCTAGGCAGTGTGCATGCAGCTGCATGACCCTGTTGTTTCACTCAAAAGTTAGTACAAAGGCCTTCACCTTGAGAATTGCTAAACATGTCTCAGAAATCCAAGCACAGAATTGACCAAGACTTGTTTGTTACATTTTGTTGATTTTTTCATTCTGGAGAACCTCAATCACCAGAACTTTTCATGGAAGTAAATCAATTTTTGGGAGGCCTTATCTCTGGTCCAAGATAACACTTACAGTGAAATGGAATGAGACACCAAAAAGTCGAGGATTAGGGCACAGATTTGTAAAAGAAATGAGCTAGTTGCAAAAACTGGTCTCTGTCTGATGCAGAACAGGAACTCTAAGCCAGTCTGTCTTTGTTAAGAACACCAACTATCTCAGACACTCAGCTGTTCAGGCACATCTCTCATTCTTTCTTATTTATTCACATATCTATATAAACATGTAGTCCCACTCATTTTCTTTTTTTTAATGGAGAAGATAAATGAATTAAAATGTTTTGATTTTCATGATTCTTAGTTTCCATCCAGTCCCAGTGCCAAGTCTTTAGGGCAGATATAACAAAGCCTTTTTTCAGCAAGGGAGAGGTGGTTGTGGTTTAAAGTCACTCAGCTGTCAGTATTCAGCATTAGGTGCCTTATTAAAATGCACAGTTGAGAAATACATAATTCTTACAAAGTTAAAGGGAATTATATTGAGCTCATCAGAAAATTGTTGATGCTGGCTATGACTGTGCAAAATGGCTCTGCTTCTTCCTCACATGTGCAGGTGTAAAGCAAAACAAATTCTCCTGAGTACAGTGGAATTTCTTGTTGTTATACAGATATCCAAAGTAAATCCAAAATTTAGCTAAGTTTTCACGTGCTTCACACAAGTGCACCTATCAGATGAGGTGAAGTCTGAGGCCAAGTGGGATGTAAAGTATGTAGTCTATGCTGCCACCAGAAATCCTCCCAAGTACTGCCTCTGGGAAAGAGAAGTTCATTTGAAATTGTAGCACAGAAGGATACCTCTTATAGCTTGACAGTGTTGCTATAGACTCCACAGTTTTTGTCCTTCGTTGTGGTGATATATACTGTAGGCTGAATATGGGTTTATATTACTTTCTCTGGAGGTGATGTTACACTAATGTGTTAGTAAATAAATCTTTACAGATTGTTTTTTTGCAAGAGTCGTACCTTGTAAAGAAAGACTTGTGAAACCAAACAGTAGAAAATATATTAATAAGAGTTCTAGAACTAAAAGTTTAAAATATATTTGTTATTTTTTATGGATTCTTCTAGCTCTGCTCATAAGCATGTCTCACAAACAAGAAAGGGAAGCTGCTGTGCTTCTTTTGGTGGTGGTGATCAAGAAAGATGGTCAGATGACCAGAATTAGGCACGTGGATGTTTATACTCGCCCTGGGTCACAGTTTGATTCCAGCTGAGTTCTCCTTACAGGTGGCTTGCCAAGTGCAGTGCTAAGAAGACATTCATCCAGGAACTGCCAGGATGGCAAGCTGCTTTAGACTGAGGAAGAGGGTCTTTGCTTTGATGAGGAAATTGCCAAAACTCATGTCTCATTAGTGTTTCCTAAAGTTCTTTGGAAGTGAACAACAGTTTAATTAAAGGCTGATGTAAACATGTTTCTGCACTTTCCCCGCAGCATTTTATCACATTAGAATTGATCAAAATTGTTGCCTTGGGCTGTCTTGAGCAGCTATACATCTGGAGCACCATTTGTGCAAGCTGCTGATGAACAGGCTACATATGCTATTTTTCACAGCAGCTCTTCTGTCTTCCTATGTAGGCAGATTTACCTTGTTGGAAAATGAGATGTTATAACTATTTTTATTTTCATAACCCTTTTTACTTTAATGCAATGCTTTAAAATGTATAACATGCTACTTGTTTGGGTGCATGTGTACTGTATCTCCAAAGTAATATGAGAATAAAAACAATAGTGATTTGGAACAGCACTGAGAATTTCACATTTGAAGAACATTCTCAGCACGACAGGACACTGTGTCTGATTAATTTTGACCTTACAATGACTTTGTCTGAGTGCTTTTGGCATCTTTCTGCTTTTCATCTGTATTTCAGATTTTTTTTCCAAAAGTCTGTTTTATTTTCATTCTCAAGTAATAAGGATTGGAATCCCTTCCTGAAACTTTAAAACAAATAAAACATTTTTCAGCAGCATTGTTGGAGATATGAACTTTTCAAGGTATTCAGGCACTCATCAGACATAGTAGTCAGGATCAAAGTGAAGGGTGGGAATTGCAGAGGATGGTGGAGGTCACAGGCAGGGTCTGCTTGGGGCCTGGTGCCAGTGTCTGTGCAGGGATTGACAGCAGGATGGGACAGAGTAAGGAAGTGGACTCTCATATGTCCTGCTCTGAGTTCAGTTCAGAGAGCATTGGTCCAATCTGGTCTCAATAAGACAATCACATTTTGCAGGCCTGTCTTATCAGAATTGAATGTACCAATATTAAAAGGGTCAAAAATCCTTTTAAAAATAACATGGTCCATGCAATAAAGTCAGTATGGCCCCTGTTCAGTAAAGTGCTTAAGAAATTACCTCTGCTTTGAACATGAATTGCTCTATTGATTGAAATGGAACCAATTACAATTGACACCTAGTCTATTAAAATATTTCAATTAAATTTGAAATAATTTGGTGTAAAGTCCAACAAATATTGATCAATTAATTTGAACTTTCAAAAAAAAAATCCTTTTTTTTTGCTCTGTGGAGCATCAGTAGGCTTGGTAGAACTCATACATTTGTCCCTACTAGTGTGTTATCTTCACATAGCAATCTCTAAAGAGATGTTTCTATTGATAGGGAAACTCAAAGGAAGAAGTGACAAGGTCATCCTTAAGACATGGAAAATATGAGATGAGTTAAAGTATCCCTTGTTCTCAGGGAGGTTACATTGTTTCATTGTGGTTTTGGAAAGAGTAAGTTTTGAAGTAATACAATAATAAATACCATAAACCAGCATGTGTATGGCAATTACCCTACACACCTGAGTGTAGGTGTTCCATTAAAAAATGCAATAAAAATTAAGTGGATGTTGAAGGAACAGATTATTTGGTGATGTTCTGGAGAGCTGAGAAGTTTCTAGGGAAATTCTAAAGACATAAATTTCTTCACTGTTTGACTTGTCTGGTATGAAAGGAATGTAGTTTCTGTTTTGCAGGGCAAGGACCTGTTGGGACATTTTTTAAAATTCTCATATTTGAAAGCAGTAATTTAAAATTAGTTTATTCACCATAGGGGAGTTGGATCATCGTACGATATTTGTGCAAGAACAGCAAAAAGAAGTCTCTTCAGTCTATAAAATGATGTGTCCTGAGCCAGGCTTCTAAGCTAATGTCATTGTTACATTGTTTTTCTATTGTAGATATGTCTTCTCCTACAATGAAGAAACCTGAAAAGCCTTTGTTTAGTCCTACATCTCCCCAGGATTCTTCATCAAGACTGAGCACTTTTCCCCAACATCACCATCCAGGAATCACAGGAGTTGCACACAGTGGTGAGGGCTATGGAGGAGGAATTAAAAACCTCCCTATTCATTTGTTCTCTTCTTTCCTATAATCAGATTGTAATGCATTTTTGCAGACTTTCTTAGAGATCTAATCCAATTTATAATACTGGTGGAAATAAAAATGGAAAAAGTTGGGATAGCCTTGCAGGAATGTTCATTTAACTGCTCAGGTAATCTGATTGCTGGAAGTCACTGAAAAGGATTTTTGAGATTAACCAGTAAATAAAATAAAATTTACAATGCATGAAGAAACTGACAGAGGAAAAATACTCCCTGTATTTCATCCTTTCACCTAAATCCCTTTTTTTATTGTTGTTGCTATGACTATATTGTATTTAAATACCAGAATAGGCAGGATTTTATACACAAGAGAAGTCACAACCCTGTTTACTATGTGACACAATGAAGTAGCTACCACTGCTTCTTTTGAATGCTGAGTTTAAAGAGTCCTGATTAACTGTTTTCCAACACCTGTTTTCTAAAACCATTAGTAAATCCATAGTAAAAATTCCCTTGAAGTAAGGATGAGGTACGTGAAATGTGACAGTGCGTGTTGTCTTGAGGGTTTATCAGTAATGACAGGGAAATTCCAGCATCACTGTATGTTTAATTTTATAGGTGAGACTGACCCTGGTTCTCAGATGAGAACACAGTCCTCAGAAATGTCCCCTCAGTATCTCATCATGTCTCCTTATAAATTGCATATAAAAGTTTTAATTCAGTGGAGCTGAGTGGCTAGAGCAGTAAAACTTTGTTATTTTCTTTCACAAGCAGTTTTACTTTGAGAATTTTCTGTTTTCTTTTTCCTCTATGACTTCAAGTAACTCCCTTTAAATTTATGTGTAAGGACTATTTTCCTCTGACATCCACTTATTTTGTTTTACAAAATGATCCTGGACTCATTCTGGTGCTTCCACTGCCAGCAGATACTCAAGCAAGAGATGATGTGTAAAATGGAAAAGATAGATTTCTCTTCATTTGTGTTTGTTTTGCACAGCTCTGACATGCCAAAGCAGTAACTAAGTAACTAGTATTTTGTTTAAACTGAACTTGGTGGGGCTGTGATTAAAATGAACCTGCTACAAAAAAAAAAAAAAAAAAAAAAAGAGAGAGAAAAGAGCCCAACAACAACCCCTAAAACCTGTATTCATGAGTATATATTTATATTTAATTTATATTTAATTAAATATCCATACTTGACAATCAGAACAGTAGGGACAATCAGAACCTAACTTGTGGGTGAACTATTCACTTGCTGGGAAACTGCATTTTTATTTTTGTAGACTGTTCTATTATGCCAGTGAGCAATGCCCAAAAAATAGAAAGTCCTTTGAAAATTAAGCTGAAGAAACCCAGTGCAGAAAGGCAATGTTGGTGTGCATGTTCTGATATAGTAGAGAACCATTGAACAATTTATAAAAGACTTTGTTTTACAGACATAATTTTATATTTTTCCACTATTGAAAATGGAAACTCCTTATTTTTTCTCCATTTCCATTAAACTAAGTACCTCTTTTTTTTTAATACTAGAAGAAAGCTCTACACTTTCAGATTGACAACTGGGCACCAGAAGGACAAGCTGCACCTTCCTTGCACTGTGAAAACATTGTCAGTTTAGACACTGCTCACAGTCCTTAGTTAGAAAATTGTATGGTTCTAAAGGCTGAAAATAAAGAGAATGAAAAGAATAAAAGTGGGTAGGGTAGATAATTTTTGGTGATCAGAGATAATTTTATTGGGTGGATTTGTTTCTCAGGCCCTGAAGTTGAATGTTCATTGACATTTTCATAAACTTCAGCAAATATTTGTGGCAATATTGATGAGTAGATATTGCCCTGTCCCCACATGAGGCAGGTAGAGTGCAATGCAGTGAGGAATCCCTATTTCTTAGAACATGGTGATTTTCCTCAGTGTTGGAATGCTGTAAGTAAAAGTGAAGGTTTTATTTAGTATTTGATTTGGGTTTTTTTGGGCTCCAGATGGGAAAATTGTGTAACTGGAATATCTTTTATGCTGGAGAATAACTTCTGTTAAAAAAAAAAAAAAATTATGACGGCATAACCCACAGAACCAAAACAAGATGAACTATTTATGAATTTGAAACAGTTGCACTTTCCATTAATGTGAGGGCAGGACCAATACGTTTTTCTGTAAAAATACCATAAAGCAGGAGTGCAATACATTGTTTTATAACTGACTTTTTATTTTTCTTGCTGTAAACAGAAGTGAAGAATTTTAGAAGAAACAAGATGCGAAGTAATTTTAATTTTATTTTCTTTTCTCCAGTCATCTCAACTAGAACTCCACCTCCACCTTCGCCACTGCCATTTCCAGCACAAGCTATTCTCCCTCCTGCCCCATCTAGCTACTTCTCTCATCCAACTATCAGATATCCTCCCCACCTGAATCCTCAGGATACTCTGAAGAATTACGTTCCTTCTTACGACCCGTCCAGCCCGCAGACTAGCCAGGTACTGTAAAATTGTGTGAACCCTCCAAAACAAGTCCTGTGAGGAATATGTGTCTTCTAGGGCATCTAGACTGGTGTCCTGCCAGTTCTAGTCTTAGAGAACAACTTATCCTGTTTATTGTGGTTGAATAAAGGGTGCAGGTTAATTATATTTACTTGTTTTTCCTCAAGCATAAGAAAAATACTTCACTGAAAGCCCTGGCAAAAGCAGGGCAGGTCCTGGTCCTGCACCCCCCATGCAGGTTGGGTCACCAGAGCCAAAGCTCCCACTGCAAGATGTGTGCTGATGCATATGCATGTCCAAGAACATGCATGGACATACAGGTATATTTACAGACTGGCAATGAAAATAAACTCTTGCAAGTTGGTACTTGCCCTGTTCCATAGACACTGATTTTCTTTGCATAGTGAGCACAGACATACAAATTCTTTTTTTCTTGCCTTGTAGATAACATGCTGTATAGCAGATGTGGTCCTGGCAACTGCATGGGTTCAAAGTTGTGTCTGATATTGGAAATTAACATGTTTTTCATTAGTGAAGTAATTTGTGAGGGACTGTGTGCAAAACTACTTTCCATGATAGCATCAGCACACAGCATTACCATGTGATCTGCACTACAGGATAAACTGCAGTTGAGACTTGGTCTGTCAATATCTGGAACATGTCCAATGTCAGTGTAATGTAATCTTTGCTGCTCAGGCTGTTATTTTTTTGATGCCTTGTCTGAAAGGCTCTTGAGCCCTGTTGCTTGTGCTTTAGCATGTTTTTTGGAAAAGCCTTGGGTATGTAAACTGAAGAGACAGGTTTTCCTTCTCCTAAGAGTTAGTTCCTTTGGAAACACTTTCTTAACAGGGATGAAGGGGTTGCTATGGCAATATTTTGTTTTGGGCTTAGTTTTGTTTTTCACCAATAATGACAGACCTTGCAGCATTCAATTTGGTTACAGCAGCAATGGAACTTGAGACTGAATCAAACTTTCTCTGTTGAATAACAGATATGTACCCTTTGGACTGTGCAGAAGGTCATGGTGTCTATTGTACCCACGGACTAATTTCCTGGTCCAGCTGCATGACTTTCTATATATTTAATTAATATAAAAAAGGAAAAAAAGTGGGTCCATAAAATCAAAATTTACTTTGAAGAAATAAATCCTGTGTGGGTTTTGTTGGTTACAGCATTACTGCAAATTAAACCAAAACACTGAACGTGGAGTATGTTGACTTCAGAATACAAATTGCTATCTGCACGTAGATTAAAATTCTTTCAATCCCGCATAGCATTTTTTCTGAGACTCAGCTGGGAATGTTGCATGCAGGACCTGATTTTAATTTGTGCAAAATTTCCATGAATAACAAAGTCTAATTAAGACACCCATTAAAAACCCTTAGTGATAATTCAGTGTGGAAAATCTCAGAGTTCTGTTGGATTTTTTTTTTTAAACTGATGTCTTAATTAGGCACTATTAAGGGAAAAATTATGCAAATTAAATCAGGCCCTTACTGTTAGGCATTTCTTTAATTATTCAGTGCTTGTTTAACTTACATTTTGATTTCTTATATATGTTAAAAGAGCAGATTAGGTGATAATCTGTCTGGATTGTTCCATGTTCTGCTTTGGATCATTACTGAAAAAAACAACATCTAAATGAAGTATCTGACTTTCTTTCAATTGAAAAATGTGCTGTCTTATGATTTTAATATTGGAGAGTATATTCATTGAGCAGGAGTTATGCTTTCAACTTTTTGATCAACCCTTTTCCCTTATCTCTGGTTGAAAAAATAATCCTTTGACCTTAAAAGATAAAATTTTAGTCTGCTGATTTTTTACAGAGTAGTAGCAAACTGAGAAGACTTCATATTTTGCATGTTCCATAGGGAATAACAATATTAATTTATTAGCCCAAATTTACTACTTTCATCAGTTTTCATAACCTTTTTATTAGGGTAATTTTTTTCATTTCATTTGAGGTTTGGTTTAGTTCCTGACAAAATGGGATGGAGTAAATAACACCAAATGTACAATTTCAGGCATCTGCATCATTGACTATAATTTATTGTCATTAACCATGATTATTAGTGGAATACTTTAAAAATTTAATTCTTTGAAGTTCATCTCTGAGATTTGCTGTAAGTAGGAGTAGTTGCATGTCTAGTCAAAATATCTCTAAATAAAATAATTCAAGTTTGGCTGTATAAAAAGTAAAACAGCAGGATTAATTTTTTGCTTAGGAAGCAACTGTCTGTGAAGTTTCAGTGACAAAAGGGAATTGTTCTGATACAATAGGATGTTTTGAGCCAAACCAGTTTTTCTTTTCTAAATAAAATGTGAAGTTCTTTTTTTAAAAAAACCTAATTATTATAAAATACAAAGCTGCAGGAATACATCAAATTTAATTATACTTTCCCACCTCAAAACATACTCATTTGGATTTCAAAAGGGGAAATATGATGATAGTTTTAATTTAGCTGTAGAAATAGAAAGGATGGATACCCTGACGGCATTTACCTAAAATGAACTGTTCCTCCTGAACATCTTTCAGTAATACACTAATTTAGATTGTTACGACAAGCAACTGAGATGCCTTGTACTCCCCACAGCAATTTTGAGATTAATTACATTACTGCTGCACTGATTATAGTGAGACAGTCATGCTATTCAATGGAATACTTTAAGGAAAATTAGTTCACGGATATAGAGCTCTCATAGGTTTCCATTATGGGAAGCACTGAGAAATTTTCTTGACATAATGTTAAATAGTCCAAATTATGTGTGATGAACAGTCAGGAAGTTCAAGCAGGCCCTTTGGCTACAGTGAAAAATGGTTCAACAATGGATGATCCTAAACAAAAGGGAGCTGTTACTGCTGGTTTCATGAATATGTGCTTTTTATCCCCTGCTCAATATGGAGAATAAACAAACAAATGCACTGAACAGAAATAGACCTTGTTAGATTTAGAGCTGGACTTCTCTCAAGCTAGTAGTCTGGTAAGTTCCCAGGGTTTTGCTGCACTTTCCACTGATTTAGAATTACTGCTAAGCCCTTTTTAGTATACTTATTTCTGTGCTTTTTTCTTAGCTATGTACTCATGTTACTGGTTGAGATTGTATGTGTGGGGATGTATCTGTATTATGATGGGGTGAAGGTGTCTCTGACTGATATTGGTAATTCAGTGCAAGCTTCATCAAAAACTAATTGATTGATATGCGTCTAATCCACCTATAGTGTTTGTCCACATAGAGTGTGTTGAGGTTTTCAAAGCTACCACAAATTTCCAGCATGTATTTCCTTTTTGAATGATTCCAGATGGGTGAATCTTTTAATCTTAGAAAATATTACCTCCTCTGTTTCTGTGTACACAAGTACAGACACATACACATAAATCTTCAAACACATGAAATTCATTATTACTCAGGAGTGTGTGAATCATATACAGTATCAACACAAGACTTCCAATGAGCCTGAATAAATCGTCGAGCCCAACATCACTTGTGTGGCTGAAATCAAACCCAGAACCTCCAAACATAATTCACGGTTGAGTTAAATGGAATAATTTCCTATGAAGGTGTGGTGAATCACAGAAAAATGATCAGCAAATGTGATAAAGGAAATGTAAAGCAAACAGTTGAGGTGAATCCTGCTGATGAGCATCCTGGTATCTGTAAGGATTTTTTTTTTTTTTTTCTGACTGAACCATGCAAACAGGAATAGACAATCTTCCAACCTCTTAGAGTTATATTATTGTTATTACGAAGGGCACAGTTTACCTGTAACGTTAGCTTAAATGTTGTGATATTTATGATGAAATATGCAGTTTTCATGATATGGTAAAACCAACCGAACTTGATGGGAGTTAAGTATTGGACTGTTTTCTTCTTACAAGAAATGGCTTACATGTGCTATGTACTACAGGCTGAGTTGCTGCATATTTGCAGCATATTTGACTGCATATCTGGCTAAAATTCCTGGGTCTCATAAAACATACTTTACTGCAGCATGGGCTAGTTTGCAGCTTTATCTTTTCATTGGTTTTATCTTTGTCTGAAGACAGAAATATCTGAAGTTCTTGAGAATAGTTTTTTTTCTGGAAGCTGATGAGGCCACTCTTTTTCCTCTCGTAATTGATTTGGATATTGAATCTTTTGTTCAATGAAAGGCACATTCTTCAGGGATGCCAGGCAGATGCTTTGTCTTCTATCCTTCAATACAATAACTACACTCATTTGGTGTTGTTGAGGGAATCTTGTGAAGCTCTCTTTGGGCTGGTCAAAGTGTTTCCTGTTGGTTCTTGGGAGAGTACTAGCAGAATAAGCCAAAAAGCAAAATTGTGTGCATGTGGTTCTTTGGTATAGCTAGCACCTCTTTTATTTATTGATGTTTAGTAATTTTCAACTTCTTGGGCAAGTCTTTCCTTGTAATTTTTTGAGAAATTATTGAAGATTAAATAAGGCAATGTGAAGTTTTCAGTTGTATTTAGTTGTTTTGTATTTTTTCTGGTCTACATGCATAAGTTTCCAGAGGGCATGAAACACTATGTAACATAAAGATATCTTCTGAACATCTATCTGTGCTTCTCTCACACAAACTTACCTTGTAGTTAAGGCAAATATACAAGAAAACTGTGTTTTTCCTTGTGGTCTACCTGTTGACAAATAACTGACATTGCAAGCTCACAGGTAAAACTGTGATTCAACATGTAGGACTCTAGAGCACCTTATGAGTCCCAAGTCTGAACGTGGATTGCTGCAACTCTGCAGTTGCTCACAGTTTCAGCAGCATTACACCAAGAGGAAAATTCATACATCAGTTCATCAAGTGAATAAGACTAAGGCCTTTCTAGATCAAAGCTGAGACTTTGATTTCTTAGAGAGAGTAGGGATGTTGTAAGCCAAGAACTGGTAGCAACTTTTTTTCCTAAAGCTAATTTTTCAAGCAGACAGGTGGCTGTGCTTCATAGCACATGAAGCTTTGGTGTGGCATTTCAGAGTGAGGTCTGTGTAAGATGTGCTGTCTCGACAAGCTACTCAGATTGTTAATACACAAACTAGGGAGATTCATTCCTCTGAAAAGTGGTAAGGGGCACTAAAAGAAGGCAAAGTGCATTTCTCTTGCTACCATAGTGTTCAATAGCAGAAAGGAAACCTGTGCAGCCTTGATTCATGTGAAGCAAATGCTTTATGGAACCCATCAGGTTCAAACTGCCCTACAGTATTTTCTATAGTCTCACTGGTTGTACTCTACTAACGCTATTCCCTTATGTTTAGCAGAGTCTCAAGAGCACCATTATTAGTCAGATGGGTGATAAATTTGGAATATGTGTTTCACACATTTCATGAAACTGTCTGCTGCACCGTTGAGCTGTGTCTGGTGGGAGAATAAAATGGCCATTCAATTTTTAGAGGTGGTGGAACATTAGAGTGCTCTAGACAAAAAGGAGAGGAGGAAAGTTAGAAAAACTGAAGATATTTCTAATTTCTTTCAGTTGTAGATTTCTAAAACGTTAATCACTTTCTATGGACACTACATAGCACAATGACATGGGCTCAAAGACAGAACTAATCAGCTATGATCTCCAGGTTCACAGATGTGTCTAGTAAACAATTTTTAATGTAAGTTATTTGGTATGGGTCTGAGGAACCAAAATATCCAGAACTGTATCTCCTATACCTTTGTCAACAAAATTAACTCAATCAGCCTTCTCAAAACTACACTGCCATAGGGTTTTACAGTAATATTGTTCACCAATGTTGGAACTTTGCCTTTACAAGCAGCTGGAATTCTTGAGAGGAAATGGGTGACAGTATTTACAAATGCATGATATCCAGTTTGACTAAACGGCATTCATTGGGTCACCTGGCTATAATATGATAACATTGTGAAATACAGAATTTCTATTGAAAATCTGTGTTTTAAAAAGCAAATATATTATTTTTCAAGTGTAGTGGTTAGCTGGAGTAATATAAATATTTTTAAGCAAAGAAAATTCTTTCTGAAACTCCGAACAGAGTATCATGTGTAGCTATATCTAGGACATGCCCAGATTAATATAATTTCAATATAATTTCTTTGTTAATTATTTGTTTAAAGCTGATTTGTACTTATGATTTCAAGGAAAACTGGATTTATTTTATTTGGAATTGAGAGGTATAATTACTTTTTTTAAAAAAAAACCCTGCATATGTAAGCATCAAATATATTTGACAATTTAAGCAATAAGTAGTTCATGTGAATTTTTTAATAGATGTGTCAAACTTCTATTATGTATGGGTAGCTCATCTGTAGATGCCAGTAGCTTCTGTTTCACTATAGCATCAGAAATACTTTTGTAACTGAAAGTAGTATGACAAAACACTGAATTGTAAATGAATAACTAAGGTAAAATATGCTGATATTTGGGCATGTATGTGAACAAAAGTCTGAGAGAAGGTTGATTAATTACTGATTACAAATGTATTAGAAAATCCCGTCAGGGAAAAGAGCTACAGTGAATCCTGACTTTAAGAAAGTCCATATTCATATCTGTTACAGGTTTCTGTTCAGACATCAAACCCGAGGATTAAAATAAAGTGTGCACAGTGCACACCATCAGAAAACAACAGCCTGACATTCTGAGTTATGTTACAGCTGTGACAGCAAATACAACTTGTCTTTGGCTTTAGGCACGTAAATGAATTAAACTGTGGCAATTCAAGATGGTGAGGAATTAAAAAAGCTGAAAATTGTAGCACATCTGAAAATCAAATTAGCGTCCAATCCAACAGTAGAAAAATGTTTGCCTGCATAAATAAGGACTAAATTTCCCAGACTTTCATTGTGTTTACTTCTTTTCCTCACAAATTTTCCAATGCACAGTTTGTTTATCTAACACAGCTGCCTCTGCAGTATTTGATTGAGGTTTGTGCCTCAGTCATCGCCTCTGTGAATCCATCACACAGACATATTGATGCCCTGTTTGATGGCAGCAGCTGATTCTTCACCTGCAATGCATTTGTCTATAGGAATCTCTTCAGGAAAACTGAAACTAGAATACAGAACTTGTTTTGCATAAGGACAAAATTTATTTGTGTTAAATGATGTACTGTAGGTATTTGAACTTGTAATTCAAGTGGATGTTGTCCAAATAGATATTTCCATGCTCAAATAGTTCGATATAACTGTAAAGGAAAAAAAGAGAACAGGTCACAGAAGTTTTTTCTAGCCATCAGTTTTCAATAAGATTATGAAGGACCTGCTTCTGGCCAAAGGGTTTCCCTTTTTGTGCTGAAAACTTAAAGCATCTCAGAGGACTTGAAACACTTGAGAGAGCTGATGTTCATGAGCTTGTACTGCTATCAATTGCACCACTCAGATTTAGACTTTTATTTCAAAAGCTTTTAGTTTTGTGTTTCCAAAGGTAACCATAGAAGTGTGAATTGGGTATAAACTGATGCAGCACTATCTGTGTAAATCTGAAGACAGGCCAAAGCAATAACTTTGAGACAATTATGAGATCTGTATTTTATGATCTTAAGCTAGAAACTAGTTGTGATAACTTAAATATAAGTTTGGTTAGCTGCCCCACTGTTATTCACTGCATGCAAGAAAAACAAATAAGGATGGTTTGGGAAGGCTTCTTATGAGAGACATCCTTCTAATGACATTTGGGAGAGTATGAGAATGCTATTCATAAACTCTGCATAAGTAGCTCACTTATGAAAATCATTGAAGTTTAAAGCAAACTACAAGTGTACCATTTCCTAAACAACTTGATTGTTGAAGAAGAGTTGTATTTGTAAACTTCGCACCAGGTATGTTTTTACCTACAACTGGATTGCAGTTGCATTTGAAATCTAATGTGCAGAGTGTGAAATCTTGGAACTATAAGAATTAAACTTACTGAAGTAACAAGTTTTCATTGTTTTTTCTTCAGAGGTTTCTTTTCTGTCTAGCAGACCTCAATGTCATTGTGTTGCATCTGCACTCACTTTTACATGTGAGACAGATATAGAACTTCCATTTAGGAGGAAGTTGGAGGAATAAAAACAGATAAAGAAATGGAGGCACTTGATTTAGGGGATCACAAACTGCATCTACTAAAATCTCTGGTAAATTCTCTGTTGGTGTCAAGAAGGACAGGACTTCACCCTCTATTTGGATGGAGTGGAGTGATGTACTGCATTGCCATTGTGTATCACACAGGGAAGAACTTAGTTTAGAACAGAATGGGGTATAAGTATAATCTTTGTCTTAATCTTTGTCAGAACAAGGAGTGGGTTTGCTCATTGGTTCCATATGGATAAGGGCAAAGCTGAGGTCCATGTGGGCCACTGCATTCCTGTTGGCTGGGATCACTGCAGTACAATATAAAGTGATACATTTCTGTAAATCATCATGGTCTCCCATGACTTTCTAATTTATTTTCATTTATTCTGATTTATTCTAGTCTGTCTTTGGAGACAGCTGTTTTTGTAAGCTGATCATACTGTCTGTTTAAATCCATGCACTTCACGGAGTCTTCTTTCTTGGTTTTAATAAAAGTTGATAATTTTGGTAAGTGATTTTCAGTTACTTTTGTGATGTTAGCACATCACATAAGCTAAGGCTCTTAAAGTAGCCTTGTGGTTGCAGGTCAGCAACTCCACCTACAAGCTACCAGGTGCAACTGAGAGGTGATATTCCCTCCAGCAGGCTATGTGGACAGCTGGGCTGCCAGGACAGGAGAGGAAGCTTGCCTGTGCAGCAGACTACCATGAAGCATAGTGAAAATCCAGTTCAACTTAGTGAGCATGACTTACTGACAAGAGTTGTGTCTAGATATTTTTTCTCATTAAGAGGGGTAGTTTGTCTGTAAGTCATAATTAGTGTGCATTTTTGCTGTTATTTTTCATTGTGAGTCTTGTGATTTTAGAGAGGGGAGATACCTAACTGCTCAATGTTCCTATGGACACCATGTTGGTTTCCATTTGCACTTTTATTTCCTAGTATTTTCTGCTAATTTAGTTTTAGATGTCCTAAACAAGGCTCTCCCTTGTGTGTATTTGCAAAGTCTAGTAAATCATACTGCCAGGAAGTTTCTTGTGCTATTAATTTTGAATTTCCTCCTTCTCAATTTCATTCCATTACCCAAGTATATATTTCCTGTATTTTCCAAATAATTTCTTCCTCTTCTATGTGTTTATACTTCTCACGTACTTGCGGTAATTGTCTCAGTCCAGTTATTATTTCATTGACATAGTCATTCTTACCTCTTTTAACCTTTCCTTGAATCAGTTGTGTCCTTTATCAGTCAATGTCTTTAAGTTATCTTAATTTGACAAGATCCCTCTGATTAAAAAATTCCCTGTATTTCATGTTTGTATGACTCTTTTATAATGTTTGTGATTCATAGAGCACATAATCAGTTTAAGACAGAATTTATCAGCTGCTGTTGTAAAAACTGTTTACTACTGCTAGTTGTAATTGCTAGTTATTTACCATTAGAGTCTGTGAGGTCATCCAGAATGTCTAAGGTATGTTTAAGCCCTGGATAAGCATATATTTACCAGTCAGCTTTGCCATATTCAGATATGCCTACATGTAGAAAGTATCATATTACCTTGATGGCCTGTACCTGGCATAAGGTCTTACCAGAGAGCCGCTTGTATCTGTGAAAGAAATGTTATTATGCTCTTGACTTGCTGAGTTCCCATTATTAAACACTTTTGTGTTTTTAGTAGGTAGCTTTTTGCCAGATATTATGTTGTGTACATTATAGTGCATCATACCCAAACCCTCTGCCCAATTCCCAAATTGTGAATCGTTAGCCTTGCAGTGTGAGTAATCTCTGTGGACAACTGTGGTTATCCTCCAAACCAGAGTGGTATGGCATGTGAAAACAGAGGTTTGCTCTCAGTACTTCATACATACATACATTAGGGCCTGTGCCTGAGCCTGGTCAGTTTACTCCTGCTGTCAGGGGATCACAGACAGTGCCTAAGCAGCAAAAATATTTTGAAACTATCTGATGCATGTGCACCCAGAAGGAAGAATGCAGAAGAATGCTTACCAAAAAGTACTGCTACCTAAGCATGTACTCTCTATCTGAGAAGGGACCTTCCTGCTGGAAATACCCCATGGAAATTCATAGCCTGTTTAGAACAACACACTACAAAACATAGGTGCTGTGATGGTGGGCAGTTCTGGAAAACCCTAAGATAGGTAGGTTCCTTAAACATAATGTGTATGTTTCACAAGGCATTCTTTTGGTTTTGTTTTGTAGCCTAACAGCAGTGGTCAAGTAGTAGGGAAAGTGCCTGGCCATTTTACTCCAGTTTTGGCACCCTCTCCCCATCACAGTGCGGTGCGACCTGTGACCCTGACCATGACAGATACTAAACCCATCACTACATCCACTGAAGGTGAGGCAACTTCACCTACAGCAACCAGTAAGTATTTCTTTAGGAAACAAAAAATGTCCATCGAAGATTTGATGAGATTTCAAATTGAGGCCAGAAAAAGGCGCCTTTTCCTACTATTTGACCAAGTGAGTGCTCATCATTTTACGTGGAGAGCAAACATGATCCGACTGCAAAGCTTTTCCTCCCAAAATTTCAACCAATGGATCATGTTACATAAACCAAAGCTTGTGACATGACAACCAAAATGAAAGGGAAAAGCCTGCATATTTGACCACTATTCAAGGAAAAGAGGATGTCTTTTTTCATCTGAGGTGGACATTGTTAAGACATTGAGAAGCACACCCAGACAGTAAGGTTTTACAATGACCCACAGATGGAATTCCAAAAATGGACTGGATAATTTGCTCCTCAATGAACTTTCCTACAGAAATCAAACCTTGTTACAACACATACTGAATCCGAGCTATGATAACTGCATGCTAATATAGGTTGTGTCATTTTTAGCAAAAAACAACTGTTGTTGTTAAACAGAAAAAAAAAAAAGAAAATTTCAATTCCTTGTCATTTCTACAAGGGATGGTAGATGCACTGTTTGTGCTTGTTTGTTTTTTTAAAATAGGAAATTATGAATTCTATCTTCAATTTTTTAAGCTGTTTACTACATACAGGATCGTGTTATTTTTCCTATTATCTTCAATGGAATTGCAGTTCTAGAAATACGAGCAAATATATAGACTAATTTCTTCACTTGAGAGTATTAATGATCAGCGGTGCAGAATGTTGTTTTTTTACTGTGTTCTGCATTTCTGTTGTCCTTGTCCTTTTATTTGGACTTGAGATGGCCAGTGTTACCAGTATTTATCAGATGGTGAAGATTTTTAGGAGACACTTACACATTCTTGGAAAAATCTGAACAATCTGTAAAAGTATTAGTTTCTTTAGGGTTTGTAACATTAAAATTACTAATTTTAAACCTCTTTAGTATTTGAACTTCAAATGCACTCCCTAACTGTTGATCTGTCATTAATGGAGACTATAAACTGTATCCTTTTCAGGTGTTATAGTACTTTAAAGCTTTTTATTAGAATCTGAGACTCAAAGGCATAAGATTTAAAGGAGAAAAACCATTTAAGCATTTCTTATAAAAGGGTAGTAGTAATTTCTGGAGAAACTACTGCTCAAGTATAAATATCTCTATCTATCTATCTATCTATCTATCTATCTATCTATCTATCTATCTATCTATCTATCTATATCTATCTATCTATCATCTATCTATATCTATATATCTATATCTATATCTATATCTATATCTATATCTATATCTATATCTATATCTATATCTATATCTATATCTATATCTATATCTATGGAAACATTTTATCTGCCCTTGCAGTATATTGGTTTCATTAAGAGGTAGTAGAGTCTACCTGTAACCCCACTGGTGATTTGTGGTACTTTTTATCTGACCTTTTAAGTAGAGTTAGCTTTAGAAGCAAAGTAGTAGGTGTTGCTCTAAATGTTTGCACCAGAACAGAAAACTGAGAAAACTAAGTTCTTGTGCAGTTTCAAATATTTGTGGTTTCATTCGACTTTGACATGATTATGCTTGACCTACATATCTCTCTTGGATGAGGTCAGGGTTTCTAATAAAAATGGCAAAATAGAACACAGTAAATGCCAGAATGGTTTTGGGATGTTTTCTGGTAATATTACCGTAATCATCATTATAGGAAAGCATACCTAATCTGTACATTGTCCTACTACCACGAGAATGATTTGGACTATATTTTCCAATTGTGCAATTCATGGGAACCTGGTAGTTGATTCCTGTTGAACCTTTAGAATATCTTGGATTAGATACTTAAAATAAGGCTTCCTCATGCTTCCATAGTAGCTTCCAAGTAAATTCTTGCCACTGCAGCACATAACTAATAAGAGAAAAAAATCCCTATATCCAAATTTTATTTGAAGGTGGGAGTACTGCCTACAAGATAGTGTATAACAACTCACCAGCTGAGAGTGTTATGATTTTCAGAAAACTGTATTAGTCTATCTCCTTGGTAAAGGCTTTTGATGCTGGATTGGTAGTAGTAAGAGCATTTTAAAAATGAAGAAATATAGCTTGTTGAGGAAGATAATAAAAATAAAATGAGGGATCATATCCTTCTGATATAAATTATGTATAAATACATGTAACTGTATTTTCAATCTAACTGTCTTACCAGTCATAATAGGACCACCACATAGATTACTAATATTAACTTAACAGGAAAATCAACACTAAATATATTTTATGGCATAATTTTATTTTTATTTGCAGTGTCTGATTAAGTGGTTCAAAATATATATAGTTATATATTTATATAACCTGGACAAAAAAAAATACCTTTATTATTCAGTGTGATGAGAATAAATTGGAAAATGATTAGCACTGCTTTTCATTCTGAAGTGCTCTAACAAAATTTTTAATAATGAGGAGGAACATCAGATTTTAAAAATATTTTGGTAGCCCTGTGGCCTCCACCATAGTTTCCTTCAGACAATTTGTTAATTCCTATGACAATTTTTCAGTAAAACCTGTTTACTGTATATAGAATTTTAATTTTTTTTAATGAATGCATTTTCTTGTTCTTTTCCATGTGAACTTAGTATTAGCAGGCCATTTTAGTAAGTATTCTCATCTAGCTTCTCACTGGCATGCTTGTATGTGGTTTTGCTACTAAGTCTTTGCCATTTTTCCAGCAAGTTTCCAGGCTGTGATGCTACATATTGCAGTGTGGACATCTTCACACTGGGAAGTTGAGTAAGGCCACCTAACTAATTTGATAAGTGCCTTTAAAAGACATGAGAAGATAATGACTTTTAGGAATTACTGGGAACTCCTACAGGTGAAGGATCCATTCTCTGTAGCTAATCCCAGCACCACTTGACATTCCCTTTCTCCTCAGAAATGGATTTCTTCAATTATTTTATTTTAGAATAAAATAATTAGAATTATTTTAGAAGCTTCCCTCAGAAAAAAAAAAGTTTTCTCATGTATGGGGGAGTTGAATATTTACTATTATATTGCACAGTGAGAATTAGCTCCCTTTTCAGGAAAATGTTATTTAGATTATATCCAATTACTGCAAAGATTAATTTCATTCTACATAAGTAAACCAAACTTTTTATTTTAATTTATGTTTTTCTTTTACTGTCATTTAGAGTATTCTTGGTAAAAACACGGGCTTTACAGAAATAAAAATAATGTGATCGTGAACATTTTCACTCAGCATTGTAATTTCAGTGATTTCACAGCACCTTTAAATTGGTATAATGGAAATTAAAAGTGTGATTAATTCAAATAAGTTCATTATGAAGTAATTTGAAAAAAACTAATCACAGGAACTACTACTGTCGAGAGATGTCATTATGATTTACATATGCAGCTTCCATTGAAGTTTATAGGAATTTAAACATGCCTTTCCAAATATGATCCAGTATTCCTTTTGCTTTCTCTTAAAGAAAAGACAACGACACATCCTATATATTGCAAAATCATAACTCTGGATCTCTCATATTTGTACTGTACCTGCACAAGGTAATAGATACGATAGGTTGGTATTTTTATCAATATGTTTTGTTCTTCCTTAATCAGCCTACACAGCCTCAGGCACATCCCAAGCCAATCGATATGTGGGACTAAGCCCAAGAGACCCATCCTTCCTACACCAGCAACAGGTGGGCAAGTTTCACATAGGTGTAACAATATAGAGAAGATTTTGTGGTATTACCTTCCTACATGCTGCCAGTGGTATCTTGGATTAGACTGAAATCTTGAGGGTTTCAGTATTTGTCATGTGAAGATGAAATTTTTTCAAAACAGACTGGATGCTTTAAGAAATATAAATTTAGCCTATTCTTTGTTTCTTAGATTTGTTCCATCTTAAGGAACGCCTAATATGTTTCTTTCAATATTTCATTTTTCAAGAGTTCATACATTTAATCTTTAATATGATTTTAGGAAGTAGAATGAGATGTTTAAGAAACAAATACTAGTTTCAAAATCAGCTTAAAAAATAAGCAAAACTTTCAAAGCAAAAATATACAGTTTATTATTTTCAAGTCATTTTGTTTCCTTTTTCTCCAGATGTTTAACATGTTTTTTCCTTTTAGTCTTAGAAGATCAGTTATAAAACCAAATTCTCAAGGAAACACATCATCATTTCTAGTGTAATGGGTTTAAATTGGTCTGCTGATTTCAAATGTGATAAAGCCACGTTTTTGTTCTAGTTTCTTACATCATTTATATTTCAAGTAGCATTTCAATAGCATTTTGAATTTCACATCTCATTAATGCTGTAAATTTAATGCAAATGAAGTGTTTACCCAAACTGTGAAAATATAGAGCCGAGATTAATGATGGCATACAAATAAATTAGCAGTAGCAAGGCCATGCACATACAGAAATGGTACATTACAAAAATAAATTCAGACTCTTTAGAATTTTAATGTACTTTATGATATGTGTTTGTGTTCCTCTTAGATTTTAACAGTAGAGGACTTTGAAATTCACAGCATGAACAATGTTACAAGGAGAAAAGCTGCTTGTGGCAATAAGAAGCAGGGTGTTAAATAGCCTTGGTATTTGTTGTACCGTATTTTTTTTCCTCAGACTTGGGTTCCTGTCAGCAGTTTATATACATTTTTGTTTTTCATTTCATACTTTTACATTTTTCAGTAAAACCTACGTGTTCTACATTGCTGAGATATAGCTGACCCGTGCTTCAACTGAAACTCCCTATCCATGCCCACTCTCATGTTGAGGAGGCAGTATGTCCATTTTAAAGGTCATCACATGTAGAATTCAGAGAAAATCATAAAGATGATATGTTATTCAAAATAGCTGATATGTTGCCAAGTATTTTTTAACCAGTAAGATCTAAATTCAAACATCTGTACACTTTTGTTAAAATATGTAATGACTATTAGTGGGTTTTCCAGCCATTCCTCAATAACTTTTCTGGCATATTGTCTTGCTGGATTTTTTTACCCTCTCAAAGATTTTTTTATTATGAAATGTGTTATAATTACTATGATTTTTTTTTAAAGATACACAGCATATCATTACAATTTTTTAAAGCACACACAACACCTCTCTTTTTTATGCACAGTGAATGTAATTTTTAGAGTTCTTGTGAAGTTTTATATAGTATTCTTTGAAATATCCCTGACATCCTGTTAATTTAGGGATGTGCAATAATTTTCATCCCCCTCTATATTTTTGGACACAGCTTTATTTGCAGACTGCTCCTGCTTAGGCCTATCCTACCTTCCAAGGCTCTTGGAAGACTTCTGAGCTTCTCTTCCCACACCAGAAAGTCTAGAAGCATATTTAATTTTCTCCCAGCTGGATTTTGACTTGTATATTGCTAAAGGTTTTGAATTTTCTATTTATTTTTGTCTTTGTGTAGATCAAAATAGACTTCAAAATTTCAGCAGTGTCTTTGGAACATCAAAGTGAGAGGGAGCTCACAGGTCTTTGGTGTTTACATATGTTATGTCTGACACTCCCTTTCATGATAAAACATGTGGCCAAATGGCTTAAAGGGAAGGGGAAGCTAAGTTAGATCTCACATACACTTCAGAAGCAAAAAAATTATTTAACGCCACTGTGTTAAACCAATGTTCTCCTTTCTAAAGTGTATTGCTTCATAGTCCAAGAGCAAAAATTGGTGACCAATGAGCCTTGTAGTATATTTAAAAATATCAGTGTTTTATTGCCTTTGCTCTTAACTCACTCTTCTAACATATGCAGTGTATGTATCTGTGTTTGCCTGAGTGTGTTTGTGTGTGTATGTGTGAATGAATGCCTACACATATGAAAAAATTAAGGAGCAGTATATACAGCTGAAACCATCTGAAAGAATTCTTAAACTAGAAAGTTTTTCAGATGGATAAATATGAACATATAAGTATGTATAGGTATGTTTCTAATTAATTAGTTCCTTTCACGCAATTCTAGAGGTGACATGCAGAGATGACAGAGTATATCTATAATTTATATTTTATATATATATAAACACACACACACACACACTGTACATACATACATACACATTAACTAGCAAGTAAGGTAGAGCCCTGAGATTGTCTACACAGCTTTAATAGAGCAAAGGTTATCCTTTGGTAAGGCAGAAATAGGATTGATTTACTATGTCCTTTCACTACATTACAACAATTTAAAAGAGACCACTCTTCTTGTGGCAGATTTTAAATGCATTTGCTTTAAAGGAACCCATGATGAATGAAAAGAAAAATCAAGGGGTATGTGAAATAAGGCAATTAATCATTTTGTATTAGTGGAGAGAAAATTTCAATTAGAAAGCCAGTGGTTTTAGCTCCAGAGAGGTCTTTTAAACATTCCCCATACCCTGTAATGCACAGTGACCCCTCAAGAATAAATATTGTCACTGGTACCTTTTTTACTTCATTGGAGGAGTCTTTATGAAGATTTATTCTCTCTGATAATGAGAAATATTGGCATGTAACCTTGAGTACTTTTTGTAGCTGTTAAAAAGAACCATTATGTAGCCCATTTAAGTTACAGTAACCACAATAAACTTAAAAGTTACACATGTATTTTGCAACACACTTTCACATGGAGTTCTGACAAAGCGATAGCATTCTAGAAATTCCAGTAAACAATGTAAAGCACAGTGCATCCCAAATACTCATATTTACATGGGAAGCACCGACTAAAACTCTGAAAGACAATGCATAATAGGACCAGTGGGAGAATTTGATGGCTTTTACTGATCTGGATACTTTGAAATTGTGATGTTATATGCATTACTTAGCCTGTAACATTGATAGTTAGAAAGACTAGATTCTAATGGGGAATTATAACTATGCAGTCCAGTTTCTGATGCACTGGCTGGTCAAGGCATTACCTGCCTTGAAATGCCAGGTATTTCTATGCTGTGGCATGGTTTATTATAAAAAAAATACATATTGCTTCAGTGGCATTTGAAGAGTCATATGTATCTTGGCATTTTCTTGTAAAAATTCATACCAGACCTCCTCTGTCTATTAGAAATTTCTAGTGACCACTAGTTTTTCTTTTCTTGATTCAACATTAGCTTCTGAGAGTTTTTAAGTGTTGATAATGTAACTGCAGGAAGAACACTATGGGAGAAAGCTAGAGATATGTTAAGACCTACTACCTGAATGAAAGAGTTTTTCCTAATGTTATTATTGGTCATTGGTGGAAGTATTTTCTGAAGCCAAATCTACTGCTCTACAGTTCTTTATCTGTGCTGAGAAAAACCCTAACTAAATTAAATTGGATAATCTTTGCAAATATATGGGTGCACCTTCATCTTCCTCCTGCCCTTAATTTGCATTTATTGAAGATTCGTGATTTCTAAGCCTAGACTAGAGGAAAAAAGCAACAAACCAGTAGAGGACAGTCAGTCAAATTCAAGCTTCTATAAGTAGACACAATTCCTTGCCAGATTCTAGTTATGTCTGCATTTGTCTATGTAACTTCAATGGCAAGATCATTAGTTCAGTAACAAAGTCTTAGTGACCAAGATCTTCATGGTTATATGATGACATTTCTTTATCCCCCTTGTGTCACATTCCTCCAACTTCATGGATTTATTATGGCATTGAAATGACAAGCTGAGTCAGGTTATGTTGTTTCTGGCAATAATGCTAGAAAGTTACTAGAAATACTAGTTGCATACTTTGCCTGTGTAAACAGTTTAAAAAGATGGATGGATGGATGAATGGATGGATGGATGGATGGATGGATGGATGGATGGATGGATGGACACTTGTATTTATTGCAGGTGCAGATGAATGGTATCCCAAAAAAATAAGGTTTCTCTTGGAATGAATGAAATAACTGTAAGGTTTTTGTTCTTGACCATTTAACTTTAGTGCACCTCTGGGCCTTGTAGGGATGATTCTATTTTTAATTAGAAAACAGAAACAAATGGAATAGCTATTAAGGTTGTTAACAATAATCTCTAGAACTTTCCTCTCACTGTGCTAACTAATGCTGGCCCAGTTGCTGAGGAGTTAATGAACTCTTTCAATCTTTGCACTGGTAATCTTAGTGTCATGGCTTTCACTAAAGCTTGCTCTTTCTGGGTTTGGTATGCTGTGCTCACGATTTTTGCACAGATTTTACAATTATGGGTGAGGCTTTTTCAATGTTTATAGTAATAAGGTCTCCAAAATTATCAGAAAACTGTAAGATAGCTTTTTATTTCCTGCAATGCCTTCTCTGTCTCTTCAGTAAAGAATTGTTCTTACCAGATGGATCCTTTAGTTATTGAGCTGCACAGTTCAAAATGTAGTTCTCTTTGTACTATTAATCATGGAAATTGTGAACTTAAATATCCACTGAACACAGAGGAGTATTTGTTTACAAAATGCTTTGAGTGGATGTTACTTTTGCATTCAGCAGCAAGCTGAAAGAAGAACACAGGCGGACTCCTAAAGAGAACTTGTCAGTAAAGTCAGGAAACAGGTTATCAACACTTAGCCTGTTCTTATTGTGTTCCTTATCATAATTGACAGTTTGACGTAAAACTGGATCACATGATAGCCAGAGAGGTATGTAAATGGCTAAGAGGTCACCTTTCACATATGCTCACTGGAAAGGAAACACATTTAAAGGAAGTTTCAGTCAGAACAATGACAATATGCAAATGTTAAGTTTTATGGGCTTTTCTCAACTAACAGAAGCTATAGTAGTCTGCTGTTACACTTTCCAAAATACAATTCTTCTTTCACTATCTATCACAGAAACTTTAAATGAATGTTAATCTCAGCCATTCTTTAGATACAAGACCACGAAATCTGCTTAAATACTAACCCCTAAAAATTATTCATATTCTGATTAAAGATGGAGCTGTTGGCTGTGGGTTTTTAATGTATGTGTAATTTGCATACTTGAGATGTTGCAGGATGGTTGTGCTTGCAAGGTGCTGTTAAAACTGTGAAGACAGCTATAGTAAAATCTAGCACTTGGGTAGAACTTCACATCAGTATGTCTCACAGAACTGGAAAATGCAAAACAGTGCCAGTTTCCTGGCATTTTACAGAAGTACTTAGTCTACTGCTTTGCTTGCCTCCAGGCCTGTGTCCACTTTGAGACTTGTGTCCTCTTCCTGTAAAATGTCTGAGGTGAATGAAGGAGTTGCACTGGCTCTCAGAAGAAACCTGTGCAGTGTATGCACCTATGCTTGGTGCTCTCTGCTGTTTGTGAGTGCAGCAGTGGGGATGTACCATAGGCATAAGAGCAGAGCCTAGCATCCAGGACTAGGAAAATGGCTGGGCTACCTGTGAGGATTCCTCATCTCCTGCAAGGCTGGGCATCCTTTTCCACTTCGTAAAATAGAGTCATCCTCTTTCTTTTGTGGTCAAATGAGAGATAAATAAGAAAATACTTGATAATGTTTTGAAGTGGAAGGTGTTATGGTAGTAGAGGTTCCTGTGGCTTGCCTTGCTAAGAAAACACAGAACTGAAGGTCTGTGGACTGAAGGTCAAATCTGTTCAGCAGCCTTCTAGGAAAGACCCTTCACCATGTCATATGTCAAGTCAGTCATTTTTTTTTCATTCATAACATACATTTGAGAAAATTAGTGGTGTTTTAAGCAGATATATTCTACTAGATATATCCTGAGGACCACTTCTTATGTCCCTCTAATGAGGAATGTAAGTTTTCTCGAGTAGTTTCTTGCCTCTCTTCTTCACATATCCTGCAGAGAAGCTCTTTTAGATGGCTTATAGTGGGTAAGAATGACTGTGCCTTCTAATCTCCAGCTAGCACTGTGACATAATTTAAGAGGTACCTAGGTTACTCTGAGGAGAATAACTGGACAGAAAGCTTTCAGTATGACTCCAGATGACATATAGCACTTGAAATACTGTGATGAAGTGCCTTATATCCTTCCAAAGCTTGGTACTCATGTCATGTCTGTGCACCCAAACTTTCCCTGCTGGGATGTCTGAACATCCTCCAAGGGCAGCCTCCCACTGCTTCTGTGAACAGACTTCTTCCATCAAATGGAGCCCAGACTTACAGAGTTCTATTAAATTCTACAGTATTTTTACCCAGAAACCAAACAACACACAGACAGGATGAAGATGAAGACTTTGGAAGTGATATTTCTGGATCTTAGACATGCAGAGATCTTTCAATAGGATTTGGGAGAGGAAGTTTTATGTGAGGGTGATTTAAAAAAAAAAAAATTCTAGTCAGGTTAATTTTTAAAGACAATGGGACAGCTATGTGAGCCTAGTGAGGAGCGTGGAGCAGCAGTTTTTAAACTTGGGGAGGTGTATTTCAGTACAACCCTGGACTTGTCACAAAACCAGTTGTCATGCAAACCTGAACCTCTCCTCAGTGTTGTCAGTACTGCAAGCATGGCACAGTTGGTGCAGTGAATAGCACCACAGTACTAACTGTAAATCTCATGGAGCATGAACATTCATATAAATGTGCATGTATGTGCCAACATCTTGGGTGTAAAATGCACGTGTTGCATTATTATCTTTACAGTATTTGGAAGTATGTGAATTGAGGTAAATATGACTGTATATAATAAGGCGCATGTCGTTACTAACATTTATGAAATATGTTTCAAAAGCTTTGTGGTGCTTTCTTAATGATAAATGTTACACATTAACTGTATGTGTGGAAGGCTTTCATACAGACTGTGGGAAGAATATAGTGATTTAGTGCAGAAGCTAATTTACTAAAATGCAATATATCAGTCTCTTACTGTTTTCCTCAAATGGCAAATGTAATTAGGTTCCATATAGCAAGCTAAGCACTTACCAAATTTCTGAGTTAGACCTAAGTGAATATAATAATTTGGTAGCATTGAGTTTGTGATTTTAGTATATTTTTAATGATTCTAATTGGCCAAAGGGCTTTTATTAATAGATTTTATATTTTGTGAAGAAGTAAAAGAGGGGGATGGGTGGGAGAGTTTAACCTTTCAGTCTTTTGTTTCAGCTGCAAGTGAGTTTTTATAGCTAAGCTATGAATCTTTAAAATATGCATTTGTAGTGAAGATGATGACATCCTTAAGGGTAATAGCAGAAATATGTCCACTGTACATTGAGTAACTGGGCTGACATATTTTATTATGTTTTCATTATTAAAATCAGGCTTAGGATCCGGGTTTGTATAGTGACTAAATCAAATGTTTACTTAACCATTTCTTTAAACATGTTTAATATATTATTCACTGTTACCTCTAGCAAACTTTTTAACTGCATGTTTCCTTTTCTGGTTAATTTCATGTGGTTTAGTCATGCTTTTAATGGCCTTTAGAAGGTCCCTTGGAGTTCTTTAGATAACAAACAAGAAACAATCCCTATGAAAACATCAAAGACTAACATTTCCATTTCTCAGACCTTAACAGCAGGAAGCTTATTAGTCTAACAGCCAGACAGGGTCAGGTTTGCAATATTGTCTTGTCCTCAGCATTTGTATTTTTCAGGAAAAGACTGCAATAAATTGTGCTCCTGTGAAAACAGTTTATTGTAGTTTGTTTGCTGTAGCCTGTGCTATCTCAAGAATGTGAACATGGATAGAGAAAACTAAAATGCATTGAATGCAATTAAACTCAGAAACATTATCTTCAATTAAGAGTGTTTAATCATATACAATAGTGCAGCAATTTATATAAACATGACTTTACAGAGGATAAAACATATATTTTCTTCAGAAGCCAGATAATCTCACTTTCTTAAGCTTAAAAAGAAGCAGCATATATTTTCAATAAATCTGCTAACACTGTTGGGCAGCTGTTAGATAAACAGAGCTGCTGAGGGTTGCTTGAACAATCTGTGAAGGCAGAGCTGAGGATTGGGGAAGAATTTGTTTTAGCGAATATTTAGCACATTCTCCATTATATTAAAATGCAGTAAAGTATTTTAAATTCTACTTTTCTGAGTCTGAACAAGATTAGATTATTTTATCACCTCTTGCTAATACCACTTTCAGTAACACTAGATTAATACATATAACTTCAGTTCTAAACACCTTTACTATTCTTAAATGGCAAGATAACAACATACAGCTTGTTTAATTTTGGCAAATTTTTTACAAATTGCATGTTTTCTATGTTTCACAAAAAGCATGCTAGAAGATATTGATTATATTTTACCTTACTCAATGCATATTATATAGAGCATTGCTTAAAAAGCCAGCATAATTTTTTCCTTTCTTAAAGTATTGCACTATTGATTATTAACATTTCTTTTTTTTTCCAGCTTAGTTTGTAATCTAATAATGGCTAATTGTTTGCTACACACTAGTTACTCTTTAATGCTTTATTAATAGAGGATTATATTAAAGTAGCATTATATTAAAAAAGTCTATAGGCATTTATTTCTCAAAATAGGTTATTTTTCTTTGTTTTATTTTTAAAGTTACTTCTTGGGAAAGTAAGACTTTTGCCATGTACAGTACTAGTTTGCATGTATTCATTTAAATACTAAAATCTGTAGTATGCTCGATCCATATCTGACTGCTAGGTTTCAATTGACAGCTGAGAATTTGTGACTGGACCATGAATCAAAACGGCAGGCATTTATACCCCAGTGCCAGTGAGGATACATTGGGAATTGCTTGGCAAAGGTAACATTTTAATTATTTCCACCCCCTACACTGCCTCTAAAAAAGTTGCATAGATCGACAATATCTGTTTTAGTGGGCTTCCAGAGGTATATATGACAGCATTATGATCAAAATATGTGTGTAACATTCCCCCTAAGCTCATTAAGATTATCTTTCATGTAAACTGACTTTAGAGGGTCCCTTAATGTAACACCTGAAATAACGTTGTGCTGTCCTATGTAAAGGGTTTGTGAATTAAAGAAATACTGATCTTAGGTTTTAAAAATATCATTTGCACTCATATTTTTGGGACCTTAGTGGCTAACAGAAAGAAAGCGGTGCTGTTAGGGGTATAGACCAGTATAATAATGAATGGCTGAGGTGGTGATTGTTTTTGGGCAAAGAATAACTATATTATTCAGAGACATTTCTTAACAACTGGCTGATGTAGTTTTAGGTCACCAACCTATACCTGAAGGTAAGATATAAACCAACTTATTTTTCAACTAAATAAGATAATAATTAGGAATTATTTACAAAAAAGAGTTTATTTTTCTATGAGCCCCTGCCTTCTCTCCACCAAATAAACCAAACAATAAAGTCCATTAACCTTTGATAAATTATTAAATTATTAGATTTTACATCTCTTGATATATAGTGAACTATGGTAACAACAGAAGGTGTATGTTTATCTAAATAGCCATATAAACAAATCAACATAATTTTGGTACATCAGTTTTCTTCTCTTTCATGTACAGGATTATCTGCAGCACTCAACACTTAATATGGGTTGTACATGTAAATCTTGTAGGTTTGGAGCCTACCAGATGAAGTATTAGCCACTCAGTCATGTAATAATTTAAAGTTTTTTTTAATTTATGTGTATATGAAAATATATGTACTTCCAGATAGTGTGAGTATGTGTGTGAGTGTAATGTATATGTATTATGTTAAAAATGCCTTTTGTTGGATTGTACTGATGGTACTATGGATTAATAGAAGTTTTGGGACTTCTGAGAATCAGCTTGGAAGGGAAATTACTGAATTTGAATGTTGTACTGTTTACAAATCTGAAGTTTAATTTTTTATTTTATTTTTTAATTTTTTTTTTCCTGAAACAATGTTTTAAATCTTTAAGAATTGGGCTGGTAAAATAAGGCCTTGCCATTTCTCTCCTTATATATTAAAGAAATGGAAAATTAGCTAAGGGATTCACCTCATCTCGTCAAGGTCTGTGATTCACATTACAAATCCCCACCACTCAGTAATTACCAGAGTTTTCAGAGTACTGCCAGTAGTGAATCCAAACTGACCTTTACAGCACAGAGGGGGTGACATTCTCCCACTACAAAGCGGCATTTTTGGGGGCATGGGTTGGGGTTAAAATATTACATCAAAACAACCTATCTAGAAACATCCTCACACAGTTTGAATCAGTTGTCACTCGAGCCCCCCTTAAGCATTGCCAGTTATACTGATTGAAGCACTGTCCTAGTGTTTGCTGAATTCTGTTTTTCAGTACCATCATACAACACCCTGGGCATAAATTGTGAAAAGAAAGGAAAAGTGGGGGAAAACATTTCTGGGTGATGATCAAGTGAATTTTGGTGGTGAACAAAAGCCTGCTCCATGATCCATTTGCTGTTATAGACCACACTGCTCTGCAGATCACTCCCAGAATGCTGCCTGCCACTGTGGCCCTACCAACATACATGAGCACTGCCAGAAGAGCTTGGGCACAAATTCTGCCATGGGCATTCCATTAGAGGCCTAAGGTATGCCACTTGCTCTTGGATTACAGCCTCGAAGAACAAGAAACAAACTGTTCTGCCTAAGCAGATGGCTTTTAGTTGTTGGGTTTTGAAATATGACAGTCTTCAAATCCCACAGAAATGAGGATCTAAGAGAAATTATACCTGCTTAGGCTAAGAAGCAGTGAGCCTTTCTAAAACTAAAATGAATGTTAAAAAAAGAGAATATATTACAAAAGCAATTGTCACAGGTTGATGAAGAAATATATCCCAGTCCAGACAAGTTCCTGTAACTCCAAATGGTTTGAAAAATCCTTGATTATGAGATTTCCTTAGATCTGCAGAGCTCATTTTGATTGTCCTCGTTCTCACCTTTTACATCAGGTTAAGTATACTGATTTTTCAGAAGTATTTTTGACCTCAGGCAGATGAAAAAGTTGGCAGTCCCTCAGTGTTAGCTACCACATCTCTACAGATATCAGGTAGCAGAGTTGGTCAGGGTGAAAGCTCTGTCATAAAATATTGTTGGTGTACACACCTTGGAAGTTTGGGGAAATGAATGACAAAAACTTTCTGTTATTTCTGTGTTCTTTGTCTTAATAATATTTAACACACCTCATGGTAGATACAATGCATAGATTTCAAATTTTGTTTTGCTTTGTTTTGTTTCCTTAGAAAATTATGTTATCTGTCAGCATTTAAAGATTCAGGTATAAGAAAGTAGTGGTCTGTATGCAAAGGCTGAAGTTTGCAGAAGAGAAGAGAATATGAATAACACTAAACAAAAAAGGACCAACAAGCCACAAAACTTAAATTACGGATACACCATTTTCTACAAAACTAACAAGACATGCAGGGAATAGTGATAACAAAAAATAGATTAATACTCTGCATATCTGAATTCTGGTATCTTTAAAGGAAATACTTACATTAAGCATTCAGTGAACATCTTAAAAAACACAAAATAAAATTGAAAAAACCCACTCCAGTTATTTGGTGAAGTATTTAGAAGACTAATTTTTACTTTTCTTCTCATATTCAAACAATCTACAGTTTATGGTTTGGTTGGTTTGATTTTTTCATTGCTTACTTAGAACATTTATGGTTTAGAACATATTCTGTCTTTTATACTTTTTGACTTTTTATATTTATCTGTAAATGTAATATATTATGTCTGCTGAACTTTGAATACCATTTAAGCACATCAATAGAAATAAGTTCTCCAGTACTTTTATGATCATTTAGGTAAATTTTTTGGTGTAAATGTGAAGAAGATACTCAAAATCATTTAAAAACCCCCAATCCTTATTTTTTTTATAACCGCATTCTGTTTTCATTGAGACAGAAGGCAAGAGAAAGCTGTGAAAATCTGTAAGGCTCATTTAGGAAAATACAGTCTCAGTCACTACGTGGGGGCAAGAGTGTATGCTGAAAATACACTTTAGAAAGGAGTGAGAGTGACAAAAAGTGTGGGTGTGCGTGTGAGGCTGATAGCATGAGTTTGGTCCTAAGTCGAAGCCACTCATTACACCATGGATGATATTTCCAGTATAAAAACTCATAAAAGCTGGCATGACGTGTCTCTCCTAGACCATGTGGAGTATTTGCAAGTCTTCCACAGACTGTTAGCAACTTTTCTTTGCCAAAGTGTACATTTCAACTCAGCTATTGACGAATATGTTTTTATTTGTATTAATTCTTTTAACAATCATTCTGCATGAACTGCTTAACATTACCTTTATCATACCCAGGCAAATGGACTAGGCTAGAATTTCATGCTTCCATTCTGTTATCTTGACACATCAGCATAGTACAACAGCTGGCTCATTCCTGGAAATGCTGAGGGGAGCTCTGTTCTCAGAGTGCTGAATTTCTTTCTCAGCTGTAGCGGAGGGATATTCAGCATTCCGAGCTTCATTACTCCCCCACACCCCTCCCCAGCACCACTGTGTGTTTATGATAACTGTACTGATAAGGCAATCAAATGGGATAATCTGATTTGTGAAAGAAATCAGAGGGAAATTGAGAAATATTGTTATTTTAGCACAAGATCTTGTATATGCTTGGTATTGAGAAATCATATAGCTAAAATTGCACAGCCAGCAGCGTGTCTGTGGAAGCACATTTTGGCAAACACAGACACCTGTTTGAGCAGTAGTTCATACACTCTGACCTGTGTCCCTCCCTCATTCCACTCCCCAGCAATGGTTTGGAATAAAAGTACTATTTCATTACAATTTAAGAATAAAAAGGCTGAAGTTTCCTGATGTAAAAATATTCATAGAGAAAAAATATACTGAATTCTTATTTTTATCAATTTAAATTACTAATTACAATAGTTTTGCCCAACTCTGTAATGCAGAAAGACGTGCAGAGAACATTGTTTCCTCCACATCCAGGCAAACATCTTCTGAACACTTCCTAAGAAATTAGTTGTATTCAAGCCAGACTTGCATGCTGCCATCCCACAGGAAATGGGTCAGCAATCCATTAGGATGCCATTAGATAATCTAATTTAGAACTTAATCTCTAAATTAACCATGCTCCATACTTGAAGCATACTTGAGAGAAAGAAAAAAGTTTATGTTAGAATCGATAGGGGAGCCGAAGCGTGAAGAAGGCTGTTTGTTTTTTCTGTAGCTGTGGTCACGTCTCAAGCCGTCTGGTAACCAGGAGAAACCAGACATGATGTAATTCCAGATTGAACTTGAACTTCAGGGACTTAGAATGGGAAACAATGGACCATAGGAATCAATAATGTCCATTTTCCACATGATTATGTTTGGAGCTTTAAGTTAAACTTTATGGGAGAAGCAACAAGAACAGCAGTGTGACCAAAATTAATGAGTTGATCTAGAAGCAAGATGTTAAAATAAAGAAAACTACTTCAGCAATAATTTCTGAGCAGCACTACAGATTCCAGCAGGATTAGAAAAGTTCTTGCTCTGCAGTGAACTGGTTGCCTGTTCTGAGATCTCTTTGTTCGCTTAGGTGGGACAAACTTAATCTTATGTTTCCTGTCAGATGATTTTTGGCAGCTGCTAGGGAAGGAGGAGCATATTATAGAGAATTCCCAAGTGTAAACTGTATCTTTAACCCCTTGGGTACTCCGGCTTTCTACTTCTTTATCATCTTACCTTCAATTGCTTCTTTTGAATCACTAGAACTGATTTGTTTGGGTTTTGTTTTTTTTTTTTTTTTTTTTTTTTTTGCTTGTTTCTCTGTTTGGTACAGTTAGGATGGTCTGCATTATTATTTAGTCATTCTAATTTGATGAACTTGTAGTTATATTTTTTTAAGAACTGCTAAGGCAAAAAATTCTAATGGTATGAAATGGAAATAGTAATATTTGGGAAAAGAAAAGGTAGCGCAGGTGTGTGAAGTTGAGAATCAGTTTTTCATAGGCAGCCCAGTGGACTCTGGGAACCAAGCACATGTTCTCCATGGTTTGGCTTGACTTGGTCACAGCCTTCTCTGTGCATGTTTGAAACCCTCTGCTAGCAATGTTCCTGCATCAAATTCTCATACATGAATGGTCCTAAGCACAGCATGGACATGCACCATTTCTCTGGCCCTCCCTCTGTTGTGGATATTCTTTGTTAGTAATGGGCTCTGTAGCCTCTTCCCCATCTTTGCGTACCCTCTTGTGTTACACTGCCATAAAAAGAAGTCTGCAGGGAGTAGAATAAATAGTATTCTTATAGGAGGTTTTCCTTTTCCCTCCTGTGGGCATAAATCAGTAGGTCTTTAACTCTTCCATCTGCTAGATGGGTGGTATGTGCCTGCTACACTGTGAAAGTCATCCTAAACTAACCTGAGCTGCACTTAATACATCTCTTGAAACAAATGCTCACCTTGGAGGTGAAATTTGGCAGCTGTTTACCTATGGATGCTAGTTCAGAATGGTAACAGAAGGACCCCACTAAATAGATGTTGGAAGAATGGTTATTTTTTTGGCGGAAATGCAGAAGTGGGAATTTAGCCAGGGCACTGAGGCTAGCTAAATTGCATTTCCAAATCCATATTCATTTCCATATCCAAGTAATTTTAAATGATAAAAGTCCCTGTATTTACGTATTTAGAGAAAGCACTTACTATAAAGATAGATGTGCCTTGGTTTGTGGCTTGCTGTTGTCAGTTCACTCAACATTGAAGGTATTTCTACCTTTTCCATCGAAAGACTGACTTTGCAGGATCTTCCCTACCTTTTGTAAGCTAGTGACTTCATGTACATGATAGTAAAGTTGCAAGAAAGAAATACTGCTTTAGATGTCCTTTCTGAATGGTAAAATACTCTTACTAAAAGAAAGAAGTTATTAACTGGTGGAAAATAAGAATCTGAAAGACCTCCACATTTATTCAGGTCAGATTAGATTTATTTTTTTATTGCATTTAAAGTTAATTGCTTAACATTATTATGTTCTTTATGTTATTATAACCTCCAAAGTGGACTGTATATACATATAATGTAAGCACTACTTGTGGTCCATTCCAGTAATGTTTTAATCAGAGGTTCTTGAAACAGCAATTATTATCTTTAAGAGGAAATCATGGCAGAAATCTTGATTGAATTAACATCTGGAAACTGTAATGGAAAGTGTAATAGAGAATGTTAACCCTGTAGGATGCTTGAAGAATTTTCCTTTGCTGTTTTATTGCATTTGAACAGATAAATACATTATACTTCCTGTGGATAGAGAGGGAACTGATGACTGTATAACATGTCTAATAGTCTAGCTATGGTGAAAAGAAAACTGCCACCAGTAGTGAAATTACTCAGAAGTGTAGTGCTTCAGGAAGGCGGTCTTGCAACAAAGATGGATCCTAATCTCACAAAAGACTCTCACGGTGCTTCTCATGTAATTTTCTTCAAAATTTAGCCTTGAGCAGTTTTCTTAGGTCTCACTTCACGTTTCAATGGAAAGACATTTACATCATAGCTTCTGTCAGCAAATGGATAACAGATTTGCTCAGGAGTAGTAAGCTGGAGTGTGGAGTAGGCCTGCTTTATTCCACTCATACAATACAAAATTTCTTACCTGAAGGAGAAGCCGTGTGGGCATCCTTTTAATTTCTACAAGGACAACCACCTTGTCTCTGTCTTGGGCAATGGAAAGAATTTTTGCTTCTCTGGTTGGACAGAGGCAGGTTTTGAAACTTGGTTTGTGAAACCGAGTGCTGAATTTCAACTGGGACTCACACCAGCCTCTGGTATGGTGAAGGGAAAGGTGTTCCCTCATTTCCTGCTCATGTGGGCACCTGAGTAGAGTTAGCTTTGCAGCCACAAGAAGCTGTCATTCCTGCTAGGATGTTCTACAGAAAAACCGTGGATGGTTTCCATAGCAGAAGCTAAGCTCTGCAATACTCAGAGAGGTCACTTCCGAGTAGGCAGGAGAAGGCTAAGAGGGGAACCTTGCTCTTCTGGGCAGTTGGTCTTGCTTGGCTTCATACTGGAGTGTTGGAGAACTACAAAGCAGAGAGTGGCTCATAGGGTAGCTGAAAGTCCAGCTAAATTTGCCATAAATGTAAAGGGAGGTCATGGGAATATTGGATAGATAGCCACACACACACACACACACATGTAGCTTAGCAGAGCCTGTGTTGTGTGTTTGGTTATTCACAGTTGTGTCACAGCTGTTCCCAGAGCTCTGTGCTGTTTTCCTCAATGGCTTTCATTCAGTTTTCTTCCTTTGTCTTCAGTAAGTCTCCAGTACCTGCACTGGGGTGGCCCAAGATAGAGTTATGCCCTAATAACTCTAGTATTAGAGTTACTAATACTAGAGTAACTGTAGTTAATAACCTGCAGTATGATAACATTATTTGCTAAACTACAACCAGAACTCATCAAGCCCTGAAAACAATGGCTTAGGAAATGCCAGCAAACAGCAGGAATGGGCCATTCCTCCCAGCTGCCAGCGCAGCCAGGCTGTGCCCAACATCCTAGTTTGGACCAGGACTTCAGCTGCCTGCAAGGCTGTGGAAGTGCTGGCTGTTCCAGCCCTGCAGGCAGACAGTGTGGGGCTGTCCTGGTCCCACAGGTGCTCTGCTGCCTGCACCACCATCTCTGGCAAAAGACCTGGCGTGAGCAGCACAAGGGGCTCTGAAACTCCTGTGGGATATACACAGTGTTAACATGGGAGATGTATTGCTCCCTCAGGATTCATAAGTAGTACTGAAAAATTTCTTGCAGTCTGCATTTTTGTCATGGTCATAATACAAGGTGGGAGGCTTGAAAGGTTTAAATAAACACCTATATTAAACTGGTAGGTCATATGGCAACAACAGTCATATTAGGAACTTGTTACAACTTATTTTTGTTGGGCAGTTTCCATAGAAATCAAGATCTCTGTCTGGTATTTGAAGCAGCAGATAAAAATTTCACTGCAAATAGTAATTTGTTTTTAGTCAGTACTGACTTGTTTCCTTCACACACTGTTGTCACTAAAAGGCTGGCAACTTTAAAACAAAGCAAAAAGTCAAAACTGTATTTTTCCAATCATTGAAGTGCACTATAAATCTTCAGAAAGATAACCTGGAGCCTGTGTGTTTAGCCTTTGCCACAGAAATTTTTTAAATAGAGTGTTGACCTCAAACAAAATTTATATTCTTTGAGTTAGTGTTGTGTTTTTTTGAAGTCACTAAACACTGTAAATCCCGTGTAACAGGACAGCAAAGAACTGTGCATTGTAAAACATATATTAAGACAAATCCCAAGCAAACAAATCTGACTGGCTCTTCATTTTTTTATTACTAGTTCTTATTTTTATAAATTCACATGCCTGGAAGCAATTTGCTTTGTGCCAGTTATTTCAGAATTTACTTTTTAACATCACTGAAATCCAAAGTGGAAGGAACAAAAGTGCATTTGAAAACAAGTTGTGAAGGAAGATAAAGAATAAGTTGAAATGATTAAGCCTCCTAAATGAAATTCTAGTATTGATTTATTTTTTTTTTTTCTTTTTTTTGAACATGTTATTTTCATTATATCATCTTGGAAAAATCTTTCATGCATAACAGGGTTTAAGTCTTTGTGAGTGCTTCAAGATTTGTGGTGTAACTGTGATTTTTAGATTTCAAAGGGGTTTTATTTTCATCCAACAGCAGATTTTTTTTGTAATAGTCAATAGAATTAAAACAACAACAAAAAATTAAGCATATTAGCTGGTCTTACATTTTGAAAACAATATTTAAAAAAAATTCTGAAAAGGTTAAAACTGCAGATTTTAGGTGTCCTTCAGGAACATATCCAATCAAAGAAAAAAACCCAACAGCCTTATTGAATAGTTTGTACTTCAGGCATTGAAAACATTAAGATATTAATATTTATTGTATTTTCTTCATGAAATAAGATTAGTCCTTCTCCTTTGGGAATATGGTCATGATTGAAACAAGCAAGTCAGGAACTACTTCCACTTTTTTGTATGTATAAAGCATAGCACCTGAAATAAATTGCTAGGAGTTAAAATAGTAAATTAGCAGGTTTAGAGAGGTAAGTATTTTCAAACAGAAGTAAATGACAGAAGCTGTTAGTAAGTTTTTTTAATATGAAAGGCCTGAGAAACATGTCCCCTGGAATTCACAAAATAAGTTAACCACTTTTCAGGAACTGAAATTATCACAAATGACTGCCAAATGAAATGTAATTATGTCAAGAACATTTGAAATAAATAAAAAGGGTCTATTCTTCTCATTATACCTCATGCCACAGAAGTGCATCTGCTTGTTCAAGGAGAAAGCAGTGAAGGGACAAAAGATAGAGAGGGAAGAAAACTTTTTGCCTCCACAGTACACATGTTGAAGAGCTTCAGATGTGTTATCAGGATGCTTGTTTGTCTAATGCCAAAATGTAATTCCAAGTAAGCAGTTATGTTTGTGATAAACACTAGAAAAGCTCAATACAATGAAATGCAGAGGAAGGGTGTGTTTGCATGCTGTATGTCCAGTGTTGGCAATGTTGGCTCTTTGGCAATGATACTGACTTAATGATGCTATTTTCCTTCTGAATAAACATGACAAAACTTTCTTTGGAGTCATAGAATCATATAGCTTAGGATTGTTTGGTTTGGACTTCTGGGTTGCCAGAACCACATCTAAGAAAAGGGCTGCTCAGGCTGCTGGGTACTGAATACCAGCAGCTGAGACCTGTCTGTGAGTATCCATCCTCAAGTACTACTTATTGGTGCCTAGTGAACCTGTGAATGCTGTTGGGACTTGAGCTTCTCAGTGACAGAGTTCTTTTGTAGTGATGACTTCAGTTCCAAAGTCATTGAATCATCCTTGAAAATATTTTCTTTCTCAGAGGCTTGTTGAAAAAAATATGATACTCGCTGTTACCCTCGACTCACAGCTACCCTTGGCTGCAAGTCTTTAGATTATTGGATCCTGTGTTTGCTGGTGTTTCTGAGACTGACATTCTTAGGGAATTTTTTTTTAATAGTAGGTGTTTTGAACATAAAAACTCCTCTTATGGACATCTGTGCATCTTAGACGCCTCTTTTAGGGTGGAGACAAGATAAACTACTGTGTTGCAAGTGGGGAGGAAATCTCACAGGATGCTGATCCTCTGAATCTTTATGCTATATTCTTGAAAAAAGAACACATCTACCCTGTGGTATATTTCACCAGCTCTTAAATGACATCCATTACACTATATAGTGTCATTTTAGTTGTATCTGCTCTATATATTTGTGTCTGACATTTGTGGGGATTTTCATAAATAGACCACTTATTGTAACTCAGGACCCAAACAACCTGCTACTGAGTTCAACACAATTATTTTTCTTTCAAAACAACTCACACTTTCATAAAGAAAACTAGAAAGTAGAGAATCTCAAGTTACATTCTCAAATTTTGTTTCCAGTTTTATCTTAAGTAGTGCTATTATTAATAAAATTAGCTGGATCTTGATTCAAATGCATTGTATACATGTTTAATTTGTGTTTTTCTTCTCTCTCTCTTTCTCTCCCTCCTTGTCTCTTTCCCCTTTTCAACAGTCCTGGTACCTGGGCTAGCTTGGTTCCTTTCCAAGTATCAAATAGGACACCGATCCTGCCGTCAAATGTCCCAAATTATGGTTTGAACATAATTGGAGAGCCTTTCCTTCAAGCAGAAACGAGCAACTGATGGAAACAAAATTTAAAAGAAAATTTAAAAAAAAAAGAAAAAAGAAAAAAGAAAAGAAGACAGTATGAGAAAAGAACCTGAAGAAAGAAGAACAAAAATAGACCAGCAATTGCAGCTCTTACAATCACTAATTCCCTTACGGTTGAAACTGAAATGATAAACAAAGGGTCGATGATATTTCACTCATGGGTAGAATGCAGCTCCTCCTAAGTAGCCTTTGTTATATGAAGTCCGCTGGGAAATAGATGTTCTGTCTCCAACAATATATTTTAACTGACTTTCTAGATGCCTTAATATTTGCATGATAAGCTAGTTCTATTGGTTTAGTATTCCTGTTGTTTACGCATGAGATCACTATTCCTGGTTATCTCACAAAACAAAGGCTAGGCAGCAACAGCAGAGCTGCAGGAGGACAAGGGCTGTGAGCCAGCCGTTTTCTCAACAGTCTGATTTCTAAATGTTTTTAAAATAAGCTCTGTAGCCTTTAGTTATCAGTATGGATTTATTAAACTTTGGCCCTTAATTCAGCCTTTTTCTAGTGTGTTATGCCGTTTGAAATTTTCAATCAGTATGAACACACAGGCTCTATGGAAGAAATGCCTCTACGCAGGTAAAAGTGTTATCTTCTCATGCAACAGTAAAAAAAAGAACAGGAGAAAAGTGACATTTTTCCCCACTAAAGAAACACTTACAGAGGCAAGTGCAATTTAAAAATCGTATCTAAGAGGTCATCACTATAAGTCCTTCAGCCCTTGGACTCTAAATTGAGGGGATTAAAAATAAAAATAAAAAATTACTTTGAACAAACTTATTTTTCCCCTCAGTTTTTGAGGGCATTAAAAGGCATTAAGTCAAGACAAATCATGTCCTTGAGAATAAGAAATCAATGGAAACACAGCACTTATGTTGGTTTAGCTGCTGCCTCCACAGAGGGGTAGGATTTATTTATTTAAAGTTACTTGTTGCATCAAGAACCCATAGGGTTTACATGTTTCTGTAAAATCTACATCATAGAGACAAAGACATAGGCAAATCCATGTCACAAGGGCAAAGCTTACCGTTTACAAACTGGTAATACCAGGATGGGGATATGTTGTATTTAAATAATGCACTCTTAATGTAAGTCTAATTACAGGGTGCTGTAAACTTGCATGGTGCTTTCAGAAGTTAGCCTTGTTCAACAATTTTCACATATTGACAGAAATATAATGTGCATGGGCAGACATTTTGCCTCTATGTCTCTTTAAAAATTTAAAATACTCTTTCCAGTAATCCTAATTTGCACGAAGATATAATGTCCACATTACGTGCCTTGCCTTGAAATCTAGAAAATGGAAAAAAAAAAACAAAAAAAGAAAAAAAAACTACAAAAAAATTGACATCACTACACTTGTTTTGCTGCATTTATTATAATTTTAAATCTTTACCATTTTTATGACAAAATATTTTGTACTCCAGATGCGAAAAATGTGTGACATCATGGTTTTTTAGACAGTTATACCTTTATCTCACATTTATAAAGCATATCGTGGCTGTGTATAGTTGCCGCTTAAGAATTGTAATCGACCAGCAATATTTTCAGTATTTTGGTGTTTTTTTCTATTAACCTTTCATGTTTTTCATCTTCCAATTAATATTGGGGGGAGGGGATACAAATTTATACGAATTATGCAATACCAAGTTTTGCCTATGTAGGTAGTGCTTTTAGCTGTATTGGTTATTATAGGTAAGTACACAGATTTAAAAAAAAAAAAGAAAAAAAATAATGTATGCTTTTTTTTGTTTGTTTTAATTGACCAAAGTGGGTACTGCTATTTTTGCAGTGTGATGAGGTCCTTTTCTGTACTGAGAGGTGGACAGGGGATTTTTTTTTATACATACATATATATATATTCTGGGGTGGGGGGGAGGATTTTTAACACTTTACAGTGTAGCTGTGAAGCAGTGCACCCTTAGCCAGGCAAGGGCTGCAAAGCAACTGTTCTGCCTACTGTGACAAAGTTTCAAATCGGTTCCCTCTTTTTAACTTCCCACCTGGGGTGCAAGCTGAAATCATTTCTGGATTTAAAATATAAATAATTAATTCTGTTGGAGGCAGACTTGACTTGAGGAAATTGTTTTACTTCAAGGTTTTTTTTCATGGGAAAGCGAGACAGACAGAGAAAGAGGTCAAGACCCACAGTGAGATGAAACCTTTTCCATTCTGGCAAAGACCGTGCATCTTGAAGTGTTCATGCTAGAAAATTTAGTTTTTAGCTCAGAATGACAATGACATTCACTTTGTCTAGGAAATGCAAGTACAGGGCCAAAATCTTTGCTGGCATAATTCCACTGACTCCAGTGGACTCGAGCTGCTTAAGCAGAGAATTTGCCCCCCCTTATCCTGCTTGAGTTTTTTCCTGTACATAATATTTTTTATATATTCCACTCCCCTCTCACCCCAACAAGTTTCTTAATTCAGCATTTGAATTACAATTTTTAGCCTGTTTGGGCCCTGTTAGAAGTTTGCAATCTTCTCATAGAGCAGATCAGATGGAGACCTCTGGGGTGCAATGGAGAAGGAGTTTGTTTATGCAAGGAATTAGACCATGGTGGAAATAAAAGTGTGTTTCCAGTAAAATCCCATTTTGGAGACCAGTAGTGGGCCTTTTGCTGGTGACCTCTTACCCACAAGGGATCTTTGAAATGTATGGTTCAGCACAGGGTGAATTTTTCTTGAAAGCACAGTCTTCTGTTGGGGTGAAAGCAGAGGAGCGTGTGGATGTGGATGGGAAAATTCATCTCTTTGCAGATGTTTCTGTGTTTTAGAGGTTTTCCTACCCTGGAGCAGTCCCAGAGGCCCAGGTCCAGCAGCAGCCACCCCAGTCAGCAGTGGTCAGGGGCATACCACCATCAGTCCCTTCTGGCTGCCGCTGTGGGTAAGAGTGGTGGCACATTCCCTGTCTCCAGGAGGAGAGAGAGTGTATGCAGGGCTTGAACAGCTACAGGGACAGGAATTGTCACAAAATAAACCTCTGAGTTCTAGCTAAACTAAAAACAAGCAAACAAACAAATACAATTAAAAAAAAAAAAAAAAGATTAAAAAAAAGAAAAGAAGACATAGATGCAAAAACAAGTGTGGGGTTCCTGCAGTAAGTCAATTTGTTTGCTAAGCACATGGCAAAGTCTACTAGACCCAAGCACAGTGTGCCTCAGGCTCTGGCCTGGTAAAACAAGGTGTGTGTTGTCCTTTACACATGTCATGATATAGAACAGTTTGGGAGGAGAGCTGTGCTGGGGGCATGTCCTTGATTAGTTCAATTGATAAGGTATTCCCTGAAAGATTTTAATAGCACATTGGGACAAAACTGGAACAAGTTCAGGCTTCAACATAAAATATGCAGGATGGTGGATACTCATTGCCTTTGTTGGAAGGTAGAGGGCCTTAATAGACCGCTTTTTTTTTTGTTTAGTTTTGGTTTTTTTTGTTTTTTTTTTGTCTGGCCTCCTGTATGAAAAAAAGCTGAGCTTAATGACCCAAATTTTATAGAAATAAACTCCTTCTTTAAACTGTTATTCAGCAACTGTGGGTTTTTGTCACCTGCCTCTCTAATAGAAAAGCCTGCTTGGAAGAGAATGAACTTTTCATTTACTGTATGCTTGGTTTTAGGTTGGCTTTGTTGGTTGTTTTGGTTTTTTTTTAAGCTCAGCAGTCAAAAGATTAAGATAAGATTGAGAACTCAAATCCAGTCTCTGGCCTCCTCCTTCACCAGGAAGTGTATTCTGACTAAATCGAGCCACCCCGTTCTATGTGCACTGTTCTGCCTTTATTAAGTTGCTTTGCAGCCCTGGCCTCATGGCTGTGCCACTGAAGTGTGTTTCCCCTGGAGTGACATGAACGCTTGAGGCTTGACTAAGGAAAAAAAAAGGCAGTGAAGGAGACTGTACATAAAGACATGGCAAAAATATTAATTATAGCAATATAGTTGTGGGGTGATGTTCAGGTGGGCAGCTCCATTGAAAATATGTGAATGAGTTTGTGAAGCTGCAAGTAGCAAGAAGAAAGGATGATCTTCTGAATAAACCGCCTACCTTGTAGACAGTAATTTGTACACTGTATAGTTTTGTTAAGAATTTTTTTTTTTAATTAAAATACCCTTGTTTGTAAAGCTAACTTTTTAACAATTATAATGGAAATGTGTTTCCATTTTTAAACAAGAATATTCTTTGTTTAGAAACTGGACTTGGGTTAAAACTCTCCAGCTTCTTAATTTATGTATTAAAAAAGAATCTGTCCATGTTAGGAGTTATTTCGCGGATTCCTGTGCTTGAAAAGCATAGGTTACTAATCCTTTGAAAATGTAAATGGAGAAAAGTTATATTTTATGAAGGTTATTTTGTTGTATCTAGTATTGAAAAAGTTGGTTTTCAGAGCATTTCAAAATGTTGGAAGCACCACTGTCTTTTTTATTAGTATATATGGCCTTTAGCAAAACTTTTTGTGATTGTTACATGATGGTATTTAAGATTAGGTTCACGGAGCTATTCAGGATAGGCAGAGAGCTAAAACAGTACTTAAGTCTCACACAGCTGTGTCCTCAGGGAGCAGAATTTTGGATTTGCAACTTGTAGCTTCATAAGGACTTAATGAAAGAGATTGCACAAAGACATCTGTGACACCGGAGTGTGTTCTGTACCTAAAACTAAATTATATGTACTGTGTGAGATTATGAAGGCTGCAGAAAGTTATCCCATATTCAGTGTACAGTTTTCACTCGTAATGAAAAAACTCTCTAATGTTGCTGGCAGAAAGGCCCCAAGCATGTCATCCCTTATGGTTTACATGATCCTGTCAAGGTCTTTTGTTAACGCTAACCAGCTGTATGCTCCTGCATTTTTTAATTTGGTTTATATAGAAAAATTTTTAAAAAAAAGAGTAAAATCCTATGCCAGCAAATCAAGTTAAACAGGAAAGGCTCAAAGCTGAATGTTCCTCTCCATGCTGAAGGAGCTGAAAACTGTCTCCTTCTTATTTGCACTTTCTGCTAGTTCCCCAGTTATATTAATTCCTCAAAATTGTGTGGGTGTAGTGGAGCACTGCAGTTGGAGGATAACATGGACCACTGATTTTGCCCTTTAACCCTGCACAATGACCTTTGCATCAGCCAAACTTATTGCCATGACAACTCTTTGTACTGTTTCCATGCCACAGCTCTGTTGGTCACGTTGTCAATAGTAAAGGGGACAAGTTGGAGACGGTCAATTTTTAAATTTTTTTTGTCGCAATTTTTTCTTCAATGGTTGTAAGTAGTTGTTTGGTTTTTTTTTTATGATAAAAGGGTTCACTAGTTAGTACTCTTTAGAAATATCTGTGTGTTGCAATTCAGATGTATGTTGAATTTGTGAAAAGGGCTTCAGTGCCACTAGCATCATGAAATCCTAGAATAAGCCTTTGATATTTTCATTGCATGATACCATAACAGTAAACAAAAGGTGGCCTAAATGAATGGAGAGCAGTGTGAGCTAGTGACACTAAAGCCAGTCTTTGTATTACTGTATTTTTGACAGAATGATTTTGAAAACTGTGCTACAGGGACTGATGTGGCAAATGTATCTCTATATGCAGAAGGAAGTTTTTTAAGAAGTATGGCTTATTATGCATTTTTCATTGAGGGCATTGAAGTTGCATGGACTGATAGAAGTTGATGCAAAATGAGAAAGAAACAAAAACCAGCAAAATGTTTACCAAAAAACTCAAACAAATGAGCAGTGCCTGTTCAATTTCACAGTCTCTGTTGAGTTCAGTTGTAAATATGTTTCAGATAACATTTTCTTCAAAAATAATCTCTACAACATTGTAGAATGTGAGGGGTTCCTCAATCCCAGGCATAGGCTTCTCAAGAGCTGCATTAGATTATGTCTTCATCAAGCTGTTAATTTGTGCTTATATCACATAGAACTTTTAGTAATCTGGGAAGAGGCACCCCATCTCAATGATATTTCTCTGAGAAAACTTTTGTAGGGCTGTGTGTTTCTTTAGATACATTTAGTACAACTGTAGGTGACAAGTAGTCAGTTATTGCTTGCTAGCTACATACCAGGGTTGATCCATTTTAAAACTTTTGGCATTTTTTCCCATACTGTAGGGCATAAATCCTGAAGGTTACATTTTAATTAAAAAGAAGGTGCGTGCAGAGTCTTTGTGTAATGAACCTTCACTAGTAGGATGCATTACAGTACAGCTACTTAATTTTGGAATTAGGGCCCTCTGGCATCAGACCTGATTTTAGCCTGAGTGTTAACAAAGGTTTTTATTGTGCCTGGTTGGAGGATAAAGTGTTCTTTCTGGTACTTTTTTTTTTTTTTTTTTTTTAGGTTACAAATGAACTCAACTGCCACAAGTTTTAAACTGGTGTAAATCAAGCTTGACTTAATGTGATTGTTACTGTTATATCCAGCCTATACTGCTAGCAGCTGCTCATACTGCAGTCAATTACTGGAAGCGGATATATTTCCTATGCAAAAACTGTTTAAACAATAAAAATGAGCTATGCTACAGACCTGGCCTTACGTTTTCTTTTCTAAGAGTTGTAATTGGGAATATCTTAGAAACAAACCTTAAACCTTGTAACTTGATAGCATGGCACAACTTATGGAGTCCTGCATCTACCTAGTTTAGATTTAACACTGTTTTTGCATGCATTTGGGCTTAGTTTACACTGAAAAAGGAGGAGAACAAGAACAAAAGGAGAGACAATCAGGTAATCATCTCAATTTAAATTTTACATTTAGTTTTCATCACCATGTTCCACCAACCCTAGTAATTAATACTAGGGTATTAATAGTGATAAATACAGGTGATTTTATGCCATGCTGATTTTTGCTTTTATATATTCTTCACATATATTTGTAGCTCTGTAGCTTATTATTGTGTAATTATATAGATTCGTATTAGTAGTTTCCTATTCTTTTGACAGAAAGGCAAACCATGTTTCTAAGCCCCATCCTATCTTCTTCTGAAAACCAAGGTCAAGAGACTCTCCCACAAACAATTAGCAGGGAAGGGGGCTCCAAAAGAGGGGAGAACCAAAAGGAGGAATTGCCTCAACACCTGTGTTTTTAACTCTGATTCTTGTCCATGATGCTAATTTGATAAATTTATAAAACTGTACTTGCTCATTGCCACATGTGAATCCTCAGCATATTTTCAGCGTGTATTTCAGCATGCTGCGCACCTCAGGGGATCCTTCACAAAAGGTAACTGCATTTTGATCACCTAATTGTATCTGGTTCATGATTTTAGGGACCAAAAAAAGGCATCAATCTGAACTGCATCTCCTGTGATGTAAAATGAGGCATGATAGCAGAAGTTCAGGAGACCTCTGTTTTGTTTTAATGCTATTGATTTGTGAAAGATAGCCAATCTTTGATTTCTTAACTCCCTTCATGATTACATTTTTGTTGAAAAAAACCAGTAAGATCCAATCTTCTCAAAATTCTTTCTGAAACCAGTAATCTCTATCTCGAGTCAAAATCTTTCAACTCTACAAAAAAATTATTTTTCATAAATGTGAATTAGATGTATATATGAGATGTTTCATTCAGTTCATGTTCTGGGAAATAGAAAGTTTTCTTCCCAGACCACTATGATTCCATAAACCAGTACCAACAGTTAACAAGCAACATGAACATGGTCAAAAGACTAGTGGGATAATAGTGTAAACATTTAAACTGGATAATATATAAATCATCAAATTTTGTCCCACAGTGAAGCAAAACAACTCTCCATATACTTAGATAAAAGTATTCTTCAGTATCTAGACCATAAGTTTTATCCAGCTGCGACCAGTAGTGTGAAAAAAAAAAAGTATTTTTATTATTTTTCCCTACTTGTTTGTTAACTCAAAGACCATTTGTTTATTAAATGCACTAATTTTTCTGTCAGAGGCCCTTTTTTGTGTGTGTGTCTTTCCAAAACAAATTGTCAGGCATGAAAATTCAGGAAATTCAAATGATTTTTCCTGCTGGGGTTTCACTGAATGGTGCCATTTGGCCATGATTTGAAGAGTATATTGAGGCCCTCAGGTTCCATGTTTAAAGCTCCAAACCAGAAAGCCTTCCTGAATAGTCCAGAGACAATTAAGTTCAGTCCTGCCTCCACTTTCTAATAAAAAACGCTCTACTTCTCCAGCCATTCTTCAGCCCACTGCAAAGCATGTTGCTGGTGAAGCCTGCAGCAATGACTGATTTTGATCCCCCACTCTGTGCATGCCAGCTGTATGGTGGCATTGATGTAATAGCTGGAAAGAGAAGGGCAGCTGTCTGAGACTGCCAGTGCCACAGCCAGAGCTGCAATGCCACACTCAGTACACAATACAGTGTCCTAGAAGACAACATGAAAGTAGCAGGAAGGAGAAGGCAAAGACCATGACTTTGTAACTTTGCAGTGTTACAGAAAAGAGAACACTCCTGCTTCAGGTCTTTCTGCTTTCCCAGCTACAAGACTCTTCGAGAAGAAATGGACAAACAATTCTTTTTCCAAGTCCAGAGTTATCTTCATGTATTTTCCCATGAGCTTAAAAAATTATAATTGAAAAAACAACATAAGTCTTGACACCTGATCCAAATACATGCAGAAACAACAAAGTGGAAGCATCCAGTGCCACCCCAAAGATTTTTGCTGCTTAAGTCATTATATGAAATTCTGAAATCTTTGCTATATCTGGGTTTCTTTTTGAGTCTTATCTTAATTTTTATGCTGGTTATAGATCCAAATTTGCATAGTGAAACTGTTGGTCAATCATCTTCTGATAATGGTTAAAGCAAACATAGCCTTAGTATCTTGCTTGTGAGCCTCAGCTCATGGGCATCCATTTCTTTGGGGATGTTCCCCTGATGTTCTCTGTTCTCCTGAGTGCTAGGGGACCCTTGGGAGTGATTATCTGTCAGTATCTAAGTCACATCCGGCAGTGCCTATGAACACAAGGAGGTTATTGAACACTCAAGACTGAACCAAATTTAGTCCGGAATTTGCTGGAGGAAAGAACAGTGCTCCTATCCAGGTGATTCTCATTCAGTTTGTCACATCTCCGCTCAAGAGAGCTGCAGCCTAAAATCTTTCTGGTAAGGGAACTAAAACAGGATTGTTTCACAGGATTGTTTCATAGATAGGTTATACAAGTCACCCTAAGAAATGGTAGAACCATGCCCACTAAGATTTAACAACAGAGACCGGACTAAAGCAAACTGTTGGCATTGTCAGACTTTGACAGATAAAAGCAGGACCTAACCAAGATCTTCATTAGAAGAGGTATCCTACTTCTACCTGACAATACAACTTTAGAGTGTCTACTAATAATTTATTTAAGGTCCTTGACATGAGAGCAGCCACTATTACCAAGGGCATAATCCAAATGTTAATGGACTGAGCTACTGAGAGCTGTAAAGAGCTGAGCAAGGATTCAAGTGTCAAATTACCTTTTATGGCATTCACTATTATGTGGTACCCTGGTCCACTTTTCTTACTCTGTCATATTAGTATGTTCTCCAGACAAAGAATGAAATTAACAAAGTTACAGGACACTGTAAAATACAAAACTTAACAAAAAAACAACAAATAGGAGCTATAAAGACACCACCAGTCTTTCATATCAATGTTCTCTTACAATAGGTCTCTGCACATGCTGTTATGTGGTATCTAAACAAAACCTGCTGCCTTAAAAAAAAGGGATTGAGGAGTAGGTAGGACCTCTTCTGGCAAAGCTGACTGATGCCACAGGGAGTCTACAGAAATCCCTCAAATGATTTTTAACAAATGTTATTAAAAACCACCTATATTGCTGGTAAGGCACCTTAATTAAAGTGAACATGTTTTTTTTTTTCCAAGCCTTAATATGTGTACCTTTTTCTTTCTTCCCCTGAGGTGGGTGGCTTAGTGTGAAAGCAGATGTTCAAAGCAGAAAGTAATAGTTTCTGCAGCTAAGATGATGCTCACTACTAAAAAATTGTCTCCATTGGCTGTATTTAGATGCACTGCAGATGCCAAAACCAGCACACATCGCTGTCTGTGGGCAGACAGGCAAAAATGTCTGATACACCACAGGACTGGGACAGGGGTAAGAGATATCTCTACATAACTGACAAATCCAGCTCTATAGCTGGAACCATATCAATTGTAAGCAGCTATCTATTCAATTTTCAGAAACTCTCTGATCAGATAATTGCTGGTGTTTCAAGAAACAAATGGTGCCCCCATCAGCACACTGAAATGCCACACAATGCAGTGAGGTCACCAAGGGTAGGTAGGGGCTTTAGTACTTAAACACTTTCCAGGCATTATTCTGGTTGTAAAACACCTCTCTCCCAAATTATTTGAGATCTAAATATTTCCCTCAGTGTATTTTTCTGCTAAAGTACACTGAAAAAATGCCACTGTTACTTATAGTGGATTTGTTTCACCGACCAGAAAACTTGGATCTGTGATAACCATTAGAAGCTGAGTGTATTTTCTGTTTTGTGGAGACAAGAATACAGAGATAAGGTTGGGTTTTTTTGTTGGTGGTGTTTTGTATTTTTTCCTTTTGTTGCCATTTTTTCCTTCTTCTTTTTAGGTGGTTTGATCTCTTCCCAACCTCAGTCCCTCCTTTTGAAAGAATGTGACATTGGAATTCACTTTGTATCCAATACCTGAAATATGTAATATTCGCTAGTTTATTATGACTTTGAACAGGAGAGGAGGACATACACCACAGTACTCATAAAATACACTCAATAATAAGAAAATTAACTAAATATACCATTCTAAGTCTTCACAGTCTAAGACTCAGAGTGCGCACAAGTTGAAAATATCAGTATGTGGACTAGATGAATTAAGGCGTTTTGGAGGATGTGAAAGGCAGGTAAGTGAATAATGCAAAAGAATTGCTGCAATCAGACGTTCACCTGCTGAGCTTCTTTACTTGGTGTCTTCTGGGCATGCTAAGCTAGCATCACACTAGGATGACTGTGCCTTTACAGGTGCTGGGATCACTCTGCTCAGGAGGAGGGAGCAGCAAGAGCTGGCAAACCCGGACTGTTTCATCAACAGGAAGATCTAACAGTATGTGTTGTGGATAGTGGCTTTCAGTCTTTGGTCCTAAGAGGTCTTGGGGATGTTTGGAACCCTTCTGTAAAGGAGTGGAATAGGGAAGATAAATTGAGTGATACAATGGTGGCTTTCTAGCAGCTAGTTTTCCGGTCACATCATTATGTTTTTAAGGAGATAAACAAGACCACTTCACAGCAGTTTTTTGATTTATAAACCTTCTGTTCAGACCTGTGATGTTTCATGCAAAAAACAACGTGAGGAGCAGAAACCCCTGCTATCTTATACATTTACAAGTTAATTCACTTTGAATTTTGATAATTGTTTAGAGGGTGCCTGAAGGATGATATTAGGGTAAGACAAGAAGAGCCTTGTCCTGTGCTCAAGGATGAAATTTGGCTGGACACAGAATCTCACTGTGAGACATTAAAACTCTCCATTCTCAGTATTCTAGAGACTGAAAAGACAGACAGCTGACATTTCCAGACTAACAGCTGCCTCCATGAACAGCTCCTGCTGTCAGTCCTGTCCTCATCTTTCCATGGGCTCACTGGTTCTCCTGCAGTACGCTCAGTGAACCCACTTCCCTTTCCTGTTTTTAATTCTTCAATTGCTTAGGCTCCTTAGTTACCATTCCCCACTATCTCAGACTGATGTCAGTCAGAGGTTTCCTCATGCCATGTGTCCACCTTGTCTCTCCTGAGGATAAAAGATGGTGGAGTTGGATTGCTCTGCCCAAGGAGGGAGGTGGCAAACAATGGGTGAGCAGGAGCTCAGGTAGGATCTCTTCTCATCCCAGAGAGCAGTAGAGGGACAAGAGAGCACCAGAGCACCTGCAGAGATGACAGATATCCTACCCTTTTCTTCACCTCCAGTGGCATAAATTCTGCAAGGAGTAGCTGTGCCACAGCACCACTCTGTCAGAAGGACAGCTGCAGCCTGACTTAAGGTTGGCTGACCAGATGTGTCAAGAGGACGTGGGACCAGCTGGGTTCAGTCATCTCAGAATTTAATCTTCAGATAAAGGTATATTCTGTCTTGGCTGCACTTAAATCCAGTTTTTAATGGTGACCATTAAAAAAATGAACAAAAACTGACAGAACCAGAGGACATAGTCCCAAGCTGTGCCAAGGGAAATATAAGTTGGATATTAGGAAGAAGTTTTTCACAGAAAGAATAATAAAATATTGGAATCCTTTGCCTGGGGAGGTGATGGGGAGTCACCATCCCTGGATGTATTTAAAAAAATATTGGATGTGGCACTTGGAGCCATGGTTTAGTTGAGATGCTAGGGCATGGGTTGGACTTCATGGTTGGAGGCCTCTTCCAACCCAGCTATTCTGTGATCCTGTGATTCTGTGAAAGCTGAGAGTCTGTGGAAGCCCCATGTTTTATTGCTGGGGCCTCGATTATTTTGTCTTACAGAGACAGTCAAGTGATTGTAGTATTGTAAGGAAAAACAATTTCCCTTTGATGTATTTGTTCAAGGGTGTGGTGAAAGTGAGAAAGAATTAACAAAGACGGTTGAGCTATGCTGGTAGACAAAGCCTTTCTGAAGGGTTTTCTTCGGCATAAGTGGAGCAATGGGTGGGGAGGTCCTGTCCAGAAGTATCCAGCAAAGGAAAAGTTCTTGCAGGTTGATCATAGTATAAGGCAAAAGTATGATTTTGAATTATGTTTTCTAGCAGTTAACAGTAAAAGAGTGGATTGGAAAAAATCTATAAAAATGAAGGAAGGATTTGTATAGGAAGGAAATATTTCAAAATAATGGCACCTAAAAGCAGCTTCAAGGATGTCTTCACTCCCTGCTCCCTGTGACAAGCAATACCTCGAGGGCTCTGTGCTTCAGTAAAGTTCTCAGGCTAAGAAAGCAGGGAGGTGTGAGCTGGGATCAGGAGCCTGCCCTAGGACCAAACTGTCTCTGTGCTTGGCAGAGTGGCTGTTGATATATGTAGCCTTCTGGTAGGCCCCAGGTGCTGTACACCAGAATCTATAAGAGATTAAAGGCAGAAATATTAAATGCAGTCTATAAGCAGGAGATTATTCTCTAATGCCTCCATCCTGCCCGGTCTAATGACGCCAAACTCAAATGCTCTGCTCTTGGTCCTGTGTGCCAGTATCCAGGCACATTGGAGACACCTGTACAGTGTAAAAATACTTGGTCTGAATTAAAAATCTGCTTTAAAAATATATCAGGCACTTCCTGAGAGGCACGGGTCAAATCACAATCACTATCATTAGCTCTTAGTAAAGCATAGAGCAGATGCTGGAGATTATAAAGTTCACTCAGACTCAACAGTTTTTAATGTTGTTTCATAAGAAAAAGTAGCCCTTGAAGCCAGTATAATTTCAGGGCTGTGTTTTGAGAGCTACACATTGGACTTTTCAGTAGATTTGTGGATGAAATATATATATATATATATATGTGTGTGTGTGTGTGTGTATGTTGCCAAAGGCTTAATTGTGAGTGCTCTTAGCAGAAGCACAGTCTACTGAATGATGATTTACAATAATAATTTTCAAAATGAAGGCCCATGGAAGCTGAAAGCTGGAATAGTTAGGCTTTAACCTTCTTGTATCTTTGATTCTATATGGTCAAATAGGATAAGAGCACTTATTTAGCTTATAGAAAGTTATGCCCCACATTTCACTGAGGGTTCTAGGTGTTCCCATTAATTTAAGTAAGAAACTACTAGTAAGAGCTCAACCCACAGTTTTGGGGAAAAGAGATTTTGCAGGCTTCTAACAGCTTGTTTTCACAAATTTTGAGGGATAATCAGTGCTTTCTCCGTGGAAGGCCCTTGACTACATTAAGAGTTGTAATGGATCATAAATTCCTCAAGCTGAAGTTTTCTAGCTTGAATGAAGGCCTCAAAATCACTTCCTCTACTGTCAAAGTTTTTTTGCAAGTCAGAAACCTTGCAAAGAATGAAAATATTCACCTGTTTGCCTTGGCTCCTTGTTCTACTCTGCTTTGTTGTTACTAAAATATGTAGAATCATCTAATTTCCACAACTGGTCTTTGATTAAGCAGAAGGTCTGGCCTGGTCATGAAATAAATAGAGGTATATGATTTCCAGTGATGTCATCACCTTAGCAGTTATAGGAAAAAAGGAAATATTAATGACTGCTACTCAAAGCCAGAGCCTTTGTATTGCTAAAAATGTAGCATTAAATTGCATTTTCGTGCTAAGACTTCCACTCTGAAGTGGAATTTGGAAAAGTGTAAACTTTCTCCAGTGAAAACAACCTTAACTGTCTTGGTTAAGAAATCTGATACTTAGGGAAAAGATAAAAAATTCTGCTGAAAACTACATAACTCCGCATATGGGCTGTGTACCTGGGAGTTCACAGCTGAGATGCCTGATCCAATATAAATAGTACATTACCTTCACAGCAGGCCACTGGAAATGCTGAACACCACATGCGGGAATAATTGGTGAATAAAGTTCCCCAAGTTGAGCGTTACAATTCTCTGACATTATCCCCATCTACTATCTTCATGCTCTGTATTAAGTTCTTTCTTTTCAGCTATTTCAGTGATGTTGATTATACTAATAGACAAAAACTAATTCTTCAGCTGGAGGAAATGTTATCAAATTAACTGATTGTTGGCGTCTTCTGCCCAATTTGCATGATCAGTAATGTTCTGTTTAATTTTGATTGTACATTCAGAACTTTGGTGAAAATCTTTGTTCCCTTACCAAATTCTTATTTTATGAAAAAGTTCTCCGAAGTATGGCTTCATTGAAAGTGATCAAAACTTAAAAAGCTGAATAGATGTGTATCTGGATGGCAAGTCAGCTCACAATGTGAATTAGCCTTCAACTAAAACAAGTGTCCCATGCAGTGGTGCTGCATGTTGAGCTGAACAGCTGCTCTGAGAGCACAGCAGAGGTGACCTGGTGATCAAAGCTGCAGGGCAAAAACTGTAAGGTGACAATAGGAACTGCCATCAGCAAAGGACAGAAATGTACTGCTGAATTATGGCCTGTTTTGCCATTTAGAAGGATCAATTTAGAGGGACCAGGAGTGGCAGGAGGAGCACTCTGTTGGTCTTGCCTGATGCTTTTCCATTGTTTTGCTGTCAAAAACTGCAAATGAGGAACCCACCTGCTAGATGGTATTTGGTGTCAACGTCAAAAGGCTGGGATAGAAAACCCAAGCATTGTCTAAAAATAATTAAGAGGTGACTTTAGACACTATTGAACAAGTTGCGGCCATTTTTCAGTCTGCGTAGTATCTACGTCATTTGTTGTGAAGGAATTTGTATGCTGTACAGACTGCAAAATTTTTAAATCATATTTTTTTGCCAATAATGTGCCAACTTCATTTACTGCTATTTACCTGCTTAGCATGAGTAGCAACTTCTCTTCTCCTCATTTGTTTTGTTACCTTAAGCACTTAGAAGATATTTGTCTTCTGATTAGGTTTATGCTGACTGGATGTGCATTTTTCTCCTAGACAGAAACTAACTAATCCAGCACAAAAGAAGTAAGAAATTTAATGGTGGTGGTAGATAGATCTAACAACTACTTTCACAATCACCTTGCAAGACTTTCTTTCGACTTGAACACTTCCATAAATAATTTAGGATTTCAGTCCTCTCAAGTGGAAAGAAAACAACCTGACATCTTCTCTGATTAATCTGAATGCTATGTTTCAAAAAAATCCCAAAAGCCAACAGCAAGAACATCAACACAACCAAAACAAACCAGAACTGAAAGCCACTCAAAAAAAAAAAAAAAACAAGAAGAGAATGAAAAAAGAGAAGCTGTTTGCTAAAATGATGTACAAAAAAAGGAGAGATGTAACATGACAAAAACGCTAGAGTGAAAAAAAAGATATTTAAAAAATGATGTGGTTTAGAGGGCTCATAATAAAGAGGAGCCGAATACATTAGGAACAAAGAAACCCCTGCAGTGAACCAGGGCCATTACCAAATGAAGATGGTGAAAATTTCATAATGATTCTGGAAAGGCTAATTCCAGAGAAGTGCTCTCTTAAAGGTGCTCCTATTTGCAAAGAAGCAGAAAATAGTCCTTGTATGCCATCAGGATGTTGACATGCTTCTCAGTTCTTTGCCGAGGATGAATAGAGGTATTTGCAAAGCACAGGGCCAGAGTGGGGTCCTCAAAGAGAGTCAAAGGCCATTTATATCTGCAAGTATATAAATATGGAATTGAGAGTAGATGATATTTAGGGTGCCCTCAAACCCAAAATATCTTATGATTCTATGCAATATATTAACTTAAAAAAATATTAAGCACTATAGAAGTTCCAGACACCTGAAAAATTTTGAAGTTTGAATGGGTAGTTTAAAAAATAACTGTATCATGTAGAGTAACGAGAACTGAAAAAATCCAGACAAGTTGATCATAGAACCACAGAACCATTAAGGTTAGAAAAGATGTCCAAGATCATCAAGTCCAACCTTCCTAGTTGAATAGTACCACAACCACTAAACTTTATCAAAAAGTGTCCAGTCTCCTTGTTTTTTTGGACATCTCTAGGGATGGTAACTCCACCACTTCCCCGGGTGCCACGGTGTGACTGGGGCTTGCCAATTTTAATATATTTAATTTCTCTTGGGGATCAAATTTAGGAGTAAAGACAAAGCAGCCTTAAAACTTAAAAGGGTATAAGAAGAAACTTATTAATAAACACAAAACAATTCAGAATGAGATTTCTAGATTATTCCCTCCTCCCCCTTTCGTCATACCCGCAACATACAGAGAACACTTCAGTCAATTATCTAGTTAAATAATCATTTCAGTTCACTCCAGAGAGAAAAGTCCCTTCTTTTTGTTTAGGCTTAGAGGGTGTCTCACTCTCATAACTTGCATCCGCTTGGAAACTTCAAATTATGGTTTTTCTTCCTCCCATTCTCACAGTCCTTCCAGAGCTGTATATGGGTTGCTGAAACATGGGGTGTCATTTTAAAGGCAGGCTGCTGAGAAACACAAAAAGTCTCTTTATCTCACTCTTCACCAAATATCTCTGTCCAATATTCTAGTCCCAAAGACAGAGAGCTCCATTTCAAGAGGCAAAAAAAGTCTTCATCTCAGGCACTTAACCTCCCCAAGTATATTCCACAGTTTAAAGGAATTTAAGTAAAGTCACAATCCTCTAAAGCCCACAAAAAAAATGTTTTAAGCTACTTATCAGTGGCGACTTTTTTGATCTCTCCTTCTATGAGAACTTGTCTCCATTCTGCTGACCTTTGTAATTCTTCTTGCTTTATTCCCTTCGTTCCAGGGAGCTCAGGAAATCAATCTAGAGTCTCATCCAGGCACTAAGAGTTAAACTTGTATCCAAACAATAAAGAGCCAGGCTGAAGCCATGCTGGGAAAAACGCGGCCACCATGTGGAGATGAGATGGCTGGACTTCCTTCTGCTGCTGCGCAGGGCCGGGGCGCCGAGCCGGGCCGGGCCGAGCCGAGCCGAGCCGAGCTGAGCCGGGCCGGGTCCTGCCGCGCGGGCCAGGGTCAGAGACGAGCCGGCCGTGCTAAGCTCCTCCGGGGACCGGGGCCCACCGGGGCCGGAGCCGGGTCCACCCCGGGGCCTTCCTGGGGCTCGGGCCGCACGGGAAGCCGGGCCGGGCCCCATGCCGGGGCCCCGGAGCCCCGCAGGCTCCTCTCACCTGCCCGACCTGAAGGCAAAAGACACAACTAACCCTTTTTCCCTGTGATTTGTGAAACCGAAACAGCCTTCCAATTGGTTTCCTGGGCTGTCAATCACCAACCCAGGTCACTGATTGGCCCCCGCAGCCTCAGGGGAGGCTCCCAGAGAGGAGGCCGTTCTCTTTGTTTCAAGCCATGTTCCTCTCCAGAGGCTCGCTTGGGGGATGGGAGCCCATCCCTCTCCCTGCTCCACGGCCCCAGCACACTGGGCAGCCTGTTCCAATGCTTAGCCACTCTCTCAGCAAAGAATTTTTTTCTAGTATCCAATCTGAATCTCCCCTGGTGCAACTTGAGGCCATTTTTGCTTGTTCTAACATTAGTTGCCTGGAAAAAGAGACTGACCACCAACTTGCTACAGTTTTGTTTCAGGTGGTTCTAGAGCACAAGGTGTCCCCTGAGCCTCCTTTTCTCCAGACTAAACAACCCCAGCTCACTCAGACACAGTCCACTAGTGCTCCAGACTATTCAGCAGCTTAATTCCCCTTCTCTGGACTCACACCAGCACCTCAATGTCCTTCTTGTCCTTAGGGCAACAAAACCAAACACAGGATTTGAGGTGCAGGCTCCCCAGTTCCAAGCACAGGGGAATGATCTCTTCCCTTGCCCTGCTGGCCACACTGCTGCTGATACAGGCCAAGATGCCATTGGCCTTCTTGCCCTCCTGGGCACACTCTGGGTCATGTTCAGTCTCTGTCCACCAGCACCCCCAGGCTCTTTTCCACTAAGCAGCTATCCAGCTGCTCTTCCCCCAGCCTGTTCCATTTTTAGATGGGGTTTTTCTACTTGGCCTTGATGAAGCTCATACCACTGGCCTTGGCTCATTGATCCAGACTGTTCAGATCCCTCTTCAGAGCCTTCCTGCCTTCCAGCAGATCAATACTTCCACCCAACTGAGGCATTGCTGTGGCTTTTACATGTGTCTGCAATGATAGTGAAAGTAATACAGTTGCAATAGTTCAAAGCTGAACATCTATAGAAAAACAGATTTATCTGGGAGGAAGAAATATTTGATATACTTGGAATTCAGAAAAAAGGATTGTGGTAAATTTAGAGTGCTTGACCTGGTTTCTTTATCAAATGTATATTAAAAACAGTGGCAGGAAAATGCCTTTAAGCTGAAGCTGCACAATTCAAATTTAAAAGAAAAAAAAAAAACAAACAAAAAAAGAGTAGATTTTGTTTTTTTGAAGATTGATGTTACTAATAAGCAACCAAAAAAGATGGTAGGATGGTAGAGTTTTCAGCTCTTGGATTCACATATCGTCTTAAGCTGTTTTCCTACTTAATGCAAAAACAATATTAATACAAAATTAAGAATATCTGCATAAAATTAGCTAAACAGTCATGATTGGACTTCAAACCATGGTGCCATACTGTGTTACTTAGGACCTTTTGTGGATGTCTGTTCATGAACATGTAATGCTTTAATTCCTTCTGTTATCTTTCAGTGTTACTGCTGAGGAATGACTTAGTGATAAGAAGGTACGAATGAATAGGTTAAAACATTTGTTGTAGAAATGGTAGAAGCAGGAATTATTCAGAGGTTTTCTTTCTTGACCATTTCATTCTTTGTACAAATAAAAAATTCTCAGTTCTGAAATCAAATGGATTGATGGATATTGAACTGTACCTCACACTTTCAAAATGAACTCTGTACTTTATCCAAGTTTGGTTTTAAAAGTTTCATTTCTGTTTGAGAGGCTCCATCAGTTTTTATTTTAAACTCTTTGACTTACCATTTACATTTTAATGCTTTTTCAGTAATATATTTAAGTATTTCCTAAATTCTATCTGGGTTTAATTTTCTAAAAAAAAAAAAAAAAAAAAAAAAAAAAAAAAGGTCAGTTTACTTTTTTCTTTTCTTTCCTTATTAGACTATTCAAATTTTGGGTGAACTTTGTGCAGGTAAACTCTCTATGTATATGCTGGAGATTCAACTTTCTTGTAATCAGAATTTCTTCTTTTGTGTCTGTGGTGGGTTGACCTTTTCTGTCTGCAAGACCCCTGCTCATCTGCTTTCTCACTCCTCAGTCTCAAAAGGATTGAGGGGAGAAAAAAAGATGGAGAAGCTGTTGGATTGAGATAAAGACATATATGTCATTTAAAAATTACCCTCACAAGCAAAACATACTTGGCATATGGAAAATTAATTTGATTTATAGCCATTTAAAAATTGAGTGGTGAGAAACATAGACAAGAACTAAAACCTCTTTCTCTCCACCTCCCATTTTTTCCAAGGTGTAAATTCACTCTTTTATTCCAAATCCTCTACCTTACCCTCTCCCCAAGAAGCACAAGAGGATAGGGAATAGGGGGTTACAGTCCTCTCTGCTGCTTCTTCCACCTCATGCATTCCCCTTGCCCCAAAGTGAGGTAACTCACACAAGCAGGCCTTCCAGAAATAAGCACCTGATCCAACATGGGATCCTCCATGGCCAGCAGTGCAGATATCTGTTTGGGTGTATTCCTCCCATGGGCCAAAGGGAATTAAGTGCTCCAGTGGGGTCTGCTCCATCTCTTCTTCCATCTCCTTTCCTCACCTTGCTATTCACAGGTTCATTCCTCAGACTTTTTCCCTTATTCTTCACTCTCTTTGCAGTATTTTTTGCTTATTCTACTGCATGTTTTCCACAAGGTGTCACGGCTTGGCTGATGGGTTCAGGTGTGTCCTGTGATGGGTCTGTTGGAGCCATCTGTGTCTTGCACAGTGTACACTACATCCTTCCACAGACACAAACTCATACCAACACCTTGACACCTACATTCAGTACAGCATGCCTGTCATTTTCCTTTGTCTGATCTGCCCTTAGGATTAAAGGTGATTTGATGCAAGGGAACAGAAAAGTTTTCGTGGCCACAGCTGATATAACTTTGTGGAACTACTCATGGAAAATTCTTCCTATTACTGGCAATTTTGTTTTGATGAGAAACGATTGTTTGAATGAAGTCGTGGAGGAAGTGATGATCTTCTGAATGGCTCTATTTGGAAGGGGAATAAATTTTGGGAGCGGAAGCAGAGGGCAGAGAGCCAGCCCATGGCTGTGGGGTTGCTTATCTAAGCACTTTGAAACAACTCTTCTCTTGTTAACTTCCAAAACAAGATGCATGACAGTTTCCTTTGAAAAGACTCTAGCTCAGTAGCAGGAAGAGAAAACGTCCCAGTCATTTCTTAAAGTGGGAGAGTGGAGACAGACGTTAGTGTTGCTGTGCAAGCTACTTTGAGGGCAGAGGAGCAGCAAGCTTTGTGACTGATTATTGACAAGGGAATGAAGACTCTGCAGTGGTGGAGAAAACTTATGCACCAGTTGAACTGATCATTTGCCTCACACACTCGGGTCATCAGAAAAAAAAGATGGGCTCTTTTTATTTCTAGGAATAAAGGAATAAAAGGAACATTTTACCTCTTTTCAGCTCTGTCTAAGAGTACAAATTCTAGTGGCTGAACATGTTTCAACATCACAGAGGACAGAGTTAACTACAGTTCTCTCTGTGTGCAATGAGTCAAGGGCTGATCTAACCCACCAGAGGCTGTCACTGCACATGCACCCTCTTCCCAGAGACGAGAAAAAAAATAGTGTGACCCTTTGTTCAGTGGAAGCTGTGCAGAGACAGAGATTAATGATTTTTTCAAAATTATTGTAATCCTTTCAAGCCCTTTCAAGGAGTAGGTTAGCATATGATTGCGAAGAAGTGGAGATGGCATACAAAACAAACTCAGAAGACTAACAGTACAGTACAGGAGTAGGATAGTGCCAGAAGCCAGGTGTTTTTCCCATCCCACACAGTAATTTTGGAAAAACATGGAAATAGGTTGCAGCCCTATTACAGGAGCTCCTGGTGAAGGCACAGCCAATAAAAGAGTTATGCATCAAACACAGCTTGCCTTTTCTCAGACATTTTTTCGGTTGAGATCACCTGGAGTACTGGCAGGTATTTCAGGATCTGGGACTTCAAAATTAGGCTGTAGAGCACTCAGACCTTTCCACAGATAGCATTCCCACGTGCCAGCTCATTGTGGTAATTCTCATGTCATAAAACACCCAGGTCTTGTGATAATGCTTGATGACAACAACAACCAAAAAAAGAATGATTTTTTGAGGCTTTAAAAAAAAAAAAAAAAAAACTAAAATAATTTCTTCCTATCAAGAAAGTAAAAAAATGTCTCTTGGGTGATTTAGGATATTCTGCCTAATGGCTGAGATAGAGTGTCAAGATTGTGTATTAGAACAACTAAAACAGTTTTCTTCTTGCTGGCCCTTATAGGATTGCACTATCTTATGTTACAATTCAGTGGCACATGGGTTCAAATACATTTTGAGAGCTCTTTCTTAGAGCTAAAGTAAATTCAGTTTCAGAGAGGGAGTACAGTAAAGAAACCTCAAGTCAGAGAGAGGTACAATAAGAATAACAGTATTGCTGGTCTCAGAGTAGGAACACGGTTAGAGAACTGACAGTTATTATGGGATTAGCATGTTTCCAAAAAGCCAATAGAGCAAAACACTACAATGATCTGTTCAAATACAACCTGTATGATAACAATAAGTATACTTTTCTGAATTCTTTTACTGCATATATTCCTGAAGTGTCCGTAGGGCTTCTAAAATATTGTTACTTGGGAAAACAGAGAGATTTTGAACACTCAAGAGAGACTTGCTGTTTTATTTATTAGATTAAACCAAAGCATTATACTCACTCAAATCTGAGTTTCAATGGCTCTTGTTCAATCACAGCTCATATCTGTGTTTTAAAAATCCAGGAATCAAAATTATTTCTGTCTCAAACAAAACTTGCCATAGCAAATGCGGCATAAATAGATGCATCAAAACAGAGGAACATAGAGCAGCCAACAAATAGCAGCACACTTACAGAAACATTTATGTTTTCATAAAGCACAAATATTGTGTCTTTCTGAACAATGGCATGGTAAAAACATATGAATGAGTCTGTGAGATTAAACTATGTTTTACAGTGGTCATTACTATTGTAACATTTATCAAGTCTGAGCAGCCAGCAAAACATCTGGCTTTAACAAACATGTAGGGGTTTGTCTTCCTTTGTCCTATATAAATTTAATCCTTTTTGTCCATGTCTGTTGTCAAAGATTTCATGAAGCTAAACAAGCTGTACTTTCTTCTATCAATGCAGAGGAAAACCAAGGAATGTGCTGTTTCACTTTGTGCATTTTGTTTGTTTATTTTTTTGTTTTCTTCCCTGCACATTTCAAATAGAAATAGCTTGGGTCATCATGCTAGTGTCTACAGAACACATAATGAGAAAAGTAAAGCATGCTTGAAGTCCTTCTTGTTTTTAAGTAAGCTTTTATAAGCTTCTCTCAACCATATGCTTTCCTCATGCTGCAAAAAGAAAAGTAAATTCTCTGCCTGTCTCATCAGAATGATCTCATCTGATAGTGAAATGAGTTCTACACTTGACATAAGTTTGTAGAGCCTCTTGGGGTAACTTGTAAACTGACAGACTCACCACTAGTCCAACTGATGTGGCTTGGCACAGCTGGCAGTGTAAGTTCCGTAAATAACAGACACTTGAGTGAAATGGAGGTTGAATTTACACCTCACATATCAAATAAAGCGCATTTTCTCAAGGCTGATATTTAAGTGAACAAGTGGAAGAATATTTGGCAAAATATGGGCCAAGTGCTCACCAGTTTAAGCACCCTGAATTAATCTTCTGCCCCAGATCATGGAGGGCTGAGGAAACATTTATCTTCCCAGAGGTATATGAATGGATTAAAGTAATAAGTACTTCCTTCCTCCATTCTCCAAAACACACTACTTCTCAAAGTCAGGTTGATTTTGCTCAGATGCAGCAAAGAGCACATAAAAACAGAAATGATGAAAAAGAAACTAAGGAAAGGAATAAAAATTCCTTTCAGTAATTCAGCAAAGTTTACTGATCAGAAAACCGTCTAGCAAGCAAAAATGCCCTGTTTGAGATGTGAGGCAAAAATTATTTTCAAAAGCCAGCTAAACTTTGCAATTGCAATTGCATAGTGCCATTTGTAAGTTATTTCCTTCTAAACCTAATGGCTTAAGCTCAGAAATTACTGTGTCACATTATAAAAATCCAAACACAATGGGGCACTTCTTGCTCTTTCTTTTGTGTTGTTTTAGTCCATGGAGTTTACAGGCAATGAGGATCAACTTTTATTTTGTGATACATCTTTCTCTTCAGGGGATGACTACCAATTTCAATTAATATGAAAATAGTTAATAAAGTAACTCCTTTTCTGGCCCATGACCACTATGCCTTTCTTCCACTGCAACAAGGGGATGGCTAAAGCTACATGGTTTGCCCTGAAGTGTGAAGAGAATAGCACTGCTTCAAAAGAAGCAGGCAATTTCCTATAGCTGAAAGAAAAGCTTTTTTTTTTTTTTTTTCAAGGAGACAGCTCCAGGCTTTCAAAATGCAATAAGGCAATAAATCGCTGGTGTCACAGTACAAAATCAATATTTCTCTGGTTAAAGAAAAACTGTAAAATTCACTTTTTATGTTAAATTTAGAAAGGTTGTCTTTGGAGTTTCTGAGAGGAATCCTATGGAGGAATAAGAAACTTCTCACTATGTAGGATTTAGCTAAGATGAGGCTTAATAATGATAAACTATAATTTGTTTGGGACTTAGGAAAGGTTTATTAAAACCTTTAAGCTTCTAATGAAAAAACTTTATTAGGAGAACTCCAAGTTCTCTCTACCCTGAGCATAAATTCTGGCTAATGTCAATGTTCACTGAATATTTCAGATTTTATTTGGTAGTTCATGAAATGGAAAATACAGCTGATTGTGCACATTTGTAACACATGGTAAAAGTGAATGGAGAAAATTAAGAAGCATTACCATCACTAAAAGAGATTGGCAATTTATTTTAGATCTAAGCTGTGATGGTAGCAGATATAGAGCATTCTAGCTTCCGCTTCTCATTATTATCATCTGATCACGTAGTCTTTAAATCACACCATTTTTCCTTGTGCATATGTTAAATTCTAAGGTAGTCAAGACAAGATTGTATAATGAAAAATAATATGGACTACTGTGCCACAGATCCTAATTAGGGCCAGCCAGAAAGACAGTAGGCCATGTATTTAAAGACATGATCCCCTCCTTTCAATGTATTTCTTTATTCTTGTCTGCTTTTTCACAAAATGTTCTAATTGAGATTCTGTCTACTGTGTTAATAAAATTTGCTTTTACTTTTGCCAGTCATCCCTGTGCCTTGCTACACTAATTCAGCGTTTTCCTGACAGTGATTACTTGCTTGCACTGCTGATTTTGAGGTGAACTACAAGTGCTATATATCAGAAAGATGCTCCTCTTTATCTCCCCTTCCATTCTCAAGTATCCTCTATCTTTCCACCTTAAACCAGCTGGCAAATTTCTACTGAGATTTCTCCCCAGTCTGGCCCTCAGTTTAGTTACTGCAGCCCCCTCCTTGGTGAAAATGGCTGAGCCGTGCTGCTCCGCTGTTATGGCTGTAGAATGACCTGGAGATCTGAAGCAAAAAACAGATGTCTCAATAAATTTTTTTTCAAAATGTAATTATCTTGGGAGCAGGAAAACAAATGGAGGGAGAGTCAGAACCAGACGCATGATTTTAAAATATGCAACCATAATTACAAGGAAATTTTGAAAAACTAAGTTGAAGAGCCAATGACTGCAGAGAAAAGTCCTTTTTCAATTCTCGTGATTATGATTTCAAATTAATATCCTGAAACTCAGTTTCTGATAATGGTTCTCAAGGCAGAAACGAGGAAGGCTGCACAAAAAAAAAGTCATTCTGAGTGCTTTTTCACAAATAAATATTTTCAAATATGACAGGCTATCTTTCCCCAAGGAATCTGGCCAAGCTGCTTCTTCCTTTTCAGTGAATAAAATGCTGTAGATTTTGTATGGTAAGTAATGGTGGGAGTTCATTTCCCTAAGACATCAGGTTAAATAACACAAGTAGGGAAAACTAATTTACTAAATCAGTGTGGGGCTAAAAGTTCCAAATATTTTTTAGTGCTGGTTAAGCATTAGATAATTCAATTCATTTCAAAGAGATCTTTTTTTTTTTTTTTTTAAAAATCAGCTTAACCATTCTCCAGCTGCATTTAAAGAAAATGTTGTGGAAAGTCAGACCAGATTGTAAGGCTGCCTTTTAGTGAATATAAAATGCCATACTCAGCTGTTGTCAGTACTGCTGCAGAAATTCTAGGGAACACTTCCTAGAGCACTCAGATTCGCCTCACCCTGTGCAAAACTAATTGCCATTCCCTGAAGCACCACATACTGTAGCTTTGTACATCTGCTGATCACCTTACTAGAAATGCTTGCATATACCTGAAGCCCCATGTGAAGCCAGGCTGCCTTCTTCATGTTCTTCTCTCCAGGAGACTTGCAGGAACTTTTACAGACAGAAAATTATTAATAAATTACACCTTTACTGAGGCAAGCTTTAGCTCACTCATTGGAAAGGCTACTCCCTCATTTCCCCATTTTTCTCTCATGTTCTTATTTGTCCTGTGAGTATAAAGGATTCTGCTGCTGTTTTTTTTAATGTGGAAGTAGAAGTTTATGGGGGATGTTGTCACAGCTTGGAAGGTAGCTGGCTGGGCTCCATTCTGTGAAGAAGAGTAAAGATTATTCAGGAAACAGTAAAAGTTTACTCCTGTAGCTGATACATTAGGGTTTGGACACATCCATGGCTAATTCATGAACACCAAAAGGAGAAAATACACAAGCCTTATGAAAGCAAACGAAAAAAAGAAAATACTCAAGCCTCTTGGAGGTTGGTTCCTCCAAGATGCCTCATTTTAGTTGTGCTGCCAGACACAAAGTCCAAAGTTTTGTTCTGTCCATAATGTAAAAAGTGTCTGGGACCCCTTTCTTACTTAATCTCATCAGTGAAAGCCCTGTTTCTGGTTTTATCTAATAAATATGATGACTGAATTGTAGAAGATAACAGCTTAGAAATTTCATTAGATAGAATGAGAGTTTTTCCCCTTTATATGGCTATTCTATGACCGATGTTGAATAATGTTCACCCACAAGCCAGCTATCAAGGTTGTTCTTCCAAAGGCAAAGAAGACTAACTCACTGACTCTAATAAGGAGCATTATTCTCCTTCTCCCTCACTGATGTATTTTCCATAATTTTTAAACAGTCATTAGATAGAAAAAAAGTGGAAAGGAATTAAAACTACATGTGAATCGAATTCTAGAATTCATTTTAAGAAGTCTACTGAATTTTATTTCCCTATGAATAATAACAGCCCTAAAAGGCTGGCATGAGTAGACTCTGTTCAAAAATAACTTAGGAGGAGAAGTTTTTGCTTTTCTCTGTTTCAGACTGAAGATGAAGACTGAAACTAAAAATTTAATTACAAGTTAATAACTCATTCAGTAGAACAAGCCTAACACTTTCAAAGATACCTTATAGATTAGTTATCTGGGACAGACAATTTTAGCTTTATAAGTAGACTTAAAAAAAGTCCTTTGAAGATTTAAACATGAACATAAAATATCCTCAGGTGTAAGAGTCACCTGACATCTAAGACAAAGGTGAAAAGAACAAAGACCAAAGTGTGATCTTTAAAATATCTGGTTAGATCTGCCTCACTATGGAGGTGGCCAGGTTTTACCATGGTTCTCTTTTTATTCTTCCTGTAAACATTTAATATAGCCAAAACAGATCTAAAAAGCAAAATTTAGGTCTGACAATAACAAGTTCTAGATTGATTTCTTTATTGAAAGTGTGTTCAGGCACTAGAACAAGCTGCCAAGGAAGTGATGGAATCACTTGCCCTGGAAGTATTAAAAAAAAATGTAGATATGGCACCTGGGGACATGGGTTAGCTCTGAATATGGCAGTGCTCAGTTAAGAGTTTGACTCAATTATATTAGCAGTGTTTTGAAACCTCAACAATTCCATGATTTTATGAAAGCAAATACGTAGATGGAGCATGTGGAAGAACATTATGTTCTTACTTTTTGAAAAGGTAGTAGAGCTTTTTGTTATATATTCAAATTGTTCTGCCACTACAGATTAATTTTGTTTATTTTCATGGTGATTTGGGCCAGACTATCAGGATTTAATACTGCATGCAATACCTGTGTCTATTGGATTATAATTTGCTACTTTGTTTCAGCTATGTTATTAATTAATAATTTATGTTACATTAATCTTTTCTTGAAATATATGTATTCACAGAGGCTTAAAAGGAATTTTGGAAACTTGCTTGTAAAACATAGGCACATTTGTGGACCGTACCTTTTTTTTACCCTTATCAAAGTTCTCAGAGAGTACAACATAGTTTATAAACATGCACATATGTATTTATACAACAAGAAATGCTGGGTAGGAAATTCTGAGATCTGCAGGGGCTAAGCATGACCTGCTTGACCTGAAAAGTAATAAATAAATAGTCTCCTCCAGGTATAAACCAAGAACGCAAAGTTCTGCAGTCTTTTTCAAGACTGAAAAGTGATAAATTGAAATTCAGAGCTACAGGAAAAGAGGTTAGAATAGAAAGCAGTATCTGACCTTTGTAACATGTTATTGTAGGATGTCTGAGTAGGCATATGCATCTATATAAACAGGATGTTAATCATTTAGACTGTGAGTTGAAGGAGCAGCAAGGACAGAAATTCACAAATACACCTAATTTCTTGATGTTTTAAATAGCCTGCTACCCACTCAGACAACTGCCTTTTCATAGAGCAGAAAAGCATATTTTCACTAATGCACTGTATAGATAATCAGATCAGAAAAGTGAAACTATCAAACATGTAAATAACAAGGAGGATCATTTGCCACTTCATGATAACTGACAATTTTGGAAATGCGCAACATTTATTGCTAGTTAAATTTTATATGCCTATCTTCAGAAAACTTTAGAGAGAGAAGTTAATACTAAAATAGCTAAATTTCAGCCCTTTATGATTGGAAGGCCCGGGATTCCTTGTATTTATTTGAAGTTAGATAGTGAAGTAGTGGCTGGATTTAGGCATAAATGCTGTGGGTTTTCAGCACAGAATCTGTCTAAGGTTGCAAAGGCAAAGCAGTGACTGAGTTATAATTTTTCATAATCTCGTTTTATATAAAACAAAACAAAACATTAAAAAACATTGAATGAATTTTTAAAAAGTGGCATAATCCAATGTAAGCAAAATTATTTTTAAGTGTAGTGTTTTTGCTGTCCCATGCGTTAATAAGATTAGACCCTAAATTATAAAACATATTTAGATCTTAATACTTTGTTCTTCAAAAAACTCAGTAAATACCTAATTTTAATTTAACTTGCTCTGGACTTTTTGCAGCAGCTTTCTTTCTTTCTCATCTGTCTCTGTTTCTTCCAATCCAACCCCCATACCACATGCTCGGCAATTCGTCCTGTTTCCATTTCACCCTTCTAAGAACTGCTCAGTCTAAGTACATTGAGAACACCATGGCACGTTCCTAAAACATAAAGTTAACCCCTAAGTGTCCCACTTCATGTGACACACTGCACAAACCCTGGGAAACAGTTCTTCCATCGCCTTGCCAATCAATACACACTTCCTAGTAGCTGCCACAGCCCTGAAATGATGATAAAGCATGCCTTCCTGAACTGAATAGTGATGCACTTTGGTGAAGGGGTTAATTACCATCAGTTATGTACTCAACACCGTTTTTCTCATCAGTTCTCTCTCCACCTTATGCACACATGGCATTTCATAAATGAGAAGATAAAAACTTTTACATGAAATCTTCTTATCAAAACCACCAGAATCTGGACTACATGTGCTTATCATGTGGGTATCATAAAACCTCCTGCTTTCCAAGGCAATGAAACAGTTAAAACTTTTAACTGATGAAAAATAGATTCCAGTACTTCTCTGCTATTTCATAGCTATAAGGGTTAGCTGTAATCATGCTCCCTAATTTATTTTTTAATTTTCATTCATTTGAATAAACCCTTCAGGTTTACAGTTCCATGACTCACTGTATGCATGTACCTATGTATGTAGGTATGTATGTATTATATATGCATGCATTATTTAGAACCTAAAACCATATGGAGGATTCTTTTTTTTGTACCAGAAAGTAGTGCAACATTTTGAGATGTTATTAAGTCTTTAAATTACAAAACCTAGATTCCACCTTAAAAATGTTCCATACTGTATGTTGCATAGCCTGGGGTTCTGAGTAGCTGCCAAATATCTATCAGAGAGTGATTTATGATATATGATATGTTCCTCAGCCCAAGTGGAGACTGTTTAGTTGAAACATGAGAAAGGAGAGGCCTTGTGCTCTCCAAACCATGATGACAAGTTTCTGTTTGGCTTTCTGAGTGAACGCACAGTACAAAATGTGCCATATTTTACAACACCAAAACTTATGTAAGGGACAAAACTAAATTCACTTAACCCCTGGTTTCATTAGTTTTTCTTTTTCTTCCTTTCTATTTTTTTTGGTGAAGTCTGCTTCCTATTGTAAGAAGTGCATTTTCTTTTGTTGTTTGCAGGGTCTGTAAAATAGGATTGTTACAGTTTAGTTTTGAAAATTAAAATGTTTTCAATAGCTGTGTGACCATATTTTTTTCAAATGAGATTTCAGTCATACCATTCAATTTTTGTTTGTAATTTTCTTTCAACAGCAGTTAAAGTCTGTGCTATGATTTCTTGTGCATTTTGAATTTTTCCCTGAAGCTGTAAAGAAGTACCTCTCTCATGCTGTTTTTGGGGTCCCCACTTTAAAACACCTGGGTAGAACAACCTGGTCAGTGAACAAGAAAATCCTACAATGCCTTTTTACTGTATTCACAGATACTTGCAGCCATTGGAAAGAGGAAGAAAAAGAAAAAGAAAAAGAAAAAGAAAAAGAAAAAGAAAAAGAAAAAGAAAAAGAAAAAGAAAAAGAAAAAAAAAGAAAAAGAAAAAGAAAAAAAAAGAAAAAGAAAAAGAAAAAGAAAAAGAAAAAGAAAAAGAAAAAAAAAGAAAAAGAAAAAGAAAAAGAGAAAGAGAAAGAAAAAGAAAAAGAAAAAGAAAGATAATGCTGCCTGTTTAGCCTGTTTTAGTTAGATATTCATCCACCATAGTACCCAAATGCTAAAGTACAAGATGGAAAAAAAAAAAAAAACCAAACAACCAAACTCTTATTATTTAAAGGAGCTGGGACTTGTTGCCTTGTATAATTATATTGCCTTTGCATGTTCTCTCTCTGCTTTTGTTACCCATGTTTTTCTGTGGGAGGACAGCTGATATGGAAGGCTGGTTTTACACAGAGAAATGAAATGGTCAGCCTAGAGCATGCTCTGATATGAGGCAAAGCTTTTCACAGCTGCACAAAAAATACATGTCATATTCAACATTCTGTATGTATGAATGAAAGCCTCTGCCTACTTAGAAGAATCAGTAAGTGCATGTTGTGAAAACATGTACCCCCCATTTACAAAACCTTGCAGCTCAATACCTGAAATAAACCTTTAAATCTAAGGAGTCAAAATGAAGATGGAAATAAATATTTTTGTCAGTCTACTAAAGAACAATTATGATTAAAGCCATATCTAGTCCCACGAGTGCTTCCCTGATCTACTATGATATTACTCCAGCGCACTATTTAAGGCAAGACCAAGAACCAGGATGGCACTATTAAGTGTCTGGATTTTTGCCAAAGGATATGGGCCCAGTAGAGATAGAGAGTACTTTTGCCACGCACCAGTCCTGACAACTGTGAGCATAGGATCATGGCATGTGTAATGACATCTATCCCTCACTCAGCCCAGACACAGACAGGAAATCAAAGTAATATACCCTATGGCACAACAAGAAACTGTTAGCAGAAAAAGAAACTTACTTTTCCTGTTCTGAGTCCTTGTGAGGCCCTTAAACACAAGACCTTATTTCTATAAGACTCACTGAAGACACAGATAATTTTCACATATGTGATTTGCAGTTATTTGGAGAAGCTGTAAATCATATGGACTTGAGAGGTCACTTTGGCCTCAGTCCACTGAGGCTGTCAGGATGAAAGATTAAGCTTTTGTATTGGACATGCAGAAAGGGGGGCCAGTAGATAATCAACATGTGCTGGTCTCAGACGATTAAGACAGAGGAGAGACTGTTGAAGAGGCAGGATAAATGGACTATGACACAAGTATGTTTCTGTTTACGTAGAATATTATTCTTGCTCAGTTAGAATTATATCTCTGCAAAGGCAATTTGACTAGCCAGTCAATAGCAGAAAAAACCCAGTCAACACTGTCTATTGAGGCAGACTATCCTTTCTGTTCCTGGGTCAGTATGCTATTAATAGATGTCTTGAGGCTCAGTTATTGGCCCTTTCTAGATATGTGCAAATCAACAACTAAGGAAAGCTCTAATCTGAGGACTTCTCTAGTACTGCTTTTCTTGTTCTGCTTTTTCTTTTGTTACCCACAAGTCCAGGTGTTGAAAGATGTTGTGGGGTAATGCAGCTGATTGTTTTAAGAAAAGATGCAACCTGGAAATCAAATAACTATGTATATGCTTAGAAGGTAAGCATTTTTTAGTTTGGGAATACAGATGCTCCTCCATTCAGAGCTGTGCAGAGATTTCACTGCATCCATCTCACAAGCATACATCTGATAATTAGTGCATCATATTCTTACCTTAAATTGAATATTGGTATATTCTGAATTATGTCTTTAGAAACCTGTGCCTTTTTAAAGTCCTTTCTCAAATATTAACTAAACTGTAGTCACATATTGCCTTTTTGAGAAAAAAATGGGACTCTGAGCACACTCTCTACACTTGAGATATGTATGAAGGCATACAATATCAACAGAAAAAAATAAACAGAACCCTTCCAACTCTTAAGAATGAATTGGCAGAGAGGGACAGAAGCCTGTGAATAGAATAATCCTCTAACCTCTGGCAAGTGTGAACATTTGTGTTCTGAATTAATCCTTCTTGCTGTGTGGCTTTTTACTTAACACAGAGTAATAATACTACACTTCTTGCTGTTTAACCAGTTGTAGGGATCTCATTTATCTTGAAGTCTTTACTTTCTTCTGTCCAAACAGGCACAATTTTCACCATTTTGTGTAGAGACCCAACCTCTTCTGTCACAGGGATGCAAACATGACCCAGTTGTATTTCATCCAAAAGATCCACAAGCAGGTAAGCAGAAGAGAATGGAGAAGTACACAGAAAATACATAATGAGCTAGTATGATCCCTGGAAATCTCTTTTCGTTGTCTTTCCACTATATCTGACACTGTTGCACCAATATTTGGTATCCTGAAATAATTATGTTTTGTAGTCAGACTAGAAGCCTGCCTATGGAATGCTAAATTGTGGCTATTTTAAATTAAGTTAGAGGGGGAAAAAAAAAAGAAATAGTCTTTAGATCTCTCAGCCTGCAGAATGCTGGTATTATTTTCTACTTTACTGACAGCACCTAAAAGGTCTAGCTGTGTTTAAAACTTTAAAATCCTATGTTGTCTGGTATCTGTTCTGCAGAACTATCAGAATATGAAATCTGTTGAAGCTTATGGGTTCACCAGCAAGCTTTCCTCACTTGGGAGTAATCTATTGCTCATTTAGAGTATAAACAACCCTATTAATGTTAAAATAATTGTTTGAGGCATTTTCTTGTGCTTGGACTTTCAGTATAAGTGCTGAGACTTGCAAGTTAGCTAACGTCAGCAGCAAACAAACATCCTGTCAATGTGCCTGGCACTCTGTGTTCCTGTATGATTGGCAGGAAACAGAGTGTTTGGGGAAGGGGAAGATGGACATTACAAAAACTATAAACTTGTTTTCCCAAAACAATGGCATGATATAAACCCAAAGGAACATTTTATTAAAATATTTGCTGTTAGATTAATGAGTTGCAGGAGTAAATGGGGGGAGGAATGGGTAGAGGGTATAATAACACAGAGGTTTAATATAACTGGCATATTATACACATATTTGTTTTCTCATAGGCTGCACTTCAGCCACACTTTAGCATGCATGGAGCTGAAACCACCCATCTGTATGTGTCTATCCACTGAGGTTCATTTCTAGCACACTATGTTGGCAGTAGTTGCTATGTTAACTTGGTCTTCATGATCTGTGGCCAGTGCAGATGTCCTTCTACTTTTTGGGTCTATCACAGCTCAAACTGTAAAGCAGAGCAGGTTTTTTTTTTTTTATTGTTGTACCAGTGCCATCCTGGCATTGTGAGAAGGTTAGCTTTAATCTCTGTAGGGCACTGTATGCAAGGCCAGCTGGCCAAAGCTGCAGTGCATGTGCTGAGCAAGCATGTTTCCCTGACGCCTGGGCAGCGTCTCCTGCTCAGTCACCTTTCAAAACTCTGAGAGCTGTGCTGCAGCTTGGAAGCTCCTACAATAAAGGAAAGTGAAAAAGTTCCTCATTAGACTGCATTTCTTCAATCTCAAAACCTTTTGGCTTTCTCTGATGCTTCTCTACTTAAAAGTAGTCTGGAGCAATTTATGAGTTTTTGTACACCAATATGAGTTTAACTAGTTTGACCATCCGTACAGTACACAAGCAGGTAAAGCCTGTCAGGTGAGGATTGTTGAATTCTCTAGATTAGAGGATATAGAAATATACCATCTTGGTAATGAGACTCAATAGCTTCTTCTGAAACCACCAAAGTAAATTGAAGTTAATTCTTAAAAAAAAGGGGCTAAAAACATGCAAATGATAATCAAGAGTGTGATGGTGAAGATGTGTGTGATGGTGAAGGTGTGAATTAGTTCTCTTGTCTCTGAAGGAGCTGTGCACAGGACATGGGAAAATCTGTGATACTTGGTTTTCATTCTGTTTCATCCTGAGTTCATCGACCGTCTGTGGAATAAAATAAATTATAATGTTGTGATCTCTATATCTGGCTATTATAAACATATATATTAAGAAATTAAAGAGGGTTCTAATAATCTTGGGATGGGAAAGAAGATATTAGTAAATTATTTGCCATTTGTTCAAATGTGAAATTTTTTTGCTATTGTGAAAGGCTTTGAACTAAAAATGTCAGCTTTGTGTTGGTGTGTGATACCATCTGGCACATTTGCAGCAGCAATTGCTTAATATCAATGGTGGTTCAAGCAAGGAGCATAATGAATTTTGGCAGCAAGTTTGAATAACAATGAGAAAGTTGAGTTTCTGTTCATTGGTCATAAACAAGGACATTTGTGTTGCCTTACAGTGCTAGACCCAATGAAAAGCAAAACTTCTGCTGGAGAATGTTTGTACTGGTCTTAGCCAATAGAATAAACTTTCTTCCTAGTAGCTGGTGTGTGGCTGTGTTTTGGATTTGTGCCAGCAGCAGCGCTGATAAGGGCGGATGTCCTTGTTAGTGCTAGGCAGCACTGACGCATCCCCAGGGCCCCTTCCGCTCCTCGCACAGCAGGGAGGGCACTGGGGGTGCCCGGGCTTTTTGGGAGGCAGCAAGCCAGGGCAGCTGACTCCAACTGACCAAAGAGATATAACCCACCATGGAGTGGCATGCTCACCATATTGAGCTGAGGGTAGAAGGGCGACATTTGGAATTGTGGGATTTTTCTTCCCACAAGACACAGCTACATGTGATGGAGCCCTGATTTCCTAGGGATGGCTGAACACCTACCTGTCCATGGGAATCAGTGAATTTATTTCTTGTTTTGCTTGCATGTGTGGCTTCTGTTGTACCCATTAATCAGTCTGTATCTCAACTAAAGAATTTTTTTTTTTGTTTTATTCTTTCAATTTTCTTCCCCATCCCCCTGTGTAGGCCTGAATGAGCAGCTGTGTGGTGCTTATTTGCTGGCTTGGTAAAAACCATAACAAAATTGGGTGCTTCTCTGGAGTCACCTGCTTTCCACCTTCTCAGGATCTGCCAGCCATACAGTGGCTATTATGCTGCAAAAACAACAAGGCAAGTTGGAATGTGGAGCAGATAATACTGTGGAGAGACAACAGTTGCAAATTCATTGAAATCAGTGGAACACCTCACCCCATTGGACATCAGTATATTGTGACCACATTGTGAAACATTAAAATAATTGTCTGGCGTGCTGTGTCTAGACTTCCTTTCTTCCCTGTGCAGATGAGGTGTCTACATGTCCATGGATCACTGTAAAGACATTTATTTCCTTAATTATAGGCAGATGTACTAAGTGTCCCAGGTATGTTTGGGCAGATAAGGAGAATCTGGTCTAACTCCAGGAGGCTATTTCTCCTCCAAATGTGTCTCAACCTACAAACCTACAAATGAGTTCACAGCATAAAACAAATAAACCAACCAGCTTTAACCAAACTAAGCCCTACAGCTTCTTTAGTGCCAAACCCTAGTCATGAAAAAGACAATAAAGATTCCAGAGGAGGAAAGGATGGTGTGATTTTTATTGTGGAAATTTATTGTGGAAATAACATGTTCTTCCTTCCCCTAGCATTGTCACTCCTTTACAGTGCAAGTGGCTAGTGGAGGCTTGATCAAGGATGTCACGTATGGACATGCAGTAAATCTACCTCTCTTTTGTCTACATGCTCTGCAGCCCAATGCAAAGGTGGGGCAGGCATGGCAACATGCTGCTCTGGCAGTCCACACAGGTAAGTTTACACGAGCTTGGGAGATGCCTCTCAAGCTTGCTGTTTTCAGGACTAACTTGCACTAGTGGAGCGGTAGGACTGTTTTGTTAGGGCTGGCTGAAGCCTCTTTTTTCTTCAGAATGTTTGCAATTAGTTTGTCATAAACAATTGGTCTCTGATTTTACAGTCATTTTTTTACAGTTTAATTTTTAACCAACATGGGTTTTCTAAAAGGCTCTCCAGCCTTAATTAAAAGTCTTGTTTCAAGTAAAAAAATATTCTTATGGCAAACTGGTTAGCTGGTGTATAAGCTGAATGAGCACAAAATAGTGAAACAAAAAGCAGCAGCAAATTCTATTTTAAACTGGAACAAATATCATTGGAGAAATTGCATGTAGTCATCATCAGTCATAGTAAGAGATTTCTCTGTGAGTGGCATCTAATTTAATGATTTCACAAATGGGTGGGGGTGACTCCATCAATTTTTGGTGAGTTGACAAGCTCATTACATTTATAATAGCCAGGACTTGATCCTGCAAACCTTACTCACCAGAGTGAAAAAAAATATGAGGCAATGCCATTGTTATGTGCAAAATTAAGGTGAAGAAAAGATCAAAATAAACATTTTTCCTCCCTTTTTACCATCAACAGAATATTTCTGATGCTGATAAAGGAATGCTCTTGTCTGCTCAGAGATTTGAATCAGTCTTCCATTTTTATTTTGATACATACTTGAGGTGAAAACCATTATTTCAATAATAATAATAAATCCAATAAAGCACAACTCACTGGATACGAAAATCATTAGTTATGCAATATGTTATGACAAAGGAGTAATATGAAGGGAATAGAATCAAATACTTATTCCTTACAACAGTAGAACTAAAATAGTCTAAATATCTTGCAATAGTGTCCATTTGCTAGACTCCACTCCACCATTTAGTGGCTTAACAAAAGTAGAAAGCAAAAATTCAAAATATATCAGGTTGCCTGTGCATCAAGTATCTTGCTAAATGCCCTTCTATAGTGCATTGCTAGCACAATAGCTGGCAGCTGGGCAGATGATGATTCCAAGGTTTAAGTCAGTGATCCTGAGGAAACAGTCTCATCTTCACTGCTCTGTTTCTGTCTTGGACTGAGAATAAGGTTTGATGATGTATGTAAAATACAGATCAACATTTATTATACTTTGTTTTGAATCTAAAAGTATTTTTAAAGCATTTTTATCTCAACCGACACTAAAATGTTTGTGGTTAACTGAGAACAGCACTCTCCAAGAATGAGAGTTGTTCTGTGCCAGCTACAATAGACAATTTTGAGAAAAACACACAAACAAACAAAACATAATGGGAAAGAAAAAGGGAAAAGGAAGAGAAAAAAAGGAGAATGACCATGACACATAGGTAGAGAGGAGTACAGATGAATTTTTGGGGACACCCAGATTACTAATCTTGGTAAAAAGTCCCTGAAGGTTGTAAATAAGAAATAGAGAATTTTGTATTTGATACTCTATGGGAAAAATACCTTATTCTGAGAATCAACATATAATGTCATGAGGCATACTGTGGGATTTGCACTACCCTATAAAGCACTTTCTTGTGTAGGATCAGTACAGTAAAGATGCATGTTAACTGAGGCAGCATTATGTTAGCTTTACTTTGTGGCAAATCCATCCTTTATAAATTGATAAAAAGGCTGAATTTCTTGTAAAGTTTAATTCTACCCTGATTAGTGATCACTTCATCACTTGAAATACTAGAGCAGGGGGGAATTAGAAGGGAGGAAACCAGTTTCGTATTTATACTTAAAATAATAGGGATTGGACACCTGGCACCCTATAAATACTGTGACACTGTATGATGGCAAACATGGGCACAATGCACTGCTTATTCTCAGTTGGAATCCATCTGTACACTACAGTAGTAAGACAAAAGAGGATTGTTAGCACTTAAAGGCACCTTGACGCAGTCATACCACTTGACTGTTTTATTAATTGCCCCATCTGTTAAGTGAGAACTTTCTGACATAGGTTGGTACACGCTCTTAAACCCCTTGGTCTGCTTCCTATTGGTTCCACATGTGTTTGTATTTGTTCTCAGTAGGCAGAGATTCCAGAGAGAAAATGAACCGCTGCAGATCGATTGCAGTATCAGTCATGCAGAAGACATGGTAATACATGCCACTTCAGCCTGATTTGCTGTTAACCCTTCCAACACTGAGAAGCAGCAGGGTGTGGGCTGGAGAGAAAGAGAGAAACCAGTAAGCTTCCGAAGAGTCTACTGGGAGAAATAGGATTGGTATCATGACTTCTAAATTACTCATCTCGTTAGGGGCTCTCTGCCTTCCAATAAGTCTTTGCAAATTACATTTCCACTGCTGTCTGTCTTAGAGCTATGTACTTTAATACAGCCAAGCCAGACAGTATTAGGATAATGTGAAAGATTACACTGCTGTACTGAGTATTCCTGCCCATTCTGCACTGCCTGGATAATTCTCTGACAAAATTATAGTGACAAGAGCAGCAACTGAGGCCTAGAGTGACAAAAGCCAGAGCATTTAAAGGTAAGGCCATGATTCATACAAGAAGAAATAAAACAAAGACATAGTGTTGCTAAGTATTTGCAGAAGGTGTAGGCCTGCTTCCCAGAATTTTTGGTTGGTATTTATGGTATTTCTTAGAATTATGTACTAAAACATTATTTTCAAAGGCATTGAGGGAAAATTGTTAGTTTGAAGACCTATACTATGGACATATGGACAACAATTCAAAACATTTCAATTTATTGAGCAAGTGGAATTAAAATCAAAAGACCATTTTTGTGTGAAGTCAGAGGTAGAAAAGTAGTATTCTCATTAATTAAAAAGGATTGGCAAAGGATTTGCTTAGTAAGGCTCTAAAAACTCAGTGAAAAATTTCTTTAAATGTGACTTCTGTGAATTCTACACAAGTATTCCTACAATGATGCTTGAGGGAGGCAAGTAGGACCTGTTTTCACAAAAGCTCAAGGCAGCATAAAAATCTTTTGTTATAGTGCTGCAGTTGTGTGGACTGCAACACCTGCTAAGCCATAAACCTGACAATGACAAGTCCACCACTAGAGCCACTTCTACCTCTCTTTCAAGTACCTCCAGGGAGAATGAAAAAATCCCTTTCCTGGATTGTCTTTTTCAGTGCCTGTCTGCTTTCTGTGAAGAAATGTTTCCTAATATCCAAGCTACTACTGGTGCAATTTGAGGTCATTCAGTCTTATTTTGTCTCTTGTTACTTGGGAGAAGAGACTGATTCCCACCTTGCCCCAGCCTCAAGCAGTTGTAGAGAATGATTAGGTTTCCCCTGACCCTCTTTTTCTCCAGGCTAAGCAACCCCACCCAGCTCCCTCAGTTGCTTCTCACGGAACTCCAGACCTTTCACCAACTTTGCTGACCTTCTCTGGACACAACCCTCGATGTCTTTCTTGTAGTGAAGGGCCCAGAACAGGGCACAGACCTTGATGCATGGATAGTCATAGCTATGTTTTCTTAAAACCAGAGGGTTTATATCTAATTAAAGTAAATGTGTAGTGGTTTCATTAGAAAGCTAGAGGATGCATTAGAAATGAGTCCCACAAATTTTAATGCAGTTTTTACATAATGTTTTAGCTTTACCAAAATTAGAATCATAGAATGGTTTGGGTTGGAAGGAACTTTAAAGAGCATCTAGTTCCAAACCCATTGCCATGGGCAGTGACACCTTTCACCAGAACAGGCTGGTCAGAGCCCCATTCTGCCTGGCCTTGAACACTGCCAGGAATGGGGCACCCACAGCTTCTCTGGACATCTTGTTCTTCACCACCCTCACAGTAAAAAATTTTTTTCTAGAATTTTATCTGAACCTACTCTCTTTTAGTTTTGAGCCATTCCACCTTATCCTGTGTATCTTTACCTATGCTTGTGTAAGTAGTGTCTCTCCATCTCTCTTGTAGGTGCTGGAAGGCTGCAATTAGGTCATCCTGAAGCCTTCTCTCTTCCAGGGTGAAAAACTCCAATTCCTCCAGATTTTCCTCTTAGGAGAGATGCTCAATCTTTCTACTAAACTCGATAGTGCTTCTCTGGAGTTGTTCCAAGATGTCCTTTCTGTGCTCAGAATCATCCTAAAAGATACATCAAAGATTTAATCTCAGAGTTTATGTGAAATGGACACTTTATGTACTTGGAAGGGTAACAGGCACTCTACATTAACAGAATTAGAAGATGACTGATGGTGTTTCAGTCATCTATGTCTATTTAAAGAAGCACATTTTCTAAAACTGTGCAGGGTTAGTAAAGCATAGAAGTTTCTAGGTGTACATGAAGGATATATTAGTTGACCCACTCTTTCAGGGTATCCTGGCAGAATACCATGTGTACATCTTTCCAACAAAAGATAGTAAGGAGATGTGGACGTTTTCTAGTTTTGGAGCTTTGAGTCAGATTTTCTATTCTTACATGATTATTTTTCATGTGTTGAATTTGTTTGGCTTGTTAACACATCTTGGTGACTCAAGGGAGTTTCCACCAAAATTAGCTCTTTCTCAATGCTCCATTCTGTAGATGATCAGTTGTAATGACCAACTATTTATTGAGGGGTATCCAGACATTGTGCTTTTTAAGTCTGCCTTTTTTAAAACCAGGACATCACACAGAAAAGAAATTGTGAGCATTGGATCATATTTAAGAAATTTAAGTGCTATTAACATTATACTTTTTTTTTTTTTAATTATGATTTTTATTTTTTAAGGCCAGAAAGAATCTTGACCAATAAACTGTTAATATTTCATTTACAGGAATTAGCTTATTATTTGTCTTTTCCAAGCTATTACTGTAAAATTGAGGTTGTTAATATTGAAAAGGTATGTAGAAGTATTTGCTGTGTTCTGTATCTGAGGGAGTGAAATAAAAACAGGAAACAGTTATCACCACAAACCTACAAAACAATCTTGAGTCCAACTCAGTAGAGAACAGCATACTAGCCTCAAAAAGTGGTCCTTCATAGAGATAGAGTTAACAAAGAGGTTTACACATATAATAGTTGATAATAGGTGATAAGACTTAAGGTGATAATAGGTGATGAGACTTAATATGATAAATTCTGGGAAGTCACAAAAAATAGTTGTTGGAGAGACAACAAGTGATTTCTTCCATGTCCTAGTGTCCTAACTCGTGTTTTTTTCTCTATAGCCTCATCATATGAAAAGAGAATGTTAAAGACATGCTGTAGGGGTGTGCTGAACATAAAATTATTTAATAAAACCTTAATTTCTAGCAAAATATTTTAATATAAACATTAATTTCACAGAAACATTTAAGAATTATTGAAAATTAAGAGCCAACACCAGTGGACTTGAATAGGTCAATGACCTCTTGCTGGTTCATGAATGCAGAAGCATTTATTTTCCAGTCCTCTGACATTGTTCTATTACAGCAATGGTTTTTTTCTTAATTGTGTAGAATGAGTAGGGCAGGTTTAAACACTTTATCTGACAGATCTGGGTGCACAGGTGTAACAGATACTCCAGTGTTCGCTCCAATGAACTCTTACAGAGTTGAAAGCAGCTCTCTGTAGGTCCTAGATAAATTACTGATTTTGAGCAGACATTATTATTTAATTGGGCTCCTTGAAGACTTCTTGTTTTGATGTTTCCATTCTCTTCCATTCCATTTCTCAGAAACAGCCAGCAAAATTTAAACTTGCAGTAAGTTATAATTATTTCCACAAAACAGTTCCACAAAACAAGCTCTTATTACAAATTGTTGGGAAACGGGAAAGAAAATTAAGTATATCCTCTATAAAGCAAACAAGGATTAATAAAATTGTATGTTACTGGGATTGCTCAAGGGAAAATATGGTTGCAACAGTCTGAGTGCAGCCTGAGTTTTACTTTAAATCTTGCCTCTGTTAGGATTCCCAGAAGAGACCAGCACCATGTTTACAGGAGTAAAGACAGAGAATTTCTATTCCAGAAGATGTCTGAGAAGAGGTCTTTCTTCAATCTTGGCTATTTTTTCCTTTTTTTTTTTCCCCCCGTTTTTTTTTTTTTTTTTTTTTTTTTTTTTTTTTGTTGTTTGTATGGGGTTTTTGTTGTTGTTGTTATTTGTTTGTTTGTTTGTTTGTTTGTTTGTTTTTGTTTTCATGTGTACATATTTGTGACTCAAACATCAAGAAAATGGTGAAGGAAGTCTCATAGTCAGCTGAACATATATTCTAATACAAGATTTGTCACGGACTCCTTTTATCACCCTGAGCACCTAACTACTCTGTCTTCCTGCTGGGACTGTGGCATTAGATTATTAACATTTGTACAAAACATCAAGAGCCAAGAAAAAAATACCACTAGCAATAGTTTTTTGGGACATAGCAGGAAAAAAGAATGGGTAGCAGTTACAGAAGAAGGAAGTCCTCCTAGAGACTGAGTGCTGAACATGAAAACAGATAATCTCAGAAGTTACCTTTGAAGAAAAAAATGACATGATTTTTTAAAAATCTCACAGAGCAGGAACTATGAATAAATGGTAATGCTGTGAAATGTTCACCTGCCAAGGCAAATGATGATTATGAAATTTCAGAGTTAATGGGCTTTCCTTATAACTTTTTGGTATGAATACTGTTGAAGATGTTGCAAAACCTGTTCCAGTGATAAAGAGTTAACTATCACAATGGTTAGGTATCCTGTTGGTTATGAAATATGTTTCTTCTTTGTCACACTCTCTCACTCCTTTGAAAGACTTTATGAGTCAGGTCACCTTCTAGCAGTTTCCTTTGAAAGATATTTTTTAGTAGAACTATAAATTCTTTATAAAAAATACAGATAATACACTATTTCCGATGTTGAACACTATTGGCCTGCACTAAATTAATTAAAGAAAGATTCATTTTCTTTACTAGGAGAGGGAGAGAGTGCATAAGAAAGCAGGAAATGTTCTTTACACATCAGTCTCTCTTAGGGAATAATTGAATGCCAAGACTGCTGACCAGGCTGCAGCTATAATGAGCTTTATTAACTTTTCTATTAGTGCTCCAATTCTTTGTCTACTAAGATCCCCTCTTTTCATATGGTAGCAATCCCAGGTGGATGACCATGCAGTAAAGTGTTGATTTTGCTCAACTAATAAATGTAGAAATAAGAAAATGCTTTCCCTGAAGCTAAGCAGCATTGCCTGGAAATATATCCCTTGCACAGAGTGTGTCCAAATGTCTGGAACAATGTGAAGTCTGGATTCCCATCAGTCAAAGTTTAAGTGTCTATCATAGAGCATGAAAAAGCTGTGCCATTACTGTGGGGTCACAGTTCACTATTAGAGGTGCTGTAACACTATTGGTGTTTGGTATCAGCATATTTTTGAAAAGGTTATGAGCCTAGTGGCTTAGTAAGGTCTTATGCCATTATTACTCAAGTGCATTGGTACTGCTAAAGATTGCTAAAATACTGTCTCCAGATTGAGACTTGCAGAAACATGGCTGAAACCAGGTTTCTGGCTGGACAAAAATATTTGTCTTCTTTCTTTTCCTAACAAAATAACTTTATGGTTTTTTATGTCCATCAAGTTCAAAGGAAGGAGATAAATTCTGTGGAGGATTGAAGGAAAAAGATGATTCATTCCTGAAAACATAATTAAGCTTATGGAAGAGTCATTCCATTTTAAAATGTCTTATGTTTTGTGTATGGATTGTAGGAAAAAAAACCAACATGTACCTAAATATCCTTCGTACTAGCCCGAATGTTCTTCCAAGAATATTTCTTCAGCCAGGGTAAATGAGAAGGTAAGATGCACCACAAGGAGTGTGCAAAGTACACAGGAGGAAGGGTAAGATGCAAAAAGAGATGCCAGTATAATTAACTAAAGAAAACTTAAAGTTGGACCTCACAGCTAAGTACATGTCTGCTAAGTCTTCCTGTGAAGATCTCACCCTCTTATCTGGCACTTCCACAGCAGATAACCTAAGCTGACATTCACCTTGGCTACTTTACAGAAGTAATATTTTCCGCTGGACAAACTGTTGTTGAACAGTAGCTCCATTGAATTACTCATGCTTTCCTTTATGAGCATACATGTTTTCTTTTCCATAGCAGGGTAGTGGAGGGGTTTTTTTTTGTTTGTTAGGATCTTTTGAGATTTTTGTTGGGTTTTTTTTGTTTTTTTGTTTGTTTTTGTGCATACCAAGATACTGTCAGTCCCCCTTTCCACTTTTCAGTCTTGCCAGATTTACTTTCACTATGAAAGTACTTACAGTACTTTGACAGGAAGCAAACCATGGTTTTGATCAGTTTTATGAAGCAGTTTTGTTAGTATGTAAGATGTAATTGTGGGTAAAAGTTATTGCACTTGCCATTTTGCCTTCTAGTTTTAAAATTTTGTAGTAAAAATGAGGCCTTCATGATTATTGATACAACTCTGATAGGACCTGCCTTTTTTCATCCTAGCCACAGCAGACACTATCCTTGATATGAACAAGAGGAATTGCAAAATATTTGCACAATGGGAACTTTATGTAGAATAGCATCAAAATTATTAAATTGGATAAAGGATTATTCAGCTAGTTGTCCAGCTGCCTCTGAAAATAAAAGATGTTTAGCAAAAAGGGTGGGATGATTTGCACCAATATTTATCCTCCCAAAAAACTGTCAGTCAACAATGTTTTTCTCTCTTCTTCTGAGAAACAGGATTTGTCAGACTTCCTGAGCCAATGGTATTTAAAATATAAACAAATTAAGACAAAAAACAATAGGTGTTTTTCTACAAAGGGACTATTCATTTGTGCTCAGCTTTTCATTAAAAAAAAAAAAAAAAAGAGAGAGAGAGATATTGCAAAATGTCTAACCATAGACCTGTGTAAAACCATTCAGGGCAATGTCTAATTTTTTTCCCATCAACTTTCAGGTTTTGATTCGCCTACTTCTCAATCAACTTGATCAGTAAAAAAATCATAAATCTGGCTACTTTATTCTGCTCTGCTTATTGTGACACTTCCTTCTTTTGATCATTGACAAATCATAGTCAATGAGTAGTCTAAAATTTGTGGACCTATGTGTGTAGTAAGGTAATAATGTGCTCAGCAGATAGTAGGATTTGTCCATTCATCTGTACTATCAGCTGCAGACAGACAGTGATAGAAAAGTGCAGAATTACAGATCTGAAATAAGTTCCCCAGATGTAATAGTTTTTTAATCAGCACAGTAAAATAAATATAATGCCCTAGACTGGAAGCTGTCTATAAGCAGAAAAAAAAGTCCCTACTCCCATGTTGTACTTACATGCTCTCTTTCATCCAAACACCCTCCATCTCATAAAAACTGATAAACAGTGGAATGCATTTTTACACATGACAATGTGTTAGGAACAGCATGACATGACTTTCCTGAGGTTTCATGGATCTATTTCTTGTTTAAGATGCCATGCCTCTGTCATTACATGAAAATTTCCCCCCATTAGCAGTTTATCCACCAGGTCATAAAAATAAACAGAAGGACAAAACCAAAGTAGACCTACCCGTATTCACAAGAAGAACTAATGATGCATTTTTGAATTTTCCTCTATCTAGCAAAAAATTTGAACCCTTTGACCTTTCTGTAAAGTCTAAGTTCATGGCACAAGACGTGATCAGAAGCCATTTTTGTGGCAGGAAGGCAAATATATCTTGGTGTATAATCCTAGGAAAAGCAGAAACCTTGCTCTAGATAGCATGGTCTCTTTCTCCCATTTTTTTCCTATAGGTCCAGTATTTTACTGCAAAGGGACATGTATGAGCAGGGGATGTTCAGCACTGTGTGTCCTACTCACAGATCACCATTCCTATTTCCTGGCTGAATGGGGTCTGTCTGAGGATATTCTTGTGTGGAGGCTCAGTGCCGGGTACGGGTCACAGGGGTGTGCACAAGGTATCAGCAGCTGGACACACTAGTGGTAAGTAGGTAAGAGGTTTGGGAGCCACGAACTGGGGTGGCTTGCACTGGGTACAAGTAGTTAGGAGTAAAAGGTCTGAGGGTTACCTGTTGAACTGACATTAGGTTCAAGTCAGTTACTTCAGAGACCCAGAGTCTGAGCTGGATACTAGTAAATTCCACCAGTCTGAACCCACTACCAGAGAGAGCTGTTTGTGTGTGTATGAGAATGCAAGAAGCAGCTGGGGACAATGAAGCCCAAAGCAGCTGCAGATGTATGTCTAAGGATGGTTACTGGAGTGGTACGTATTAACTTAAACCTATGGACCTTGAAGTAATATCCTTGCCATTTTGCACTTGGGAAATCTGAGACAGAAAAAAGACACTAAACCAATTTACCTAACAGGCCACAGGCGGATCATCTGTGGTTTTGACTTCTGGAAGAGTGAAAGTCACCACTCAAATGCAGTGAATAACACAGAACATCTCTAAGGGGTGCCAAAGGTGAAGAGGAGTGGGGAGGAACAAAAGCCTTTCAGCTCAATTAGCAATTGTGTCTGTGAGAGGAAGGAGATTGTAAATGTCTGCTACACCTCACCTCTGCAGGTAGAGGTTAATATTTTGAGAAATATTCAAAGTGGAGGCATCTCACATTTTATATTACATGTCCAAAATCAAGTCAAAGAAACATACAGAACCAGGACACTTCTAAGAAGTCATATTTTAGGCTGGTAAGCTGTAACACATAAGGTGTAATAACTACTATAATAATGCATGATTTATCATGTCTTGTTATTTAATTGTCTTTCACACTGTATAGCTTTCCATTCTATCCTTTGCCTCGCTCCAAACCACACACTGAAGAAAATATTTCTACCACTTAGCATTAAAGTCTTTAAGACAGACCACAGTGCAATTAGACTATTGTCTTGCTGGAGGGGCATAACAGCTTGGCATGTGGTTTTTCTTATACTTTGCACTTGGCTTGTGTCAAGAACAAATGCCAAATGGCAACATGTGAAGTCTGTAGACAGTGGCTAAATATATCTTACAGTGACTAGTCTGTAAATCCTGTTTCCTTGCTTCAAGCACCACAAAGCAAGCAAGAAGCTCTGCAAAAGGCAGGCTGCTTGGCTCGGCTTCCTCAGTGGCTGACAAATCCTAGAGAGGTTTTCATCCTGAGTTCATCCTTAGCTGGAACTTGTCAGGACACTGAGAATTTTGATCTAGCACACATTAACTGGGTCTGTGGAAGAGACAGGAGATAAACCCTGACATGAACTCTTGTAGTGTTAGAGAAAAACACTGCCCTGGCTTAGGTTCTCTGGATAGTTTTATTTTGTGTGAAAGCCACCTGGAAAATCTTCCTGACTCAGCTACAGTATGAAAATACTTGCCAAAACATCAGGTCAAGCTCAGCTAGTCTCAATACTAGTTATTAAGTTGGTATTGGAACCACAGAGGAGTGAAGTGAAAGGGTCAGGAAGTGTAAGATGGGGGGATGCTGTAGATGTTGTCTTCACCTCCTTTTGCTACAAAGCAACAGTATCATAACTCCTAGCTACAGAGCTCAACATCTCTGCATCCATGTCTTTGTATGTGACATGAGATTTTAAAATACACATGTATATGTAACTGCACACAAAATAAAAATACATATGCTTGAATATATATATTCATGTATATGCTCTTCGTGTGCCTGCATAAGGGTAAGATCTAGTGAACAGCTTGAAGTCTTCCATGTAAATGCTTGCATTTCCATAGGAATTGTCACATAATTCAAGCACAGCAAAATCGAGATTGATTTTTTTTTACTGTAATCCAGGTCTGCCTTAATGTGACAGGGACTACTGGAAACAGGCAGTCTCTTTGAAAAGAAACATCATCCCTGGTATCTTCTGTATTAAAACTCTGCAACTTGAAGCAGGGGCACTAAGATGACAGTAGCACAGCAATTTACTACTTGATATTTTTGAGGTTTAAATGGCACTAGGGTTTTATTGCCCTAGATGTCATTCTATATCTTAATGTTGACAAAAATGAGTTACCACTTTATTGAGAAAGTAAGAGAAAGGGTGGACAAAGCACCTGATTGGGAGAACTCTACATACAGCCTAGGTATTTTGTTTTAACATTGGTTAGCTGGATCTTTGACAAATATTCAGATTTATTCCCATGCCTGTTTTGGAGCAGATGAGCTCCTGCATCAGCATAAGTGGGCTGTTGCAGTTCCTGAGACACATGAACATATATTGTACCTATATGGTGCATTCAGATAGAAGACTGGGGAATAATGCCACTCAATTAGGAGCAAACAGAAACGGAATGAGGATGATTAAATTTCTTTTTCTTGCTAGTAGTTCAAGGCACAAGTTCCTGTGCTTCAAATGAATGGCTA